>CM014271.1:13891846-13924666 GCA_004135705.1 Alloteropsis semialata | reverse complement strand
TTGTAAACCCTAGGCCGTCAGCCTATATAAGGCGGCCTAGGTCGACCCTCTTATTCATTCGATTCCTAGCTACCAGATCCCCCATTGTAACCAAGAGCTCGCCGTTGTTCTCCGGAACGCGCCGAGTAGATCAATACAAGACCCCGAGCACAGGACGTAGGGTATTATACCTCCGGGTAGCCCGAACCTGTATAATCCCTGTGTCCCTGTGTTACCTCGAGCTCCCTAGTCCAGCGATCTCCCTTTGCCTACAAATCAACCATCTGGGTACCCCCGGGTGGACTGCCGGACGATAACTCCGACAACATTCATCAACCATCCTCTACTAACCACATCTTTTAAACCCATTGGCCAAGCCACTGATGTGCGACAAGCGATCAAGCAGCTTCATGTAACCGCGAAGGACGGACAACTCGAGTTGATTTTTAACCATGCATGGGACAACCTAATCGCACGACCCGTGAGAGACACCCAGGACCTCACGGGGCAACCTTTCCCATCTCTCCCTGCCATCTGCCATCAGAGCCCACTCCACCCGAGTGCACGCCCCAACGGACCCCAGGTGCCCCAGGCAACCTGTGCCGCGGCCACTGCTACACTCGCCATCAACCCCTCGCCCAATGGAGTGGAAGTGTCCGTCAGACGTCAGTTTGAATCAAGTACTAGGTTTACCAGTTTACCATATTTCCCGGCATACGATTAGTACCTTCAAAAGCTTGACCAACAACGCCACCCAAGCAATGCCTTAGCCAACATCCTTTGTGCAAACGGAAACGTCCTCTAACAGAAGTTTCGCACAAGCCCCGCTTGCCGAACATCATAACTGATATAAAGTAAAATCCTATATCTCGCGGGTGATTAAGCAATCACTCGACTTCTACCGGTCCTAATTAAGCATAGCATTCTATGCGACCTACACATACTAGTATTAGGACATGGGTACCTAAGGATCATGCAACTAAGGTTTTAATCAACTCCTTAAAACTTAAATGCACAAAAATAAGGCACAAGCAAGGAGTGTTAGTCAAACAGCGGGTTATGCTCCGGGGCTTGCCTTCTTGATCAGCTACGGCCTTGGGCCCTTCCGGATTTTGGTCCGGGTCTTGAGCAGTAATCCAGTTCACTTCAGCGGCGGCGGAATCACCCTCGGGCTCGACTTCAATCTCGTACACGCCGTCGGTAATGGTACTCTCTACATGAGTTGCAAATAAAAGCATGAGATGCATGAATGCAGGAGCAATCGCTACCAAGAACAATTACACAACTTGCACCACTAGTCAATCATGTATGAAGCACAACAATTAAGAGAAGCATCATGCACAGAAACCGGTCTGACCGGTTTTGGAGACCGGTTAGACCGGTCTGGCACTGGCCAGCCCAAAAATCCCTATGACCAACTTAAATATTGCACAATCTAGATTTGCCATTTACAATTGACCACTAACCCTAAGTAGTGTTCCTATGGCTGAACCCAAACTCTTAGCAAACACGTTCGCTAAGCAAAATTTTGAATTTACCTTTTCTATTCCTTTAACTTCACTAATCCAAATTCCCCCTAAATCATGATTCCACCTTGGCTATTAAGTAACCAACTCCATCCTATTACTCATAATAGAACCATCAAAAGCAGTTTGGCACTTATAGCTCATGACTAGGATTTAGGAAGCAATAAACCACTTTCAAGTACACATTTGTGCATGAAACCTTACACCAATCAAGCAACCCCTTTTTGCACCCAAGTACTAAATTTCTTTGGAAAATCCTCTACACTTTTTAACTCCTTACCCTTGGGTCCTTTTGCCTCTTCTACCTCGAGTTACAACCCGAGCTCTGCTCAGGGGGGTTCCCGGCCGGCCGGAGTGGGCCGGACCCAGCTCAGACGGAGGCGAGGGAGGAGGGGAAAGGATGGGAGAGACTCAGGGGTGGCAATGGCGAGCTCGGGGCAGGTGGACTCGCGACTGGGCGAAATGGATACGATGAATTCGGTGGAGAAGCTCCTGAACGCGGTAAAAGGGAAGGACGGGTGGTTCACCTGCTCCCTCGGGCGGACGTGGCGCTCCACCGCAGCCTGGGCTTCACACGAGGCACGAGGAAGCTCTGACACGCGTCCCGGACGGCGCGGACGCCCATACCGGTGGGGGAGAAGCCCATCCCGCGGGGGTGGTTGGGCACCGACTGTTGCGGTGGTGGGGTAAAACACCCACCGCAACAGTCCGTGGTGTCGAGATTACTGTGCCGACGAAGTTCAATTTGAAAACTCGCGGGCCACCGACTGTTGCGGTGATGGCAGTCATAAAGCACCGCAACAGTTGGTCCTTGATAACACCGCAATAGTCTCTCAATCCAGAGACGAATTTCACTGTTTAACTCGGATCACCGACTGTTGCGGTCGTGCTCTTGGAATAGGACCGCAACATCTGGTGGTTCGGGTATTGATTATAGGTAAATCAACCATGAAAAGTTGCGGTGGTGCACAACTGATCCACTGCAATAGTCCGTCAATCCAGAGAGCATTTTAGAATTATGCCTGGGTGACCGACTGTTGCGGTGGCCATTCCCCTGGCACCGCAACTTCCTTAGGTAACTGCATTTGCACTTTTCGGGTTGGTTTCGATTTAAACTTTGCTAAACTAAGCCTAGTTCCTTATGATGGTTAAATTTGGTCATACACATACGCATATGCACAAACAAACACTATGATTATGAGATGATGCATGCCATTACTGATTTCATTAAGTTCGTTATGGTTCTTAATTACAATAGTGGCACCAGAGGTGTCACAGTCGTGCTACAGTAAACAATCTCTAATGATGGATTAATTAGGCTTAATAGATTTGTCTCGCGATTTCCCGTCCATCCGTGTATTTAGTTTTATAATTAGATCATGTTTAGTCCTCCTAATCTTCAGTTTAACATTGCTACAGTAAATTTCGCAAACTTTCTCACCGAACTAAACAGGCCCTTAGATAAGAGTCAATAATTAATATGGGAATTTGTAGGCCCTTAGATGTACATAGAATCTAGCGGTGCATATTCATCTCTTTTTTGATTAACGTGGGAATTCGTAGGCCCTTAGATGTACATAAAATCCAACGGTATATATTCTTCTCTTTTTTGGATTAACGTGAGAATTTCTAGACCCTCTCGGCGAACGTGGTGGCTTCTTTTAACCCTGTTGTATTAAGATAGAAGATTGTCGATGTCTAGACACGACAAGCAAAGAAAACCAAGGTAATGCTAGGTCTTTGTTTGGATACGTGAGGTCGGTCTTCCCGGTGTCATGTGATGATCCGAATGCGCGCGACACGCGACAACCACCACCCTCACCGTCGATCTCTTACCCGAAACAGGATCTCACCGTCCATCGCACCAAACTTTGTTATCGTCGCTGGACCACACCCCGAGTACCTCTTTCGCCAATCTGCGAATTGATTATACTAAACCGCAAGAATCAAGCCGTGCAATCAATCTGTCAACCCGCTCTAGATTTCTTCCTCGTCCGACATTATTTGTTCGATTCACTAAGCGTCGCCAGAGAATGGCCATCTCAACGCCGTCGTCCGAGTCCGGTGAACCGGCGGCCAAGCCGACGGTCGTCTTGGTGGCCATATGGGGCTTCAGCCACTTCATGCCCATGGTCGAGCTCGACAAGCGGCTACTCACCCTCAGCGGCTACTCCCTCAGCGTCAACGTGCTCGTCCTGCCGCCGCCGACGGGGAGGTGGGAGGCCGGCATCTTCAAGCGCATACACCAGGAGGAAGCCACCGGGCTGGATATCCTGTTAGCGATCAAAATTGGCAAGGAACAAGTTCTGCAGGGAAACTGGTGGAACCGGATGTGTGAACCGGTGGAACCGGTTTGGGTCACTGTAACGTGTCTGGCAAGACAAACCGGTGGAACCGGATTTGGAAACCGGTGGAACCGGTTTTCCCCGAGTTGTAATAGGTTTGGACTCTTTTTGTAGATCCGAATTGTATTTGAACTTTCCTTGCGGGGCAAGACCTCCCCACCCTATAAATATAAAGGGTTGCGGCCGATTGAGTATCATCCAATCGATCAAACACAATTTATCTTTTATTTGTCTTTACTTTTTTGCCTTTACTTTATGTTTCTCAAACCCTAGCTTCTCCAAACCCTAATTGCTGTTCTTCCTTCGTCTCCACGGCGATTGAGGGCGTTCTAGGTGGCCTGACCGATCCTAGAACAACCCAAGGTGCGCACACCCTGACGGGGTCCCTCCCGGGCGTGCGTTCGTTGGTGATCGCTGCAAACCCTAGAAAAACCGGTTGGACCGGTTTCCTAAACCGGTAGTACCGGTTCTGCGCAGACAGGTCTAGGTGCTGCGATCTCGTGCGTGTGAGTGTTTGGCGCGGCGCGTTTTAGCGTCAACACACTTTTTGGCGACTCCGCTGGGGAACAAGAAAAAATGATCTACTACCATGTTGAATCTACTGAAGCCAGGCGAGGTGGATCCTGATAATATTCAAAGGCCGACTGCCAATGAGCTTTCGGCTGAGGATCGTCATCTTTTCGAGCAACTCCTGTTGCAAGAAAAGGAGGAGATGGAACGGGCCAAGAAGAAACTTGAAGATAAGGCGCAATGGTTTCTCTCGCACTTCTCCAAGGATCGAAAAGGTGCTATCTCCAAGGACAAGGAGGTGGTCGTTCTTTCAGAAGGAGAAGAAGAAAAAGATGAGGTAACACCCACTGTAAGTGCTGCATCCGCGCCTGTTACCCTTGAGCAAATTAATGGCTTATTACTTTCTGGTCAAAAGAATCTTCTTACGATTGTTCAAGGCATGATTGATAAATCCGTAGGAAAACAACCCTCGACCGTAATTAGTAATGCTATTAATTCTGATCTAGTGGGTACTTCACAGCACACAATTGTACCTCAGAATTTATCGGCAGCAGTACCACCCAAAATCCACAATATGGGATGCCGTTGAATCATTTGACAGGACAGAATTCTCAGGGATTTGGCCAGGCAAATCCGGTAAAACCGGTTTCTGTAACCGGTCCTACCGGTTTTAATCCTAACACTCAGTGCGGCCAAAATCTGGTTCAACCGGTTCCAGGAACCGGTCCTACAGGTTCTTACCCTGTTGCTGCATATCAGACAAGACCTGAGCTTGTAACTAGTACGTCAATTGCTCAGGCTAATCCTGGCCGAGTTAATGGTTTTTCTGGTAATGTACCTACATGTACTCCAATGACATATACTACAAATCCTATGTCTTCCCAAAGTTCGGGTTATTTGCAACAACCATTACATGCATCACCGAACCAACATGTGCCAAATGTAAATGATCAGCAAAACTCAAATGATCTTTATATTCAGAGTCTGTTGGAAGAATATAAGAAAGATTTGGCTATTTTGATTAAGGATACTTTTGGCGTAGAGGTTAAGAATAAAACTTTAGTATATCAGAAACCTTATCCTCCAGTTTTTGATACTATGCCTTATCCTCAAGGTTTTAAAGTTCCAGAATTTATCAAATTCACTGGGGAAGACAATAGGACTACATGGGAGCATATTAGTCAGTTTAATGCACAAATGGGTATTCATGGTAGTGTTGATCATTTGAAAGTTAGATTATTCCCTTTGTCATTATCTGGTGTTGCTTTCTCATGGTTTTCGGCATTATCTCCCAATTCTATTCATTCATGGTCTCAATTAGAACATAAATTCCATGAGCACTTTTATAGTGGTGATAATGAATTGAGGCTATCTCACTTGACATCGGTTATTCAAAAGAATGATGAATCTGTTGCTGATTACATTAGAAGATTTAGAGATACAAAAAACCGATGTTATAGTTTGATTATTTCTGAAAAAGATCTTGCCGAATTAGCTTTTAAAGGTTTGAAATCTCATATCAAAGACAAATTAGAAGGCTATGAGTTTCTTACCCTTAATCAAGTATTACAAAAAGCTTTGGTTCAAGAAAGCCGAAGTAAAGATGCTAGGCCAAAATCTGATCGTCCTAACATGCATATGTTAAACAATGATTTATTGGACGATGAGAATGGAGAAGTATGTGCTGCTGAATTTACATGGCCAAGCAAGTCTCAATCATATAGTTGCCCTTCACTTAAGCCGATCCACAAAAATCGGCAAGAAGAAGTGAAATTTACTTTTGATGTATCTAAATGTGATAGGATATTTGATGAGTTACATAAGAATGGATACATCAAGTGTGCATATACTTTACCATCTCTTGATGAGTTGAAGCGACGTGCATATTGTAAATTTCATAATTCTTTTTCACATGCAACTAATGATTGTAATGTATTTCGTAGGCGAATTCAATCGGCCCTTAATGAAGGCCATTTGACTTTGCATGAAATGAAGGTTGATTCTGATCCTTTTCCTAAAATTTCTCTGTCAATACCATTGAATTACAGAATCCTAAAGTGTTGATCCGGCCAAATCAAGCCGATACAACAAAAGGAAAAAATGTAATCATTGGTGAAGCACGATCAGAACAGAAAAGGAGCAAGAAGGTATGGCAGAAAAAAGACCCTCAAGTTGCAAAAAGGAATTCAACACTCGGGGGGCAAGCCAAGAGCAAACATGCTGGTTCTGTTAGAACCGGTGGAACCGGTTATTCAAACCGGTATAACCGGTTTGCGCCTGAAGATTCTGGTAGATCAAAGGAAAAGGTGAAGCCGACATTTGAAGATCTTCTGGAAAAATATAAGAAGAAGGGAGCTGTCCAGAAGCAGAAAAATCAATCACATAGCACTGGAGATGCAGATTCAACACCAAGACATCAAGGTGAACAAAAATTTCACCGACACCAAGGTAATTATGCTGCTGCGCCATATTATTTTGGTGGATCATATATGCCATTGTCTTGGCCATATCCTTGTTATTATGCTCCTAGTGACTATGGTAGTATGTACATGCCGCCACATATTATTTCTTATCCAAGTTATGGTGTCTTACAACAACCGATTGCTTACAATGGTAATCTGGTTAAAAAGGATGCATGTACTAATCCTAAACAGTGTGAGAACAGCAGTAAATCAGATTCTAAGTATATGCAGCCGAGGTGGTGTCCCTCAGGCTTAACTCGCACTCAAAAGAGGAAATTACAAAGGATGCGCAGGCAATCAATGGAGCCAGAAGTTGAACAAAGATCAGCGGCACCTACAAGGATGGTGTGGAGACCAAAACAAGTTGCTTCAACTTCAACATAGGCGAGGCATGACATGGCCGATGTTTTATATGTTTAACATCGTCTAGAAGACAATTTTGATCATATAAGTGTTTTCTAGTACACAAGTTTACTAGAAAACTGGGGGGCATATGTTAGCGATCAAAATTGGCAAGGAACAAGTTCTGCAGGGAAACCGGTGGAACCGGATGTGTGAACCGGTGGAACCGGTTTGGGTCACTGTAACGTGTCTGGCAAGACAAACCGGTGGAACCGGATTTGGAAACCGGTGGAACCGGTTTTCCCCGAGTTGTAATAGGTTTGGACTCTTTTTGTAGATCCGAATTGTATTTGAACTTTCCTTGCGGGGCAAGACCTCCCCACCCTATAAATATAAAGGGTTGCGGCCGATTGAGTATCATCCAATCGATCAAACACAATTTATCTTTTATTTGTCTTTACTTTTTTGCCTTTACTTTATGTTTCTCAAACCCTAGCTTCTCCAAACCCTAATTGCTGTTCTTCCTTCGTCTCCACGGCGATTGAGGGCGTTCTAGGTGGCCTGACCGATCCTAGAACAACCCAAGGTGCGCACACCCTGACGGGGTCCCTCCCGGGAGTGCGTTCGTTGGTGATCGCTGCAAACCCTAGAAAAACCGGTTGGACCGGTTTCCTAAACCGGTAGTACCGGTTCTGCGCAGACAGGTCTAGGTACTGCGATCTCGTGCGTGTGAGTGTTTGGCGCGGCGCGTTTTAGAGTCAACACATCCGCTTCCACCACCCCGCTGCCGTCGCGCCGCCGACGGACCACAATGGCATCGAGGAGTTCGTCTCCCGCTACGTGGAGCTGTACGTGCCCCATCTCAAGGAGCTCGTCTCCGGCTTGGCGTGCCCGGTCGTCGTCGACATCTTCTGAACGACGCTGCTCGACGCGCCGCGGGAGCTCGGCGTGCCGGCCTACGTCTTCCTCATCTCCAGCGCCGCGACGGCCGCGGTCTTGCTGCGCTCCCCGTCGCTCGACGAGGAGGTGCCTGCCGGGGTCGAGTTCGAGGAGCTGGAGGGCGGGGTGGACGTGCCCGGGCTCCCGCCGGTGCCGGGGTCCTCCCTCCCGTCGGGGCTGGACAACAGAAAGATCCTGACGTACAAGTGGTTCTTGTACAATGGAAGGCGCTACTTGGAAACCAACGGCATCGTCATCAACACCATTGCCGAGCTGGAACCAAGCGTTCTTGCTGCCATCACCGACCGGAGAATCACGCGCGGGATCCGCACCCCGCCGGTGTACACGGTCGGCCCGGTGGTCACCATCGCCCCGCCCGCCGAGGAGCCGCACGAGTGCGTGCGGTGGCTCGACTCGCAGCCACCAGAGTCCGTGTTGTTCCTCTGCTTCGGAGGCGGCGGGGATACTTCAGCGTGGCCCAGGCGCACGAGGTAGCACAGGGCCTGGAGCGCAGCGGGCACCGCTTCCTTTGGGTGTTGCGTGGGAAGCCGGAGCCCGGGATGAAGGTGCCCACGGACGCGAACCGCGCGGACCTGCTCCCCGGTGACTTCCTCGAGAAGACCAAGGGCAGAGGCCTGGTGTGGCCCACGAGGGCGCCGCAGAAGGAGATACTGGCCCACGCCGCCGTGGGCAGCTTCGTCACGCACTGCGGCTGGAGCTCCGTCACCGAGAGCCTGTGGTTCGGCGTGCCGACGCTGCCGTGGCCGCAAGCCGCCGAGCAGCACTTCAATGCGTTCATGCTGGTGGCTGAGATGGGCGTCGGTGTCGGGATGAAGCTGGACAAGGAGAGGGGCAACTTCGTGGAGGTCGCTGAGCTGGAGCGCGCCGTCAAGGCGCTCATGGGCGATGGTGAGGCGGCGAGGAAGATTAGGGAAAAGGCCGTGGAGATGAAGGCCGCGTGCCGCAAGGCCGTCGAGGACGGCGGATCGTCGGTCGTCTCGCTGCAGAGGCTGCATGACGCGCTTATAAGGCGCGGTGGCGGTGGAAGCAAAACAGTGACGTCGCGGTGCCGGTGGCTCCGAATTATGTGGTCCGAGTCCGAGTGTTGGTGATTTATGTATTTATCTGTTGTATTAAAGCTGCAACAAAAAATGATTTGAAAAATTGGTATAAATTTCTAAAATGACGTCCACTATAATTGTTAAATCCCAGAGCAAGGATTAATGGAAATGGTCATGAGTACATTGAACGTGAGAACGTCCAACTAAAGTTCCTATCTTAATTCCCTACGCATGTCAAACTTAATTACGGATTGGAACTCCACCTCGTATTTCCCTTCCCATCACTTGCCTAACACCCTTGACGCTATACCATGTTACTATTGCTACTTATATTTTTTTAGGCTTCACGATAAACAACCAAAAAAAAGAAATACACTATTCCACAAAAGTGCATTACTCCAACATTTTGACTATAATTAAAAACGTAAAATCTAAATGGAGGGAGCTACATATTTAATTTTACAGGGAGCGCGCCCTCAAATTTTTGTAAAATGAAAATTTTGATTCCACCATATATCCATCCCTAGTCTCAAATAAAAACATTAAGAAAGGTAACTTGCTACTCCGTGAGTGTTGAGAAAAGCAACGCTCGGGTAGCCATAATGTGCTAAAAAAAGAAGCATGAAGCAATGAATTAATGCTTGAGCATATATATATGTGTTGTCAAGACTATTCTAAGTCGAAGCGTTGGCAAAACTAGCACGCATATATATGATGTTGATGAAAAGTTACCGGCACACCACTAAATGTCAAGCCGATGATCTCAAAAGCTTACCATAAGAAGAAGTCTTACCATGTTGCCCTCAACCATAAGCTAGATTATATAATCATAAATGGAAACAAACAGGGCAAAGGGTTAGGGAAAATGTGCGTGTTAGATTCTGTCTTTGTCCAGCAATAGCTGGCAGGTCGGATCACTTGTTGCGATGATCTTGTCTGCTGTTGGATGTTTCCATTGTCCAGTAGGGAGTGCCATACAGACACAGTACCGCCGAGTTAATTAGCCCTTCACATTCTTCCCGTGATCCGAGAGAGACGTTAGAGCTGCACTCATCCTCACCGTCCATCTGCTTCTGTAGAGAGATCGATCCATCTGCTTCTGTAGAGAGATCGTCATCGTCGATCTTACCTCCCGAGGCTTATAACAGGACCTCGCGCGACATCTGGGTCCCGGACTTCATTGTTTTGTTTGCCTCATTGCTGTATCTGGAGTATTAGAAAAAGAAAAATCAAGACCATATCATTGGCAACAATTTCCTCGCATCTCTGTTCGTCGATACAGTGTCAGGTCAGCAGCTCTACTCCGATCCAGCGATGGCTACTCCGACCCTCGTCCTGGTGCCCGTCTGGGGCGTCGGCCACTTCGTGCCCATGCTCGAGGCCGGCAAGCGGCTGCTCGCACGCAGCGGCGGGTCCCTCACGATCACCGTGCTGGTAATGCCGGAGCACGAGGCGAAGCTGTCCACCGAGATCACCGACCACATACGCCGGGAGGAAGCCTCCGGCCTCAGGATCCACTTCCACCACCTCCCTGCCGTAGAGCCCCCCACCGGCCACTCGGGCATCGAGGAGTACATCTCCCGCTACGTGCAGCTGTACGCGCCCCACGTCAAGGCGGCCGTCGCCGGCCTGGCGTGCCCGGTGGCCGGCGTCGTGGTGGACCTCTTCTGCACGACGCTGTTCGACGCGGCGCACGAGCTCGGCGTGCCGGCCTACGTGTACCTCATCGGCAGCGCCGCGATGTGCGCGCTCCTGCTGCGCTCTCCGTCGCTCGACGAGGAGGTGGCCGCCGAGGTCGAGTTCGAGGAGATGGAGGGCGGGGTGGACGTGCCCGGGCTCCCGCCGGTGCCCGCGTCCTGCCTGCCCACGGGACTGGAGAACAGGAAGATCACGACGTACAGGTGGTTCCTGTACAACGGCAGGCGCTACATGGAAGCCAGCGGCATCGTCGTCAACACCATCGCCGAGCTCGAGCCGCGCGTCCTCGGCGCCATCGCCGACGGGCGGTGCACGCGCGGGACCAGCGGCCCTCCGGTGTACACCATCGGGCCGGTGATCCCCATCACCCCGTCCGGCGAGAAGGAGGCGCACGAGTGCGTCCGTTGGCTCGACGCGCAGCCCCCGGCCTCCGTGGTGTTCCTCTGCTTTGGAGGCAAAGGTTGCTTCACGGCGCCCCAGGCGCACGAGATAGCACAGGGCCTGGAGCGCAGCGGGAAACGCTTCCTGTGGGTGCTGCGCGGGACGCCGGAGCCCGGCATGAAGCTGCCCTCGGACGGGAACCTGGCGGAGCTGCTCCCGGCGGGTTTCCTGGAGAAGACAAAGGACAGAGGGCTCGTGTGGCCCGCGAAGGCGCCGCAAAAGGATATACTCGCCCACGCCGCGGTGGGGGGCTTCGTCACGCACGGCGGCTGGAATTCGATCCTCGAGAGCCTCTGGCACGGCGTGCCGATGGCTCCATGGCCGATGGGTGCCGAGCAGCACTACAACGCGTTCACGCTGGTGGCCGACATGGGCGTCGCCGTGCCCATGAAGGTAGACAGGAAGAGGAACAACTTCGTGGAGGCGGCCGATCTGGAGCGAGCGGTCAAGGCGCTCATGGACGGTGGCGAGGCCGCCGCGAAGGTGAGGGAGAAGGCCATGGAAATGAAGGCTGCGTGCCGGAAGGCCGTGGAGGAGGGCGGGTCGTCCAACGCGGCGCTGCAGAGGCTCTGCGAGGCGTTGGTCGGTGGCGCGGTGCTGCCGAGAAAGTGATGAGCGCCGGTGTCAATCATCAAGTGATGTAATCGCTGTTCTCTGTTTTTAGTTCCCAACCTGCTCAAACCGGACAGAACATTAATGTAATCGGGCTCGGGCCTATATCTTTCAATAAACCATTGATGTTTTTGAGTTGGGGCCGCGCTGCCGCCACCGCCGCAGGTGGCCAGGGCGATGGGCGAGCTCGAGGCGGGATTCCTTTGTATCTTCCGGAAGATTTTTTGCCCACTTATCTTCCAATGTTTGAGATTCGTGCGTGTAACATAGACCGCCGGATCCTTTCTTCTTCCTCCGTTCATTTCTTCTTCCTTCGTTCATTTTTCTCTGCTGCCCGCGCCGCCGCGCCCGCTCGCCCCGCGCGCCGCCGCCGCCCGCGCCCGCTCGCCCCGCGCGCCGCCGCCGGCTCGCCGCCGGCCAACTCGGGGCTAGGGTTAGGGTTAGGGGTTAGGGTTGGGAGTTGCTAGGGAAGGAATCCAATCACCTCCGGATCTAGAGGGAGGTCGGGGGCGGCGGCAGGCCCGGCGGCGGCCGCGGGTTGGCCGGCGGAGGGCAAGGCGGCGCTAGCGCCGCCGGCCGGGCAGGGCAGGACATCCGGTGGGCAGGGTCGGAGGCGGGGGCAGAGCAGGCGCCGGGGTGGAGGTGGGCACGGGGTGGGGGAGCAGCGACGGGGAGGAAGACGAAGCCGGCGAGGTAGACCGGCGGCGCGGCGCGCGACGAGAGGAGGAAGAAGCCGTGGTTGGAAGAAGAAAAAAGATGCTGAAGTTGGGCCTTCGTGGACTTTGAAGATGGTTGACTTATCCATCTTCTATTCTAGTTGATAGATAGGAGCCCCCGCTCGAGGCGGGGAGACGTTGCTATACACGAAAGGAGGCAGAAGTCGAAGATGGCTCCGTGGGCCGTATCATGGGCCCTTCTTGGTTTTGGGCTACGCGTTCTAGCTGCTTCTTACTTCTGATGTCCAATCGGCCCCTTCTAGAAGAAACAGAGCCAATGCGATGCATACGGCTCCGTAGAAAGGGAGAAATCGAGGCATTTCGAACACATCGACGTCGAGGCCACATTGTGACAGGGATACAGTAGACCTAGGTCGAGGTTTGAATTTTGAACCAAAGACCCAAGTTGTTATCGACACGCCGACACAGTAGGCGGCTAGCTGCTGTGCATTGGCTTCACATTAGCTGCCCGAGCTGCAGGACAAAGTGGATAACAACAGGATGGACCCAATGGCGAAAGAAGGAGCGGCGTCTAGGAAAAAGCTAGAGGTTACGTTGTTTTCCATAGAAAACGATATATCGGACGATTCGCCACGGAAGTCCAAGGATGGTTATAGCCACAGGTGAGCGGACAAAATTTCACAGCAAGAACCATGCTCCAAAGCTAGGATTACACGAAGCAAATGTGAGTACTTCAACATGGACCCGGCCTATGCTTCAAGCTTTGTAAGAAAACGGGTGTCACAATCGCAGATCCTAAGATTTTTTTTTTTTTTGCGAAAGATCCTAAGAAGATTTCGGCAATAAGGTCACGTAAAAAGATTATTATAATTAGAACCGCAAAATTTTGGTTGTACTACCGCAATTGGCAAATTAATCTCGTCATGCATATAATGATAATCCAGGATAAAGTTTCTGATAAGATTCGTCTACATATAGAACAACAAAGGACAGAGTATCTCAACCGTATGGAGTAGTATGTCAAAGTGGACCAGACCACGTCTGCATGCTATGCTATTGACCGTATTCGGCCAACACTGTCCATATGAGACACACAACAGTTCTGGACATTGTTGGAGACACAGTGCTGAGCTTTCACATTCACATCATGAGAGAGGAAGCGGAACGGATTTTGAACTGTAGGAGCTAGTTTTGATGAACAATATGATTTAGGAGAATCCAAAACGACGTGATTTTGATCAGATCTCTTCGTGTTAAAAACACACCACAGAATTAGTTACCACGGCCTGTGAATGAGAGCTCTCAGCCCCTCACCAGTGCAAACAGTAGACGTGCACAGTAAAAATCCAAAGCCAGACTTGCTGTGTCTTGTGTGGTCGCATCTGTGCCAATCGGTAGTATCATCGACTAGACCACAGTAATCATTTGGTATCTTGATTACACGTCTCTTGTTCGTTCGCATAAAACAAAGCCACGCCCTTCTCTACTTCTTGTGTAACGCAACCGCAACCACTTCACTCTCCAGTCTTCAGTCTCCAGAAAAGAGAGAAATCCTAGTCCATGGTCGATCTATGGCTGCCGCAACCATCGTCTTCCTTCCGTGCTGGGAATCCGGCCACTTCATGTCCATGGTCGCGGCTGGCAAGCGGATGCTCGAGGCCAGCGGTGGCGCCCTCTCCCTGACCGTGCTGATCATGCGAGCGCCCACGGCAGCCAAGGCGGCCGAGGTCGACGACCACGTGCGCCGCGAGTCGGCGTCCTCCGGCCTTGCCGTCCGTTTCCTGAACCTCCCCGCCGTCGAGCCGCCGGCCGGCTGCGTCGCCCCCGAGGAGTTCAACTTCAGGTACACCCGGCTCCACGCGCCCCATGTCGAGGAGGCCATAGCCGAGCTGACGTCCCCGGTGGCCGCGGTGGTCGTGGACCTCTTCTGCACGCCTCTGCTCGACGTGGCACCCGAGCTCGCCGTGCCCCGGCACGTGTACTTCGCCTCCACGGCCGCGTTCCTCGCGCTCATGCTGCGCCTGCCGGCGTTCCGCGAGGACCTAACCGCCAGGCTCAGGGAGACGGAAGGCACGGTGCACGTGCCGGGCTTGCCGCCGGTGCCGCTGCACTACATGCCGGCGTGCCTGTCGAGGAACAAGATCGGCAACTACGAGTGGTTCGCGGACTACGGGCGCCGCTTCATGGACGCCAGCGGCATCGTCATCAACTCCTCGATCGAGCTCGAGCGCGGGGTTCTCGCCGCGATCGCGGACGGCCGCTGCGTGCCGGGCCGCCCGGCTCCGACGATCTACGCCATCGGCCCGGTGATCTGGTTCGCCGCCGGTGAGCAGCCGCACGTGTGCGTCCGGTGGCTCGACGCGCAGCCGCCAGCCTCGGTCGTGTTCCTCTGCTTCGGAAGCAAGGGGTTCGTCGACAAGGCGCAGGTCGGGGAGGTCGCAGCCGGCCTGGAGCGCAGCGGCCATCGCTTCCTCTGGGTGCTGCGGGGGCCGCCGGCCGCCGGGTCCAGCAACCCGACGGACGCCGACCTGGACGTGATGCTCCCCGGCGGGTTCCTGACGAGGACCCCGGGGCGCGGGCTCGTGTGGCCGGCATGGGCGCCGCAGAAGGAGGTCCTCGCCCACCCGGCCGTCGGCGGCTTCGTGACGCACTGCGGGTGGAACTCGGCCCTGGAGAGCCTGTGGTTCGGCGTGCCGATGGTGCCGTGGCCGCTGTACGGCGAGCAGCACCTGAACGCGTTCGAGCTCGTCAGGGACATGGGCGTCGCCGTCCGGCTCAAGGACATGGACGGGGGCAAGGTGGAGCCCTTCGTGGAGGCGGCGGAGCTGGAGCAGGCGGTGCGGGGCCTGATGGGTGGGACGGAAGAGGGAAGGAAGGCGAGGGAGAAGGCCGCGGACACGAAGGACGCGTGCCGGAAGGCCGTGGCGGAAGGCGGGTCGTCGTACGCCGCGCTTCGAAAGCTCGTGAGCGAGATCTCGTCGGGCGGAGGGCCACCGTCGCCGTGACGGCGGGGGAGGCTCGGCGTGTTATGGTCGGAAATGGCACGTCATGACTCGTGATCAATTTGCCGTGTTAATAATAATCGAGAACGTTTTCAATAACTTTGCGACTGCTGTGCAATCCTTGTGCGGACGTCATGGCCTCATGGGACTGCTAGAGTGCTAGTCTACCACAAACGTGTCATCTCTGTTGCCTTACGTTTTGTGCCATTCGTTCCAGACAGATTGCTATGTAAGCAATCCAATATCATGGCGATATCTATATAACCTATAGATAGATGCACCCCATTAAAGCAGTAACTCTATTTCTCTCTTCATGCAAGCTATCCACATCATCTTCTATTAATTCTTTCTTCATGCAAGCTATCCACATCATCTCCCACTAAGGCTAATTAATTCTATTTCTCTCTTCATACAAGTTATCCATACCATCTCCCATCAATTTTTTTAATGCAATTAAACAATTTAGGTTCATAGTTTATCGAAAAACTCTCTCAAATTCCGCAGCAATGCGTGAGGAATCACCTAGTTATAATTTGTTACACCGTCCAATAATGCAAATACGCCACACAGGAATTAAAACAAATATAGTATATGCTAACCTCCACATCTACTGCTCACTTGCATTTAGGCTATCCATTCATTTGTAGATTGATATTTTTACCTTAACTTTCTTATTTATTAGTTTAATAATAGTTATACAATAATCATAATTTTAGAAAATGCTTTCAAATACGATTTCGGTGGCCAAACATAATTAGTAATATATTATTGGACCATTCATATATGGCCAAAACTGCCCAAAAGACAAAAGGAGGGAGTAACTAATCCAACCATAAATGTAGTAGCAATTCAAATCTATTATTTCACATTAACTAAACTGATTAATACGATGCTACCTCTGTTTTTATTTACATGTCGCGTTAAGTTGGTTTTAAGTTAAACTTGACCAACTTTGACCAAGTTTATATGACAAACTAATAATATTTACAATACCAAATATGTTTAGTTGAATCCACCATTGAATATATTTTAATAGTGCCTATGTAGATAGTATAGGTGTTGCTATTATTTTCTATATATTTATCAAAATTGGCTAGATTTAACTTAAGACAAAATCTAATACGATATATAAACAAAAACAGAGTGGATAGGAATCTCAACTATATACTAACTATAAATCTCTTATGAATTTTCACTATCCTATAATCTGGTCCTGTGGGTGCAATAGGAATCGGCAGCGGTGCCACGTCATGACGGTGGGCAGATATTTTTGGGTAGCACAGGGGTTTCGAGCTACAAAGAGACGATGAGCGAAGCGCGGGGGAAGAGAAGGTGGCAGAAGGTGCTTGTTCCGGCGCTGCGGGCCGTCGCGGGCCCACGTGACTACCTCTCCCTGTTTTCTGCCGTTCCAGGCCATCGCGCCAATGAAGAAAACACTAGCGTCTGCGGCGGTCATTTATTTATTAATTGGGCTGGGCCGAAAATCCTGAGCAGCTGATGCGACGGGGAAACAGACCGTTCCGGAATCTTCCGAATAACGGTTGGCACGTGATCCGCTGGCGATGCTTGAGACGTGATGCCGATGCTTAATCACCACACAGCGGTCATTTATTTATTAATTGGCGACACCACGCGGCTACGGTGGCGCATCAGCGCGTGCCGCCATTATTGGCTTGGCAGGGCAAAGTTTGGTCGAACCTGTGCCGGTGCCTGGTGGAGAGGGCCCGAGCGGGTCGGTTGATATCGACAACTATTTAAAGCAGGCGGGCCGCGAGCGAGACGAGAGGCGGACAAGACGCGAAGCAACTGGTGAACACTAAGATGGGCTTTCGGCCTGGCATTTGCCCGGACACGGCCCATAGGTGTTGGGCCGTTTACGGGACACGGCTGGGGAGGCACGCCGGGTTATGGTCGGAAAAGGCACTTCCTCATGAGTGTCACGACTCGTGATCAATTTGCAGTTTGTGAGATGCTATGGCATAATGGCGTGTTTGCCGTGTTAATAATCGAGAACGTTTATACAATGATAGTTTGCGACTCCTGTGCAATAATCGATGTGAGGATCTCATGGGACTGCCAGTCTAGAACAAACATCTCATCCCTGCCAAACAGGGCAGATCCTACAGCCCATAATCCGAACGGTTACAAAGGGACTGTTCTTGCATCAGCATGACGTGGGGATACAAGATAGAGAATCTCCTGCCGGGCATCATTCTTCACAGATACTCCTCACATCCATGCTAAAAATCTTGGTCTTTAATAGATTTTAATAGATACGTACTCCTCAGGGATGTGAGGTGGCCGGGGATGTGAGCATGAATGGATGTCAAAATTAATCTATAAAAGTTATTAGCCTAATTAAGGTCGGTAAGGAATTAGTATAAGCTATCAATCTTAAACGCGTGGTGGCTTAGGGTGCCTTTGGTAGCGCTCCAAAAACAACTCCAGCACCAGATTCCGCAGGAGCGGTACCAAACGGTCAGATGAGGCAGCTTCACACCGGAGAATCCCCGTAAAACCCGCTGACTGGAGCGATTCCATGCAACCGAAGCCAAAAAAAACTCGCTTCGCGCGGCTCCAGTACCAGGTACGCATGTAGTGGATATGTAACTGCCCTCAAGGTTCACTAAAATTACAACAAAATTGCCACTGCAACCTTATCCTCAGCCCCTGCCCCTCCACGACCGACAACCTCTCGCCCCCCTCCTACTCACACGCGCGGGCGCGCGGCACGTCTCCCTTCCCCCACGGAAAAAACGGCGGCACGGGTGCCAGCAGCCACAAACTAATTATTAGTTAAGATTGTGACTTTTTTAAAAAAAATCACTCTAACCTATATAACCATGCACTAATTATTAGTTAAGTAATATTTCTATTCATTTATTTTTTTATTTCATATGAACTAAAATTATTAGATGAAAGGCAAACAAACAGCCGAACAAACCAGTAATATGGCTAAGGGTATATTGGACATTTGATCTCTTCCCTTCATTCATGAAAAATAGTAAGAAGCTGTTTTGCCAAATGTTTTTCTAAACAGCTTCAGTTGCACCAGAGAATCTGCTCCACCGAAAGAGTCAGAGCTGGAGCCGTTTTGAAAGGAGCTGGAGCCCTGCCAAACGAGCCCTTACAAGTAATCGTCGGTGGGAAAAGCATTTATTATGGATGACGGACAAACGGAAATGTACTAGGGCTACTGTATAAGGTCATCCCAACCCTCCAACTAGGATGGTTCTCATAGCATTAATTACATTGCCATCTAGGACTATTATCTTACATGACACTATATTAAATAAGAGAGAGAGTGAAGAGAGGAAGAAACCGGGTCTCATGCAAGACCCAGTTTCTTCACGAGAACCTATGCACTGGATACCACCAAGTCATGCATTGGGAGATGACAGTGTCCTCACGATAATTGAACAACAAATATGATTGATAGAGATGAGAGAGAATGATGGATTGAGTATTAATTATAGACCTACATGAAGAAACCATGCATTGAGAGACGTAGTTTCTAAATATAATGTCTTGCTTAGTTGGTAATATAGACACTATCTATGGACACCATGAGTTGAGTTGGGTATGGCCTAAACGACACTTTCGTCGAACTAGCAGGTGGATGAGGAAGACTCGGTTCACAAACTCACAGACACAAGTCACAATGGCAAGCCCCACTGTCGTGCTCGTCCCGTTCTGCGTCCCCGGCCACCTCACATCCATGCTCGAAGCCGGCAAGCGGCTACTTGGCAGCAGGCGCCGCTCCATGTCGCTCACCGTGCTTGTCATGCAGATGACCATGTCCGCCAACCTCATTGTAGAAATTCAGAGGGCTAATGGAAGATGGAAGCGCCTCACCCTAGCTTGGGTTGTTGGCGTATGCGTGTTAATAATTGGCACAAAATAGCCTTGTGCGTGGCTTACATTTATAGAGTAACAACCAGAGAAAAGGGAGGTCGGGAGATCTTGTTACAACAGCTTACAACAACCAAATCTATCTAACAGTCCATGATCTCCCGGCCTTATCATCTCAAGTTTGTTACACAATCTTGACACACACGCACACATTACAATCTGTTTTACACTTCCCCTCAATCTAACCTGCCGATCTTGTAAGGTTCAGATTGTTCTTGAACACCTCCAAATGTCGAACTGTCAAAGGTTTAGTAAACCCATCTGCTAGCTGATCTTTGGATGAAATGTGCTCGATCTCCAGAAGCTTTCTTGCAACTCGTTCTCGAACAAAATGATAATCAACTTCAATGTGCTTAGTTCTGGCATGAAAAACAAGATTAGAAGAAAGATACTTAGCTCCAAGGTTGTCACACCAAATCTTTGCAACTCTTGGCGCTTGTACTCCGAGCTTTAGTAAAAGAGTCTGAATCCACATAATTTCAGCTGTTGTATTTGCCAACGCCTTGTACTCTGCCTCTGTGCTTGATCGTGAGACCGTTGCCTGTTTTCTAGCACTCCAAGACACAAGATTAGAACCCAAGAAAATTGCAAAGCCTCCTGTTGATCTCCTATCATCAACACTGCCTGCCCAATCTGCATCAGTAAAACCACTGACAAGCAACGAGTTTGACCTGCAAACCTTAAGTCCCATGTTGGAAGTATGTTTCAAATACCTTAATATTCTCTTTACTGCTGCCCAATGTTCTGTGGTAGGTGCATGCAAATATTGACATACTTTGTTTACAGAGTAAGAAATATCTGGTCTTGTCAAAGTCAAATATTGCAGTGCTCCTACTATGCTTCTGTACTAGGTAGAATCATTCGGTCCAAGAGGAGTACCTGTATGTGCCGAGAGCTTCTCACTTGTTGACAACGGTGTAGCAACAGGTTTACAAGCACTCATGCCTACTCGCCGAAGCACATCATTGGCATATTTTTCTTGGGTCAGCAAAATTCCATTACTAACTTTGTTCACTTCTATGCCAAGAAAGTAATGGAGATCTCCCAAATCCTTGAGAGCAAACTCTTTGTTCAGATCCTGGAGTAATACTGAAGTAGCTTCTGGTGTAGAGCTAGCCACAATGATGTCATCAACATATACCAGCAAAAACATTGTGACATTACCTTTGTTATAAAAGAATAAAGAAGTGTCAGCCTTAGATGCCTTGAAACCAAGTGCAAGAAGCTTAGTACTTAGCCTTGAGTACCAGGCACGTGGAGCTTGTTTCAACCCATAGATAGCTTTATCTAACTTGCAAACAAACTGAGGACATGACTTATCTTCATACCCAGGGGGTTGTTTCATATATACTTCTTCTTCTAAGTTTCTATGGAGAAATGCATTTTGAACATCCAACTGACGAAGGCTCCAACCTCTAGAGACAGCAATCGACAAGACAACTCTGATGGTTGCTGATTTAACAACAGGACTAAACATGTCCTCATAATCTATTCCATATCGTTGTTTGAAGCCTTTAGCTACTAACCTTGCTTTATATCTATCCAGACTACCATCTTGTTTTCTTTTAACCTTATAAACCCACTTGCAATCTATAACATTGCGCCCTTTTCGAGGAGGAACCAGGTGCCATGTCTGATTTTTAATAAGAGCTCCATACTCTACATCCATTGCATTCTTCCAATCTAAATTATTTAGAGCTTCTGATAAATCTTGAGGCTCTCCAGATGAGGTAAAGCAGCCATACCTAACCGTGCCATCAGTGTACACTTTTTCCTTGTGAATACCTTTCTGGAGTCGAGTTTGTGGCCGTGAAGAAGCAGCAGGCACGTTCGGTGTTGCATCCGAGATATCTGTAGTGGTCGCAGTGACCACAGGTGGTCCGCCGTCACCCGCAGAAGATCCACCGGCAGGGAGATTGTCCCCCTCGCGCGCAGCCGCGCCGGTCGTCGTGGCGCCAGGAGATTGGTGGGGCAGCGATCCGGTCGGAGGCAGCGCGTGTGAAGGCGACGTGGCGGGAGCGGACGGGGTCGGCAGCTGCGCAGGGCACGAAGTTGGAGGAAGATCGCGCTGCAGCTGTCCAGACGCCAGACCAGATTCGTTCGGGATCGGTGCAGCATCAATGCCGGGTTCAGTGCTAGGACTGTCGTGTTGTGCAGCAATACCGGATGCACCAGAATGCCTGTTTTCATCACAAGTTTCAATAGAACCTGCACCAGAAGCATTAGTAAAAATATGGGAATTAAGCACAGGTGCATCTACATGTTCCACACCAGGATTTAGAAGGGTGGATGGAAGAAGGGAGATCTCAGATTTTAACCAAGCACCCGCATTTGGATGGAGCTTAGAGAAAGGGAAGACTTGTTCATCAAAGGTGACATCTCTAGAAATATATACTCGACCTGTGGAGATATCATGGCATTTGAAACCTTTATGAAAAGTACTATAACCAAGAAAGGCACACCGCTTGGAGCGAAACTCAAGCTTGTGCTTGTTGTAGGGTCTAAGATTTGGCCAACATGCACATCCAAAAATGCGAAGGGAGGAATAATCTGGTTGCTGATTAAACAGGCGTTCTAAAGGAGTGGTGTACTGAATAACCCGACTAGGAGTTCTATTAATGATATAAGCAGCAGCAAGAAACGCCTCATCCCAGAATTTAAGAGGCATAGAGGCATAAGCTAGTAAGGCAAGCCCTACTTCAACGATGTGACGGTGTTTTCGTTCAGCAGAACCATTTTGTTGGTGTGCATGTGGACAAGAAACATGATGAGTGATCCCAATTTTTGAGAAAAAAGAGTGAAGCTTTTGATATTCACCTCCCCAGTCGGTTTGAACAGTTATAATCTTTCTATTGAACAGCCTTTCAACAAGTTGTTGGAACTCATGAAATTTATGAAAAACTTTAGATTTAAACTTTAGAAGATAGACCCAAGTAAATTTACTGTAATCATCAATGAAGCTAACATAGTAGTTCTTTCCTCCAACAGAATTGGGTGCAGGACCCCACACATCCGAATAAATGAGTTCCAAAGGATGACTAGAAAAACTAGAAGATCTAGAATAGGGTAGATGATGACTTTTAGCCTTTCGGCAAGCATCACAAACTGACTGATTTATTGACTCATGAGAACAAGGCAAATTATGACTATTGATAACTCTAGTGACAATAGGAGTAGACGCATGACCCAGGCGACTATGCCACTGCTCAAGCGACGGCTTCACTGCTCCAAGCGCCTGCTTTATTGGGTATGTTGGAGGAAGAGGGTAGAGTACTTTGTGGCATCTCCCCTTAAGAAGAGTGTTCTTCGTGGCTTGGTCCTTAATCAAGAAATAACTTGGGTGAAACTCAAGAAAAGCATCATTATCTCTAGCAAGGCGATGAACAGATATCAGATTCTTGGTGGCTTTGGGAACATGCAGAATATTTTTGAGATGTAGATTTCGAATTGGTGTTGGAACAGTAGTATGCCCAATGTGCCTAATTTCCATACCTGAGCCATTTGCAGCATGGATCTTCTCGTTGCCGTGATACCTATCACGAACCGCCAGCTTGTCTAGCTCACTGGCGATGTGATCGGTCGCTCCTGTGTCCGTGTACCGGTTTGTGTCAATGCTGTAGGACTGGTACGCGGCAGCAACTAGCTTCGGATCTGGGACATAATCCTCGTCGAAGCAGTGCCAGCACGCCGACGCCTCATGCCCCTTCTTGTAGCATACTTGACAGAGGGGGCGTGAGTCACCGGAGTTGTTGTTGGAGGAGCGCTGCTGGTTGGAGGGAGGACGCTGCTGCTGGTTCCCATAGCCACGGCCAAAACCACCACGGCCGCGATTATTGTTTACGCGACCACGGTTGTTGCCGCGACCACGTTGTCCTCCGCGTCCCCCTCGGTTTGCCGAGTTCACAGAGGAACCCGATCCACCTTGTTGAAGCTCAAGCCTTGTTTCAAAACTCAAGAGTTGTGAGAATAGTTCAGCAGGAGTCATAGGTTCAACCCTAGTTACAAGAGCAGATACTAAAGGATTGTATTCTGCATCTAAACCATTGATGATATAAGCGATCATCTCATCATCATCTAGTGGTTTCCCTACAGCAGCCATCTCCTCACCAAAGGCGGTCATCTTGGTATAAAATTCAGTTACCGTCATTGTCTCCTTCTTGGTAGTGTTGAGGGCAAGACGGATGTTGATGGCGCGAGCGCGAGTCTACGACGCGAAGATGTCCTGGATAGCCTTCCACGCCTGGGCCGCCGTTCTTGCAGCAGCTACTTGCGCCATGACTTCCTTGGACAGAGATGAGAACAGAAAACCAAGGACCTGCTGGTCTCTGGCGAACCATTCTTCGTAGGCCGGGTTTGGAACCCGGGATGTCTTGTCTCCTTGCTTCTCTTCAATCTCGGCAGCAGGGGCGACGGTCTTGCCGTTGATGTACCCTTCGAGACGTGCACCACGTATGGCCGCGAGTATCTGCGCTACCCACGGGGCATGATTCTGCCGCGTTAGTTTCTCCGAAACTTGGACGCCGGAGAGAGGATTGGAGGAGGAGGATGAACTAGTCGACATTGATGCGATCTAGTGTTTGGTGGCTCTGATACCATGTAGAAATTCAGAGGGCTAATGGAAGATGGAAGCGCCTCACCCTAGCTTGGGTTGTTGGCGTATGCGTGTTAATAATTGGCACAAAATAGCCTTGTGCGTGGCTTACATTTATAGAGTAACAACTAGAGAAAAGGGAGGCCAGGAGATATTGTTACAACAGCTTACAACAACCAAATCTATCTAACAGTCTATGATCTCCCGGCCTTATCATCTCGAGTTTGTTACACAATCTTGACACACACGCACACATTACAATCTGTTTTACACTCATGTCCGAAGTCGCCGACCTCGTCCGCCGGGAAGCAGAATCCAGCTTCGACATCCACTTCCACCTGCTCCCCGCCGTGGAGCTCCCCACCAAGGCGCATGGGGCCGAGGAGGTCATCCTGTGCTTCATACAGCTCCATGAGCCGCACGTCAAGGCCGCCATTGCTGGCATGTCGTCGCCGGTAGCGGCGGTCGTGGTGGATTTCTTCTGCACCACCATGTTCGATGTCGCGCGCGAGCTCGCGCTGCCAGCGTACTTGTACTTCACGTCCGCCGCGTCGATGCTCGCGCTCATGCTGCGGTTGCCGGCGCTGGATGAGGAGATCTCCGGGGATTTTGAGGAGATGGAAGGAACAGTTGACATTCCCGGCTTGCCGCCGGTTCTGGCTGGCCTCATGCCCACGCCACTGCTGAAAAAGGATCCTGTTGACGCGAAAAATCGGCGGTTGTATTCCCCGCGGTCAGCACACGAAGACCAGGGAGATCAGCTTCGCTCCAGTGCCAGTCTACACTCCAGTTCAGGTTCGCGGCGTGCCAGTCAATTTGACCTGAAATTGACAAGGGAATAAAACAGTTAAATTGCTCTTTGATTGTGTCGGCTCTATTTCAGACGATGGAGTAACGTCGAATTTTAGCCAAGACCCAATCAGACACGTATCGGCCGATACCGATCGGACCTCAAAATCGGACCTCATTGATGACGTCAATCGGACCGAGTGATCGGACCTCAATCAGACACCAAATCGGACCTCAGGATCGGACCAATCAGGATCGGACCTTAATTGATATGACAGATCAGCCTTTGAATAATGAAATAAAGCATAAAACAAGGCCAATATGTAAAATAATGGATCAGCTATGTCTTGAAACAAGATATTAAATAATCAAAGTGTAAGCCGATACATTGTCCATCTTGTCTAGTTGCCAGTTTGACTCGTCTTATCGGACCATCTAACCAACCAATCGGACTATAGCCTTTTCAGAGAAATCTAGCTCCGACGTAGGGAATCTAGATTTCTCCAACTATGATCAGATCAGATAGCTAGATAATCAGACTCGATTCATCAACCTGTCAATTAAACAAGATGCTCGCACAGGTGTTGATCAGATTAAGCAAAATAAGCAGGTAGAACATTAACAGATACGTTCTGATTCTAAGATATGCTACTGAACAATTAAGCAAGATCCATCTCCGACGTAGGGAATCTACACCACACTTAACATTCAAATAGCAATAAGGCGTAACCAAAGCTTCCTTTAACTAATCAAGATGAACCTAGCTCCGACGTAGGGAATCTAGACCAAGCATGACAATCAAAGATTAATCTAATCGTATTGCAAAGATCCAGCTCCGACGTAGGGAATCTACACCAGTGCAATACTCAAAGAACAACCAGATTAAACCACAAAGCAGGATCGGACATAGAACGATGCTGTAAGATAAATATTGCTTAAATCGGACCAAGACCAATGCTCAAAGCCGTTGAAGAAGTAGAATTGACTCATATGGCGTAGATCTAAACCAATCTAGCAACTCCAACAAACCGCAAAGACTACCTTTAGTAACCAAGATTACTCTAGCTCCGACATAGGGAATCTAGACTAATCTTGATACCTAGCTCCGACGTAGGGAATCTAGGCTTAAAGTGTAGTCCGATAAACGATAATCTGTTGAATAATCAATATTGATCTAGCTCCGACGTAGGGAATCTATATCAATCTTGATTATCCAGAGATAAATCGGTTGAACAGTATAGACGAGAAAGGGCGATGCGCCTCAATTCAAAGCCTATACTAGTTCGATAAATTGACTAACTTACTGGTAAGCCGGAGATCAGAACTGATGCAGCCCGTCCACCAATGAGCTTCGTCGGTAACTACTACTAGGGTTTTTGGCGTAAAGCCGGGTTGTATTGATTGTGAGAATAATTCTTTACAATGGACGAGGGTTCAAATTTATACCCTGGTCATGGAGAGTCCTGATCGGACCAGACTAACTAAATAAGGTAAACTAAGCTTAAGATAGAACGGGACTCTCATACGCCTTCTGAAAAGGAAATAGTCCCTGGATCTGATACGCCCCCTCCTTAGCCGACGCGCCTTTCCTCTTGAACTCGTCATCGGGTCGGACTCCTGTTTCATCGGACCCCTCTTCAGCATCGGCTTCCTTCTTTGTCACCTTCGGCCTTGACCAGTCAATGGGTCCACTGCGCAGTCTCAATCTCACCGTGTCATCATCTGACTCAGCATGTCAGGTGCGAAAATCCGGTGTCAACACATGCCCCCCAATTTTGGAATAAAATATCATTTTGTTCCAAAATTCGTATCTGCCATCATAACTCCTTCACCGATTTTCGTGCCAAAACTTTCCATCCCTGTACTGCGCGGATCCTCGATCCTCGGGCCATGACCGCTTCTTTCTCCATCAACAACCCGTGGAGCTTATCTTCTTCTCTCTCTTCAAGCAATAGTATCTTTGACAATGAATAGCGTACAGAACCCTGCATTTACCCCACGGGTATCCATGCATCTATTGACTCAGGCGAAACGATTCTTCAATGCAGTTCCTCAAAAGACGCCCCTCCTCCAATTACAGCAGCTCTGAATCAATGCCACATCTCCACGAGAATACTGTTCTTCATTTGGACGGTTTCCACGAGCGCCCCTTGGATTCCACTTCTCCTTTAACGCGTCCATCGACCGCCGGCTATAAATACTCGCCTCACGTCTTCTTCTTCCATCATCCCTTAGCCATGGCGCAGCTAATATTCATGGTAGAACACAAACTCCTGCTGTTTGATATAGGATCCGACTCCTTCCTCCTCTTCTGCTAGAAGAATTCTCGTGAAGAAGTATAGGGTACTCCCCCCTTTCCTGATCCTGCAGTGAATCCAGGTGGAACTTCTGCTAGAAGAATCCTCGTGAGGTTCCTCCATGATTCACCAAAGGGAAGGTTTTTCAGAGGGGTGTAATAGAGTGCCCTTTACAGGCTAGGGCGGAGCGTCCACCGGCGCGCTCTTCAAGGGACTGCATCCAGAGCGGATTTCTTCGACTCAAGGAAGAAGATATCTCCTCAAACTTGCGCTTCCTTTTGCCCTTCCTTTTCTAGTCTAGTTCTGGCAATGATGAACAAAGTACATCGGCACCTACTAGATCCTTTTATCTTCTGAAATCCTTCTGTATGAGAAATATATGAATATATATGCAATCCCTTTTCAAACAGCCTGATCCGTCATCGAACGGCTTGATGATGTAATGTATTTTTCTCTGTTTGTATATAGCCCTTAAGGCGATGCATATCGCATCGGCTCTTATTTTTGTTCTTGAGGCGATTTTCCATCGGCTTTCAAGCCTGACGCATAGCATCGGCTCTTATGAGTTTACCCAAATGCTAGGGTAATACTTCTTCAAATATTTCCCATTTAATGCTTTAGGAAACACTTCTCCTTCAAGTGTTTGTAGAATATAAGCATTTCCAGGAACACATCGGATGACTTGATAAGGTCCCTCCCAGTTCGGTGACCACTTGCCGTACTTGGGATCTTTAGAACCAATTGGCAGAATAACCTTCCAGACAAGATCGCCCTCCTTGAACTCTTTTCCTTTAACTTTCTTATCATAATGCCTCGCTACTCTAAGCTTATTAGCCTCAATATTTTCAAGAGCGCGCAGCCGACGAACAGCCAAGTCATCGGACTCACTATTCATGAGCTCCATGTATTCGTCGGCCTTCAATTTATCCTGAAGCTCGATACGTCTTGATCCAGTACGAATTTCCCATGGAAGAACGGCTTCATGTCCATAAACTAGTTCATACGGAGAAACTTTGATCGATCCATGACAAGCCATTCGATAGGCCCATAGAGCTTCAGGAAGCACAATATGCCATTTTCTTGGATACTCCTCAATCTTCCTATCAATCAACTTGATCAAACTTTTATTGGAGGCTTCAGCTTGACCATTGGCTTGTGCATAATATGGTGATGAATTAAGAAGCTTGATACCCATATCAGCAGCAAAATTTTTGAACTCGTCCGATGTAAACATCGTACCTTGATCTGTTGTGATCGTCTGTGGAATTCCAAATCGGTAAATAATGTGTTCTCTAACGAATTCAATAACATTCTGCGTCTTCACCTCTCTCAAAGGAATAGCTTCAACCCACTTGGTGAAATAATCTGTTGCCGCTATTATGAATTTATGCCCCTTACTTGAATGTGGAAAAATTTGGCCGATCAAGTCAATTCCCCATCCTCTAAACGGCCATGGCTTGATAACAGGGTTCATGGCCGATGCTGGAGCCCTTTGAATGTTTCCATATCTTTGACACTCTTGGCATCCTTTATAATATTCAAAACAGTCTTCTAGAATCATCGGCCAATAATACCCATTCTTTCTTATCATCCATTTCATCTTGAACGCCGATTGATGAGCCCCGCAGACACCCTCATGAATTTCTCCCATCAAAACTTTGGCTTCTTCAGGTCCGATACATCTCAACCAATGTAGGAAATAGCCCGCTATAGCTTCGCTATAGCCCGCTATTAGCTTTTTAGGAGATCTACCGCTACGCTATATAACATTTGTCCGCTATCTCCGATAAACGTGTTTTTATGAGATTTAGCGGTGCTAAATGTCCGCAAATAGGTTTTTTTGTGAGATTTAGCGGCGCTAAATGTCAAGTGACGAGCAGATTTTAGTGGTGTCATTCCTTAAAGATGCGGTCAAAATAATTGATACAACTAAATCAATATAGGGTGGACCGTAGATAACATATCATGGCCCCGTTGGGCATTTTAGAGACATGTTAGAGTCTATTTTTTTATTTTTTTTTGCTGTTACACCAATGATGTTTATAATTTTGTATGAGATTATTGATTATTTTTATCATTCCGCTAAATGATTTAGCTTTCGCTATAGCCCGCTATAGCTTTCTATAGCTTTTAGAGAAGTCTTCCGCTAAACTTAATAGCCCGCTATTTCCTACATTGATCTCAACAGGACTCCATCAATCGAGCGAAAATAAAGCACTCCCTCAACCAAGACATGTCTGATCGATTTATAGCGTACTTTTCTAGAAGTCTTGACAGAAGGATCCTTTAAATATTCAACGATTTCTTTCCTCCAATCCCCTTCTGGTATCTCCTGTACCATTACATCGGACGTAGGCCGATAGCCAGACGCCTTTTGCGCCAGCCGATTTGCTTCTTCATTATGATGTCTCGGAACATGCTCAAGAGTTACCAAGGCGAATTGACTAATCAAATCTCGGCACTTTTCAAAATAAGATAACAAAGCATCCATCTTGCAATCATATTTGCCGAGTAACTGATTAATAATCAGCAAAGAATCTCCAAATACCTCAACAAACCGAGCGCCGATATCTTTAAGAATCTGGAGACCTTTCATCAATGCTTCATATTCCGCCTGATTATTTGTGCATTTCTCAATTGGAAAAGCGAATTCAAACCTTGCCCCCCGAGGCGAAATAATAATCAGACCGATTCCGCAACCATCATTACAAGAAGAACCATCAAAGAACATAGTCCAAGGAACCGCGTCAACCACATTGGCCTTTTCCATCGGACCAGATACATCAAGCTTCATAGTGCATCGTTCGCCAGCATCAACGCTAGGTCCACAATGGTCAGCAACTAAATCAGCCATTATCTGCCCTTTTACCGTTTTGGCCGATTCGTATCTGAGATCAAATTCTGTCAGAGCAAAAACCCATTTGCCAATTCTTCCTTTCATGATTGGCATTGATAGCATATACTTGATCACATCCTCTCTACAGATCACAGTACACTCGGCCGATAGCAAATAATGCCTTAATTTTGTACAAGAAAAATACAAACAAAGGCAAAGCTTCTCCACATATGAGTACCGAGTTTCAGGATCTAGCAATCTTCGGCTTAAATAGAATATAACTCGTTCTTTCCCATCAACTTCTTGAATCAAAACAGAGCCGATTGCATGATCAAAAGCTGATAAATAAAGTTTGTACGGCTTACCCTTCTGTGGTGGAATAAGAACTGGCGGATATGCTAAATATTGCTTAATTTCATCCAATGCCTTTTGATGCTTAGGCTCCCAAACCAATTCTTCTTCATTTTTCAACTTCAGCAAAGGAGTAAATGCCTCCAATCGGACCGACAAATTTGATATAAACCTTCTCAGAAAATTAATCTTTCCAATCAAACTCTGCAATTCCTTCTTGTTTGTTGGAGGTTCAATATCATCAATCGCCTTGCGGTTCCGATCATTCACCTCAATTCCTCTCTCATGTACCAAGAAACCAAGAAATTGGCCAGCCGATACGCCAAAAGCACACTTGAGTGGATTCATCTTCAATCCATGTTGTCTTGTACACTCCAGTGTTTCCTTCAAATCGGCCAAATGATCTCGATAACCTTTTGATTTGACTACCACATCATCAATGTAGATTTCGACTATCCTGCCGATCAACCTATGAAAAATATAATTCATAGCACGTTGATAAGTAGCACCGGCATTTTTCAAACCAAAAGTCATAACAACCCACTCATATAAACCGAGAGCACCTGGACATTGGAACGCAGTCTTGGGAATATCTTCTTTCGCCATAAAAATCTGATTATAACCAGCATTACCATCCAGGAAACTCATCACTTTATGGCCTGATGCTGCATCAACAAGCATATCGGCCACCGGCATCGGATACTCATACTTCGGGGTTGCCTTGTTCAAGTTCCTGTAATCAATGCAAACACGTAGCTTTCCATTCTTCTTATAAACAGGAACTATATTTGATACCCACTCAGCATATCGACATGGCCTGATAAACTTAGCTTCAAATAGCTTCGTTATTTCGGCCTTAATTGGTTCATGCATCTCAGTCTTGAACCTTCTTGGATACTGCTTATGTGGTCGATACCCTGGTTTGATAGGTAGCCGATGTTCAACAATATCACGGCTTAAACCTGGCATTTCATAATATTCCCAAGCAAAACAATCAGAATACTCTTTCAAAAGTTTTATTAACTCCTGTTTATACTCGGGATCCAACTTAGCATTGATATACGTCGGCCTTGGTCTATCACCAGATCCTATATCTATTTCTTCTAATTCATCGGCCGACGTAAATCCAAATCCTAATTTACCGAACTCACTTCGGTCTTCAAGATCTTCTATATAATCATCCATTTAAAACAAAGTCTCAGAGCCGACTGCTTGGATCGGCTTTAGTCCTTGATCGGACACCTTGAGGAAGTCACCATCCCATACTTTTCCTGACAGGCATTCAACTCCTTCAAACTCCCAAATTGTTGACTCAGCTGTAGCAATGCTAACCGAATCATCAGCTGGGACAATCTCCACTTTATTGCCTTGCCATTGGATCAAACATTGGTGCATTGTGGATGGGATGCAATAGTTGGCATGAATCCAATCTCGCCCGAGGAGCATGCTGTAGGAACCTTGGCCATCAATTACAAAGAAGGTAGTCGGCAATGTTTTGCTGCCGATGGTCAATTCAACATGAATTGCCCCTCGAGGCTCTGAAACATTTCCGCCAAAGTCCTTGAGTGTCATATTGGTCTTAATCAGATCATCAATCCCTTTACCCAGCTTGCGGAATGTGGAATAGGGCATGAGATTGACTGCAGCTCCTCCATCAACCAGCATCTTGGTCATTGGCTTCCCGTCAACGTATCCTTTGATATACAGAGGCTTCAGATGCCGATACCCATTTGCATTTGGTTTCTCAAAGATAGCTTTCTCTGAATCCAGAACCAAGCATGCAGCGGCTTCCTCCAGTTCATAATCGACCTCATGGTCGTCTTGTTCATCAGGAGCAGCGAAATCAGAAGGCAACATCAAAACCATATTTACTGCGGCCGATGTACTTGCTTCATCATCATTGGCCATCTTGATGCGCCACTTCTTCTCTTTCGCCAATTCTTGCTCCTGAATCTGCTCATTATAATGCAAGCGTTGCACACGTCTCTTCTTGGACTTAGAAATCCCTGATGGGCACCACTGTCCAGGCCTCATTGGAGGTTCTTCAGTCCGATTCTGAACTGGAGCCTTCTCTTCCATTTTTCCAGGGCCATGAGCATCAGCCCGGCCTTCATTATTTTTGTGGCCATGAGTATTAACCCGGCCTTCATCTCTTTGATGATGATCATCAATCCTGACGCCGATCCGTTCATGAACTGATCGTCGACCTCTCTTGGAAGCTCTGTATTCTTCATACTGGAAGCTGCATTCAGGACAATCTGCTTTCGATGGCAGTCTAAGCTTCTCGTTCCAGCAGAATACGAAGAAAGGACACCCCCAATGATCATCATCCTGGTTGTATCAGTCGTAACCTTGACGTTCATCCGTATACCAATTGGACCTATAACCGTACTGATGACGACCGTCAACTCTATCATCAAACCAGCGCCGGCCATCGGACCGTCATCATA
>CM014271.1:13869690-13890262 GCA_004135705.1 Alloteropsis semialata | reverse complement strand
TCAATGCTGTAGGACTGGTACGCGGCAGCAACTAGCTTCGGATCTGGGACATAATTCTCGTCGAAGCAGTGCCAGCACGCCGACGCCTCATGCCCCTTCTTGTAGCATACTTGACAGAGGGGGCGTGAGTCACCGGAGTTGTTGTTGGAGGAGCGCTGCTGGTTGGAGGGAGGACGCTGCTGCTGGTTCCCATAGCCACGGCCAAAACCACCACGGCCGCAATTATTGTTTACGCGACCACGGTTGTTGCCGCGACCACGTTGTCCTCCGCGTCCCCCTCGGTTTGCCGAGTTCACAGAGGAACCCGATCCACCTTGTTGAAGCTCAAGCCTTGTTTCAAAACTCAAGAGTTGTGAGAATAGTTCAGCAGGAGTCATAGGTTCAACCCTAGTTACAAGAGCAGATACTAAAGGATTGTATTCTGCATCTAAACCATTGATGATATAAGAGATCATCTCATCATCATCTAGTGGTTTCCCTGCAGCAGCCATCTCCTCACCAAAGGCGGTCATCTTGGTATAAAATTCAGTTACCGTCATTGTCTCCTTCTTGGTAGTGTTGAGGGCAAGACGGATGTTGATGGCGCGAGCGCGAGTCTACGACGCGAAGATGTCCTGGATAGCCTTCCACGCCTGGGCCGCCGTTCTTGCAGCAGCTACTTGCGCCATGACTTCCTTGGACAGAGATGAGAACAGAAAACCAAGGACCTGCTGGTCTCTGGCGAACCATTCTTCGTAGGCCGGGTTTGGAACCCGGGATGTCTTGTCTCCTTGCTTCTCTTCAATCTCGGCAGCAGGGGCGACGGTCTTGCCGTTGATGTACCCTTGAGACGTGCACCACGTATGGCCGCGAGTATCTGCGCTACCCACGGGGCATGATTCTGCCGCGTTAGTTTCTCCGAAACTTGGACGCCGGAGAGAGGATTGGAGGAGGAGGATGAACTAGTCGACATTGATGCGATCTAGTGTTTGGTGGCTCTGATACCATGTAGAAATTCAGAGGGCTAATGGAAGATGGAAGCACCTCACCCTAGCTTGGGTTGTTGGCGTATGCGTGTTAATAATTGGCACAAAATAGCCTTATGCGTGGCTTACATTTATAGAGTAACAACCAGAGAAAAGGGAGGCCGGGAGATCTTGTTACAACAGCTTACAACAACCAAATCTATCTAACAGTCTATGATCTCCCGGCCTTATCATCTCGAGTTTGTTACACAATCTTGACACACACGCACACATTACAATCTGTTTTACACTCATGTCCGAAGTCGCCGACCTCGTCCGCCGGGAAGCAGAATCCAGCTTCGACATCCACTTCCACCTGCTCCCCGCCGTGGAGCTCCCCACCAAGGCGCATGGGGCCGAGGAGGTCATCCTGCGCTTCATACAGCTCCATGAGCCGCACGTCAAGGCCGCCATCGCCGGCATGTCGTCGCCGGTAGCGGCGGTCGTGGTGGATTTCTTCTGCACCACCATGTTCGATGTCGCGCGCGAGCTCGCGCTGCCAGCGTACTTGTACTTCACGTCCGCCGCGTCGATGCTCGCGCTCATGCTGCGGTTGCCGGCGCTGGATGAGGAGATCTCCGGGGATTTTGAGGAGATGGAAGGAACAGTTGACATTCCCGGCTTGCCGCCGGTTCCGGCTGGCCTCATGCCCACGCCACTGCTGAAAAAGGATCCGGACTATGCGTCGTTCATGTACCACGGCAAGCGTTTCATGGAGGCCGCCGGCATCATCGTCAACACCGTGGCCGAGCTGGAGCCGTCCGTCCTCGCGGCCATCGCTGAGGGCCGTTGCGTGCACGGGCGCCGCGCTCCAACCGTCTACCCGATCGGCCCCGTGCTGTCGTTCAAGCCACCCAGCGGGTAGCCACACAAGTGCGTGAGGTGGCTTGACGCGCACCCGCCAGCGTCCGTCATGCTGCTCTGCTTTGGGAGCATGGGCGGGAACTTCCCCCCTGCTCAGGTTGGGGATATCGCCGGCGGCCTCGAGCGCAGCGGGCACCGCTTCTTGTGGGTGCTCCGTGGCCCGCCGCAGGCCGGTTTGCCGTACCCGACGGACGCCAACGTCCACGAGCTGCTCCTAGAAGGGTTCTCGGAGAGGACGAAGGACAGGGGCCTCGTGTGGCCGAAGTGGGCGCCGCAGAAGGACACCTCGCCCACGCCGCCGTCCGCGGCTTCGTGACCCACTGCCACTGCGGGTGGAACTCAGTGCTGGAGAGCCGTGGCCGCTGTACGTGGAGCAGCACCTGAACGCGCTCGAGCTCGAGTTCGTGGTGGGCGTCGCTGTGGCCATGGAGGTGGACAGGAAGCGGGGCAACTCCGTGGAGGCCGCCGAGCTGGAGCGCGCCGTGCGGGGCCTGATGGGCGGGTCGACGGAGGAGGGGAGGGAGGCGCGGGAGAAGGCCGCGGAGGCGAAGGCCCTGTGCCGGAGAGCCGTTGAGGACGCCGCGGCTCGTCTGACGCGTCGGTGCGGGAACTGGCGCGTGAGATTTGTGAAAGAGTAATCGCTCCCGGCACACAGGACAACAAATAAGCCAGACTCGATCAGAACAAGTTATATGGACTCTGCATGCGTAGCAAATTATAAGGCACAAGGCAGATTCATAGCAGTCCAGGGGTGTTTGTTTTCCAGCAAGCATCATGGTAAAAAACCATCATAAATCATTAAAAGAATCTTAAATAAGTTGCATATGGGTATCTTATTTGGTGGTTCATGATGTATTTTGAGCAAATTCCCTCGATGCCATAGAAATTTAGATCAATTCCTTCAGTGCCATAGAATTTTTTGAATTTCCTTCAGTGCCATGGAAATTTTGATTTATCCCATCAGTGCCATCCCATCCAGTTTTCTATCCATTCGCTGTTATGTGTAGCTAGAAAAGACAAGTTTGCCCCTGGGTCGCATCGGTCAGTGCTCCCTTTCCTCTTTGGACTGGCGCACGACGTGGATAGATGACGGGCCCCACGCGTGAGTGGGCGGACGGCTGGCCAGCGGCATCCGGGGCGGCGGCCCTGCGCGGGCGGCCGGCCGGCCGGCCAGCGGCATCCGGGGCGGCGGCCCTGGTGGGGCAGATGGCCGGCAGCGTCGCGGCCAAGCTACTGGGGCAGATGGCTCCGCTGCGAGCTCTGCCGGTGGTCCACGAGCTCCATCCGGCGGTGCCCCTGTCCCTCCTCCCATGCCGGCCATCCACATGAGCTGCTCCTCCCTGCAACTTTTGACCGACCGTCGCTGTCGCTGCCGCTGGTGTTGAGGCCTTCGACCCTGCGGCGCGCCAGGCCGCCCTCGATCTACTTCAGCTCCAAGCTGCCCTCCTCCAGAGCGGCGCTCCAATGCCCGCGCCGGGGCCGGCGCCAACCGCAGCCCGAGGTTGTCTGCACGTCGGCGGCGAGGAAGAGCTGGTCCGCTGCCTAGCTTCTTCGTTGTTGTCTGCTGTTGCTGCTGCTCTTCTTGTTGCTGCAAGGAGAACCCGAGGAGATGCAGATAGGAGCAGGTCACGTTCTTCATATGCTCGTGGTTGCGTTTTTCAGTTTTGAATTGGGGAAAATGCTCCTACACGAGGTGCCCAAGTCAACGCGATGCGAGCAAGGAGCCAGGGATGGATGGCCAACGACGACGGTGTCGCGGAAAAGAGAGAAGAGAGATAGATGATCACTGATAGGTAGATCCTTGAGTCAGGAAGGGTAAAATTGTCTTTTAAGACCACTCTTAACGGCTTAGGCTGTCCGCACTCGTCGTCCTCTAAATGCATCCTCTAAAAGGAATATCCTGTCCTGGTCATCGAGATTCCGTACTCTAAACCAACTTCTCCCGCACCCGTCATACTCCAAATCACATACTTTATCCCAACTCTACTATATTTTATCCATCTATCCCAACTACTATATCATCTCTCTTCTCACCTTTTTTTCTTTTCTTTATAAATTTTATCAAAATATATCCATCTGAGATCTTGTTTTGAAGAATTTATTGCAACGAATTTAATGGTGCAATCGGAATTTAATTTGGATTTTTGGTTTGTGAGTTATAACATTTTTTATCTAAAAAAACGTGGGGCCCGCGTCAGTCTTTCCTCTCCCTCTCCCGCCGCGGCTGCTGTCAGCGCGCCGTACCGCGCGCGCAGTACCGCTCGCGCGCGCGGTACGGGACGTCACGGGCGGCTTCCGGACCACCGCTGCAGGCGTTCATCCGGTAAGTCGGTCCTTCAGGATGGCGTCGCGTACATCGCTGCGGACAGCCTTATGGATGGAAAACTGGATGGAATGGCGCTGAGGGGATAAATCAAAATTTCAATGTCACTAAAGAAAATTTAAAAAATCTATGGCACTGAGGGAATTGGTCTAAATTTCTATGACACTGAGGGAATTTGCTCATGCATTTTTATCATTATATTCTTGATCCATAAGCTAGGTTATATAATCTATATAGTAAACAAACATGACCCTAAGGTTTGTCTTGAACCCTGCAATTGTAGAGTTATAGCGATGAAGGGAATAATAAGGCTCTGTTTGGCAGAGCTCCCAGAGCTGATTCTCGGTTGAATCCAGCAGGAGCTCTGCCAAACAGTTTTCTAGAGAGAAGTGATTCTCAGCTGATTCTGTAACGTGATTCTCTGAAATGAATTAAGGTGCTGGGAGCTGAAAAAAGTAGTTTCTCCTGATTCTATGAAGTGATTCTCTATCCTGATTTTGAGAGCTGAAAAAAGTAGCTTCATCTGGCCGGCATCAGCAGTAAAGCTAGCTGCTGCTGTGGCGAGATAGCCGCCGCCACCAACGAACTGGGGACACCGTTGTCGCAAAACTATCTGCCACAAGATGGCAAACAGGTAGTCACCGCACCTGCGGGCTGCAGTACATGGCCCCCATCTTACAGCAGCGAACGATGGCGGCGGCGAGGGTGGGCTGGGCCGAGCCGAGGACGAGATCCCCGAGAAGCGCATCGAGGGTTAGAGGGGCGCCAACATCGGTGAGGACACAGGGCGGTAGAGTGGGCGAGGAGGAGTAGGGATGGCACCCGCGGATTCGGGTGCGGGTGCAGCTAAAACCCGCCCGCAACGAAACCCACGGGACAGGAAAAAACCCGCCTGCAGTGAAACCCGCAGGTGGATTTCTACACCCGCACCCGCACCCGTCGGGATTCGGGCGGGTCTCGTGTACCCGCGCGTTTGAGAACATCACATCATGAACAGAAAACACGAGCATCATTTCACAGAATCACAGTTATACACAGATAGCACATAGCAGTATAAAAATCCATATGCTCCAAAGTCTTCAAATTAACAAACACAAAAGTGGCAACAACACATTTAAGTTTTACAATGCAGTCAACATAGCATTTGCTCTAGCAAATAAACAAATAGAGATTTATTACAACCATCAACCATCATACAATGTATGAGAGGCCTCAGATTGCTCCCAGATGCATTTAGATAGAGTCATCGCAAATCAATCAATAATGTCTTACTCACATTCGTCCTAATAGAAAAAAGTAGAGAAATTAAGTGGGTTGTGGACGGGTGCGGGTTCACCGCGGGTGAAATCTTAGACCCGCACTCACACCCTCATTATGCGGGTGCGGGTGCACCCGCGAGTCAAATTTGAGACCCGCACCCGCATCCATCGAGTCTGAAACCCACGGATACCTGCACCCGTTGGTTGAATTGCCATCCTTGAGGAGGAGGCAGCGCGAAGAGAGCGATCGCCAACGACAGTTGACAGGAGTGGATCGCGGGAGAGGAGTCGCCGGCGGTAGGGATGGATCACAGCGGGAAGAGAGTGGCGGAGGGCGGAGGGTCGGACGATTCACAGATCGCCGGTGGCAGCGGGTGGCAGTGGGGCCGGTGCAGACTCTCATCGAGGTTGTTTTTTTTAGAAGTCCATCGAGGTTGCGTGGAGAGGAGCGATGCGTTGTGGGCCTAATGGAATAGCGGGTGGGCCGCGAGACGGACAAGACGCGAAGCAACCGGTGAACATTGAGATAGGCTTTCGGCCTGTCATTTTCATGGGGATACGGCCCATACATACATGATGGGCTGTCCACGGGCTTTCGCTCGGTTTTTCCACCAGGCTGGAACCGGACACGTTCCCGTCGATCGTCGTCTCGTGCTCGGTGCCAGCACCCAGCAAGGATCTCAGAATTTTTTTAATTTTTTTATGATTTTTCAAAAAGAACGGACGGATGACAGATTTGCAAAATATAAATTTGATCTGTATGCCGTATGATACGGCGATAAGAGCCTGTAACTGCCAGATCACACGGCGGTTACAAAAACCGCAGTATGAATTAGTTATTTGAATTTAAAAATATAAATTTGATCTGCATGCCGAACCTAACCGCCGAATGGTTTGGCGGTAGGTGTCGGCACCTGGGCCCGGCCCTCCTGACCGCCAAATCATTCGGCGGTAGGGGAAGGCCGGCCCTTGCCGTCGGATCCACGGCGGCAGCAACCTAACCACCTCGGCGGTAGGGGGCTGCCGCCTATATAAGGTGAAATGTAGTTGAAAATTTCATTCTAAATCAGAAAACAAAAAACTAGGGTTAGAGAGGAGGGTTAGTGAGAGGAAGAATCAGCGGCAAAGCCCTGCCGGTTCTGCGCTTCGGTTTCAGGTAAAATTCGATCTCGTAGTTGAAACTTTAATTTGGTAGATGTATGACTTTGTAGTTATTTTAGTATTTAGTTTACACAGTATGAAATCGTAGTATTATTTTTGAGTTACTGATATTAGACTTAGTTACTAAAATAACTATTAGAGGCAGTTACTGATATTAGATTTAGTGACATTAGTTTGAGTTACCTTATATTTACTGACATTAGAGATAGTTAGAGTCAATACTATTATTGATATTAGATCTTTATTAATATATCTTTTTATATTAGATGCACTGATATTAGAGTTTACACCGCAATTTTATATATACTGTAATTATGCATTTTAGAGTTTACATTACAGTTTATATCTTTTTATATTAGAGTTTCTGTTAGAGTTTTATGCATATTAGAATTTATATGAGAGTTTAAATTAGAGTTTATATTAGAATAATGACTTTAAATTAGAGTTTATATTAGAGTAATGACTTTATATTAGAGTTTATATTAGACTTTATATTAGAGTAATGACTTTATATTAGAGTTTAAATTATAGTTTATATTAGAGTAATGACTTTATATTAGAGTTTATATTAGAGTTTATATTAGAGTTTAAATTAGAGTTTATATTAGAGTAATGACTTTATATTACAGTTTATATTAGAGTATTACAGTAGAGTTTTATTGATTTTAGATTCTATATACGAGTTTATATTATAGTTTATAGTAGAGTATTATGCATAAGTCCTTTCATGAGTACAGAATCGTATTAATTCTTCTTATTGTCTTGGTTTGGTTTTAGGCATGTCTGAGCCGTTATGGTTCCAATTGTACTATGGATCAGGGGAAGTTAGATATGGTCCTGAAGGGGAAGACCTGTCAGAATTTAGTTCTACCACCAGAAAAATAGCTAGAGCAGCAGAGAGAAATTGGGTTTCAATAACAAAGTGGCTTTATCATTCATTTGGACTTAATGAGGCTCAACATGACCTGTCAGTGATGGCAGTCATGAACAGAAGTTCAACTACGTATTGGGAAGTTGTTCCGCTTGAAGGAACCCAGAACTGGAGGTCATTTGTGACACTTTGTACGCAGCACGGTATGCCGCTGGTGTTACTTGTGCGAGCCTTCCACAAGGCTGGGTCCAGTAGTGAAGTGCACGAAGAAGTTGAAGATGCTGGACGGGAAAACCTTTAAGATGCTACTGGGGAGGAAGGTGAAGAAGTGGAAGAAGAGGCCGTCGGACAAGATTATTACGCACCCCCTGAACCATCGGGGGAGCTTGATGAAGCAGAAAATTTTCCTGAGATGGTTTTTGAGGCAGAGAGGGAGGGCACAGAGCATCAGCAGTATATTCAGGAGGACTCGTCGGATGATGACGACGACGAGGGGTTGCAAGTGTCTAGGATCTGGGACAACTATGACTTCTCACAGCTTACGGTAAATGAAGGTCAACAAGTCCCCTGGGAGTACAAGTGCAACGAGGTTTGCATCGGTTCGTGCTACAAGACTGCTGAAGAAATGAAGGATACAATAAAACAGTGGTCCACTTTGTGTTTACAAAGGGAGTTCAGGGTTGTTAAGAGTAGCAAAAAAATCTATGATATATGCAGTGTTCACCTACACGGCCGTGTAGCCCGTGTACTCGGCGTTTAAACGGTACTCGAAGCCTCAGCGTGTAGTTTAGCCCCTAAACGCCACATTACACGGTCAGCCCATTTACACGGTCAAACATAGTCATACACGGTGTAAACGGACTCCTTGAAACAGTGGAAAACGGATTTGCATGGCGTGTACCCCGTGTAAGCGGCCGTGTAGGTGATATACTGGGCCTGGGCGGGAGAATGAAAATTTGGGCCCTCGTTACGCGCCCAAACACTTGGCCCAGTACTTAAAGACCCCTAGGGTTTGAGCTCTCAGTTTTCCCATCTCCCATCCACCATCCCCTCAGTTAACGGCCAGTGTTGGTCCATTTCAGTTTTTGTGAGTGGTCAGTGACACGATGATGTCTTGTGGTGAGCAAAACTGATATACGATTGATTTATTTTAGTGTCAATTTAGATCTGAAATTATTTGAGTGGTGGTTCAGTGTTTAGTACTCCTAATTTACCTAACATACTGCACTAACCACTAACTGAAAATGCCTTACATGCCTTACTTAGTGGTGGTTCATTGTTCAGTTTTCTGTATGTTAGTGTTAGTATGTTAGTTTGTGTAGATGCCAGGCAACTAACATGGTTAGTCTGTGCAGTTGCCTTACTTAGTATGTCAGTTGCATCGAGATGAACATCTATCATGTGAAAGCTCTTGTTCTTGTAGACTGCAATTTTATTTAGTTGCAACACTAGGTCAATTAGATTCAGAAATATATATATATATATTTATATATATATATACAGCCGAAGACATCCTGTGAATAAACCTACATTATTTGCTATATATATATATAGCAAATAATGTAGGTTTATTCACAGGATGTCTTCGGCTGCATCAGCTCCTTCCACCAACAATGCCATGACTAGCCTCAAGAGGAATTCTGATGATGTTGGGTGGGATTATGGGCTGCTGGTGGATCCAACCAACTTGAATGTGATCAAGTGCAAGCTGTGTGGATTTGTTGTGAAGGCAGGAATATATAGGCTGAAGCAACACATTGCTCAAATTTGTGGTGAGGTTAGACCATGCCCCAACTCGACGTCTGAGGACAAAGGGAAGTGCAAGAAAGCCATAGATGACTCAAAGAAAGCTAAGAAGGCTAGGGTAGATGAGCTGCAAGAGGTTAGAGATGACGTGGACATTGATGGTGCACCGGTTGATGAAGAAGAGACCACCAATGGTGAGGGTCTTGATGAGGTTGGAGGTTCAGTGGCTCGAAAAGTGGGGCCTTTGGATAGGTTTACACTACCTCTTGATGCTGATTCACTGAGCAACCCGAAGATGATACGTCAACAAAAAATCAGTGAAGTAATATGGAAAGAGAGGATGCATTCGTTGAAGCGATACATTGCAAAGTGGGTGTATGTACATGGTAATTAGCTAACCTTGAATTCTATATTTCAAATCTTTGCTGAATTCTATAATTCTTGCCTTTATTTGCTTGTTGTGTTCAATGTTTCTAACCATGAATTGTTTCAATTTCAGGAATACCTTTCCACTCCATCAACAATGAAGAGTTTGACCAATTGATAGAAGCAGCTGGCCGCTTTGGCCCTGGTGGAAGGAAACCAAACTAGCATGAGCTGCGTGAGAAATTGTTGTATGAGGAAGTGGAGGATACAAAAAAACTGCTGAAGGTACAAGAAGAAGAATGGGCTAGGAATGGTTGCTCTCTTATGACAGATGCATGGACTGATCAGAAGAGGAGAAGCATCATGAATCTTTGCTTGCATTGGCTCAAGCTTTCTGGAATCACAGGAGGTCTCAGATGAGAGACACACTGGACAAATGATATGTGAGTATGTGGATTCTTGCATTGAGCGAGTGGGTGCTGAAAAGATCGTGCAAGTGGTTACTGACAATGCTTCAAACAACATGGCAGCAAAGGACTTGTTGTTTGTGAAGAGGCCCAACATATTTTGGAGTTCATGTGCAACACACACCCTCAATTTGATGCTCGAAGGAATTGGCAAGATGAAGAAGTTCAAGGGCATAATTGATCAAGCAAAGGCATTGACTGTCTTTATCGATGCACATCATAGAACCTTGGCTTTGATGAGGAGATATACAAAGAAGAGGGATATTGTTAGGCCTGGTGCAACGAGATTTGCTTCCTCTTTCCTTACATTACAAAGTTTGTATGAGAAGAAGGATCAATTAAGGACAATGTCTCATTGTGATGAATGGGAGAAATTCTGCGGTCTGACCCATATGAAGAAAAACACCAAAGCTGTCATGGCCACTGCTACAATGGCGAAACCTGCCTTTTGGGGTGGGATTGGTCTTTGCTTGAGGTTGTTTGAGCTATTGATCAAGGTTCTCCGCATGGTTGATAGTGATATCAAGCCATCAATGGCCTTTCTTTATGGTGACATTCTGAAGGCAAAGCAAGAAATAATGGCAGCAATTGGGAATGTTGACAAGGCGGGGAACCTCAATCTCTGTCTTAATATCATGGAGATTATTGAGGACAAGATGAGCGGCAGGCTGGACACTCCTTTGCACTTAGCTGCATATTTCTTGAATCCATATTTCAGTTACAATGATCCATCCATCTTCACAAATGATCAAGTCATGGATGGGCTGATCTCTGCTGTTGAAACTTTTTACCATGGTGACTATGACAAGCAAAGTCAAGTGCTCAATGTGGAGCTGGACAAGTTCAAAGATAAAAATGGCCACTTCTCAAAACCTGTGGCAATGGCTGGCTGTAAGGATTATGACTTCAATCCTGGTAATAAATCTCTACTGAACTATCCTATTTCTTTCAGATTCACTGTTATGACTTGCACAATTTATAGCTTTTATTGCCTATATTAGTTGTCTAGTTCCTGAACTGTAAGCTGTAGCGGTAACATGTAAATTGTAGCAGTAAAATTCCTACTGATTGTTTTTCTAAACTGTAAATTGCAGCAGTAAAAAAGGCAAATCAGCAACTCCCATAGTCACAGTTGACAGCCTTGTTTGAGAATGAGTTCACAGTAGCTTCATATAGTTATTCATTTATTTACTAATTTGCTATCTGTTTGCACTTGAAGCCAAATGGTGGGGCAATTATGGAACACAGATTCCAGCTTTGCAAAGGATGGCTACAAGAATCCTCTCTTTGACTTTGAGTTCTTCTGGCTGTGAAAGGAACTGGAGCTGTTTTGAAAGGGTAAGAATGCCAACACTTCACAATTCAGTAAACATGTGTTTATTTTGTGACTACAATACATACAACTTGTGACTTGTGAACTGAACTTACATTCATATTTGTAGATTCATACAAAGAAAAGAAACAAGCTAACTGCTGAGCGTCTAAACCAACTTGTCTTTGTTCAATATAATGTCAAAATGAGTGGTAGAAAACGCAAGGCCAAGAAGAACAAGAAAATGGATACCCTTGTAGGTGTAAATGCAACTCATGCTCAAGGCTGGATGGTTGAAGGTGGTGATGATGACATAGATGTTGAACCTGTTGCGGGGCTGACTTGTAAATTGATTGAAGAGGCATGTGGGACTGAGGAGGTTACAAAGCTTCGTAGGAGCGCAAGGTTGTCTCAAATGAGAGATGTTGATGAAGACTTGAATGAAGCACATGAAGAAGAACCAGTCGAGGACTATGATGAAGAGATTGATTTCGAGTCCGACCAAGAGGATGTGGTGCCAATTGCTGGAGGTGTGGAGCCGAAGGGGGAGGAAGATGATTAGTTACTAACTTGATCATCATCTATCATGCATGGTTGGATGCAGGCTGCTGGGCTGCTACTGCTAATTGCATATCCATGCTTCTGTCTGTGTTATCTTATTGTTTTGTACTGTAATGTTGTGAGAACTGAGACTTAATTGTGTCCGTTATGTCTTATGTGTTGCACTGTGTAGTCAGCACTAGTGGTAAGGCTGTAAGGACTAGTGAACTACTGAAGTCTGCACTTATTTATTCAGTGATGTACTGATGTATTGATGTCATCTGAGAACTGAACTTTGTATTGATGTCATCTATGTATGTCTCATGCATTCAATATTCATGCAAAATCTGCTCCATCCGTACAAAAACGTGTAACCCGTGTACACGCCGTGTACACGGCGTACTCACTACTCGAGGGGTGATCAAACGACTACCGTTTAGCGTTTAGGGCAACATTGGATATATGCTGCGTCACAGAAGGGTGTCCTTTTAATGTTCACGCTTTCTGTGGTAAGTGGAGGACTTACTGACAGGTGAGCAGAATCGAGGATCACACATGTGTGCTTGAGCAGTTGGACACAGACCACCGGAACCTCACATCCGGTTTTGTGGCTAACTTCATGTATGCACAGATCATTGACAATCCAAGCTATGAGCCCAAGTCTATAATATGTGCCATCGACGAGAAATTCAAGTACAAAATTAGCTACGGCAAGGCATATAGAGCGAGACAGAAGGTATTCGAGATGAAGTGGGGAACTTATGAAGCATCCTATGACAACCTTCCTGCTTTGTGACCTTAAGACTTTCCCCTCTGTCTTGAGGCCAGGGAAGCAAGTGCTGCAGCGGGCATTCCTAGCATTGGGTCCGTGCATTAAGTCTTTTCAACACTGTAGGTCAGTCATATGCATTGACGGGACCTTCCTGACAGGAAGGTACAAAGGCACAATCCTCACCGCCGTTGCCGGCGATGGTAACAATCAATTAGTGCCTTTGGCCTTTGCTTTCATGGAGAAGGAGAGCGGAGACAGCTGGTATTGGTTTCTGGAGAGGCTGAAGAGTATGGTTGTGGGGGATGTGCCAAACATGTGTGTCATACACGATAAGCACAAAGGTATTCTGCAGGCAATTGAAGAAATGAAGAATGGCAGCACCGAGCGGCAAACATTACCACGATGGCCCGACGTCGTGAGCAGGTGGTGCATGCGCCACATGGGGGCAAATTTCCATAGCCAGTTCAAGAACAAGGCACTGATGAAGCTGTTCAAGTGCTTATACAGCCAAAATCAAGAGAGGAAGTTCAAACAAATCTAGAAGAAACTAGATGACCTTACGAATAAACAATCAAAAGAGCTTGCAAAGAAACCCGTGACAAATGAAGCAGACGAGCCCAAGTCTCTTGAGGATGTGGGGTTGGACACTAGCCAGACTAGAAGGAGAAGGGGTCGTGCAGTTAAGACTTTCAGCCAGTGGATTGAGAATGAGCCCAAATAAAAATAGGCATTGATCTATGATGAAGGAGGTGCTCAGAATGTATAAAGACTATAAACTATGCTGAGGTTTACAATTGGGTGCTTCGTGGAGCTAGGGGCCTCCCCCTAGTGCAAATCATCGAGTTCTTCGTGTACCGCACAATCAAATATTTCGATGACCGGTATGGAAAGGCTGCGGCTGCCTTGGAAAGCAACCAATTAATGTACGGCTACAAGATGAACGGGTATATGGACGAGAAGCAGAAGAAGGCTCTATTGCACCGTGCGTATCCACAGGGTTCAGCTGAACAGCGGTTCGAGGTTCTTTGCAAGGACAAAGAGAGGATGGTGGCCGAACGGGAAAGGGTCAGACAAGAGTGTGTTCTCCGGAACGATAGTTGCATTTGCTCGTGCCAGAAGCCTCAGCTGCTGCACAAGCCTTGCTCCCATGTGATTGCTGCCTGCTATGAAGCTGGGGGACTGCAGCCCTGTATGTACGTCTCTCCCTACTTCTTCAAGCAAACCATTATGGCTACCTGGAGTTTTGAGGTGTATGGCTATGGGATATTTGGCTCCTTCACCAACAACCCGGGGAAATATGCAACATATATCCCCGATCCAGATCTAGAAATGAAGCAAGGCCGTGGGCGACGAAAGAAGAAGCGCATTAGGAATAACATGGATCGATCTGAAGCTGGTCCAGACGTGCGTATCTGCTCTAAGTGCAATGAGGTTGGGCACACATACAAGAAGTGCACTGCGACGTCTTATTATGATCGAAGCGGTGCAGGAGGGTCATCAAATGTGGTCTCAAATCCTCCATCAAGGGGCGCTGGTCATGGCCGTGGCACCGATGAGGGCCTCATATAGAACTACTTTACCATTGTTCAGTTTATTGTATTATTAGTTATGTAATGTAAGTTCTGAATTATTAGTTCAGTAATATAAGTTGTGTAATGTAAGTTCTGACGCATTAGTTATGTAATGTAAGTTCTGTAATATAAGTTCGGTAATATAAGTTGTGTAATATTAGTTATGTAATGTAAGTTCTGTATTCGATCCTAAGGTTTTTTTTAATATTATTATTTTTAATACAAGTTATGTTTTTAATATTATTTTGTTAATATTATTTTTTCTATGTCTATGTTTACCTTATTCTGTTTTTTCCACAAATTACCTGCAGCTATGGCGGACCCTTCTGCAGGAGCGTACGTGACTCCTGAGTTGCTCAACAGGCGACTCGACCAGCAGCACCGTTCGTACCACTCCGCCGTGCTGGGGGTCGACGTCGGGGGCAGCTTTCGGTCTCGTGTCGGCATGACCTACATGCCGCTACACCCCCGCTTTGTTCCGAGGTAAGCCGTCACTTCAAATTGTCAACATTTATATGTTAATAAATTTATATATAATGCGAGCACTACTTTGCGTTCGCGCGTCTGGTGGAGGGCGACATGGACCGGTCGCACGTTCGACTACCGGACCGCGTGACGCGGTTTCAGTTTGACTACTCCTTGCTGGCGGCTCTCCTGGACAGGTGGCGGCCAGAGATGCACACCTTCCACCTCACCGTGGGGGAGATGGCGCCTACTCTTCAGGACGTGGCCTTCCTGCTTGGCCTGCCGCTAGCAGGCGACGCCATGGGAGCGATCGACCCTCCGGCCAATTGGCGGCGGGACCTCCTCGACAGGTTCGCGAACCTTCAGCGGAACGAGCGCACGGTGGGCTACACCGAGTTCACCAGCACGCACGGTCTCAGCAAGAAGTGGTTGCTTCAGTTCAGCGTAAGTACCTACACCGTTCTGTTAGAGTTTAAATTAGAGCTTATATTAGAGTTTAAATTAGAGTTTATATTAGAGTTTAAATGCAGTTTAAATTACAGTTTAAATTAGAGTTTATATTAGAGTTTATATTAGAGTTTATTAGAGTTTAAATTAGAGTTTAAATTAGAGTTTAAATTAGAGTTTTATATCTGAGTAATGACTTTGTATTAGAGTTTAAATTAGAGTTTATATTAGAATAATGACTTTGTATTAGATTTTTATATCTTTTTATATTAGAGTTTATATCTTTTTATATTAGAGTTTAAATTAGAGTTTATATCTTATTATATTGCAGGTGGACTACATGAGGGAAGACGCTGACGACGAGACCGTCCAGCGTCACTTGGAGCCTTACGCGACGGCCGTCGCGACGTACCCGCTCGAGCAGATGCCCCAGGTCAGCTGGGGCTCAGCGGTGTTGGCCACCACGTACAGGGGCCTCTGCACGGGCGTGCACAAGGTTAAGAAGGGAGACCCTATCTTCATCGGCGGTCCCATGCTTCTGCAGTTGTGGTCGTACGAGCGGTTCCCAGTGGGCAGGACAGCAGTGAGTCTCGACCCGTACGCCTGGGTGGTTCCCGACACGGACCCGCGCGACTACCCCACCATGGGGTCTTTGTGGTGCCTCCGGAAGGTATGTGTTCGAATATTTTTTATTTCTAACATCTTTTTGTTGTTGGGACTTGCTATATTATTTGTATTACTTGTGCAGCCGAGCTGAGTGGGCCAGCAGACGAGGAAGTCGTACGCAGACGTGATCCACACTCGGGCACCGCAGGGCCTGTCCTCCTTGTGCCAGCGCGACCAGGACTACTGGATGACGAGGAAACCCCTGGTCTTCGACGTCCACGTGGAGGAGTACGTGGTGCACAGGGTGATGAGACAGTTCCACCTGTACCAGGAGTCACCGCTGCCGGTCGTCCACTCCGTCGAGCTGACCCACCACAGGTACGTGTGTCGTTTTTCCGTCCCGCAAGTTTTGCATTTTTCTTAACTTACGTGGTCAATCATTGAATAGGTGGACGAGGAAGGGACACACAGCTGGCACACTATGGGAGGGCACGGCGGCGCCCTACGTGGCGGGTTGGGCAGAGGCGTTGAACGACGTCGTTGACGAGCACCGACCGCACTCCGAGGATGTCTTCGCAGCGTACCTGCAGTGGTACTGGCCTCGGACCCTCGTCGGGCCCTCCGCGTTCCGCCCCAGGCCACTTTCCCCCCGACGCAGGTGACGACTACGTATCTGGTACGACGCGATCAGAACTACGCGATTGGGGTAACTACTACGTCCTTACTGCTATAACACATTCGTACGGTATGCATTTTAATTAACATAATTGAACAGTACGACATGCTCACGGGGATCGACGCTACAGCTGTGAAGAGCCGAGCCAGGGCGGACTTCATGACCCCCGCCGATCACGTGGCGACGTACGGCCGCATTCTGGGCCTCCTCACGAGGTTCAGGCAGGCGGTTTCGTGCCGGCACGACGACGCTCCGGCGATTCCACGCCACCCCGCCTCGTCCTCGAGCTCGGCGTCGACTGGACGTTCGTACCACGCGCCGTCCAGCTCCTCGCGGCCACCTTTCCCTCCTATGGGAGCAGGTCCGTCGACGGTACCCCCCGCGCTCAGCACTCCTCTCCCGGCTCAGAGCGCTCCCTCGGGGATACCCACGTACACGCCGAGGCCAGCAGCTGTCTACAGCATAGGTACACCATAGTATCCATGTTTTTTTCGTAACATCCTAGTATTGTGTAATTATGTTCTCGACTAACGTTTTATGTGACAGGGCAACCAGCGATGACCACAGGCGGCGCGTCCACGTCGGCAGGGCACGCCGTCCACGGCTTAGGTACGTAATTGACCAAACGATATGACTACATACTTTTACTTGCGTACTAACATGATTGTGTATAATGCAGCGTACACTTCTGGCGGGACACCCGACGACCCAGTCGAGGAGCAGCACCCAGCGCCGACCCAGTGGACGGTCCCCTCCGAGATTGAGCGGTGGTACCGACAGGGGCAGGGGTCGCAGGACGAGATTGGTTGTTCGCAGTTAGCTGGCGCCCCTGTACCTGCTACTCAGTTCTCGCAGCAGCCACCGTTCGCGACACCGCCTCCTGCGGATGCAGGGCGCTCGAGTCGGCAGGCACCGCCACCTGACCCCCTTACGTACTCCGCGCACCACATGAGGGCCACGCAGCAGGCGGCCAGGAGGGTCAGGCCTAAGGTGGCAGCCAAGCGAGGCCGCATTTAGTTTTTTTACTTTTTACGCTCGAGTGATTATGTATCGTACTGGATGTTGTATTATACTTTTCATGTTCACTAGTTTGTTGTTTGTGATATTATTCCGTTCGATGTTATAATTTCCCTTCATTCGCAAGCATTTTAAAAAATTTACGGTTGCACATACAAATTACACCGCTTTTTCAATGCAAAAATGAAAAAAAAAGAATAAACCGGATACCGCCGTTCCATTTGGCGGTAAGCGTAACCGCCGTTTCATTCGGCGGTTGCATGAACCGCTAAATGCAGGCCAGTGGTTGGAGGAACCACCGATTAAAATGGCGGTTAGGCTTAACCGCTAAATGAACCGGTGGTTAGAGTTAACCGCCGGTTTATTTGGCGGTTAAGTCTAACCGCCGGTTCATTCGGCGGTTCAGTCTCTTGCCGCCGTATCATATGGCGGCAGCCATATGATACGGCGGTTGGATGACAGAATTGCAAATTCTGTTATCCGTCCATTCTTTTTGAAAAATCGTAAAAAAAAATTTAGAAAAAATCGGGATCTCAGGCTGCAATCGAGTCAGCATGTATCACTTTACATAGAGTTATTACATGCTGAGTTCCAGTTTGAAACTTCACGAGAAGCAGCAGCATTTCTCGATGCCCTGAACTCCAGCTGACCTCCACCGACACCCACCCCCAGCCCAGCTGATGAATGAAATGCCATCTTGCACATGGCCGGCATAAGTTTCCTGCCGCGCGAGGACGATGCAGAGGACGGGCCAAGACAGGCGAAGGGGAGAGAGTTCTTAGTTGCTTGGGGGGGTCCAATTCCAACACACGTTATTTTTTCCAATTCCAACACACGTTATGAAATGGAAATCTTCTCATTGAGGATATCAATGTCCACGAGGATATGTAATGTATGCTCGCTATTGTGGGGCTGACGGCAAAGTGGATTCCACATGGCGTACGTGGATATTCATTTTGGAATCTGGGTAGACGAGCGACCATGGGTAGATAGAATCAACGGTCAGATGAATTCTTGGGTAGGTGAAAGAGTCATGGATAGGATAGGATAGGTAAGAGAATCAAGGATTGGATGAATAGCATGTGAGAGGAATCAACATTTTAGGCAAGTCATGTTATCATATGTGCACGTGGAATTCAATTTTCTTCCATTACAGAAAACAAATCATCTTGTATGTATTAATTTGCTTCTTTAAATAAAACTTTGATCACTAGTTTCAGTCACAAATACTTGATGGTCGGTTAAGATATGAAAGTCACAACTTTTTATAAGAACTATTTCATTCTAAATTATTGGTCACCTTTATTTTGTTAATCTGCCTTAATTTTGTCAAGTTTGTAGAATAATATATTAAATTTCCACAATACCAAAAAATAAACTATCAGAATGTATTACATGCTGGATTTAATAAGACTAATATGTTTGTCTTTAGATGTTGGTACTTTTTTCATAAAAGTTGAGTAAGTTTGAAAGATGATTTGGACAGAGACTACAAATTAGTGGTCAAGACTACACATGAACCTTGTTTGGATCAAAGGATTTCCATAGGAATTTCAAAGGAAACCCATTTCTTCGTTTTGCTGACATCATGCACCGTTTGGAATGGAGGAAAACAGCTTCGCCGTTCTAGAGGAAAGGATTCGTTCCTTCACAAAACACATGAAAAAAAGCATCCATTGCGAGCCGTGGTTTTGTGGAAGAACGAAGCAATACTGATGTACTGATGTCCTCCGTGTACTGATGTCCTCTGTGTAAGGGTATCAATGAAGGGCAAATCAGATCCGGGAGGTGGTGTCTTCTGTTTTTTTTCTTGTAAAAAAGATAACGATGCAACGTGCTTTAGTGGCTCCGGAGAAGAGAGCTAGATAAATTTGTGCATTGCCAACGCTGGCCACGCACCACTGAAATGAGTAGTCTTAAAATTAGTGAATTTAACAGAGTTTGCTTAGTTTAATTGAATGAGTTTGTACTAAGAATTCCTATGTTTCAATTCCTGTGTTCCAAACGCATCTCTTTAAAGATTCCCGCGTTTTTTTCAATCCTATGTTTTCACACTACACTACTTTTTTATTCCTACATTTTTTTCTTTCCTGTATTTTTAATTCCTCCGTTCCAAACAGGGCAGTTTGAGAAGTGTTGTATATGAATGTGCAGTTTTAGAATGTTCACAGGTGTGAAGTTAGTGTCAGCCGGTCGATCCTAAAGAAATTTATTAGGGATTTCCATCTTTACAGGAAATTTGTTTGAGATTTACTGGTACGATCAAACTGTGGAGTAGCACTATATAAGAGGGGCAAGGGCAAAGCTTTATCACAACAGTTCCTTTGATACAGTGCTCCGAACAACTCGTGTGACAATGGCAAGCCCAAGCCCCACCATCGTGCTCGTCCCGCTCTGCGCCCCCGGCCACCTCCCGTCCTTGTTTGAAGCCGGCAAGCGGCTGCTCAGCAGTGGCGGCGGCGGTGCCATGTCGCTCACGGTGCTCTTCATGCAGATGACCTTCGACGCCGACCTGATGTCCAACGTGGCGGACCTGATCCGCCGGGAAGCAGAGTCCGGCTTGGACATCCACTTCCACCACCTCCCCGCCGTGGAGCTCCCCACCGACTCGCCTGGCTTGGAGAACTTCATCATGCGCTTCGTCCAGCTCCACGCGCCGCACGTCAAGGCCGCCCTCTCCGGCTTGGCCTCTCCAGTCGCTGCCGTCGTCATGGACTTCTTCTGCACCTCCCTGTTCGACGTCACGCGCGAGCTCGCGCTGCCCGTGTACGTGTACGTGCCGAGCCCCGCCTGCATGCTCGCCCTGCTTCTGCGGTTGCCGGCTCTCGACGAGGAGGTGGCGGGCGATCTCGGGGACATCGAAGGAGCCGTTGATGTGCCCGGGCTGCCGCCGGTGCCGGCCGGTGTCTTGCCGACGCCGATGATGACGAGAGGTCCCAACTACGCGTGGATGGTGTACCACGGCAGACGCATCATGGAAGCTGCCGGCGTCATCGTCTACACGGTGGCCGGGCTGGAGCCGTCCGTCCTCGCGGCCATCGCCGAGGGCCGCTGCGTCGCCGGACGCCGCGCTCCAACCGTCTACACGATCGGCCCGTTCCTGTC
>CM014271.1:13841913-13856993 GCA_004135705.1 Alloteropsis semialata | reverse complement strand
CAATGTTCCGAACACAGGGAAAAAGGGACTTTTGTTACATCCATCAAGTGAAATTTCTTCATTAATCCAAAAGGAGTATATTTCATGAGGGATCGATAACTACCCTGCAACTAAAAATTCAAAACAAAGATCCTCGCTTGACTAATGTCGTCGGTGAGGATCAGGACGGTGGAGCACCAGGCGGTGGATCATCATCTACCGCGTTCTCTTTTCAGAGTCGCTGATGAGATCCACGAGCGCTCCGTCTCCAGGGATCCCGATCAGGTCGCGGTTCAGGGAGACGAAGAGGCGCCGGGCGAATTCCTCGTCGCCGCTGGTGTCCACCAGGAGCAGAAGACGAAGATGCGCCTGTGTGTGCCGCCTCTGGCTTCAGCCGGGTTCTGCTCCCTCTTTGTTCTGGCTCGTCGTCGGAGCAGAGGGAGATGGGAGATGCTGGGGCTGGAGAGGAAGACGCAGGACGTTTCCCGGCGGCAATGCTTGACGGAGCAGCCTCGGGAGTCGGAGACGCCATTACCGGAGTCTCCTCTGGCGGCTCGACCTCGACTCCTTCATCCCCGTACCAGGGGAGGGCCAGGAGCGGAGCCTGAGGAGGAGCAGAGGGAGGTGTCGTCACCGGCGGGTCTTCCGGCTTGTCAGGCGGCTGTTCGCCGGAGCCGCGGGGAGAGTCTCTGAAAAGGAGGCGAGGGAGCTTGAACTTGCGGCTGAGTTTTTTCTTTCCCATGGCGAGGGGAGGAAGAAGGCTTAGAAAGGAAGGTTCAAGTACAAATCGACCAGGAGATCTGATACTTAAAGACCCAGGGAGCAACGCTTCGCACGGGAATCGAGGAGCCGGAGCAGAGCCGTGAATGTCGCGTGCGCTGCTAAAGTTTCGAGAGATGTGCGGAGTGGGTTTTAAATGCACTGGGCAGCCATTACATCAATCCTGGGGCGTTTCAGTTTTCATGATGGAACAGTTTTTATTTACTATTATTATGGCTGATATTTTTCTCTGACCTTATCATTCAGATGCAGGTTTCAATATTCAAGAGTTCGGGATCTTTTCTGGCTCTCATGCACAAGTGATTGACGAGGTATTAACATATCCAGAAATCACCCGAAGAGCAAAAAGACCCGAAGGCTATTGAACAATCAACCTTTTTTGAACAAGATAAGCTCGGGGGCTACTGTTGAGGCCATAATACCAGGGTGCCCGATCACGTGGACTACCGACTACCGACTCCGAACGATCAAGACTCCGAACAAGACACGATGGCCGGATCGCAGGAGGAAAAGCCCGAAGATAGCTAGAGTCCTACTAGGTTTAGGTCTGTTTTGTCTTGTAAGGCACGTCTCCCTGGATATAAATAGCGGGGGTCTTGTACGTAGAGGGTATCCCAGAATCTAGCCAATCCACCCGAGGGTACTTGTTATGCATTGTAATCTGTACTCGACGAAATAATACAAGCAGCAACTGGACGTAGGGTTATTACTCGATCTCGAGGGCCCGAACCAGTATAAAATCCCGTGTCTCTCTGTTCACCACCGTGATTAATCTTCGCACGAAGCAGGGTGCTTGCCGGACAAATATCTGCCGAGTACAACCTCGACAACGTCGTACTGTTCAATTATGTTAATTAAAATGCGTACTGATCGAATGTGTTATAGCAGTAAGGACGTAGTACTTACCCCAATCGCGTAGTTCTGGTCGCGTCGTACCGGGTACGTGCTCGTCACCTGCGCCGGGGGAAAGTAGGCTGGGGCGGAACGCGGAGGACCCGAACGCGGGTCCTAGGCTAGTACCACCGCAGGTACGCTGCAAAGGCCTCGTCGGAGTGCGGGCGGTGCTCGGCGACGACGTGGTTCAACGCGTCTGCCCAACCCACCACGTACTGTGCCACCGCGGGCTGCCACAGTGTGCCAGCTGTGCGTCCCCTCCTCGTCCACCTATTCAAAGATCGACCATGTGAGTTAAGAAATATACAAAACTTGCTGGACGGAAATACGACACACGTACCTGTGGTGGACCGGGTCGACGGAGTGGACGACCGGGAGCGGTGACTCCTGGTAGAGGTGGAACTGCCTCATCACCCTGTGCACCGCGTATTCCTCCACGTGGACGTCGAAGGCCAGGGGCTTCATCGTCATCCAGTAGTCCTGGTCGCGCTGGCACAAGGACGACAGGCCGTGCGGTGCCCGAGCGTGGATCGCGTCAGGCGTGTAGGGGGTCCAACGCACGTCCGCGTCAACGAGCCCGTCGAACTGGCCGACGAAGTCTGCGTACGACCTCCTCGTCTGCTGGCCCGCCCAGCTCGGCTGCACAAGTAATACAAATAATATAGCAAGTCCCAACAAGAAAAGGATGTTAAAAATAAAAAATGTTCGAACACATACCTTCCGAAGGCACCACAAAGACCCCATGGTGGGGTAGTCGCGCGGGTCCGTGCCAGGAGCCGGCCCGTCGTACGGCTCGGGGCTCATCGCTGGTCTGCCCACTGGGAACCGCTCGTACGACCACAGCTGCAGCAGCAAGGGACACCCGACGAAGATAGGGTCTCCCTTCTTAATCTTGTGCACGCCCGTGCACAGGCCCCTGTACGTGGCAGCCAAAACCGCAGAGCCCCAACTGATCTGAGGAATCTGCTCGAGCGGGTGCGTCGCGATGGCCGTCGCGTAAGGGATCAGGAACCTGTGACACGAGTCCCCCTGTGAGCTGCAGAACATCACCCACCCAAAGAGCCAGAGCAGGTACACCTCCAAGTGATGCTGGACGGTCACTTCGTCAGCGTCTGCCCTCATGTAGTCCGCCTGCAATAAGTGCAATAAGATATATACTCTAATTTAAACTCTAATATAAACTCTAATTGAAACTCTAATATAAACTCTAATTGAAACTCTAATATAAACTCTAATTTAAACTCTAATACAAGAATATATAAACTCTAATATAAACTCTAATTTAAACTCTAATTTAAGAAGATATAAACTCTAATATAAACTCTAATTTAAACTCTAATTTAAGAAGATATAAACAATTTGATATAAAGTCTAATTTAAACTCTAATATAAACTCTAATTGAAACACTAATTTAAAGTGTAATTTGAACTGTAATTTAAACTCTAATTTAAACTGAAACAGAACGGTGTAGGTACTTACGCTGAACTGAAGCAACCACTTCTTGCTGGGGCCGTGCGTGCTGGTGAACTCCTGGTAGCCCTGCGCGCGCTCGTTCCGCAGAACGTGCGCGAACCTGTCGAGGAGGTCCCGCCGCCAAGTGGGCGGAGGGTCGGTCGCCCCCATGGCGTCGCCTGCGAGCGGCAGGCCAAGCAGGAAGGCCACGTCCTGCAGAGTGGGCGCCATCTCCCCCACGGTGAGGTGGAGGGTGTGCGTCTCCGGCCGCCACCTGTCGAGGAGAGCCGCCAGCAAGGAGTAGTCGAACTGAAACCACGTCATGCGGTCCGCTGGCTTCACGTGCGACCGGTCCATGTCGCCCTCCACCAGATGCGCGAGAGGCAGAAGGCCTGCTGCGCGTAACCTGCAACGCAAAGTAGTGCTCGCATTAGATACAAATTTGTAACATATCATAAATGTTGACAATTTGAAGTGACGACTTACCTCGGAAAAAAGAGGGGGTGTAGCGGCATGTAAGTCATGCCGACACGAGAGCGAAAGCTGCTCCCGACGTCGACCCCCAGCACGGCCGAGTGGTACGAACGGTGCTGCTGGTCGAGTCGCCTGTCGAGCAACTCAGGAGTCACGTACGCTGGGTCCGCCATAGCTGCAGGGAATTTGTGGAAAAAACAGAATAAGATAAACATTGACATAGACAAAAGTAATAGTAATAAAATAATATTAAAAACATAACTTGTGTTAAAAACATTACATAATAATTCAGAAGTTACATTACATAACTAATATTACACAACTTATTTTACCGAACTTATATTACAGAGCTAACATTAAATAACTAATGCGTGAGAACTTACAATACAGAACTTACATTACCATTACATAATAATTCAGAAGTTACATTACATAACTAATAATACAATAATTACAACAATGGCAAGGTAGTTCTAAATGAGGCCCTCATGGGTGCCACGGCCACGACCAGCGCCCCTTGATGGAGGATTTGAAACCACATTTGATGACCCGCCGGCACCGCTTGGATCATAATACGACGTCGCAGTGCACTTCTTGTATGTGTGCCCAACCTCATTGCACTTAGAGCAGATACGCACGTCTGGACCAGCTTCAGATCGATCCATGTTATTCCTAATGCGCTTCTTCTTTCGTCGGCCACGGCCTTGCTTCATTTCTGGATCTGGATCTGGGATATATGTTGCATATTTCCCCGGGTTGTTGGTGAAGGAGCCTAATATCCCATAGCCATACACTTCAAAACTCCAGGTAGCCATAATGGTTTGCTTGAAGAAGTAGGGAGAGACGTAAATACGGGGCTGCAGTCCCCCAGCTTCATAGCAGGCAGCAATCACATGGGAGCAAGGCTTGTGCAGCAGCTGAGGCTTCTGGCACGTGCAAATGCAACTATCATTCCTGAGAACACACTCTTGTGTAACCCTTTCCCGTCCGGCCACCGTCCTCCTTTTGTCCTTGCAACGAACCTCGAACCGCCGTTCAGCTGAACCCAGCGGATACGCACGGTGCAATAGAGCCTTCTTCTGCTTCTCATCCATATACTCGGTCATCTTGTAGACGTACATCAATTGGTTGTTTTCCATGGCAGTCGTAGCCTTTCCATACCGGTCATGAAAATATTTAATTTGCGGTACACGAAAAACTCGATGATTCCCACTAGGGGGAGACCCCTAGCTCCACGAAGCACCCAATTGTAAACCTCGGCATAGTTTGTAGTCTTTATACCATGTCGGGCACCTCCTTCATCATAGATCAATGCCCATTTTTCTTTGGGCTCATTCTCAATCCACTAGCTGAAAGTCTTATTTGCACGACCCCTTCTCCACAACTTGATCACACATTGCTTAGTACCTAGAAACACTATCCCGAATTCCACCTCTTCTTCTTTGCATCGCATGTGACTTCGCACTAGTTTGTATCAACAATGAAAACCAATTCTTGATATACAATATATCTGCTTTACTTTAACCTTTTACTTCCTTCAAAGTCATCATGTCTTGTTTGCAAGTCATTCTTCAAATATAGACCAAGAATAAACCATATCACCATGTCTCTTGTCCATTCAACCAAACTTGCATTATGCAACATTTTAATCTAACATGATCTAAGATGTCCCATATCAATGTTAAACAAGCTTTCATCAATTTTTAGAGACCAATATATCACACACATCCTCATGTCTCTTTCTTTGTTGCACCATAGCTTGCCATCTTTCATATTCATATATAATGGGAGCAACCACTTATTTATTCATGTCAACATGAGCCATCCACATTGAATTCAACCAATGACCAATAGTGAATCATCAATATACAATTTAATTCCTGCTCATAATCTTTAACAAACATGTTAGTCCTTTAATCCTTTTGTCATTCAATTCACCAAAACCCACAAGGGAGCCTAGATGCACTTTCAATCTCTCCCTTTTTGGTGATTGATGACAACTTGATTAAAGCTTACAATAGATATATCAATAACGCTTTTGAATGTTCAGATTTAGTTTGAGCTCCCCCTTAATATGTGCTTTGAATGAAATTCAATAACTTGGCCTAAAATGCCAATTTGCACATTTTCAAGAAAAACATGGAGCTCCCCCTAAATCTCAACATCCGTGGGGTGCAAAACATGTGTGTGAACAATTAAAATGAAATGCATGCAGCACTAGACAATAAAATAAAGAAACTGTGCTTCCCAGACAAAAACCGGTGCCACCGGTTTTGGAAAACCGGTGCCACCGAAAATTCTCTGGAAAGCACAGACATACAACAAACAAGGCAGGACGGAATTTCCGACACAACGGGTCAGCACTTCCGGCCCCAACCCGAGGCTGCCGGAGCTTCAAGGCCAGAAGTTCCGGCCCAACGAGAATTTCCAGCACACAAAGCATTTTATCAAACACATGCGTCTAAATAGAATTAAAACAAGTTCCACACACATAAACAAGTTCAACACACAGAATAGCACTCATTACAATTGTTCTCAAGTCCAAAAGAATTAAGATAGAGTTTGAAATTTATTACATAGGCCTGTTGCATCCAACAGCCAAAACCGGTGGCACCGGTTTTGGAAAACCGGTGCCACCGGTTTTGGAAAACCGGTGCCACCGGTTTTGCCCAGACAGCCAGCAGACAGCAGAGCAGCGGCGCTTTAATCGCTTCAAATTCTCCCCCTTTGTCATCCATCACCAATAAAGGTCCTGGGGGCTTCTCCCGCTGCTTCTACTCATCTTCTTCTTCATCATCACCTTGCTCTTGGCCTTGAGTTGGGAAAATAAATGGAGGTTGAGGTGCAAATTGAGTTGGAGGGAATGTACCAACATATGGATTAACATTGCCAAAAATCCCTCCAAAAATATCAGCTTGAGCAGACCCTGAACCTCCAGCCGCATAAGGATCAACTTGTGGCATACTAGAAGAGCCACCTTGCCCTTGTGTTCCCACAAAAGGCATCTCAGAAAATGAACCACCTCCACTTTGCATGCCTTCATATGATGGATTGTAATATGTGTTGCCTATGGATCGATCCCAATAATCCTTTTGAGTAACCGGATCCACTTCTTGAGATTTAGTCCAAATTTGATCAAATCCCTCCGGTTCACTTTCCTCATCATCAGACTCTGCATGGGGGATGGGAGGCCTATTGGAGGGATCCTCATACATTTGCCTAATCATCCTCGAATACCTCTTCGTCCTTTGCCTTTCCTTGTGAGCAATTGCATTTGTACTCATACAAGACCCACACATAAAGTTGAACAATTTTCTCAGTGGTGAAGGGGGCTTGTGCACATCTCTTTGCCCACGTCCATGTCCACTACCGGACGCCTCTCTTGCTGCCATAGAAGGGGCAGCAGCTGTAGGAGCACCTTCGGGTGCCTCTCCACCCTCTATATTGGCCTCCATGCTTGCCGCTTGGGCTAGAAGGACCTTCGATATCATTCTTCATGTGGAAGGGCTCAATCACATGATCATAATCAAATGTGAGGTTTGTGACAGCCTCAATTACATGCATGAGATACGGAGCATACCCACAACACTTTTGTGGAGATCCTGCAATGGACTTCATTTCTTCCCAAATAAATTCCACCACACTGAACTCCGGCTCACCAGGTGTCATATACCTTATCAAATCACGAAGATAGAAAGATATGTTGCTTTGATCACCTTCCCTAGGAGCAAGTGTCTTCCTAAACATGCGGTTGAGATATGCATAGAAGGGTAGCATGCCATTAACTCTCCCAAAGTGACCCTCATGTCCTGGTAGATACATGTACTTCATATCTTTCTTATCCATATAATTAGCATTATGAATGTGGACCCTATCATCATCCTCTCCATCAAAGCCCAGAAGTGAGACAAACTGAGTGTAGGACACTCCAAACCAATTATCCTTTGTCATCTAATGCACAATCCTCTCATCATTTCTAGATGTGAAATAGCTAGTGGCATAGAATTGTGCAATTACCTCACTATTCCATGACTTGGCAAAGCTCATGATCTTGTATATATTCTTCCTCTTGCATTCCCTGATGATCTCATCAATACTGGGATCTTTGAAAGCCCTCATGTATTTTCAATCAATATACTGAGCCTGAGCAATAGGAACATCTTTTGCAAGGATGGCACTCTCATAGAAGTCCTGATGAAAAGTTGTGCCAAATCTATAGTCAAGGTGCCTCCCACCAACTTCCTTAGGATTCTTAGCCCTTTCAACTCTGGCCTTTTCTGTCATGCCCTTCACCTTATAGTTGATCTTGGCGCGGTGTGGGGGCGCCATGGGAGCTCTAAAAGTCACATCACTGAGATGTGTGGGAGGAGCATTATGTGTTGGCAGTGGCCCAAGTGCTGAAATGATGTCCTCCTCATCATCCCCATTCCCACTGCCACTTCTGTCACCACTACCTGTCCCCTGGCTGTGCTCATGGCTTTGTGTACGGATTGATTTGCCCTTTCTTTTGCGCTGACCAGCTGAGGGAGAGTCTGCAGCAGCAGCAGACTCAGAAGGAGTGGGATCTCTCTCATATGGACTCTCCTCATCATCATCACTAGAGGTATCCTCGGGCTCAGAATCTTCAATGCGAACATCGCCCCTTGGAAGCCTCAGTCTTCCTGCTGCCCTCTTGGACCTTCTTGGTTCTGCTGGTTCAATTTCTTGCTCACTTGTTTTAACATTTCTTGGCCGAAACTCGAATTGCGCATTCTTAGATCTGGCCGGTCTTCTCCCATAAACGGTGTCCCTTTTTGGATCTGTAACAAACACATGGAGAAAACCCCTCTGAGAAACAGGCCATTGAAAGAGATATTGATTTTGAGCTTTGAGAACCAAGAAAAGGCGCTGACCAGGGTTGCTACGCACAAACCGGTGCCACCGGTTTCTGCACACAAACCAGTGCCACCGGTTTCTGCCCAGAAACCCTAGGTCGAGGCCCCCATCAATGCCACCAAGGAATCACTGATTTCTTTAACCCAAAAGCTTCTAGGGCCTATGATATGGTGTTCTACCAAAGGAATCTGAGAGGAAACTTCTAGGGAAATAGATTGGGTAAGAACATTGATTTGAGTACCTCCCGACATTGTGGATGAGTTGTTGCAGCCCTAGAACGGAGGGGAATCCGGTCACACCGGATTGGAAGATCCAAAACTTGCCTCAACACTTGAATCCCTTGGTGGAGCCTTGAAATCGCCACAAAATTGCCCCTAGAGCCTCTCCCCTTTCTGTTTTGGGTCATGGGAAGAAGAGGGGGTAAAAAGTAAAAGTGAAGGGGTAAGTCACGGGTAAATAGTGTCCTGCCGACAGAAACCGGTGCCACCGGTTTGGTAAAACCGGTGCCACCGAAAATTTCTGAACCCGTGGCTTTTGTCCATTTTTGCACTTCTGCCCTTCCCCTTTTTCCTCTGCTCCATTTTTCTTCCTTATTGAATCCATTTATCCATTTGTGCACTGCCCTTTGACTCAGATAAAGGATTTTGATAGATATGGATGAGATAAGAAAATCCAATAAACATAGCCCTTGAGATGAGATTGGGTAGATCTAATGGACTTGAGAGTGTTTCACCATTTGTAGTTAGCCAGCAATCAAGCAAGGATAACAATAACCACAAATGGATCAACGTGGCCACAAAGACCAACACCAAATGATTTTCAAAAGCACACTTCCTACACATGCTAGTTAATTTTGAAAGACTATCCTATGTCACACAAGGCATGCATCCATCTCAAGTCAATGACAATCTTAGCATATTTAGCTCATATCTTGCAAGAGATGACACCAAGTCAATTCTTAATGAAGACATCAACTAAATATCTAGATTTGAAGCTCAAAATGACTTAAAACAATTACATGCAAAAGCATATACTAGGAAGATTCAAAGGCCTAGATACAAAAGATAAGAATAAAAGGTTCATGAAAACATACCTTTGCCTTAAGCCCATCCAACTTGTGCGTATTTCAATTTAGCATAGTGCTAGCTCTCATAATTATTTTTCTTATTCAAGTATTGAGTTAGCATAAGGTACACTCGCACATGAGACTACAAGTTCACTAGAAGAAAAAGTTAGTCCCACAAGTGACACAAGTATTGGAATAAGCTCCCCTTTGATTAGTGCATAAGAATTTGTATTTCTTTTGAGTTGCACTTTATTCAATTATGAATATAAAGGAGTTTATTCACAATCTTGGTCAAGGCATATAGAAGGTAATAAACAAATTGAAATTGTGCCAAGGATCTCAACATCATAGATGTAATATCATCAAAACCTTTTTCATGCCAAACACACTAGCATGAAGGAAGGCCTAGATGCATTGAAATGAATACATGAATTTGAAAAACATACCTTGGTCTTGAACAAATAAATTCTTCACATAGAAAATCACATATATCCATTAACTTGTGCTTCGATTTCTTTTCATCTTGTCATTTTAGTGTGATCTCTGCCGGAACTTCTGACATAGATGACCGGAACTTCTGATACGAGACAGAGGCTGCCGGACTTTTGGGTCGGAAGTTCTGAAGCCGGCCGGAACTTATTCTTGTGCTACCTACTGATCCTGGCAAAACTGGTGCCACCGGTTTTACCAATCCGGTGCCACCGGATTTCCACTGAACCATGCATTTCTTCAAAAAGATTATTCGGTGCTTCTTGTCTTGATTCATTTCTGTTTATCTTCATTACTTATTCATTGCCCTGCATTTATAAACACTCAAAGCTTCTTGATGAAGCGGTTAGTAGCATCAAGTGTTATTTGTCATAATCTTTCATTATTAATCAAAGATCGCTTGTCCACTATACATGCTTGGAAACAACAAGTGTATAGTATATATATATATATATATATATGAGTGGACAGCTAGAGAGGTACTTATCATGGGAGAAGCATTGGATAACATTTTCTTCCATTGATCTCACTTGGTTCATTTATGATATGAAATTTCTCTTGAGATGTAAATGATGTAAGATGGAATTCTTCTCAAGTAAACCAAGCTTCCAATGCTGCTCCAAGTACCTACAAGTTTGTTTTAGGCATATTTTGGTACCCAACGTGTGTTGGGTCCTACAAGGTTAGTAAGCAAGAACTTAGGAACCCAAATGGTCTTTGCGCTTGTCCTATGTGAACCAATCACATTAGTTGCACACGAGTCAGTTGAATTCCCCCTAATCTTAATAAACTTATTATTGACAAGATCAAGATTAGGATTTTCACCATTTGGACAATCCTTACCAAAGTGTCCCTTTTGATGATATGTGTAGCAAGTCTTGTGTTTGATGTTGCTACTTTTATGTTTCTTGCTTGCAGAATCTTTCTTCTCTCTAAAGTTTGCTTGTGTCTTCAACCCAAGGCTGTTCTGCTTGACTTGTGATTCCTCAGCGAAAACCGATACCACCGGTTTGGCCAAACCGGTTCCACCAGTTTTACCTGAGGCCACACTTGACTGGTTGACACAAGCTTCAATTTCGTGCCCTTTCTCACGACATCCATAACAATTTCGTGCCCTTTCTCATGACTGGTTCTTTTGATTGTTTTGGCTTGTTCTTCTTTTCAAAAGAGCACATGGAAGCATAATGTCCCATTTTAGAGCACTTGAGACATTTGATGTGATCAAGTTTCTTCTTCTTGTTGTCTTGCTTTTCTTTTGAGATGGACTTGAGAGAATTCTTGCAGGAGCTTTACGACGTTGGTCCCTTCTCAAGCTTTTTCACCATGGAATCACGGTTATCTTGAGAAGGTTGCGCAAGTCCCTTGCCTTTTAGCTTTGATCAGTCCATCTTAAGCCTTTCCACCTCTAGCTTCAGATTATCATTATCTTGTACAATGTGTTCATGACGTGACTCTGCAAGAACTTGATCATACCATGAGGTTTTTGCTTGCGAGTCACAAGGGTTAGCACAAGATATATCGATTTTGGCTAGAGAACATTTACACTTATGAATTTGAGGTTCTAAAGATTTCATAGTAGTAAGCATAACCTCATGATTCACTTCAAGTAATATATGTGAATCTACAAGCTTCTCATAGGAGCACTCTAGTTCCTTATGAGTAACCTGCAAGTTCACATACTTACTAGAGAGCTTCTCAAGCTGATCCTTGAGCCTTCGATTTTCTTCCTCCAATGAAATTGTCAAGGATTCATTTGACTCCTTGACTTCCTCTTTGCTTTCAGCTATATGACAATAAGAAATGTTAGCATTCAAAGAGGAATGACTAGGAGCAGTAGATACCTCACTGAGCTGATGAGTCGTTGAATTTTCACTCGAGGAAAACTCATCAGCTAGGTCCTGGCCGAAACCGGTGCCACCGGTTTTAGAAACCGGTACCACCGGTTCTGCCTGAGCAGAGCCAGTGAGTGTAGTCTTGTGGTTCTCTTGCTCCTTGGATGATGTCACTTGAGGCTCATAGCACATAGGTGATGTTGAGCACTCCTCTAGTGAATCCATGTCTTCTTGCTCTTCGTCATCACTTTCTAAATTTTCAAAAATCTCCGTGATGAGAGACCAAATGAGATGGGCATCTTTACAAATTTCCCTTTTGCTAGAGATGATGTCCCATATATCTTCACAAACAGAACCTTGAAAGAAGTTAGTAACACAAGTATTGAGTTGCACGCAAGCTAACTCCTCTTGAGTGATATTTGATCGATCAAAATTGTTTGTATCATACTTAAGAGGTAGAATGCTCTCAACTAAAACATATTCAATAACAGGATCTACTTTTCTAAGAGCATTATGAACATTACCAACCCACGAAGCATAGTTTGAGCCGTCAAGCTTGAGAGGCTCAAAGTTTACCTTAAACGACATCTTTTCTTCACGGTGGTTAAGCTTAGATGTGAAGCCAAGCTCTGATACCAATTGAAAGGACCTTGATGTCGCCTAGAGGGGGGTGAATAGGCGAGACCTGAAATTATTGCCACTTAAAACAAATTTATTAGCGATAATTGGATATTCCAAATACCACTTTTAGAAATTCAGTAAATGAACTTCTAAAAGGATCTTCCGAATCTCCAAATAAAAGAATAGCACGCCTAACGCAGCGGAAATAGAACACTGCCACCAAAACCGGTACCACCGGTTTTGCAAAACCGGTGCCACCGGTTTTGTCCCGGCGGTGAACCCCCAAGTTAGATAGAATATGTTAGGGAGCTCGGAATCAAACCAAACTTGGAGATGATGATTGAAATATCTTTCTAAGTTATATCTCCAAGTCCCTGCACTCAAAAACACATATACAACAATATCGAGCAATTTCACCAATTTGCAATATAAGCACAAAGAAGCTCACACCAGCGAGGAGACACAAGATTTGTTTCCCGAAGTTCGGATTCACCGCTTGCACCAAGCAGCCACCAAGGCTGAAGCGCCCCTGCCTGAGCAGAGACTAAATGTGATACAAATTATCAGTCCCAGGAGGCTGATACACATTTATTCAACAGATAGTTTAGAACCTTACACTCCCCGAGGGGGAGGAAACTTGATACAAGCTAAGACAACCAAAAGGTAAACTACGGCTATGAGCCAAATGATGAACCAGACCGGTTCAACAAAGGGATCAGAGTTGCGCGACAGCGAAAGCATCTCGGGCAGGACCAAACTCCACAGGCAAAGTCGGGTGTCGGGCACGACCACCTACTCGGCGTCCTCAACAACAAAGTCCGGGTCTTCTTCTGAAGCAACAAATACAAGGATGAGTACAAAAGTACTCAGCAAGTCCAACCACACCCACGGAAGGGTTAACACAGAAAATATGCACAGGATAAATCAAGGAATAAGGCTAAGTTCATTGGCAATAAAGCCAGTTTTACTCATGCAATGGTTCATCAAGGAAATATTTTAGCAAAGCAAGCTTTAGTAACACACTAATAAGTGGGGGTTGATCCACAAAGGATCCAAATTTTAAAAGCTACCGGATTTCCCATCCGCCGTAGCTCTTGGCACAAAGCCGAACACATTTCCAAAACACACACTACAACCCATCCCAAAACCTTTGGTATTGTGACCAAGCCATAACTCGCCCATGACCGTGGGCATGGCTATTCGAATAGTTTGGAAACTCTGCAGAGGTGTACACTTTCACCACAAGTAGGGTACCGCAACACGATCTCCTTAGTGCCAGTGCGGATCCTATTGAAGCCATTACCCACCATAGCCAAAACTGCCTAGCCATCACGAGAAAATAACCAAGGGGTTTATGACACCAAGTCGGCAACCATGTCACTAAGACGGCGCTTGGTTTTTCTCGCTGCACACCTGCCACCAGACAACTAACAGCACGGCTAGTGGGATTTAGACTAAGCCCTTGCACCATACAAGAGTCGAGTGGTTGTACGAGATAAATGGGTTAGGCAAGATGAACACATCACCTCGGTTTAAAACCGGACAAAATGGATATCTCCCAACTTGCTTAACCACAAAGGTACAAGCCACCAAATGGTATCTCACAAAGAAATACCCATCCATCTTGTCCAACACTTCCTTTATTTTCAAAACCCAAAACCCAATTTTTCTGTACTCAACACACTCACACTTTTATTCTTTATAAAAACTGTAGTGATGATTGATTAAGTAATTAGAACAAGTCCTAAGCATTCTAATCAATGGTTATCAACCAAACAGAGCAAATCATATTTAGTGATAACTAGGTCATCAAGGAATGGTTATAACAATCAAGGAGTGGCTATCCAACCGGGTTTTCAATAAAGACAATGCAATTATCAAAGGCCAATAGGTTGTGTTTATAAAACTGGGATAAACATGCATCAAAGGATGGGATTGGACTTGCCGTCAAAAGCTTCCGGGAGTTCCTGCTCGCGGTACGGGTCGTTTGATTCGGGCTCGCGGTACTCTCCTGCGTATTCTGGCGGCTCCTCCTCGGTTACACCGTCGTCTACGGCACACACAACAAAACACATAAAAAGAAACAATCAAACATTTACCGATGAGCTCAAAACAGGAAATAATTAAATAAAATAGGAAAGGGGATTATTTTGGGATGATTTGTGTATAGCTCGGCCGGAATAGATGAAAGAAAGACGTGTTCGAGTTTGGTGGAATTCTGGAGAAGTTTGGCGCATAAAATGATGAGTTAAGGGAGGGTTAGGGCTTAATCGGGGGTTTTAGGACCTCTTTATAATAATTATAAAGGGCCAAGGACCTTTTTGTAATTACTTTTGAATGGTGGAAGGACCTATGTGTAAAATGGACAAGTATTTGGGGGGGGTTTGGTAATGGCCAGGGGTTTATTTGGGAAGTTTAAGAAGATCAGGGCTATTTTTGGGAATCTTTCAAAAGGGGAAAGGATATATATGTAAATAGGAAAAAGGCAGGGGGTTTTTCAGAAATAGGCCGTCAATCCCCTTCTTCCCCTCCTCTACGGTCGAACAGAGGGGAGGGGGCGCCTTGGCGGCGGCTCGGCTCGCCGGCCGGGGGCTCCTGACCGCGGTGGGGGCCAAGG
>CM014271.1:13814736-13840816 GCA_004135705.1 Alloteropsis semialata | reverse complement strand
CTGACACAAAACCGGTGCCACCGGTTTCCCAAAACCGGTTGCCCTGGCAAAACCTATAAGTGTGTACGTGAGGGTTTTGTGTCTCTCAACAACTCACATGGGTTTCTTGAGCACTTAGACAATTTCAAGACTACATGTGATGCATCCCTCTTGATAGTACGGCATACCTATACTCAAGATCAAATATAAATACTATTGATGCACTTGAGCTTCTTCACTTTGAGTGTCATGCCATACTTGATCAACATATCCACTTGAGAGTTGCATCCAACTTGTCTTATTTGAATTGAGCACTTCAACCTTGAGCTAGTGACTTGAACCTTTGTCTTTGAATGAAATCCACTTCTAGTCCAATTCACCTTTTCACAATACAATTCTAGAAAGATTGATACTTCCCAATATGAACACCACATGTGACCAAGATTCATCAAGTTGAAGTCCGAAGAAAGTTTCGTCACCCTAGCAAAGATACATGACCCAAGTCCACAACTTGATCACACATTGCTTAGTACCTAGAAACACTATCCCGAATTCCACCTCTTCTTCTTTGCATCGCATGTGACTTCGCACTAGTTTGTATCAACAATGAAAACCAATTCTTGATATACAATATATCTGCTTTACTTTAACCTTTTACTTCCTTCAAAGTCATCATGTCTTGTTTGCAAGTCATTCTTCAAATATAGACCAAGAATAAACCATATCACCATGTCTCTTGTCCATTCAACCAAACTTGCATTATGCAACATTTTAATCTAACATGATCTAAGATGTCCCATATCAATGTTAAACAAGCTTTCATCAATTTTTAGAGACCAATATATCACACACATCTCATGTCTCTTTCTTTGTTGCACCATAGCTTGCCATCTTTCATATTCATATATAATGGGAGCAACCACTTATTTATTCATGTCAACATGAGCCATCCACATTGAATTCAACCAATGACCAATAGTGAATCATCAATATACAATTTAATTCCTGCTCATAATCTTTAACAAACATGTTAGTCCTTTAATCCTTTTGTCATTCAATTCATCAAAACCGACAAGGGAGCCTAGATGCACTTTCAATAGTTCACCCAGTTCCTTGGCACCTGCACCTCCTCAGCCTCGTCATCATCCGACCAGTCCTCCTCAAAGTACTGCTCATGCTCTGTGCCCTCCCTCTCTGCCTCCAAAACCATCTCAGGAAAATTTTCTGCTTCATCAAGCTCCCCCGATGGTTCAGGGGGTGCGTTGTCTCTTTGTCCGGCTGCCGCTTCTTCCACTTGTTCACCTTTCTCCCCAGTAGCATCTTCAAGGTTTTTCCCTCCAGCATCAACTTCTTCGTGCACTTCACTGCTGGCCCCAGCCTTGTGGAAGGCTCGCACAAGCAACACCAGCGGCATACCATGCTGCGTACATAGTGTCACATATGACCTCCAGTTCTGGGTTCCTTGAAGCGCAACAAGTTCCCAATATGTAGTTGCACTTCTGTTCATCACTGCCATCACTGACAGGTCATGCTGGGCTTCATTAAGTCCAAATGAATGATAAAGCCACTTTGTTATTGAAACCCAATTTCTCTCTGCTGCTCTAGCTACTTTTCTGGTGGTACAACTAAAATCTGACAGGTCTACCCCTTCAGGACCATATCTAACTTCCCCTGATCCATAGAACAATTGGAACCATAATGGTTCAGACATGCCTAAAACCAAACCAGGACAATAGGAAGAATTAATAAGATTTTCTACTCATAAAAAACTTATGCATAATACACTCGTATATCAATAAAACTCTACTGTAAACTCTACTATAAACTCTAATATAAAGTCTAATATAAACTATAATATAAAGTCATTACACTAATATAAAGTTTAATATAAACTCTAATATAAAGTCATTACTCTAATACAAAGTCTAATATAAAAGCATTACTCTAATATAAACTCTAATATAAAGTCATTACTCTAATATAAACTCTAATATAATGTCATTATTCTAATATAAACTCTAATTTAAATTATTATATAAATTCTAATATGCATAAAACTCTAACAGAAACTCTAATATAAAAAGACATAAACTGTCATGTATACTCTAAAATGCATAATTACAGTATACATAAAATTGTAGGGTAAACTCTAATATCAGTCCATCTAATATAAAAAAGATATATTAATAAATATCAAATATCACTAAAAGTAATGACTCTAACTATCTCTAATGTCACTAAATATAAGGTAACTCAAACTAATGTCACTAAATCTAATATCAGTAACTGTCTCTAATAATTATTTCAGTAACTAAGTCTAATATCAGTAACTCAAAAATAATACTACGATTTCATACTGTGTAAACTAAATACTAAAATAATTACAAAGTCATAAATCTACCAAATTGAAGTTACAACTACGAGATCGGATTTTACCTCAAACCGTAGCGCAGATCCGGTAGGGCTTCGCCGCTGATTCTTCCTCTCCCTAACCCTCCTCTCTAACCCTAGTTTTTCTTTTTTCTGATTTAGAATGAATTTTCAAACGTGATTTCGGCTTATATAGAGGTGAGACCCCTAACCGCCGAATGGTTCGGCGGTAAGGGGATCCCGCCGTGGATCCGACGGCGGGAGCCTTCCCGCCGGATCGGACGGCGCGGTAAGGGGCGGGATCCCACTACCGCCAAATAGTTTGGCGGTTAGGATCCCGGGCCCACGTGCCGACACCTACCGCCAAACCATTCGGGGGTTTGGTTCCTCATACAGTTCAAATTTAAATTTTTAAATTCAAACCGCAAATTCATACAGCGGTTGCTCTAGCCGCTGTTTCATTCGGCGGTTAGCTTCTGTTACCGCCGTATCATTTGGCGGGTTGGATGACAGAATTGCAAATTCTGTCATCCAACCGTTATTTTTGAAAAATCGTGAAAAAAAATTAAAAAAAATTCACGGACTCGTCACCATGAGAAACGGAACGATCTTTTGCTCAAAAAAAAGAGAGAAACGGAACGATCTGGAACTACCCTCGGTCCCTCGCAAAGGGCATGGAAAGATAACCAAGGAAACTGAACGTCAACATTTTTAAGTACTGACACTATGGTAGTGGGAATGGGAATTTATTAATGTAGGGATGATAAGTTTTGCATTTGGTGGTGGATGATGTGGACAGTTTTTGCAATTAGTAGGAGATGAGGCGGTGGATGATCTTCATCAAAAACTTTAGAGTTGATGGGTTGTTAGTGGGTACTAACCTTATAAATATATAGATTCCTATTGAAAACTCCAATCCAAACGACCCTACGTGTTGACATCAATATAGACACGAAGGTGCTTTCGGTGCTCTAGTGTGCGGCCACTGGTACACACGTGTCCGAGACTCTGAGTTGGATGTGATGACATTGTGCACGGTACTCAGATTTTATGCTGGGTGACTGGGTCCTCCTCTGTCCTCTGCCCCTCTGGACTTTGGAGGTCTCTCTCCGGCTCTCCCTTCTGGCCTTGTCCGCCTCGTCTCTAGAAACGACGGGAGCAATGAGAGCATCGATCACCTGAAGGCGCGTGAATGCACACACGTGTTTTTTCGAGAGAGCCCTGAACCCATCGCCTCCATATATATACACTACATTTTTTTCAAAACGATATATATACACACACACTACATGTCTTTTTTTTTTGATGGTACACTACATGTCTTATCTTAGTAGTAAACAGGAAGAAATCCGGTTGCCGTGGTAACTTGCGTGCCTCTCTGTTTTCAACCGTCCGCTGGCGCTGATCAAATACGGCCCTGTTTAATTCCCCAACATTTCTCTCTCCAAACTTTTTCCCAAGGGAATCTTACATGCATGAAGTAGTAAACGTGTGTTAATGACAAAACCCATTCCATAACCCCTAGGTAACTTTTCATAACCTATCTAATGAGCCTAATTAGGCCATGATTTGTAACAGTGATGCTACAGTAACTATCCGCTAAACATCTACTAATCATGAATTAATTGCTATCATTAGATTCGTCTCACAATTTCTAGGCGGGATCTATAATTAGTTTTATTATTACTCTACATTTTGTACTCCTAAATGGTAAGATCCTCCAGCATTTAATTTCCCAACATTTCTCTCTCCAAACTTGTCACCCCAATTAAACACGAGAAAATTCCTTATTTGCCATTGAAAATTTATCTCATCCCTTCTATGCCATCCAAATTTATCTCATCCCTTATGTGCCACTAGAAATTTATCTTTATCCCCTACGTGCCATTGCCGTTACATTTTCACGTAAGAAACACGGTAGCACCGTTACCTCCGCCACAAGCCTGACGATTTTACCCCTCCCCACCCTCCGATCGATCGATCCCAGCTGCGTCTATCTTCTTCTCCCCAAATCAGTGTCTATCTTCTTCTCCCCAAATCAGAGTACATCAGAACATCAAATCCCTAGCACATCTCCTCAATGCACTGCAGCTGCAGTAAAGCGGGCGGCGCGGCCGCTCCAGGCAGTCGGACAAGCGAGCGCTCGGGCCCCGCACGAAGGCTCGCGTCGCTGCTCCCTTGGGGGCCCACGTGACCGCGGCCGCTCAGAGGCGCGCGCGACGCGGCCCCTCGGGCGCTGGCGACCGCGGCCCCTCGGAACTTGCTGGCCGTGGCACAACGCCATGGACGCAAGCGACTGATTAATGAAGCTATCCCTCCAGTCCCCCTCCAGCTTGTCATGCAGAGGACGATCCAGAGGGGTCTGGTGTGTCCCGCCTCCACCGTATGCTCCCTCTCTCACATGGTCTCTGCTTGTAGGGTGATTGTCGTGCGTGCTCGTCGTCCTCCCTTGCTTGCTGATTGCTGCGTTTGATGGTTGGCCTGCGTGCAGCTGTTTGCTTGCCGAGAACGGCGACGCTGCAACGAGTCAGGATGATTTCATTTAACGGTGTTGTCTAAAAACTAACGGCAATGGCATACAGGGGATGATTATAAATTTTCAGTGGCACACAGGGGATGATATAAATTTGGATAGCATAGAAGGAATGAGATAAATTTCCAATGGCATACAAGAAATTTTCTCATTAAACACCCCCTACGTCGCTAACTTATGTTTTTTTTTTGAGACAAACGTCGCTAACTTATGTACCTACCTTTTCTACCGAGATGGGCCCTATTGGCCTACTCCAATTAGCCCATTTGTCGCATCCTTTTTGAGCCCGCCTTCCGTCCGCATCGTCGATGTATCTACGTTGCTTCCACGTCCGCTGCCCCTTTGGTTCCTTTCTTCCAGGACTGCGACAACTGCTTTAGGCCCTGTTTAGTTAGGGTGAAAGGACGAAAAGTGGTGAAAAATTTATGCATTGGGTCGCGTGCACAGAGAGAAAAAATGAACTGACACGGTTCTCGGGGTGAAAAGAGAATGGACAGTTCTTGGAATTAAACAGGGCCTTAGGGCCTTTGGTGAGAAAGTTTGCGAAATTTACTGTAGCAATTCTAAATTGAAGATTAGAAGACTAAACATGATCTAATTATAAAACTAAATACATGGATGGACGGGAAATCGCGAGACGAATCTATTAAGCCTAATTAATCTGTCATTAGAGATTGTTTACTGTAGCACGACGTTGTCTAATCATGGCCTAATTAGACTCATTAGATTCGTCTCGCGAAGTTACCCCGGGTTATGAAATAGGTTTTATCATTAATCCACGTTTAATACCTTTAATTAGTGTTCTAACATTCGATGTGACAACTTTGCAAACTTAGTTGGGGAAGGCTAAGTTCACGATTGCGACGTTGTTGACTTTATGTCCTTGCAATTGGTTGGTTTGAGGGCTGCTACTAACTCCCACTTACTACTATGGTTACTTTATATTTTCATTTCGGCGAGGGTATTATATTCAGTTCACATGTAATCCTTTTTATGTATCTGCCAGTATTGTAGTTGCTGCTCCTGTTGACATCTGGTTACCAAACAAAAACGCGACACAGAACCACAGCGATAATCATCGCTTACGGGCGCAGCGAAGGGCGCAGTTCTCCCTGGTGTACATAGGTGCCGGCAAGACGCACGGACACCAGCGTAGAGCTGAGGACCGAACGCACGACATGCCGAGCCCAACCATCGTGCTCCTCCCGATGTGGGCTCCCGGCCACTTCTCGTCGATGCTCCAAGCCGGCAAGAGGCTGCTGCTCTGCAGCGCCGGCGGCGATGCGGCTTTCACCCTCACCGTGCTCGTCATTCCCCCGCCGATGGACTCCCCGGCGCTGGCGTCCGTGGCCAGCCGCAATAAAGTACACTGTTCTGAGATGGCTCCCGGCGATGGCGTCGAATTCCACCACCTCCCCGCCGTCGAGCACATCCCATGCCACCCGTGCGAGTACATCCGGCTCTACACGCACCGCGTCAAGGAGGCCATCGCGGGCTTGGCGGCTCCGGTTGCAGCCGTGGTCGTCGACTTGTTCGCCACCCCCCTCCTCGACGCCGTCCACGACCTCGCCGTGCCAGCCTACGTCTACTTCACGTCCACCGGCGCCGCGCTCGCGCTTATACTGCGCATGCCGGCGATCTACGACGAGGAGTCCGCCAGGTTGCGGGAGAAGCCGCGAGGGTTCGTCGACGTGCCGGGCATGCCTCCGGTGCCGGTCGCCTCGATGCCGTCGCCCGTGCTGAACGACTACGCGTGGTTCGTGTACTACGGGCGCCGCTTCATGGAAGCCAGAGGCATCCTCGTGAACACGGCAGCCGAGCTCGAGCCGGGCGTTCTCGCGGCCATCGCCGACGGCCGGTGCACGCCCGGCGACCGCACCCCGCCGGTGTACTCGATCGGCCCGGTGCTGTCGCCGAAGCCGCGCGCTGGCGACCAGCAGTCTCCGCACGCCTGCGTGCGGTGGCTCGACGGGCGGCCGCCGGCGTCCGTCGTGTTCCTCTGCTTCGGGAGCGAGGGGTGGATGAGCGCGGGGCAAGCGCGCGAGGTGGCCGCCGGCCTCGAGCGCAGCGGGCAGAGCTTCCTGTGGGTGCTGCGCGGCCCACCGGCTGGCAGCTCGCTGTACCCGACGGACGCGGACCTCGGCGACCTGCTCCCCGACGGGTTCCTGGAGAGGACCAAGGACCAGGGGCTCGTGTGGCCGAGCTGGGCCCCGCAGACGGAGGTCCTCGGCCACGCCGCCGTGGGTGGCTTCGTGACGCACTGTGGCTGGAACTCGGTCCTGGAGAGCCTGTGGCACGGCGTGCCGATGGCGCCGTGGCCGCACTACGCCGAGCAGCCGTTCAACGCGTTCGAGCTCGTGGCGTGCATGGGTGTCGCTGTTGAGCTCCGGGTCTACACGGGAAGGGACAACTTCGTTGAGGCCGTCGAGCTGGAGCGCGCGGTACGGAGCTTGATGGGCGGGTCGGAGGAGGGGAGGAAGGCGAGGGAGAAGGCCATGGAGATGATGGCCGTGTGCCGGAACGCCGTGGAGAAGGGAGGATCGTCGTACGCTGCCACGCAGAGAGCGTTGCAGGATATGCTAGAAAACTACGAACCCAAGTAATCCAGCAGAAGGTATATGAAGATCAAATGTGAATTGCTACTTTGCCTCCTTGTGATGGAAATGCCCGAAGCCGACAAGAGCGCACAACAGGTAAAGCACAGCGCAATTAATTGTGCAATTCTACTGAATACTGATCAATGATTCAATATATGCTGTTCTCGCAGATACATGTATACTTTTGCCTAATAATATTTACCCAGTGAATTGAGATGGTCACGCAGAAAATATCTTTTTTGTTGATCAATAACAACCATTGGATGAAGATGCTAGCATCAAAGCATCATCTTCCTCTCCTGGATGAAAATACCTTTCAGCCGGTGGTTGGTTGTGTTGGTTGGTTGTTAGCTGTCTGGTTTCGCCAATAGTTGGCACCTGCTGGAGGCTGTATCTTGACTGTTGGTGTGCTGTTGTCACGGTGAAATTCGGGCATAGCCTATGATGGAATCAATAGCCACCATTGGATGAAGATGCTAGCATCAAAGCATCATCTTCCTTCTCGCCTCCCATCTCTCCGACGGTGAGAGTAGCAAATCAGCCCTGATCCGCCATGGGCAGGAAATTAGCGCTCGACTGTGCAAAGCTCCAAATCCAGTCACTTGCAGTAGGAATCGTGCAGACCCTGATTTTGCTTGGTCTAAAAAGAGCATAAGCACAAAAATTACATTGAGCAATCTTCGACCTTTATACTACAGTGTGGAAAAACACGGTCCACGCCTGGGGCCCTGTCTGCCACTGTCCACTGTCTTACAGTGTAGAAAAATCCGTAGTCGTGGTAGGCGTGGTGTTGACCACGCGTGGGGCTTTGTGCTATAGCCGATCGGAGGGGGACGACGACCCGGGCGCGATCGTTTGGAAGGGACAACCCGGGTTCGAGCGCGCGTGCGTGTCAGCGTGTGGAAGTGGGGGGCTCTGTTGGTCCGAACGCGCGAGCCGATTCAACTGCAGAACCAGGGAGATGGGGCCGTAGATGAAGCCCAACTTGGGCCATCCGAATCTCGAATGATGTATTCTTAACGCTTCACTTTTTGTTGCCTCAAACAACGCGGGAGCCCAAGAGTAAGCGGGTGGGCTTCTCGCGGGAGCCCAAAGCTATTACTTTCTTTCCTCTGTCCTAAAAAGAATGCAACTCTCGTTTATCGAGAAGTCAAACAGTTACAAGTTTGACCAAATTTATAAAAAAATATTAACATTTATGTTTTTAAATAAGTTTAGAATGAAAACATATTTTATGATTAATTTAATGATATTTATTTTATATCATAAATATTAGTATTATTTTGTATAAATCTAGTCAAACTTGAAGTTGTTTGACTACTCGGGAAATGAGAGTTGCATTCTTTTTGGGACGGAGGGAGTACACATGGCCTGCCTCCATCCCCTCGCAGGAAGATGCATCAGAATATCAGATTCATAACTTAGGGCCTGTTTAGATGGATAGGAAAAAAGGGCAAAACGTCCCATCCAACTATTCATCAAAGGGAATCTTTCATGCATGGAGTATTAAACGTGTGTTAATGACAAAACCCATTCCATAACCCCGGGTAACTTCGCGAGACGAATCTAATGAGCCTAATTTGGCCATGATTAGACAACGTCGTGCTACAGTAAACAATCTCTAATGACAGATTAATTAGGCTTAATAGATTCGTCTCGCGATTTCCCGTCCAACCGTGTATTTAGTTTTATAATTAGATCATGTTTAGTCCTTCTAATCTTCAATTTACAATTGCTACAGTAAATGGCAACTTTCATTCTACCCAACTAAACAGGCCCTTAAGTAATAACTAAGCATATGGACATGCAAAATGGCAGGTGCGAGTAGCTTGGGGACCTATATCCATCTATTGAAGTAATTCCTGTAGTCTTCTTTTTCTAGAACTAGTTGGCCTACCTGTTTTATCCAATTATTAGTCATTTGCTACTTCTCTCCTCTCTCGTAATCCACAATAGTTTTACTCGCAGGAAAACAAAAAATAGAGCAGTTTTTAGGATGACATTGCCTACCTACATAAGTATGCCCCGAGATGTAAATCCTACGCCACCAATAAGCAGCATCATGATTGTAAATCTACTTCGTGCTATTGTGGCCACCATGAGGATCATGACGCCCCTTTGTGATCCAAAAGATAAAAAACTGTCGTGATGGACATCGACTCGGGGACTTTGATTTGTTGACAGTAACATGGAGTAGCAGCCTAGCAACAGGTCATACTACCCTCTGCAAGTGGCAATAGACATCTTGCAAAGGCGTGAGGTTACTTTCAGATCACCCGAGACCACTCGCAGAGTCCTGTCCTGCTGCCCTTTCATTCGCCACTACATCAAGATGAACAAAATGCTAGGAGTATGTACTATTTGTTGACATCCGGCCGGACAGCAACTAGATTGATAGACATGCGGGAAAGAAGGAGAAACTTTGGATGATGACTACTGTTGGGTACCCATCTTATTTGACATCTACCACCAAAAACAACACGTGTGACATACTGTGAGAACCAACCAATATACCACTGGAACAGATATCATATATTACCACAATTACCAGAACACAACATCAATACACTGCAGCCTGCACAGGTTACTGTTTAGCACAGGCCACCGGATTACTACTACACATCCGATAATCCATCCATACTCACACACACAATTACCCTAGCAGTTCCTGCTTAATTGTCTGCAGGTTCAATTAGGTTACAATTATCAGCATAATCAACTGGTCTTGTGGCAGATCAATCGACACATAGCGCGTACACCTCCGGGCCGGTGCACACGCGAGCACGTCACGTTATTACAAGAGGCGATGACGTGGCACTGCCAAGTTAGCACGAAGCTAGAGTAGTAGACAACACAGAGGGTAGCGTAGACACACACACACACACACACAGATGCAGCATTAGTGCTAGCTAGCTGCATGACAGAAGAGAGAGAGCATGCTTAGATAGATAGGTTTATCTGATCTGGAAGTGGTTCGGCGGCGGCGGGTTCCCCTGGTGGCCGCGGCCGTCCTGGTCGGCGTGGCGGCACCCGTCACCGCCGCCGCCACTGCCGCTGCCTCCGCTTCCGCCGCCGCCGCTGCCTTGCGCGTTCGCCGAGCTCTTCCGGCGCCGCTCGTTGTGCCCCACCAGGCGCAGGCGGCAGCTGCGCCTCGTCTCGTCGAACTCCGACAGCTCGTGGAACCTGCAATGTCGAGAGCGCCAAAGTTATTACCAGCAGAGGGAACGGAACGGCATCTTGAGCAGTTTAAGTTCTACTGCAGGCTAGTACGTCGACGGTCGATCCAAATGCACGCACGTACTGCCGTCAAATCTCGCCAGTGGGACACCGACGGCGAGGCGACCGCGAGGGGACTGCGGAGCCGGCCGGCCGGCAGCGATCGTACGGCGAGGTACGAGGTGCACCGGCGTGCATTCAAAGCGAATCGCCGAAAGCTATCATCCTGCCGGCCATGGCACGGCGTCCATCAAGGGCTTCAAATCGCTGCGCCAGGAATCTGGTGCCGCCGTGCGCGCGCGCGCACATGCCTGTGCGCGCAAAAGCGGCGACACCAAAAGCGAGCGCGCGCGGAGGCCGTATCAGTCCTATCGATCGATCATTCGATCCGAAACCAAGGACCGGCCTGTCCGCATCAGCATAAAGATCGAAAAAGAAACGTTGAAACTTCCAGGTTTCAGAGCAGCCAGTTTTTGTTTAGCACTCGACACGTTTTAATTTGGATAAGAGCACCTGAAGAAGATCAGATGAGCAAAGTGTTGTCTTGTCTGCCTCCCATTCTCGACACGAAAAAAGCTGCTAAGCTTTACACAATGATGGAGGACACTGGACACTAACATCACCGGCAACTTACTAATTAGGTTCATTAGGTGCATCATGGTGACTTACTGAAAGAACATGAACACGTACACTAGCTCTGAATCGGAAGGACCACAAATGTTTTGTTTGTTCTACATAAAACCCCTCATCACACTGGTGAGCTACTATGAAACAGCTTGTGTAGTGCAAGCGTCATACACTGGCATGCCTGCTTAAATACCGGTAGTAAGAGCGTGAGCAGCTAGCACTAGGAAAGCATGAACAGTACCACAACAAAGGGACCGACAAGAACTCGTCCTGCACATTAAACATCACGCTACAGTAGGTACACCAAGAGTTGCATATGTCCTGCTCATGAGATGCACATGGCGAGACTTGGAAAAGTCTCAAAATCCTGAAGAACAAGATCAACAGTGAAGTGACTTAATCCGATCTGGGAAATCCAGGCCACCATGAGCACCCACATTCTGCAAGTGCTTGCCACTTTCAGTTTCATACAGGGATGCTCTGAAAAAACTGAAACATAGAGCAAGATGGACCAAGATCAGGGACAGAGACACAACTATTTGTTGCCCACAACTTGACTCGTCTAAGACAACAACTAGCAAGGTTCCACTGATTAGAGAGCTCATCAGAAATGGCAAAGGCGCGCAGGTTCGAGGCTGAATTGGGAAGGGCCGGGGCCGGATCTGCCTGGGAGAGACAGAGCCGCTGGGTCCGGCGGCCGCTTTGCTTAGCTAAAGCATGGCCGGCCGGCTACTCCTCCAACTCATCCTTGGCCGGTCAAGCTCAGCTCTTTCCATCGCCATGCTCTCCCTCCAGCTCCACCGACAAAAAGATAACGCCAGGGGGCCATGGGGAGAGCACAACAAGCTAGCCTTTCAAAGCAAGCAAGGGGAAAGGACAATGATGCCCACCATGTACGCTCTCGCTCTCATGTGGACGAACGGAATGGCGAACGGCGACGATGCTTTGGTGCACCAGCAAAGCAAGAATCCCCTGAGGTGAAAGCATGAACACCTAGTCTCCGTCCCCTTATCCTGGCTCCTTTTTCCTTAAACTAAGTAATTAAAATGAAATGCACACATGGTTTAGCTACAACCACTAGTTATTAATTACTCTCTAAAAAAATTACTATTAGTAGTTAGTACCACTCCACATGCACAGCGTCCTAGAACAGTAACTTCCACTGATCCATTTTTTGAGTGTCGAGTACGGACCATCTTATCAGATAGGCTCACAGGATTAGACCACTAGCTAAACCAGCGGCTGCAGGCATCACCAAAAGAGGAACTACTATATCCAAATCGTTTGCTATGCAGTTGCTGCAGAGACAAGAACAAAACAGAGCATGGTCCAAGAGCTTGCATGACAGAGACCACAGCAACATCTTGAGCTGAGACCAGGCCGATAATCTAACAGCTAGCTAGTAAACCATGCAATCCATGATCCAAGAAAAGCTATGAACTCTAGGAGAATCAGGCGGTGATGTTCTGTTTTTTAACGATCGAATTAAGCTCGTTTAATTTAACAGTACGGAGTGAGAGTGGGCGGTGCTTTTGAGCAGGTCGAGCGCGGATTGCCAGCCGTGCGGCGTGGTGCGCGCTACGGCATGTGAATCGGACAGAGGGTTTCGGCGGGAGCGGGCCAGCGGGGCTTACCGGCTGCATTGCTGGCAGAAACGCTGGCGGAGGCCGGCGACGAGCACGACGGGGGCCTTGAAGTGCGTCTGGCACACCTTGTGCCTCCGGTTGTACTGCCCCGCGTCGTTCAGGTCGGCGTTGCACCGCTCCGCCTGGCACCTCGGCCCGCCGCCAGCCGCCGCCCTCCTCGCCGGCACCGGGGAGGAGCTGGAGGCGCCGCCCACGGCCGCCAGCTTGGCGGGCTTCGTGTCCTCCTCCCCGTGCTCCAGCTTCGACGGCGGCAGCGCCCCGTCGGCCGACCCGGAGCTCGAGCCCTCGCCGGCCGCGGCCGCGGCGGCGAGCGCGGCCATGGACGCCGCCGCCGAGCTCGAGGAGCCCCTGCTGCGGGACTTGTCCTTCCGGTCCATGGTGGCGCTCGGCGAGGGAGGAGGCGATCGAGGAGTGGACCGGAGGGCTGGCGAGGTGGAGCTGGAGCTGTGCTAGCTACTTCGCTAAGCACTCATGAGTGGAAGACGAAGAAGTAGGGGGGTAGGAAAAGGTTGAAAGGGATATAAAGGCAGGCGGAGTCGGGTGCCGTGTGTGTGGAGGCAGGGCGCGCATGTGGGCCCCGTACAACAGCGTGTACGTGTACGTACACGTACGCATACACTTGTGTACGTACATACCTTGCCAGCGTGGGTATGCGTATGTATGTCTATACTCTATACACGCACACGGTAGCTCTTACGAGTCTTTTTGAAAGAAGCAACGATCAGGTGGGCCCGGGATAATGTTACCCTAGATTCAGGGAGATACATCGTGTCTTCGTGTGCCAATGTAGAGCTGCCAGGAGCTTAGAACCAGTTGAAATCCATCAAGGAAATACAAAACTGTACAAGGTCCTTATCTGGAATCAGTTGATGAAAGCACTCGACCGAAAATTAGGAAAATGCAAAACTGTAAAGTTAGAGGTCCTTATAAATAATTTTGTAATGCAACTAACTATTACTTTGGTGCTTTTTTTATAATAGAGCATGCCCTTTCCGTAGATTTGATATGGGTAGTCATATGTTAATTATTATTCCCTCTGTATCGAGAAATATTTATTGACATTGACTTTTTAACACGACTTTGACCATTCGACTTATTTAAAATATTGTGTGTATTTCATCGTTTTGTTTGTGATTTGCTTTACTTTTATATGTACTTTAAGTGTGACATATCTTTTCGCATATTTGTATAAAAAATTTAAATAAGATGAAAGGTAAAAAGTTTTACAAAAATCAATGGCGACAAATATTTCGATAAGGAGATAGTATTTCGTTGGTAGGTGATGTATCTATTGATAGCGAGGTTTACATATAATAATTTCACCAATCCTAAATCTGTAAGCTTAGTCTACCGAAGGCGTTAGTGAATTAAGATGTGCGTACATACATCTAGTCCCTTCATCTAAAAGGAATGCAATTCTAGATTTGAGCCAAATCAAACTTTCTTTTGAAGCAAGCTAACTCAAACTTCATTTTGTTTTATTAATTTTATTGAAAAATTTATTAACTTTTATTGCTACAAATATGCATACCATGAAAATATATTTCGCGATAGATCTTTGTACTATTCTTTGGTACCATAAATCATTTTTATTTTTTATACATGTGGTCAAAGTTGAGAAGGATTGACGTTTTGGAAAGCGGGAATTGCATTGTTTTTGGGACGGAGGGGGTGTGAACACAGGTGACCACATGTGTGAGTATTTGATTCATCTCTACTGTGTTTTAAAACAAAATTGTAGTGTACAAAGAAATTCCACAACAATTGCTGAAAATACGGCAGGGTAATATGTGTAGTTTAGCGTTTACTTAGGCCATGTTTGGATCTTTTAAGGATTGTAAGAATATGAATTCTGATTATATATTACAAGAAATCTAGATAGCGAATTGTATAATTAATTAATTATTGGTGATGTTTCGATCATTGGATTATAAGGTGGTTGATGAATTGTTGGTTGAGTGTTTTACACAACTAGTCGCCACATAAATAATCCACACTTAATCTGATGTGGGATTTTTTAGCTGATTTCCATTTAATCATTACTGTAGAGATATGGGCTCCTATATTTTTATGATGAAGAGTTCGCCACATAAACGAACCTTGCAGGTTAGGTCCACTTGTCGTTGTTGCTAGATTTAATGACTCTCGTCTGGTTATGTGGATGTAGTTTGGACTGATTGCACAGAAATTCTTTCTGCTACCAGATGTGTTTAGATATGCCACCTACACTATGGTCCAAGGTAACATTGTAACAGTCGCTCCGGTCGGCCCCGGTCGCGTAGGAATCGCACGGCCGGCTAGGGAAGTAGAGAGAGCTAGCTAGCACAAGTCACAAGCGCGCAGCAATGCCAACGGTCCTCGCGCGTCCTGGAAATGAGACGAGACGAGACGAGCCCCAAACCCCAATCATCTGACGGAAAAGCACCCGCGTCTCGTGCGAGAGTGCGAGACCGGGCGAACCCCGGACCGGACTCGGACCACGGAGCACGGCACCGCACCGCACCGCACCTCACGAGACATGGGCGAGCGAGCGAGCGAGGGGCCGGGCCGCCGGGGCCGATGGAGCACGCGAGCCGCGCAGACCGAAGCGTACGAGAGGGTGTGGGGGCTGGGGCGCATTCATCGCTGACTGGTACGGGGACGATCGACGCGTCGTACGCCGGTGACCGGCCGGCCCGGCCCGGCTCGGCTCCACCCCGTCGTACCGCGACGCACGGCGCCACCGAAGCTGACGCGCACGGCCGGGCGCCCGGGCCCCGCCATGTTGCTGCCCGGCGACTGGCCGAGTCTCCGGACGGGCGGGTACCGTACCGTGGGGGTGGCCCCGGCTCCACCGAGACGGAGCTGCTGAGCGCGCCGGGGAGGCGAAGACGAGAGGCACGGGGACGGACGGGGTCGGAGAAGGACCCGGCCGGACGGACGAGCGGACGAGCCCGCGTCTCCCGAGCCGTACGTGCGCCGGGTGCTGCATGCTATTCCGCGGCCCGGCTGGCAAAAATGACCGCGGTAATTTCCGGCGAATTATTAACAGTGGCGCAGCGGCCGACGACTACTGTAAAAACGCTTTGTCTCTGTTGAATGAAAAAGTGAATGGGAAAACTAATGGATGAATTAATTGTACAGTGTGCAAATACATATATATATTACAGGCCCAAAGGGGCGGTTGCTTGTCGGAGAGACAAGTCTAAAAGGTGCCTATTCGTGAAAAGGTGTATATATTAAAAGGTGTCTATTGATCACTAATTAATTAATCCTAACACTCCCCCTTGATCAATTGATCTTGTGTTGGCACCGTTATTTGTTCATCATCCTTGAAGCTTTGGAAAAACCCTGTGGGAAAAACCAAAATATATCGATATACCAGGCAAAAACTCCTTTAAAACCCAGTGGGAAAAATAAGGAGAAATACCATGATATATATATATATATATATATATATCAAATTGTGTCATTAATATGTCACCATGTGTTCATCATTACCTCATTAAAAACTTTATATGAGAAATCTCCAAAGAGTAAAACTTATATAAAGAAAAGAGTGTAATATGATGTTTGAAGTAAGTTATACTTAGAGAGATTCTCCCCCTGATTCTTGCAAGTCTCTAAGTCTTCTCATACCAATGCCCTCAACACATTTATGGAATGAAGAGTATGGTAGAGATTTTGTGAATAAATCTGCCAGATTATCACACGACTTAGTTTGCAAGATTTCAATTCTCCATTCTTTTGGAGTTCATGGGGGTAGAATAACTTGGGAATAATATGCTTAGTCATATTACTCTTAATATAACCTGACTCCATTTGAGTAACACATGCTGAATTATCCTCAAAGATAATTGTTGGTGTATCTATCGCACCAATACCACATGATTGTATGATGTGGTTTATCATTCTGCGAAGCCATACGCATTCGCGTGATGCTTCATACAAAGCTATTATTTCTGAATGATTGGTGGAAGTGGATACTAATGTCTGCTTTGTAGATTTCCAAGAAATTGCTGTTCCTCCTTGTAAGAATACAAAGCCTGTTTGTGATCTGCCATTATGGGGATCTGACAAATAACCAGCATCTGTATATCCTAACAAATTTGGATCTTGATTCCTACTATAAAATAATCCAAGATCCTTAGTACCATTGAGATATCTAAATATCGTTTTTACTCCTATCCAATGACGTTTGGTAGGTGCAGCACTATGTCTTGCTAGCAAATTTACTGCAAATGCAATGTCCGGCCGGGTGCTATTAGCAAGGTACATTAATGCTCCAATGGCACTAAGATATGGGAATTGTGGCCCCAATATCTCTTCTCCCTCATCTCGTGGTCTAAAAGGATCCTTCTCAATATCTAAGGATCTTACGACCATGGGAGTTTTTGCTGGATATGACTTGTCCATATTGAATTTTTCCAATATCTTTTGGACATAGGCAGATTGGTATATGAATATACCAGAAGGGAAATGCTCAAGTTGTAAACCTAAGCAAAATTTGGTTTTACCCAAATCTTCATTTCAAACTCCGTCTTTAAATGATGACGTGCTTCATTAATATCAGCTTCGTTGCCAATGATATTAAGATCATCAACGTATACTGATATAATACAAAATCCTGTTGAAGACTTCTTAATGAAGACACATGGGCAGTCATCATTATTTATATATCCTATTGATTTAAGGAATTCACTTAACCGATTGTACCACATTCGGCCTGACTGTTTTAAGCCATATAATGACTTCTGTAACTTAACGCAATACATGTTGCGATTTGCCTTATTATCTGGTATATTAATTCCTTCAGGAACTTTCATGTATATATCAGAATCCAATGACCCATATAAATATGCAGTCACTACGTCCATCAACTGCATAGATAGACGATTTTGAACTGCCAGTGATATTAAATATCGGAAGGTTATTCCACTCATTACTGGAGAATAGGTTTCGTTGAAATCAACGCCAGGTCTTTGTGTAAAACCTTGTGCCACTAACCTTGCTTTATATCTCACCACTTCATTGTTTTCATTTCTTTTACGAACAAAAATCCATTTGTATCCCACAGGAAGGATACCCGGAGGTGTTGGCATTACAGCCGAAAACACTTTCCTTTTATAAAGCGAGGTAATCTCTGTTTCAATTGCTATCTTTCACTTATCCCAGTCAGAACGCTTCTTGCATTCTGTCATAGACTTAGGATCCGAATCGGTTTGAAGGATATTTGCAATTTGCTCAGAGAGGTAACAGTCGACTATTGTGGACTTACGATCATAAGACTCTCCAGTCTCTACGAAATTTATAGCAATTTCGTCTACCCTTAAGGATTCATCATTATTTCCTAATATGATGGATCTAGGGTCTTCCGATGTTCCAGCCTCAGTGTTTATGCGCATAGTTGAGCTGGATTGTGGATCACATCTATCCACAGGACATTGTATGTCCTTTAAGTGTCTCTCAACTGAAATTTGAGTTGTATTTCCAGTCTTCTTTTGCTTATTAGCAATCACATCTTGCTTCTTGGAAGTGCTTCTCCCCCTCTTGTTTCCAATTTGGGGTTGAGTGGTTTTATTAGGTACCTCCACTCTTTCGGGCACGTTCCTTGCAGGAGAGACTTTGTGACACCTTTATAATCTGAGAAAGCGTCTGGCAAGTTGTTTGCAATATTTTGCAAATCAATAATTCTTTGAACTTGTAGTTCAGTTTCTGTAGTACGTGGATCTGAAAAAGAAATGCCTGTTGCATTCTAATCAATTTCCTGGCATTCTTTTTGGTACGATTCTCCCCTAATGCCGGGAAATGATCCTCATTAAAAATACTATCAGCAAACCGGGCTGTAAATAGATCCCCTGTTAAAGGTTCTAAATACTTTATGATTGACGGAGATGAATAACCCACATAGATCCCCAATTTTCTGTGAGGACCCATCGAAGTTCGCTGAGGTGGTGAGATGGGTACGTACACAGCGCACCCAAACTTACGCAAATGGGAAATATTCGGAGGATTCCCACGTACTAATTGCAATGGGGAGGTTTCGTGATATGCAGTTGGTCGTAGTTGTATTAGGTCAGCAGCATGCAGAATTGCGTGACCCCAACACGACGTAGGCAATTTACAATTCATTAGCATAGGTCGTGCAATGAGCTTAATTCTTTTAATCAATGATTCAGCCAAACCATTTTGAGTATGTACATATGGGACAGAATGCTGAACCTGAACTCCTAATACCATGCAATAATCATTAAAAGCACGGGATGAGAATTCAGCAGCATTATCCATTCGGATAGATTTAATCTGATGTTCAGGGTAATGTGCTTTCAACTTGATAAGTTGAGCCATTATTTTGGCAAAAGCATGATTGCGTGTCGATAAAAGGGACACGTGAGACCATCGAGTAGATGCATCTATCAATACCAAGAAGTACCTGAACGGCCCCGATAATGGTTGGATTGGACCACAAATATCGCCTTGAATTCTTTCAAGGAATTTGAGTGGTTCAGCTCGAATTTTAAGATGTGATGGTCTTAAAATTAATTTTCCTGTTGCACAAGCGGTGCAACAAAAATTTTTATTTTGGGGAAATTTTGTTTTCTCCATATCATGACCTATGGAATTGCCGATAATTTTCCGCATCATTCCTATGCCAGGGTGCCCAAGTCGATCATGCCAATTTCGGAATGTATCGACATCTTGGAAAATTATCTTATAAGCAACATGTGCTACGGGCTTTATGTATGTATAGTACAATCCAGTTTGGAGTGAAGAAATTTTTTCACATATTTGTTTGCCAAATCCCGTAAGTTTAGTAAAGAGAAGAAATTCCTCTCTATTATTATAATGTGTTTCCACGTGGAAACCATTCTTACGGACATCTCTAAAACTTAGAAGGGTACGAGTAGAATCAGGATACAACAAAACATCCTCGATCGTAATTTGTGTACCCATAGGGAGAGTGATAGTGGCCCGTCCAGAACCAACTATTAACGCATCGCGTCCAGCAATGGTCATAATATTTCCTTCCTTTTTCTTAAAGGTCTGGAAATACTTTATCTCTCTAAGTATAGAGTTTGTAGTACATGAGTCCACAAGGCATAATTCTTCCTCCTTTGGATTGCTTTCAACAGACATCTATATGTAAAATAAATGTAATTAAAATGCTCAAATGTAACATATAGAAGTATACATACAATATATTGACTATCAAATATAAGAATATAATATTATAATATTTATGAGTTAGTACAACTTATCAACAATAATATAAACAAGTTTGTACAATTCTCAATCATACTAAAATACAACCCAAAGAACTATGTATAACTTAGATTATTACAACAAATATCTAATGTGATATCAATTCCTGGACCGAGATTACTTCAAATCTCCAAACATGTCTCCAGATTCAAAGTCTAGGAGCATGTTGTCCGTTGATGGAAGGTCCTCTTCAATGTTAAGAGTGTTGTTGTTCACTTGTTCCTTTGGTTCCTGGTGTGAACAACCCTTGTCCTTGACAACCTCGGATGCAAGATTGAAGTGTGTCTCATATCTTGTTCCTCCTGCTTGCTTGTTCTCCTTTAATGATTTTTGGTACAAAGCAACCAAATGCTTTGGAGCACGGCAATTCTTAGCAAAATGCGAAAAATCACCACATCTATGACATTTTGTGTCATTTTTGGGTCTCGCATTTTCTCTTTTCCATGTGTGTGAATTAGGTCTTTGCCCCTTATTGTATTTGCGTTGACCAGATTTGTTCTTTGGAGCGGGTCCATTGAACTTATTATTCTTAGCCTTTTTTTGTACATTGTGAACCTCAGGCAAAGGCGCCGAACCAACAGGGCGTTTATGATGATTTTTCAGAAGAAGTTCATCATGTTTCTCTGCCTGAGTCAATGTATGAATGAGCTGAGAATAGGCCTGGTAATTTTTAGCCCTGTATTGCTGTTGCAAGACTCTATCAGACGGAAGCATAGTAGATAGTGTTTTCTCTATCTTATCTGCATCCGTTGGCTCTTTCTCGCAAAACTTCAACTTGGAGCAGATTCTGTGAACAGCATGGTTATAGTCTGCCACAGATTTGAAATCTTGGAGACGTAAATGATTCCATTCATGATTTGCCTCAGGCAAAATGAGTTCCTTTTGCTGTTCATATCGCTCCTTAAGAGCAACCCATAATTCACGAGGATTTTCAATCATAAGGTATTCAGATTTGAGATCCTTATGAATATAAAACCGTAGCAAAGCCAAAGCAGAATATGTGTGTTTATCATGAAGTACAACCCCAGGTTGAGGTGCCTGAATTGTAGCCGAAAGACTACGAGATGCAAGCGCTATCTTGATATCAGAAGCCCATGTAGGGTAATTGCTACCATCTAAGGCAAGTTCATCAAACTCCTTATTGGCCATGTTCCTATGTGAACAATCATGGACTAATTAATTCATCATATGGTAAAAAAAATATTGTAATATTCAATGCAATATGTAAGAATTGGATATCTTATCATAGTTTTGGATTATTGCAGGTAATCACATAAATGTGTAGACCAAACAATAAATCATATATGTTGTATACACAAAATTGGATAATCTCGATGTCAAAGACAAAGAGTAGATCTTGTGGTAGGCAAATACATTGCCGCCTAAGCATGGTCTCTAGGCAGAATAATTCACAAGTGAATTAAATGCAGCCAATGCGTAGGACTCTACCACTTTGTGTATTTTCAAAATAATATGATAAAAATGGTAATCATCACGTGGATGTAGACCATTTATTATTATCCAAAACCTTTATTTTGGTTAACAACACGGTGTAGGTAATCATCAAGTTTTGGGAAAAACAAGATGTAGACCTCTCAGTAATGGGTGATTTGGATCACTGCTAAAAAGGCATGGTCTCTGGGCAGAGTAATTCGTACATGAATTAAACGCAGCCAATGCCCTAGTCTCCATTACCTAATGTTGATTAATCAAAATAAACAAGATATGTATATTGCAACTTTAATACCATTTTAAGATGAATAAATGGTGTTAAAATATTCATATCATAGTTAAATTGCAACTAAGTAACTAGCAAATTTAACTTGTATGTGGTGCGAAGATGTGGTTTGGGTGCACCAACATACTCAATTCTAATCTATTATATAATTACAAATGTAATCAGGAAATCAAGTCACAAATGTAATATATATGTATATATAGTGTAAAAGGAAAAAAATGGAACACCATATATATAAAAAATAATATAATAGAAAAGCTAAAGCATTGCATAATCATATAATCAAACCACAAATGATATATACAATATTATTCAGCAAGTACAACGCAACAACAATAATTTACAAATCACTGATGTTCTTGCAGAAAGTAAACTAGCTGGTCATATGCTAATTAATTAACTATTGCTGAAATGAAAGCAAGAAACAGAAAAACGAAAACAAATAGGGCAGCAGCCCAGCCGGCCAGTGGCCTTCATCCGGCCCAGTAGCCTGCTTGGCCCGCAACGGCGGCCCAGCCAGCGGCCTTTGCACGGCCCGCTGGCCGGCCTGCTAGCCCGGCCCGCTGCGCTGCCTATATAAGGCCGGCGGTTAGGTTTGCAACCTGAACCGCCCGACCCCGCCGCCGCTCATGGCCTCCGGCCGACCACCGCCGTTCGGCCGCCGGTGCCACGGTCCTTGCGCCGTCGTCCTCCTGCGTCACCGCCTCGTCTTGCTCCGCCTCCCCGTCCTCGCATGGCGTGCTCAGGCCAAAGGTCTTCGCACCGGCCATGGAGGCCGACCGGTAGGGGCGGACCTGCCCGTGCTCGACGAGCTTCGGCCACCAAGGCCGTTGCTCCAGTCGGAGACGGCGGATCCGCCCCCACCAGCCCTATCCCAGGCTCAGGAGCGGTGCGCCACCTCCCCCTCGGCCGAGGAGAAGGCGAAGGCAGCCCCAAGCTCGCGGGCCTGCGGGAGCGCGTTCCGGCGAATGATATCGGCGTAGGAGAGGCCTTGGGGCAGTGGAGGCGTGGGTGGGAGTACGACGTCGAGGTCGTAGGCGAAGCCCGGCGGCCAAGGATCCATTCCGGCGTTGCTGTTAGGATCCAGGGATGCGCCTCGGCGTCCACCTCTGTTCCAGGGCGCAGCAATGGCGGGTGGTACTGGTGGTGGCAGCATCAACGACGGCGACGGCCTCGGCAGTGCAGACGGGTGAGGCGTTGGGGGCCTTGGCAGCGACTCCGGCGGTTGCCCCAGGCGGCGCACGATCAAGGCGGCGCCAGGGGCACTCCGGAGCGTCGGCGTGCGCGGCGATGAACGACGACCACCGGCCGCTGTGTGAATGCCGTTGGAGCGGCGCAGCGGTGCACGGCGGTCGTTGATGTCGCGCAGCGCCCGGCGGACAGCGCTCTGGAGCATGAAACGGCGGACGCCGCCGTCTCGTTACCGCGGACGAGGACCGTCTCGACCGCGTCAGTGATGGTGTCCACCATCGCGTTCATGGAGGGGGCAGGAGGAATAGTCGGCATTTTCTACCTTGGGTGGCCGGCGAAGTTCCGGTGATCTCTTCTTGCCTACAGCGTCAGTGGTGGACAGAGCAGTAACGTGCGTGATAACGTGTTGAATGAAAAAGTGAATGGGAAAACTAATGGATGAATTAATTGTACAGTGTGCAAATACATATATATATTACAGGCCTAAAGGGGCGGTTGCTTGTCGGAGAGACAAGTCTAAAAGGTGCCTATTCGTGAAAAGGTGTATATATTAAAAGGTGTCTATTGATCACTAATTAATTAATCCTAACAGTCTCTGCAAATATTACACAGCACTGTCGTCCTTATAATTTTTTTTTGTAGTTTTTCCTCAGAGAGATCGAATTTTGTGTTACTGTGTGAAAGTTCCACCGTGTCGTGTTTGTTTCCGCTTCTCTCAGCCATGCTTAGATTCTAAGATAAGCGAATTTTTTTATTCTCGATTATTGTAGTTAAAATCTCTGAAATGGATTATCAGAGAATCGAGAATAAGTAAAAATAATCAAGGTGTTTGAGTGAGATTCTCGCTTATTTTGACCATAAGCTGATTATAAGCGGAAACAAACACGCCCTTTATCTTCGGTAACCCTAAACTAGAGCACTACTAGACATGAGACCTACTCCTTCTGGCTTGAAATAAAGATCATTCTGTGTTTGTTCTAAGTCAATTTTTTGAAAATTTGACCAAATTTATTGAGAAAAATATTAACATTTAGTAAATCAAACAAGTAAAATATCAAAATATATTTCATAATGAGTCTATTAATGCTCACTGGACGTCATAAATATTATTCTTTTTTTTCTAGAAAGTTGGTCGAAGTGTATTTAGTTTGACTTACAACAAAACTAGAATGTCTTATATTTCAGGACGGAGGGAGTAGATGTTTGAACTCTCTTTTTTTTTACCATTTCGAAATGCGGAACTAGCTGGTTGGTTTCTGACGAAGTAAATACAAGTTAACCTAAACTTTAGGTGAAGATAACATTGAACATTGAAAACTCTAGAAACTGAGCATGAACTGTGAGAGTGTATACTAACATCTCTACCAACAACTAAGTTAGACGTCACGGCTCATTAAGTTCAACGCATTGCTTTCACATATACAGTCGAATTATATGCTAGCTTCCACCTGTATTGTACACGTACTTAACCGTCGAAATCACCGGTACGGTAGACTATACAACAGTACACCTCACTGGCTCACTCCACAAATTGACAGTTATGGAATGGATGCTGGATGCATGCTTATATATATCCAGAAAGTAGCTAATTGGGGAGAGATAGATTCGGTAAGTTGCGTGCAATTTTATACTTGCCTTCATGACTTGATGAGTGACTTCGCGCACTTGAGAGCTAGTGCAGGCGCTTTCCCATTTTTGGTAATTAAATGTTGTAGCATCCTCCTGATCGTGAAGAACAAATGTTTACTTATGTGCTGTAAGAAAGTTGCCGTTTTTACCTTTTCCAGGATTATTCCATCCGGTGTAGGATGTTGCTTTCGCGGTTTCACCGCACCATCAAGAATTTTACGCGCTACCCCAGTCTGGTTGTAGATATTCTTTTACGAAAGGAAGATGGGTATCTATCACTTTTGCTGGTTTATTGGATCAAACTTGTCTGAAGGTGTGATGTGGAATAGTGTGGCCTTGCAAACCACACACTCCTTGTGATACTAACTGAGGATTCTAAATTATATGCATGGGACCTCAGCTTCATCACAAGACTTCTCTAAGATATTTCTGCATGTGGACAGGACAAAGCAAAATTTTGGACTTGCTAATAGATGTTTTATTGTATTTTTTAGGTGCAATAATACAAATCACAGTTGTTCATTGTAAGGCCATTACGATCTGTAAACATGAATGGCATTTGGAGTTTTGGACATCTCTTTCAGCCCATTATGTCTTCCCTTTTTCTTTTGCAGAGAGCAACCTCTCGTGGTGTCACTCACTCACTATTGGCCGTAAACATACTACTAACTTGCCATGAGTCCATGATCCTCATCAGTCGGGCTAAATCAGATCTAATGACGACAGGGTCAGAGGAGCAGGCAGCAAGTGGAGGAAGAGGGCGGCGCGGGCCACAGGGTGAAGGAGGACATAGGGTTGAGCCGGACCTGGCTTGGTGGACACCGTGCATCACCTGGAGGCCATTGGATCGGAGCTCCCTTATGCAGGCATGGCCGCTGCGGACACTACTGGAGAACTCGCCATCCATCCACCGTAATCGGTCACGGATGGAAAGGACCCGGTACCAATGCATGCATTGGTACCGGGTCCAACGGTCAATAATTCTGCGAGCTCATTGGTACCGGGTGGTGGCACCACCCGGTACCTATGAGGCAACATTGGTACCGGTTGGTGTCACCAACCGGTACCAATGAGCCTCGAGGCCTTTGGTACCGGTTGGTGACACCAACCGGTACCAAAGTGGCCCCCTTTGGTACCGAATGGTGCCACCAACTGGTACCAAAGGGGCTCTGCGTATAAATCCCCTTCTTCCTCCCCCAGGCCGAGCCATGGCTCATTTCTTCATCCTCCATTGAGCTCGGGTTGGGGGAGCTCATGCCCAATTTTTTCATAACTTTTGGAGATTTTGCAAACCAAGTCCGCTAGTAAGGTT
>CM014271.1:13794039-13813093 GCA_004135705.1 Alloteropsis semialata | reverse complement strand
GGGCTTTTGGAAAAAGTAAAAATGCTATTCTACTTAATGACTTCGTTTATAGAACACGAAGCCATTTTACATCTTTTTATAAATAATATTTGCGTAAGCTGTCTGCATTCCATGAATGCGGCAGCTCATTGCCTTCGTCGTCGCCTAAGCGAAATGAGCCAGGCCTGTTGCTTTTGATGACCAAAAATGGGCCTTCCCATTTCTGTTGCAGCTTTCCAGCGGGCATGCTTGGGTTTTTCCTTAGGACCCAGTCCCCTACCTTGATATCTTTCTTAACTACCTTCTTGTCTCGCCATTTTCTTGTCTCAGCTTGATACTTGGAAATATTTTTTGCTGCTTGCAGCCTGTATACCTCAATGAGATCCTTGTCAATGGCTTCGCTATCTTTGGGAGCTTCTTGTTGGGTGCGAAGCCCCTTGTGCAGTATTTCCTCTGGGCATACTGCTTCTTCACCATAAAGTAATTTGAATGGGGTAAACTGTGTTGCTCTTGATGTGGTGGTGTTATGAGCCCAAATCACCTTCGGCATCTCTTCTACCCACTTGCCTTTTTTCTTACAATTTGCAAGGCACTTTCGAATGGCCGTAAAGATTAAGCCATTGGCTCTTTCAACTGCTCCATTTGTTTGTGGGTGATAGACCGAAGCAAATTTTGCCTTTGTTCCAATCGACATGCAATACTGCCTGAATTCATCACAGTCAAACTGCTTCCCATTGTCTACTGTTATTTCCCTTGGTACTCCAAATCGGCATACAATTTGCTGCCAGAAGAACTTGATCACTGTTTTTCTGTGATGTTAGCCAATGATCTGGCTTCGATCCATTTGGTGAAGTACTCAACTGCTACTATGGCGTATTTGAGATTTCCTTGAGCTGTTGGAAGTGGGCCAACTAAGTCAATGCCCCATCTTTGCAAAGGCCATGTTGGAGTTATCAGCTGTGACTGCTCCAAAGGAGATTTTCTGTTTGCTGCACACTTTTGACACTGGTCACATGTCTTGACAGTGTTTGTTGCATCGATGATGATTGCAGATGCCAATAGAATCCTTACCTCATTGCCTTCCCCACTAGAGCTCTTGGCCCAAAGTGTGCTCCACATAAGCCACTATGTATCTCTTGAATCAGCTCTTTGCCTTCATTGTGAGAGATGCAACGAAGCCAAGGAGCTACAACTCCTTTTTTGTAAAGGACGTCGTCTATCATCTGATAGCATCTTGCCCTTTGTTGCATGGCTTTTAGATCATCGTCGTCAATTGGCTCATAGTATCCCCGAAGATAAGCTATTATTGGGGATCGCCAATCCTCTGAGCTTATTGCATTGATCAGCTTCGGCAAATCATCTGAGTCCTTTATCGATGGTGTTGTTAGTGTTTGAAAGAATACATCAGGTGGAAGCTTGTCCCCCTTTGCAGCTGCCTTAGCCAGCGCATCTGCCTCTTCATTTTTTGATCTTGGGATGTACTCCACAGTGAAACCCTTGAATTTTTTCTCCATTGAGCGTACAGTGGTCAAGTATTTGATGAGTTCTGGTTGCTTCGCGATGCTTTCTTTTTCAATGTGGTCTGCTACCACCTTTGAATCTGTTTTGACAGTAAATCTCTGAGCTCCCAAAGCCCTTGCTTTTCTGAGCCCCAGTAACACAGCTTCGTATTCTGCCACGTTGTTTGTGCTTCTGTCGCTGTTTTTGCAGAACTCCAGATTTGCTGCATATCTCATTTTCACACCCGAAGGCGATTGCACAATTGCCGCTATGCCAGCTCCTTTGTCCCCCCAAGCACCATCACAGTGTATCAGCCAATTTTCTTCTCTGATAATGTTTTGTGGCTTAGGTGATGTCCACTCCACTATGAAATCTGCCAAAACTTGTGATTTGATTGCTGTTCTTCTTTCAAAGTCCACGACATACTCAGACAGCTCCACAGCCTACTTGCGTATTCTGACGGAAGCCTCTTTATTGTTCAAAAGCTCTTTGAGAGGCTGGTCTGTAAGAACTTTGATGTTGTGGCCCTCAAAATAGTGCCTGAGTTTTCTGGAAGCCATTATCACTGCATAGATCATCTTTTCAATCTCTGTGTAAAACAGATTTGATGCGGCCAATGCCTCCGACACATAGTATACTGGCTGCTGAATGCTTCTGCTCTCTATCAGCTTTTCTGTAATATGCGCTGCGCTTACTGCTGATTGTGATGCTGCGATGTACAGTAGTAGTGGTGCTTTTGGGTTGGGTACTGTTAGCTTCGTGAGCTGCATCAAGTATTGCCTTAGCTCATGAAATGCTTTTGACTGCTCTGGCCCCCATTGGAACTTTGCTGCGTTTCTGAGTGTTGCAAAGAATGGTAAGCTTCGCTCGGCTGCTTTAGCAATAAATCTGTTGAGTGCGGCGATTCTGCCAGACAGCTTCTGCACGTCTCTCATGCACTTTGGCTCTTCCATGTCAAGGATTGCATTTATCTTGTCTGGATTAGCTTCTATTTCGTGAGCTGATACCAGACAGCCAAGGATTTTCCCTTTTGTCACTCCAAATACACACTTCTCTGGGTTTAGCTTGAGGCCAGCTTGTCTCATGCGAGCGAAGGCGATTGCCAGATCTGATATGTGGTCTTGCCTTTTGACACTTTTGACTAAGATGTCGTCAACATATGCCAATATTGTCTTGAACAATTCATCTTTGAACACTGTGCTTGACATTCGGCAGAAAGTGGTTCCTGCATTTCGAAGCCCCTCGGGCATCCTGACGAAGCAAAAAGTGCCAACTGGTGTGATGAAGCTGGTCTTTTCCTCATCCTCTTTCTTCATCCAGATTTGATGGTAGCCAGAAAAGCAATCTAAGAGGGACATCATCTCGCTTGCTGCTGCTTGATCAACAATCTTGTCAATTCTTGGCAGTGGAAAATCATCTTTTGGGCAAGCCTTGTTGAGATCCGTGAAGTCTATGCACATTCGCCATTTGCCATTCTTCTTCTGAACTGGTACAGTGTTGGCTAGCCATGTTGGATATTTTACTTCAAATATAACATTGGCATCTAACAGCCTTTGCACTTCAGCTTTCACAGCATCGGCTTTTTCTTCTGACATCTTCCTCAACTTTTGCTTTTTTGGCTTCATATCAGAGTTGATTGCTAGCTTGTGTTCAATTATGCTTCTGTCAACACCTGGTAAGTCCTTGCTTGACCAAGCAAACACATCCCTTGTTATTGAAAGTGCATCTAGGCCTCCCATGTGTTTTGGTGTTAATGACAATTAGAATTTGGGATTTGATGCGTGTATTGAAGTATATGCAGGAATAAAAGGAAAGAAAGGATTATGAATATCAAAAGAAGGTCCCCAATTATTTATGTATGGTGGAAGAGCTCATTGGCGATTTAAATTCATTTTTGGTTTGAATTTGAGTATAGGAATCACCGTACTATCAAGGGGGACGTGCTTGATGGATCAAAAAGTGCCAAAAGTGCTTGATTGAGATGCTAACAACCTAAGAGAGAGTTTAAGTTCTGTTTTCTGGGCAAAACCGGTCGGATCGGTTTTTAACTTTAGTTTCTTAGGCTCAGCACAGCGTCCTGTCGGAATTTCCGACACTACGTCGGAAGTTCCGGTAGGGCCGGAAATAGCCGCTGTTCTATCTCCGGCACGCTCGGGTTGGGGCCAGAAATCTCCGGTGCCTTGTGCCGGAATTTCCGGTAGCTCTGTTCTTCGCGCTGACTAAGTTGACTTAGGCGTACCCGGAAATATCCGAGGACAATCTCCGGTGCGCTCTGTTCGGACTCGGAAGTTCCGGTGGGGCTGTTCGTAAAGCTGTTTCTTAGTTCAAAACAGTGCCTTGCCGGAAGTTCCGACACTGTGTCGGAAATTCCGGCAAGTGACCTGGCTGTGCATAACGGCTAGTTTTTGGGGGCCCTCTATTTATACCCCCTCAGCCCCCCCTTTCATTGCTGCTGACCTAACCCGAGACAAACACATTCACAAGCATTCAATTCACTCTCCCAACTCCCTCTAGTGCCAATTCTTGCAAAGATTTGAGTAGGGCTTTGGGCGTGAGTGATTCTTGAGGTGTGAGACCAAGCCATTGAGTGAGTTCATCCATTGTTCATCTCAAGAAGCACTTGAAGCAAGTTTGATTCGTCGATTCTCGTTCATTACTCTTGGAGCTGAGCTCCTAGACGGTTAGGCATCGCCGGCAACTCCCAACTTCTTGTGGTTGAGTGCCGGACGTTTGTAATCTTCATCCCTTTGTGGGAAAATAGTAAGAATTTCAATCCGGCCTTTGTGGTTGATTGAAGGAGGCAAGGGGTTAGAGTTGACCCGGCTCTACGTGAGCACCTCAACGGAGACGTAGCTCCTAAGTGGAGTGAACTTCGGTGAACAAATCCTTGTCTCTTGTTCTTGTTATTGTTCTTCACGTTCATATCGTTCTTGAGCTTAAATTGACCCGATCTATATTGTGTTAAGTTTCCGCTGCTAGAGATCATAGTTTTAAGCTTCTTACACTTGTGGTGAACTTTCTATTCATATAGAATCTGCAATTTCAATTCAGTTCTTGAATCTTGAATACAGTTTTTTTGTCCTGCCGGAAGTTCTGTCCCTGTGCCGGAAATTCCGGGAAACCAGAAGTTCCGACACAGTGCCAGAAGTTCCGGCACATTTAACTTTTAACTGTGAAATTTGCAGAATTTTTTATACAGGCCTATTCACCCCCCTCTAGGCCTAGTGTCGGTCCTTTCAATTGGTATCAGAGCCTAATCTCTTGATTTAGGCTTAACCGCTAAGGGAAAACACTATGGCCGGCAAAGAGGATGAAGTGGTTGTCACCGGTGCTTCCGCCAACATCTCTGATGCTACCGCTACCGCTACCGCTGCCCAACTCTTGAAGATTGGGCGCTCAAGTCATTCCCCAACTCCTTACGACTCAAGCTCGAGCGATGATGATTTTGAAGTGAGTGATGTTGAGGGTGACTTCACTGAAGAAGAAAAGAAGAAGCTAAGAAAGGAAAAGCTAAAGAAGAAGTGTCAAGAGAGAGCCGAGAAGAAGGCTCAAAGACTTTTCAAGAAAAAGATCAAACAAGAACGGGAGAAGAATACTCTTGACGGGCTTCATGCGGTGTCTCATCCATATGGGGCATCTTCACAAAATACTTCTAACCCTTCTTCATTTTCATTTACTCCGGTTCCAATGGGCAAAGCCCCTCACTTTGATGGGAGTGACTATGCCCGTTGGAGTGATGATATGAAAATGCATCTTTATGGTCTTAATCCCGCTCTTTGGACCATTGTGGTTGTAGGTGTGAAGCAACATGATGAGGATGAACCTATCACTCCGGAGCTAGAGCATGACATGTACCGGAATGCTCAAGCCGTTCGGGTCATTAGAAGCTCACTTTGCACCTATGAGTACAACAAGGTTAGAGGAATTGAGAGTGCCAAGGAGATTTGGGACATACTTCAATTGTCTCATGAAGGCTCCGATGAGGTCAAGGAAGGGAAGATGGATCTACTCCAAGGAGAATTGGAGTCATTTGTCATGAAGAAGGATGAAACTCTCCGGCAAATGTATGATAGGCTCAAGTTGCTTGTGACCGACATTAGATCTCTTGGAAGCAAGGATTGGGATGATAGCAAGGTCACAAAGAAGATGCTTAGAGCTTATGCTCCCAAGAACCGGAATTTGGCAACTATCATTAGAGGGAAGGAAAGCTACAAGAAGATGAAGCCCATCCAACTACTCAATGAGTTGAAGTATCATGAGATGACCGACTTGGATATCACCAAATCAATTGGGCAAGATGAAGTCAAAGCTATAGCTCTCAAAGCCGAACCAAGCAAGAAAGTTGAATCAATTGAGAAGCCATCAAAGTCAAAGAAGAAAGTTGATTCAAGTGAAGATGAGAGCACGGATGAAGAAACGGCAATGATGGTCAAGAACTTCAAGAGGTTCATGAAGAGAAGAAGTGACAAGAAAAAGAACAACTCAAGAAGATGCTATTCTTGCAAGAGAGTTAGTCACTTCATTGCCGAGTGTCCGGACAAGAAGGTTGATGATGATGAGTACCACAAGGATGACAAGAAGTCCAAGGACAAGGAGAAGAGGTACAAGGAGAAGAGCAAGGAGTACAAGAAGAAGAATGGTCATGCTCATGTTGGTGAAGGTTGGGATTCAAGTGATGAGTCCGATGAAAAAGGTGTGGCATCCATTGCCATGAAAGAAGCTTCACCAACACCAAGGCTCTTCAACAACCTCTCCGATGATGATGATCACCCCATGTGCTTCATGGCCAAGGGGACTAAGATATCAAACTATTCCAATCCTCCATCATCTCCCACCTCCACATCTAGTAATGTAGAAAATGACTTAGATGAGGAGGAAGAAGCCGAACATAAAGCTATCATGATAAAACAATTTGGCAAAAAGGGCTATAAAGAAATAAAAAAGGTTGTGGAGAAATTGGAGAAAAAGAAAGAGACACTTAGAGAACTAGAATAATTGCTCAACCTTGAAAAGGAGAGAAACCTAGTTCTAGAAGAATCTCTAGTTGAGGAAAAGGTGAAGGTTGAAAAGTTGGCAATGGACTTGTCTCTTGCCAATGATTCATATGAGCGGATGTCAAAGGATTATGCTTTGGCAAATGATGCTCTAGCTACCCTAAAGAATGTCAATAGCGAACTTCAAGAAAGGCATTCACGCCTAGAAGATACTTACAAAGAACTTGAAGTTAGCTTTGGCACTCTTTGGGAAAGCACCAAAACTAATTACAAAACTACTCTTGACTCCAATGTCTCCACTAGCAAAGGTTGTTCAAGATGTTATAATGTTGATATCGATGCTTGTGCTACTAACCTTTCAAAGCTAGAAAAGTCAATCAAAGACAAGGATGCTCAAATCCATAGGTTGAACATGTACATTGGTAAGGACAAGCTCAAAGGTAAGAGTGAGTTTGATACTCACCCGGCTTACAAAGCCACAAGGCATCCCATCATTCGTGATGGACTTGGCCATACAAGAGGAAATAAGACAAATGGACAAGAGATTGTGAATGGCAAGTCACGTCCTTTGTCGAAGAAGGGTGCCAACCTTGGTGAGTTGATGGACACGGCTCATGGTGTCACCAAGAAGAATGTTGCACAAGGTAAGGCCATGGTTGAGAGCTCAAGCAAGGTAAGCATCAAGAGCTCAACCAAGGTAAATGCAAGCAACAACAATGTGACACACTCTCCTTCACCAAACTACACCGTTGACTACACGGTTGTATTCCAAAATGGGAAGATGGTAGTCAAGTATATTGGTGCTCATACTAGGAAGATGATGAGGAGTGTGTGGATACCTAAGATTGCTTACTCTAACCTTCAAGGACCCAAACAAGTTTGGGTACCTAAAGCTTGAGCTCAACTTGTTTTGTAGGCATATTCCTCCGGTGGGACTTCATGGTTGCTTGATAGTGGATGTTCAAATCATATGACCGGAGAGAAGAATATGTTCTCATCATTGGAAGAATATGATACACCTATTGAGAAGATCACATTTGGTGATAATAATCATGGTGATGTGGTAGGTCAAGGTAAAATTGCTATCTCAAATGATTCATCACTTTCAAATGTTTATTTAGTTGATTCTTTGGGATACAATTTGTTGTCGGTATCACAACTTTGTGAGATGGGCTACAATTGTCTCTTTACTAATGAGGGTGTGTCCATTTGAGAAGGGAGGATTCCTCTATTGCTTTTACGGGTCAACTTAAGGGAAAGCTTTATCTAGTTGATTTCACAACTACTAAAGTGGAACCGAAGACTTGTTTAGTAGCAAAATCTAGCATGGGTTGGCTTTGGCATCGCCGACTAGCTCATGTTGGCATGAGGAACTTGGCCAAACTTCAAAAGAATGAACACATCTTAGGACTAACAAATGTTGTCTTTGAGAAAGATAGGTTGTGTAGTGCATGCCAAGCCGGGAAACAAGTTGGTGCTCCACATCCACCCAAGAATATTCTATCTAGCTCAAGACCCTTGAAGCTTCTTCATATGGATTTGTTTGGACCCATTGCTTACATTAGCATTGGGGGCAACAAATATGGTCTTGTCATTGTGGATGACTTCTCTCGGTTTACTTGGGTATTCTTTTTGAAAGAGAAGAGTGAAGCTCAAGGAATCATCAAGAAGTTTATTAGAAGAGCTCAAAATGAGTTTGAGTTGAAGGTCAAGCGCATGAGAAGTGACAATGGCTCGGAGTTTAGGAATACCGGTGTTGAGGAATTTCTTGATGAAGAAGGCATCTTGCATGAGCTCTCCGCCCCCTACACACCTCAACAAAATGGCATTGTTGAGAGGAAGAATAGAACATTGATTGAGATGGCAAGAACCATGCTTGATGAGTACAACACTCCGGATATCTTTTGTGCCGAAGCAATCAACACCGCATGCCATGCCACCAACCGGCTTTATCTCCAAAAGTACTTGAACAAGACTCCATATGAGATAATCACCGGTAACAAGCCTAAGGTGCATTACTTTAGAGTTTTTGGTTGCAAATGTTACATTCTTAACAAGAAGGCCAAAAGTTCTAAGTTTGCACCTAAGGTTGATGAAGGTTTCCTACTTGGTTATGGTACTAACGAACACGCCTACCGTGTCTTCAACAAAACCACCGGTTGTGTTGAGCTCACGGTGGATGTGAAATTTGATGAATCGAACGGCTCTCAAGTAGAGCAAGTTGTAAATGACCTTTTAGATGATGAAGAGCCTCCAAGTGAATCCATCTTGAAGATGGGATTAGGTGAAGTAAGGCCAAGGGAGACTCTCATGAAGGATCAAGTGCAAGCTCAAGCTCCGGATGTTGGTACTAGTGAGCCATCTTCTTCAACAAGAGTTGAACCATCCACTTCTCCTCATGGTCAAGATCAAGCTCATGGTGACGATCATGATCATGGCATTGATCAAGGGGGAGGTCAAGATGAAGAAACTCATGACATTGCTCCTCAAGCTAATGAAGAAGATGATGATGGGCCTATTCAAAGGCAATCTCAAGTACCTCATCCTAGAGTTCATCAAAGTGTCCAACGGGATCGCCCCGTGAATAATATTCTTGGGAGCATCCGAAGAGGGGTAACTACTCGTTCTCGCTTAGCAAACTTTTGTGCTAGTTACTCGTTTGTTTCCTCTTTGGAGCCTCTCAAGGTTGAAGAAGCACTTGGTGATGCAGATTGGGTAATGGCAATGCAAGAAGAATTGAACAACTTCACAAGAAATCAAGTTTGGGAATTGGTGAAGCGACCCAAGCAAAATGTGATTGGCACCAAATGGATATTCCGCAACAAACAAGATGAACATGGTGTTGTCACAAGGAATAAGGCAAGGTTGGTTGCTCAAGGGTTCACTCAAATTGAAGGTTTGGATTTTAGTGAGACTTAAGCTCCCATAGCTAGGCTTGAATCAATTCGTATATTACTTGCCTATGCTACTCACCATGATTTCAAGCTTTATCAAATGGATGTGAAAAGCGCATTCTTAAATGGGCCTCTCTCCGAGTTGGTATATGTGGAGCAACCACCGGGCTCTGAAGACCCCAAGCATCCCGACTACATGTACAAGCTCCATAAGGCGCTCTATGGGCTCAAGCAAGCTCCTAGAGCATGGTATGAATGCCTTAGGGAATTTCTTCTCAAGAACGGCTTTGTAATGGGCAAAGCCGATTCTACTCTCTTTACTCAAAAAGTTGACAATGACTTATTTGTTTGTCAAATATATGTTGATGATATTATCTTTGGTTCTACTAATGAAAAGTTTTGTGAAGAATTTAGTAATATCATGACCAAGAGATTTGAGATGTCCATGATGGGTGAATTGAAGTTCTTTCTTGGATTTCAAATCAAGCAATTGAAGGAAGGGACTTTCATATGTCAAACCAAGTATGTGAATGATATGCTCTAGAAGTTTGACATGGTCGATGCAAAGCCTATCAAGACACCCATGGCCGTCAATAGACATCTTGATCTTAATGAAGATGGAAAATCCGTGGATCAAAAGGTATATCGCTCCATGATTGGTTCTTTGCTTTACCTTTGTGCATCTAGGCCAGATATTATGCTTAGTGTGTGCATGTATGCAAGATTTCAAGCTAATCCTAAAGAATGTCACTTAATTGCCGTTAAGAGAATTTTGAGATATTTGGTGCATACTCCATACCTTGGCTTATGGTATCCCAAGGGCTCCACTTTCGATTTACTTGGCTATTCCGATTCGGATTATGCCGGTTGCAAAGTAGATCGAAAGAGTACCACCGGGACTTGTCAATTTCTTGGCCGGTCTTTGGTGTCTTGGAGCTCTAAGAAACAAAATTCCGTGGCCCTATCCACCGCCGAGGCCAAGTACGTTGCAGCCGGTGCTTGTTGTGCTCAACTACTTTGGATGAGGCAAACCTTGAGTGACTTTGGTTGTGAGTACAAAAATATCCCACTCTTGTGTGACAATGAGAGTGCCATAAAACTAGCAAACAACCCAGTCCAACACTCAAGAACCAAGCATATTGACATAAGACACCATTTCTTGAGAGACCATGAAGCCAAAGGAGATATCGCTCTAAGCCATGTGAGTACCGAAAAACAACTAGCCGATATCTTCACCAAGCCTCTTGATGAGCAAAGGTTTTGTGCTTTGAGGAATGAGCTAAATATCTTGGATTCTCGTAACGTGGTTTGAATTTTTGCACACACCCATTGTTTGACGCTTAGACTAGGCAAATTTGTTTTATTTGTGTGAGTTTTTCAAAATATTTGGATTTGTGATCGTTGGATCATTCCTTGGCTCAAATGATCATGGTTATGTATTGTTGAATGTGGCTGATCATTTTGAGTCAAGTTTCTTACATGTCCGATCTCCAAATCTATCAAAATCTCAAATCAAATCTTCTCTCAAAAATCTGTTTTTCTCCAGAGCGCACCGGAACTTTCCACTGGAAATTGCCGGCAGAAATCTCCGGTAGCCTCTGTTGGTCCGCCGGAATTAGCCGACGGCTATTTCCGGCGGTCCACCGGAATTTTCCGGCACCTTTCTCCGGCAGCCTCGGTTTCGCACCGGCAATTGCCGGCACCTACTACCGGAAGTTCCGGCAGCCGCCTGAACTATATAAATCGGGCCAACCGTTTTTTCTTGAACCCTGACTTCATTTTATCTCCTCCAGCCGCCGCCCCTCACCTCTCTCTCACCATCCCGTGAGGGGATCTTCGATTTCGACCGTGGGAGTTTGATTCTTGAAATTTGGTTGGATTCTCCATCCTCCGGAAGTTTCGTTCCTCCACGAATCTTCGTCGAATCGCGCGGGAAAACTCAAAGGTATTTCATTCAAAATCCTCATCGCCCGATCTCTCAATGCCGTAGTTCCTAGGGGATTTCCTTTGGGAGATATACTCAAGAACCTATCTAGATGCAATGCCTGTGTTTTGATAAACTTTGGTGGGCGAAATCACTCAATCCCTAGGATTCTTGGCCTTTCACTGCGCCGGCCGGAAATTGCCGGCACAACTGGGCCGGAAATTTCCGGCAGGGCACAGTGAACCCCATTAAGCTTTGTTTCATGGCTCAAGTTTATGGTTCTTTCATCTAGTCTTTTCAATAAGCTATATCATGAATCTCTAGTGATAATCTCAAGCTTTATCATAAATCTCTAGTGATGATCTTGAGCTCATAAATCGTGAATCCTTGTGATGGTCCTAAGCTTAATTATCATTTATCTTTCCAGATGGGCCGTGATCGTCCACGTGGCTCAGGCGTTGTCATCCGGACTCCACCTCAAACTCCCTCTTCTAGTGAGACTGAATCGGACGAGAGGGCTGATTCACCAAGGGGGAAAGGCAAAGGAAAGCGTGTGAAGAAGCAAACCGTGCCCAAGAGGAGCCTTGGACGAGGACGTGGAAATCCTCAAGGCCCTGCTGATCCTCCTCGTGGTCGTCGTACCAAGCAAGCAAATGTGGATACGACCGGCGAGAGGTACTATGACAACATTGATCTTTCACTTCTGAGAGTTAGGTAACCAAGTCACTTCCCCCAACAAGATCCTCTGAAGATCCACCCATGGTTGATTATAGCAAGGGGGAGACTAACATGAAGTCTCTAAGATATGGTGAAGATCCTCGTGCTGCTCTTTCCAAGGAGTTCAAGGGTGATCCTCGTTTTTGGTTACCCTTTCAAGCAGATTGGTATGAGTCAGTCATCATGAAGAAGAAGTCCATCACCACGGATATGAAATGGATTGACTGGGCATATCTCCAGACTCTTAGCTCGCCAGTTAAAGAAGTGGTTGATATGGTATATGACAGGTGCAATGAGCTAGGACTTGTGAATCTTATGGGTTTCAGGTGTGACTGGAACGAGGAAGTAGTGGCACAATTCTATGCCACTCTTTATGTGGATAAGCCCCATATGAAGATTCATTGGACACTTGGTGGAAAAAGGTTTAGTCTTGACAGGAGTGAGTTTGCTGCTCTCCTTGGACTTTCAAATCCTCATTCTAGCTCCACCATTTATCGTATCCATGAGCATGCGGATCTTGAGGTTACAAAGATGCACTTTATGTATGACTCTGCTTATGGAGAACATGGAGCTTGTGAGTTTGGCAAGACCAAGGGCCTCACCCCTTTCTACAAGATGCTCAACCAGTTGTTCAGATTCACTCTTTGCCCTCGTGGTGGTGATGCAAGTAATATCTCGCATAAGGCAAGAAATCTTCTAGCTCAAGCTGCACCTGATAGACCTCAATTTGATGTGGCTGATTACCTTTGGTATGAGATTGTGTTTTGTTCACATGATGCTTCTAGTGCTTGCCACTTTGCCCCCTATATCTTTCACTTGATCAAGAATGTGTCAAGGCTCAACATTCTGCCAGATAGAGAGCATGAGCGGTACAAGGCATCCAAGGGCAAGATTCTTCAGCTGCTCAAGGTTGATGGCTCTGGAAGAACTCATATTCCTCCCAAGGGACCCTTTCCGGGTGCATATCCTTCAAAGGGTTCTGCTGCTTCAGCTCATGGTGCTTCATCATCTCGTGCTCCACCTCCTAGTGCTCCACCTCATGGTCCTTCCTGTGCTCCTCCACGTGGTGCTCCAAAGAAGAGGGGTAAGTTTGATCAACTTGCTCAAAGCATATTTGCCTGTTTCAACATGATCAAGCACTGTGTGACCGTTGTTGAGGAGCGTACAAGGCAATTTGGATGAGGACAATGTGAGGATTGAGAAAAGACAAAAAGATATAATGGATAAGCTTGATATTCCTCACTCTCCAGTTCGTGCACCAAGGGATTACCCTCCTCCTCCACCTTTCTATAATCCCTATGAGGAAGGTGGCTCGTCTTCTCAAGCTTACACTTTTGGGCCAGAAATTGAAGAAGAAGACCTTGGTGGTGGTCAAGAAAGTGAGAATGAGGAAACCGAAGAAGAAGGCTCTTATGAGAGCCAAGGCGACGATGAAGGTGGCAATGGCAATGGAGATGACGAAGAAGAAGAGGAGGAAGACGAAGATGAAGGCGATGGCGACGACGACTAGTTCTCTTTTTGGTGCTTGTTGCCAAAGGGGGAGTGAATTTGTGATGCTTTGATGGATGGAGACCCCCCATATCTATCTTTATTCATGTTTTTATCTTTGGACATGTAAGAACTATGTTTGGTGTCATTTGTGATGCGTGCCAAGTGAAAACTTTCATTTGTAAGACTTATTTGTGCTAGTGTGATGTTAAACTCCTTTTATTCATGATGTGATGCTTGGTGGATGATGAATGGTTGATGAAATGTTATTCTCCACTTTTGTTGTGTGATATACCATGTCATATGCATCACGGTTATAACTTGACACACCTTGCACTTTTGTACCTTTGTATGCAAAGATATTTGAAAAGTTCTTACATAATATGTGCAATGGCATTTGAGGCCATTTGAGTTGAATATGCATATATTTAGGGGGAGCTTTTCTAAATATAATTGGGTACAAAAACATGATTTTATTCCTATCTTGCTTACCCAAATTGAGTTGTCATCAATCACCAAAAAGGGGGAGATTGAAAGTGCATCTAGGCCTCCCATGTGTTTTGGTGTTAATGACAATTAGAATTTGGGATTTGATGCGTGTATTGAAGTATATGCAGGAATAAAAGGAAAGAAAGGATTATGAATATCAAAAGAAGGTCCCCAATTATTTATGTATGGTGGAAGAGCTTATTGGCGATTTAAATTCATTTTTGGTTTGAATTTGAGTATAGGAATCACCGTACTATCAAGGGGGACGTGCTTGATGGATCAAAAAGTGCCAAAAGTGCTTGATTGAGATGCTAACAACCCAAGAGAGAGTTTAAGTTCTGTTTTCTGGGCAAAACCGGTTTGACCGGTTTTTTGAAACCGGTCGGATCGGTTTTTAACTTTAGTTTCTTAGGCTCAGCACAGCGTCCTGTCGGAATTTCCGACACTACGTTGGAAGTTCCGGTAGGGCCGGAAATAGCCGCTGTTCTATCTCCGGCACGCTCGGGTTGGGGCCGAAAATCTCCGGTGCCTTGTGCCGGAATTTCCGGTAGCTCTATTCTTCGCGCTGACTAAGTTGACTTAGGCGTACCCGGAAATATCCGAGGACAATCTCCGGTGCGCTCTGTTCGGACTCGGAAGTTCCGGTGGGGCTGTTCGTAAAGCTGTTTCTTAGTTCAAAACAGTGCCTTGCCGGAAGTTCCGACACTGTGTCGGAAATTCCGGCAAGTGACCTGGCTGTGCATAACGGCTAGTTTTTGGGGGCCCTCTATTTATACCCCCTCAGCCCCCCTTTCATTGCTGCTGACCTAACCCGAGACAAACACATTCACAAGCATTCAATTCACTCTCCCAACTCCCTCTAGTGCCAATTCTTGCAAAGATTTGAGTAGGGCTTTGGGCGTGAGTGATTCTTGAGGTGTGAGACCAAGCCATTGAGTGAGTTCATCCATTGTTCATCTCAAGAAGCACTTGAAGCAAGTTTGATTCGTCGATTCTCGTTCATTACTCTTGGAGCTGAGCTCCTAGACGGTTAGGCGTCGCCGGCAACTCCCAACTTCTTGTGGTTGAGTGCCGGACGTTTGTAATCTTCATCCCTTTGTGGGAAAATAGTAAGAATTTCAATCCGGCCTTTGTGGTTGATTGAAGGAGGCAAGGGGTTAGAGTTGACCCGGCTCTACGTGAGCACCTCAACGGAGACGTAGCTCCTAAGTGGAGTGAACTTCGGTGAACAAATCCTTGTCTCTTGTTCTTGTTATTGTTCTTCACATTCATATCGTTCTTGAGCTTAAATTGACCCGATCTATATTGTGTTAAGTTTCCGCTGCTAGAGATCATAGTTTTAAGCTTCCTTACACTTGTGGTGAACTTTCTATTCATATAGAATCTGCAATTTCAATTCAGTTCTTGAATCTTGAATACAGTTTTTTTGTCCTGCCGGAAGTTCTGTCCCTGTGCCGGAAATTCCGGGAAACCGGAAGTTCCGACACAGTGCCAGAAGTTCCGGCACATTTAACTTTTAACTGTGAAATTTGCAGAATTTTTTATACAGGCCTATTCACCCCCCTCTCTAGGCCTAGTGTTGGTCCTTTCAGTTATTCCTCAGGAATTCAATGAGCCTATCTTCTTCGTTCGGCTCCAAGTCTGAGCCGATAGTCACTTTTCTGTCAAAAACGTCTGGCTGTAGCTGCACCTGCTTCGTCTCTGCAGCTTTTTGCATCTTTTTGCTATCTTTCTCAACATTTGGCCTTTCTTCTGGGTAAAATGGATCTTTTTCTTCAAGCAAGTGCACATTTCATTGGCCTGGTGCTCTAGCTTTCTCAATGTTTCTGGCTTCCCTTTGGTCACCATATACCGTAATGACTCCTTTTAGAGCTGGCATCTTCATGCATAAGAATGATTGCCTTATGATGATATCAAAGGCATTTATAACTCCTCGTCTACGACATCGAAGGTGATGTACTCCGTTCTTGCATTGGATGTGTCACCGAATGATACTTGCAATGAAATTTCCCGAGTGTTTGGGTTCGCTTCCCCCCGAAGCCGACCAATGGAGTGTCTGATGGCTCCAGGTTGTCTGGGTTGATATTGGTCATGTTTCTCAGTGTTTCCTGTATCTACTAGCACCTTTCTGATTGTCCAGCCAGCAATATTGGCTTCAATTGACATCGCATCATTGTGTGGGAAATTGTGGAGTTTGAGATCTTCCTCAGTAAAGGTGACGGGCATATGAGACCATTCTGACTTTTTGTATGGACCATCAACAGAGATATTGTTGACTTGACGGAAATAGCTTTTCCTTTGCTTTTTGTTCTCAAAAGCAAGCGATGATCCTCCAGAGATGGGCATGATGTGTCCATAGCTTGGGAGTGGGCTTGGAGCTTCTTGTTGATTGGCTTTTTGTTGTGGAAGTGGTGGTGGTGGTGGTAGCTCCTCAACCTTTATGTTTTGTGAAGCCACTTGCTGGGAGGTTTGAGGGTATAGGTGAGGATATATGGCTTGTGGGTAATAATGCTGAAAGGTTTGTGGTGAAGGCAAGTATTGAGTTGCCATCGCTGTTGATGGGTGTACAGTGTTTGAGTTTAGCGAGGGATATACTGGACAGTATGGTTGGATAGCTTGGGAAGGATTTTGTGTATTTTGCTGCAAAGCCGATATTGGCTTCGTTTCGGTTGCTTGAATCTTCTCGGCTCTTAGCTTTTCTATTGTTTTCTTGATGTCTCGGCACTGCTCTGTGCCATGGGTGTGGTTTTTGCCGTGGTATTGGCAAAACAGTTCAGGTCCCAATGGACCTCTTCCTCTCCCTCGGCCTCTGCCGGCTTTTCCGCCCCTTTGAGTGGGCTCATTTCTCTGGTTGTGGTGTTGGCTTTCTGGGTAAGGTGGTTGGGTTTCGTAGGAAGAAGGTGGGTTGTCTACCTTCATGATTGTTTGGTGGGAGTAGTTTTGGTAGTTGTGGCTGTGGTGGTGGTTTTTGGATTGTGACTCATATTGGTTTCTCATGATGGCTTCTCTAGCTAATCTCATTTGGTTGTCATTGTCAGACCGACAATACTTCTTGAACTCATCATATAGGTCTGCCAAAGTAGCTGGTGTCTCTCTTGCGATATGCTGTGCAAATAGCCCAGGGCGAAGCCCTTGTATTGCTGCGAATTTCGCTGCTTCGTCAGGGATGTGCGGAGCTTGAGCGCGTAGAGTAACAAATCTGCGGAAGTAGTCCTCTAGGGGCTCCTTCGGCTGCTGGTGTAGTGTGAGTTCAGCATATGAGAGTGATTGATCTCCCATAATGCTAAAATTTTTGATGAGCTCTCTCTTCAGATCATACCAGCTATTGATTGATAGACCTGGCAGCTTCGTGTACCAGTTCATTGTTGTGCCATCGCAGACAATGATGAAAGATTTTGCTAGAACAACATCATCTCCCCCAGCAGAAGCTATTGCAGCTTCGTAACTCATGAGGAACTGCTTCGGGTCAGTGAGGCCATTGTATCTTGGTAGAGAAATAGGTTTATAAGATGATGGCCATCTTGCCAATTGAAGGCTTTCTGAGAGTGGGCAAGTGTGGTCGATAGGACGGGTGTGGAGTGTGTGGAAGCCAGTTTGGAATGAAGAGTTATGGTTTGGTGGATTGGTGGTGGTGTTTGGCTCATTGAGCTCTGCTTGTAGCTCAGCAACTTGTTTTTTGGCTTTCTCAAGCTCTTGACGCAGCTTTTCAGCTCTTGAGCTTGTATTGTTCAGCCTCCTCTGTTTTGCTTGCCTCAGCTCCTCCAGGTGCTTCTTGACTTGCAGCAATTGAAGCTGCTGCTCCTCTTCTTCCTCTTGCATTTGTTGCTCCAGTTCGAGCTGTGCAGCCTCCAGCTCTCTCTGCTGCTCAAGGCGTCGAAGACGAAGCCTTTCTTCAAGTCAGTGCATTCTCTCTTCAGTGCTAAGGGTTTCGTTATCGACCTGTTGATCGTCGATAACAGTTTCGGTTATTTGTAGTAGGCTTGGTGGTGGAATTGGGGGTTGGGGAGCGACTTCGTCGCTGGAAGTTGCATTCGCCGCAGTGGTGGTTGACTTGGCTTTTTTTGGTGGCATGGTGGTTATCGTGGGTTTTGTTCGTGCACAGCACAAACGGTGGGCGCCAGTTGTTGGGTTAATGGCCGAAGCCAATGAGCCAAAGCAATGGAACAAACTGAGCAACAGGGACAAGCAATGAAATATTATTTATCAACAGTGCACTCAGGAATCAACAACCTTTACATGTAGGAGAGGGGCCTCCTTTTATAGGGAGACCAAGGGTCTTTACATATCCATTGTACCCTTGGAAATCAGGCATCATTCTCTAGACTATACAACATAAACAGCCCAAGGACATTTTGGTACATTTACTTCTTCCAATGTGAATGAGTAGACTTGCAATTCTGTGTTTGACTTGGCTTGGACTTGGTCTAAGCTTGCTTCGCTTGCCAGAAGGAGCAGTGCAGTAGCTCGATTCGGCTTCCTCCGAATCTGGACGACCCGAAGCCGTCTCTTGACGTCCAAAAGCCAATGGCTCTCCCAAGGACCTGCAATATTGAGAGAATCGAAGCTAGCCATTAACTCAAGCATAGCTTTTGGTACTCAATAGTATCAATACTTCATCAGATTAGCTTCTAACATAGTTTGGACAACGTCGTTTTGGTACACTGCTAGACGTGACGACCGAAGCCGATTAGCTTTGGTTTGATTCACCTGACCGAAGCCAAATCAGGAATCTATTGGGTGATCGAAGCTGATTGGCTTCAGCTCCCTTGGTCATTGCCGCCTTTACGCATGAAAGAGAACGTAACAAGTAGAGAGTATTTATTGGCAGGCCAAATCCCCAACAAACTCCAAACCAAAGAATCAATGGGAGAGTGGCCCCTCAAATTCTCAAAATGAGACTATTGGAAAAGCCCCAATGGAGTTTGATCGCTCTCATAAGCCACAAGGAAAGAAAGAAGTCACTAAGGACGAATGCTTGTTCTGTGGCAAGAAGGGATACTGGCAGAATAAGTGCCTTGACTGGCTGGAACACATGTGGAAGAATGGTGAGGATATCATAACAATTGTAG
>CM014271.1:13731244-13781675 GCA_004135705.1 Alloteropsis semialata | reverse complement strand
TACTTGTGGTGAAAGTGTACACCTCTGCAGAGTTTCCAAACTATTCGAGTAGCCGTGCCCACGGTCATGGGCGAGTTATGGCTTGGTCACAATACCAAAGGTTTTGGGGATTGGGTTGGAGTGTGTGTTGGTTTTGAAAATGTCCGGCTTGGTGCTGGAGAGTTACGGCGGATGGAAAATCCGGTAGCATTAAAATTTGGGATCCTTTGTGGATCAACCCCCACTTATTGTGTGCTACTAAAACTTGCTTTCGCTAAAATACTCCTTGACGAACCATCGCATGTGTAAAACTTGGCTTTATTGCAAAGGAACCTTAGCCTTATTCCTTGATATACCATGTGCATATTTCTGTGTTAATCCCTCCGTGGGTGTGGTTGGACTTGCTGAGTACTTTTGTACTCACCCTTGTATTTGTTGCTTCAGAAGAAGACCCGGACTTTGTCGTTGAGGACGCCGAGTAGGTGGTCGTGCCCGCACCCGACTTTGCCTGTGGAGTTTGGTCCCGCCCAAGATGTCTTCGCTGCCGCGTAGCTCTGATCCTTTTGTTGAGCCCGAGCTGTTCATAGCTTGGCTCATTATCGTTATCAACCTTTTGGTTATCCTAGCTTTTATCAGGTGCCCTCGGGGGCTGTAAGGTTCTGAACTATCTATTGAATAAATGTGTATCAGCCTCCTGGGACTGATATTTGTAACACATTTAGTCTTTGTTTAGGCAGGGGCGCTTCAGGTAGGGGTACATGGCTGTCCTAAACCCAAATATCCTTCTGAACCCGATAGGACGGAGTCACCCCAACCACCCTGAACACTAACCAATTTGGCCTTCTATGGCAGGAGGACCGAAACCGAAGCAATTTAGCCTTCTATATGGCAGAGGTACATGGCTACCCTAAACTCCAAACATCCTTTTAAACCCGATAGAACGGAGTCGTCCCAACAACCCTGAACATTAACCAATTTGGACTTCTATGGCAGAGGGACCAAAGCCGAAGAAAAATAGATTTTTTAAGACATGCAAAACAACATATTTTTCCAATGTAAATTTAATAATATAAAAGTTTTAGATTAAAAATACTGATAGTATTGCTGCTAAGTCATATTCGTAATATAAAATTTTATATAAAAGTTTAGATTGTAAAAGTTTATCATAAAATCTTTTATGTAAAGTTTTACATAAATGTGCTAATTTTATACCTCGTTTATCATATTTGTTAAGGGAGCATGTCATTAATGCGGTCCACTTTGTCGGTACTAAAAAAATAACTCATAAACCAATCATGTGGTTATGTGTGGGACGTATCTTTTTATGTGGATCCATGACTAAGGGTGGCTAAAAAGCTCGGGCTCGTGAGCTCGGCTTGGGCTCGGCTCGGGCTCGCCTAGCTCGGCTCGGCTCGAATTCAAAACGAGCCGAGCCCGAGCCAACCTTTTGGCTCGTTAGTGAACTGAGCCGAGCCCGAGCCGGCTCGCGAGCGGCTCGCAAGCTCAACAAGCCTGGTGTCATGACTCTAAATATTATTTTTCATATTATATTTTAAGTATATTTTTCAAGATTGCACTAAAATTATTTACTTTTATATGATGTACATAGACATGTCGATAGTTGGATAGTTCGAGAGTTGTGACTTGCCAATTAGAGGTAGATATTAAAAAATTGGAGGTGGTATTTTCTTCTTATGGAAGATGTAATAACATGCTATCTTATTTTTATTTTGCAAATTAGGGTTGTTTCTACATAAAATAGAAATATTTTTTTATCATTTATGCTCTTAAAATTGACTATCATATTTTTACATTAATATTTGGACATTGTCACATTGTCTAGTACTCTACTTCTCTTAGAGATTTTTTTTAGCATGCAAGCTCGTAAGCCGGCTCGAGCTGGCTCGAGCTTGTAAACGAGCCGAGCCGAGCCTCAAGTTTAGCTCGTTTCTTGGACCAAGCCGAGCCGAGCCGAGCCTACTTTGGACCAAGCTTGCACGAGCCGAGCCAAGCCGTTTTCACCCCTATCCATGACTATGTAGCAGTTTTTTTTTTAAAGAGAAAGCGGGACAGGAGGTGGGGAAAAAAACACCCAAGCGAACCGCGGGGAGGGGGCGACGCGGTCGGAGGAATCGACCGTGAGGATCGAAACTTACCGTCGAGTGTAAAGTTAACATCGTGGTCCACAGGCAGATGTGGCCAATAAACCGTTACGAGTTGACGTGAGCCGTCCCGGCCTGTTGGCTGTTTGGTCCGCTGAGCCGGGAAAGAAGAAGGTCGGCACGAACTGATTGGGGGTATTGGGGCTGGGTTGCTTTGATCGATGATCGACGTGCGGACTGCAACCGCACCGGATCGGAATCGGATCCATCTAGGTCGGAACAGGCGCGCAGCTCTAGCCGCGCGGAGGTCTAGCGAGCAGCAGTGGAGGAGGACGCTTCCAAAGCAAGTGCGATCGGCCGGGGCGAAAAGCCAAGCTACGCTACGGTCCTACGCCTACGCCTAGCGTAGATACGCCTTTCCTACTAGTATGTGGCTACAGTATGTACGAGCACGCGCACGTACGTCTGGCGTACACCGCACAGGGAGTACGGGCGAGGAGCGGTCTCGCTCGGCCCGTGCCGTCTCCCTGCCCTGACCCCTGAGCCCCCAACGCGGCGGGGGCCCCGGCCCTCGCCTCTGCCGTGTTCCACTTGGCAGGCAGCGCGCCCCGTGTGCGCGCACGTACGGAGGAGGGAGCACTCGAGTCGAGAGGCCGAGCGGAGGTCGGGCTCGGACCGCCGGACCGTAGCCGGAGGGGGCTGGCTCTGGCGTTGCTGCGCCGCCTGCGCGAGCACGTGATCCGAGGCGTTTATCGCCAGACGGGCACCGGCGACTACTGGCTCGCGAGGACGGAAGGACGGCTCCTGCAAAAGCTGATGCCGAGTGAAAAGTCTACTCGAATACTGACCCGCCCCCCTCTGTTCACTCATGTATGGCCTCATGCTGCTGGCGCGCAGCTGGGCCCGGGGGAGAGCGACGAACGATGACGACGGCCGGGCGAGCGGTGACCGCGCTGGGCGGTCGCGCAGGCGCAGGCCGGCCGGGGCGTCGAGACAAGGCTTCCAGTCAGCTGCCGTCCTCGTCGGGGCCGATGCCCCGTACGATCTGCCGCGGCCCCGCCACCACGCGCCTCTCTCTCTTCCCTCTCGGCCTCTCCTTGCCGTGGAACTGGCAACAGTAAGCGCGGCAAAGACGAGACCGGTGGTGGTGTCGTCTGCCGCTCTCCTCTCTGGGACTGGGAGGCGAGGTAGGGCACCTCAGAAGGAACAGTAGCCTTTGCTGCCATGTCTTATCACCATCTTTCCTTCAAGATCCTGCTGTCCCCAACTAATCCGCCCCCCTGGAAGGGAAACACAGACGCTGCTGTAATCAGCATCGTGACAGCGGTAATAATGCTCTATGCAAGTACAGGTTCATCGGTCACGGGCTTGGGGAGGAGACGTTTCTGCCCCTGGTTAAGGTCAGGTGGCTTTCTTTGGCAACTGAGAAAAAAAGGCAGGTGGTGGCTCCATAGACCATAGTAGAGGAGCAAGCCAAGAAGAGTGGAGGGCTAGCTGGACGCCTGCTGTGGTGGTGTGTGCCATGGCAGGAACCTACAGGAGTTGCCCATGGCCCCACATACGCACCATCGCCAGCAGGAGGCGGCAGCAGCAGCCCAGACCCCATTGCAGGGCTGATAGCTGATTCCTGGTCGTGCCCACCCCGGCACCGTGGGTGGTCCACGGCCTTCTCCTTTTCCTCTCCTTCAGCTACTGTGCCGCTCTCCCTCTCTTCCTCACTCACCTACGCGCTAGGCGGCAGGCAGGACGATCACGCTTGGGCCGGGCCTATACCAGTAGCCTGTGGTGCTTTACTGCTTTTGCGTCGCTGACACGACGGGGCGAATCGCAGCCAATTCGCCGTCGCCAGTCGTCTCGCAGGCGGAGCAGCAAAGAGGTCCATTGTAACGTCCCGACCCTCCGGGTCCGGGCCCGCTTACGCCTGGTAGCTCTCTACGACCTCAAGAATCTCCTCACAGACCAACACAAGTCTTTTCTGCGCACTTTGTCCTCACTCATGCGCACCCGGGAAGGACTTCCCGGTCGGTCACCCATCCCGAAATTGCTCCAGGCCAAGCACGCTTAACCTCGAAGTTCTTTCGAGATGAGCTCCCGAAAAAAAGTTGCAACTTGTTGGTATGAGTATTCTATCAATCCTATTAAGCCTTGGGTCAGGATGTTACATCCTCCCTCTCTTAGAAGACCGACGTCCTCGTCGGTCAACCCCAAGCCAGGAACGTCCTCTCTTGGCCACGTCCGTGTGCCCAGTGCCAGCGCATGTGCCATGCTGTGTGACCACTCTGGGCTCACACCAGCCATGCGCACCATGCCTGCGCAACCGTGACCCCACGCGCCCGTGAAACCGCGAGAGTCGGCTCTGATACCAATTGTAACGTCCCGACCCCCCGGGTCTAGGCCCGCTTACGCCTGGCAGCTCTCTACGACCTCGAGAATCTCCTCACAGACCAACACAAGTCTTTTCTGCGCACTTTGTCCTCACTCATGCGCACCCGGGAAGGACTTCCCGGTCGGTCACCCATCCCGAAATTGCTCCAGGCCAAGCACGCTTAACCTCGAAGTTCTTTCGAGATGAGCTCCCGAAAAAGAAGTTGCAACTTGTTGGTATGAGTATTCTATCAATCCTATTAAGCCTTGGGTCAAGATGTCACAGCCATGAAGCCCATGATGCGGACGTACCACTGTCCCCACTGTGCTAAAACTTCACAACTCTGTAAAACCAGCAGATGGTTGTCGGATATCAATATCCGACCCTCTCACCGACGGGTGGGACCTCGCTGTTTTGGGAAGGAGACGGGCGTAATCAGACCCATAAACAAGGAGGACATCAGATAGGAGGAGGGCCGACCTGGCCCCGCCTCAGCCGATCCACCTCCGCCTCGGCCGACCTGGCTCCGCCTCGGCCGACCCACCTCCGCCTCGGCCGACCTGGCTCCGCCTCGGCCGACCCATCCGCCTCGGCCGACCCCTCCGCCTCGGCCGACCTGGCTCCGCCTCGGCCGACCCATCTCCGCCTCGGCCGACCCCGTTCCGCCTCGCCCGACCCTATCCGGGCCAGGTGTCATGGGTCAACAGGGGGGACCCGGAGCGGTAGGGGACCGGGAGGACGCGCCGCACATCTACCGCGCCGCCTACTAGCATTAACGGGCCACGCCGCACCGCCCGCCGTGGCAGAAGGAGGCAACTGTTCCAGCCGCCCCGCGTGCGCCGCGGAGCGACGTGCACGACCCTAACTAGCTCGGGATTAGGACCTACTCCAACAGCGCTCACAGTGTCCTGCAGGCGGCGAGGCTTCTCCAGCAAGCTTCTTATCATCCGTCATTTTGTTAAACACGCCTTGTACAGGTCCCCTGGCCCCAGAGGTATAAAAAGGAAGAATAAGGCCTCAGGGGGACGACGGACGAAGAACACACTCACTCACATTTAGACATTCACAGAGACTTGAGGCTTCTCCTCTCTCTCGACCGCTTGTAACCCCTACTACGAGCAACGCGAGTAACACGAGCTGTCTCACACTGGACGTAGGGCGTTCGTGCCTGAACCAGTATAATCCCTTGTGTCCTCTCGCGAACCATCCGGAGCCCAAATGCGCAATCCACTAAATTTACTAGTTGGTCATTTCTTACACCGACTGTTGGCGCGCCAGGTAGGGGCCTTTGCGCGTTTCGGCGATCACCAGGCTTCGGATGGCCGCCCACGGTTCGAGCTGGACTCTGGGGACGCAGCTGCGCCTCGGAAGTCTGGATTTCGTCGTGACCGCCGACGGGGACCTGGCGAGAGTCGCTCCCGCGCCCCCAGTCAGCGTCCCCGATGCTGATGTCGCGACCGCCACCGAGGCTCTCGCGAATGTCAACCTCAACGCCCCAGACGACGAGGCTAACGACCCTTGTCCGGAGGCCAACGAGGCCCTGTTGCTCACGCAGCTCGAGACTTTCCTGGGGTCACGGCCCACGCAGGAGGATACGCGATATGTCAGGTTCGCCATGGCAAACGTTGCTACTCAGCTTGTGGGAGGGGCCCCGCTCTCCACGGAGATGCTGGATTCCATCCCGCCGTATGCGACCCCATACGGTTTACGCAACGCGGCTGAGGCCGTGTCACAACTGGAGGCACGACTTCTGAGCCACACCCCGGCGAACAGCGAGTTCGTCGGAATGATCGATTACGTCTCCGAGTCGGTCTTCGACCTCCTGGACGACCCCGCTTCGGAGGTCGGACACCGAACTCGTCGGGGAAAGCCACCACCCGTCCCGCGAGTGCTTCATGGCGGACACCCCTGATGGGACGGTGGGGGAGGCAAGCGAGAGCGGCTCGGGCCCGGCGGCCCTGGGAGGCTGCCTCCCGGCTCCCAACGCGCCCGTAGCCGCCCCGGTTGCGAACCAGGCCCCGGCGCCACCGAGGCAGCCAGCCCCGCGAAGAGCGGCCACCTCGCCACGACACTCTCACGCCGATAACGCCCGGCAACGCCGAGAGGAGCTCCAAGAGGCCCGTCGCCTTTTGGAGCAGGAGCGTGCACGAGTTGAGCAGGAGCGGGAACGCATCGAGCGCGAGCTTCTGCAGATCGGAAATGCGGCTCCAGCCCAGGGACGTGCGCGCGACGTGCAGCGCCAGATCATCGACGATGACGGCGCCCCACCTCCGCATTTCGCCCGCGCCGGACAAAACATAGCCGCCGCGGCTATGCTCGTGCGAGGGCTCCCTCCGCCGGTGACGCCGGAAGCCCGCAAGGCGCAGCGGGAGCTCGGCGAACTTCTGGAGCGAGCCGCGGCTCAGCAGGCCGAGAGTTCGCAGTCGCGACGACGAGCGTCGCAGATGAGCCACCGCGAGGCCTCGAGGCAGCCCTCCGGTGGGCACGGCGGGCGCGCCCAGCAGGGAGTCTCGGTGCATCAGCCCCGTCCGGCCGTGGACGCGGCTCCGATCCACAAGCGGGTCGGCCCGATTCAGGACGCCCGAAGCATCCTGAACGCCCGCCGGCGACGACTCCCCGAGGGCGAGCCCGAGCGACGGCACGGGCGCGCTCCTCGTCGCGGCGGCCGGTACGACGATGACGAGGAGGACGAGAGGGCGCCGAGCCCGGACGCGCCGGGGCCACGGGCCTTCAGCTCGCGGATCCGAGCGGCTCCTCGCCCCGCTAACTTTAGAGCCCCGTCGAACTTCCCGAGGTACGACGGGGAAACCGATCCCGAGCTCTGGCTCGAGGACTACCGACTCGCTTGCAGGGCCGGGGGGGGCCGACGATGATGACTTCATCATCCACAATCTGCCCCTTCATCTGGCCGACTCGGCGCGGGCCTGGCTCCAGCATGTCCCCGCGGGGCAGATCGGGAGCTGGTCCGACTTGAGGGAAGTCTTTGTGGGAAACTTCCAGGCGACCTACAATCGCCCCGGAAACCCATGGGACCTCCGAAGCTGCAGGCAGAAGCAGGGGGAGACGCTCCGGGAGTACATCAGACGCTTCTCCCGGCAGTGTAATGAACTCCCCAACCTCGCTGACGCCGACGTCATCGGGGCGTTCCTCACAGGGACGACGTGCAAGTCCCTCGTCCACAAGCTCGGGCGAAAGAGTCCTCGCACCGCGAAGGAGCTGCTTGACATCGCTACAAGTCACGCGGCCGGCGAGGAGGCAGTGGGGGCCATATTCCACCAGTCCGCCGACCCGAAGGGTAAGCAGACCGAGGAACCGGAGGGCGGCCCATCGGGGCCCCCCGCCAAGAAGAAGAAGAAGGGCAAGGGCAGGCGGCACGACGACGAGGCCGCCATGGTGGCCGCCGCCGACCCGAAGCCGACCTTCAAACCTCCGACTGGAGAGGTCCCTGACCACTTTGAGAAGAAGTGGAATGGGCCGTGCCCGAACCACGAGTACCCCGTCAAGCACCTGTACAAGGACTGCTCCCTCATGAAGAAATTCATGGCTGGGGGTCCTCAGAAACCGGCGCCCCGACCGAGGAGGTCCGACCAGGCCCCTAAGGAGACGGAGGCGGGTGAGAACGCGGACGCCGACCCTTATCCGGAGCCGGACGGGTGTCTGATGATCTTCGGCGGGACGGAGGCATCGGTGAGCAAGGGACGGGCCAAGGTGGAGCGCCGAGAGGTATACGCCGCCGAGCCGGCCACTCCGACCTTCCTCAAGTGGTCCGAGGCGTCCATCACCTTCGACCGGGCCGACCATCCGCAATTCGTCCCGAGGCCGGGTAAGTACCCCTTAGTGGTCGACCCGGTCATAGGACGCAAGCGCCTCACCAAGGTGCTGATGGACGGCGGCAGCGGACTTAACATCCTCTATGCCGACACGCTAGACGCCATGGGGATTGACCGGGGACGCGTTCGTCCAACCGGGGCACCTTTCCACGGGGTGGTCCCTGGTAAGCAAGCCATTCCCCTCGGTCAGATCGACCTCCCTGTCACGTTTGGGTCTCCGACCAACTTCCGGACGGAGACTCTCACCTTCGAGGTGGTAGGGTTCCATGGATCCTACCACGCCATCTTGGGCCGCCCGTGCTACGCGAAGTTCATGGCCGTCCCCAACTACACCTACCTCAAGCTCAAGATGCCTGGGCCGAGGGGGGTGATCACGGTGGGAGCTTCGTTCCAGCGGGCTCACCAGTGCGAGGTGGAGAGCTGCGAGCTGGCATCGGCCATCATCGCGTCGACCGAGGAGCTCGCCCCGATTAAGGCGCGCCTCGTCGAAGAGGCGCCCGATTTCACTCGCGGCTTGACGTCGTTCGAGCCGCTCGAGGGCACCAAGGAGATCGAGCTGGACCCCGGCCACCCGAGCACGAAGGTGGCGTGGATCGGAACCGAGCTGTCTCCCAAATAGGAAGGCCCGCTCGTCGACTTCCTCCGCGCAAACGTCGACGTGTTTGCGTGGAAGCCCTCGGACATGCCGGGCATTCCGAGAGAGGTCGCCGAGCATTCCTTGGACATCCGGCCCGGGTCCCGACCCGTGAAGCAACGCCTCCGGCGCTTCGACGACGAGAAGCGCAAGGCAATCGGCGAGGAGGTCGCGAAGCTTCTGGTGGCCGGCTTCATCAAGGAAGTGTATCATCCCGAGTGGTTAGCCAATCCCGTCCTTGTATGAAAAAAGAATGGGAAATGGAGAATGTGTGTCGATTATACTGCTCTTAACAAAGCGTGCCCAAAGGATTCCTTTCCTTTGCCGCGCATAGATCAGATAGTCGACTCGACCTCGGGGTGCGAAACCCTATGCTTCCTTGACGCGTATTCAGGGTACCACCAAATAGCGATGAAGGAGTCCGACCAGCTCGCGACTTCCTTCATCACCCCGTTCGGATCGTATTGTTACGTGACGATGCCGTTCGGGCTCAAAAACGCCGGCGCCACCTACCAAAGGTGTATGCTTAGGTGTTTTGACGAACTCATCGGACCGACCGTTGAGGCGTACGTGGACGACATCGTTGTCAAGCCCAAACAGGCCGACCAGCTCGTGGCCGACTTGGAAAAAACGTTCGCCAAACTAAGGGCGAACGACGTTAAGCTCAACCCCGAAAAATGCGTTTTCGGGGTACCCAGGGGAATGCTTCTAGGCTTCATCGTATCCCGCCGAGGGATAGAGGCCAACCCCGAGAAGATCAACGCCATAACCAGGATGGGCCCAATCCAGAACCTAAAAGGGGTTCAACGGGTCACTGGGTGCCTGGCCGCATTAAGCCGGTTCATCTCGCGCCTTGGCGAAAAGGTCCTCCCTTTGTACCGTCTCTTGAAGAAATCTGAACGGTTCGCTTGGACGGACGAAGCCGAGGCCGCACTGAACCACATCAAGGCGGTCTTGACGAATCCGCCGATCCTGGTCCCGCCAAACACCGGCGAGCCTCTTCTCCTCTACATCGCGGCAACTACACAGGTGGTGAGCGCGGCGTTGGTGGTAGAGCGCGAAGAAGAGAGGCATGCCCTCAAGGTGCAGCGCCCGGTGTATTTCGTAAGCGAGGTGCTCGGAGACACCAAGACGAGGTATCCGCAGATCCAGAAGCTGCTGTATGCCGTCCTCATCTCCAAAAGGAAACTCCGCCACTACTTCGACTCGCATCCGGTCACAGTGGTGAGTTCTTTCCCCCTCGGCGAGATTATAAACAATCCTGACTCGACAGGTCGGATCTCGAAATGGGCTATGGAACTGATGGGCCAGGGCATCACCTATGCTCCGCGGACGGCCATTAAATCCCAGGCCCTCGCCGACTTTGTTGCGGAATGGACCGAGGTCCAGCTACCCACGGCCCCTGTCGATCAGGAGTACTGGGTGATGTACTTCGACGGCTCGTTGACTCGGACGGGAGCAGGGGTCGGCTTAGTTTTCGTTTCACCCCTCGGGGTGCGGATGAAATACGTGATCCGGCTACACTTCCCTGCCTCCAACAACGCAGCCGAGTACGAGGCCCTGATCAATGGCCTGAAGATAGCTATCGAGTTAGGAATTCGACGCCTCGAGATCCGAGGCGATTCCCAACTCGTGGTTAACCAGGTCATGAAAGAGTCAAGCTGCGAAAGCGAGACCATGGCCGCGTACTGCCAGGAAGTATGAAAACTCGAGGACAAATTCGATGGCCTCGAGCTCCGACACATCAAAAGGCGGTTCAACGAGGCCGCCGACGCCCTGGCGAAGAAAGCCTCCGGACGGGAGCCCGTCCCGACCGGAATCTTCGCCAGCGACCAACAAGGCCCCTCAATAAAGCTCCCCCGCGCGGCGCAAACTGAACCGCGCGACCGAGACTCCNATAGCTATCGAGTTAGGAATTCGACGCCTCGAGATCCGAGGCGATTCCCAACTCGTGGTTAACCAGGTCATGAAAGAGTCAAGCTGCGAAAGCGAGACCATGGCCGCGTACTGCCAGGAAGTATGAAAGCTCGAGGACAAATTCGATGGCCTCGAGCTCCGACACATCAAAAGGCGGTTCAACGAGGCCGCCGACGCCCTGGCGAAGAAAGCCTCCGGACGGGAGCCCGTCCCGACCGGAATCTTCGCCAGCGACCAACAAGGCCCCTCAATAAAGCTCCCCCGCGCGGCGCAAACTGAACCGCGCGACCGAGACTCCGCGGAACGGGACGCTCCGGACTCGGGGGCTGGCGAGAACGGGGCCGAGGTCGCGGAGGGGTCGGGAGTCGGCGCCGAGCCGACCAACCGAGCTCTATCCGACCTGCTCGCTCTTGCCGTTGCGACGCTGGCCGAAGACCTGGGACCGGAGCCCAGCACCCCGGATTGGCGGCGACCGTTCCTCGACTACTTGCTACGGGAACAACTCCCGACGAGCAAGACGGAGGCCCGCCGTGTTGCTCGGCGCGCCAAGTCTTACGCGATCATAGAGGGCGAGCTGTACCGACGCAGCCCCACAGGAATCCTACAACGGTGTATTCCCGCTGACCAGGGTGAGGAGCTGTTGAGGGACATCCACGAGGGCGCGTGCGGCCACCACGCCGCTCCTCGCAGCCTTGTCGGAAACGCGTTCCGGCAGGGGTTCTACTGGCCGACGGCGGTAAGGGACGCCACTAAGATCATGCGCACCTGCGAAGGGTGCCAGTTCTTTGCAAGGCAAACGCACCTCCCTGCACAGGCCCCACAAACGATCCCCATCGCCTGGCCGTTCGCGGTCTGGGGATTGGACATGGTCGGGCCCCTCAAGAAGGCGCCCGGGGGCTTTGACCACTTGCTTGTTGCTGTCGACAAGTTCACCAAGTGGATAGAAGTCCGACCAATCGCAACAATCCTATTGGAAGAAGCCATCAAATTCTTCCTCGACATCGTCCATCGCTTCGGTGTTCCCAATTCGATCATCACAGACAACGGAACCCAGTTCACCGGAAAGAAATTCCTGCGATTTTGTGATGAGTATCACATCCGAGTGGATTGGGCTGCCATTGCGCATCCTCGCACAAACGGGCAAGTCGAGCGCGCGAATGGGATGATCCTGCGAGGACTCAAACCCCGGATATTCGAGCGCTTGAAAAAGTTCGGAGGACGCTGGGTAGAAGAGCTCCCGACGGTGGTCTGGAGCCTGCGCACGACGGCGAGTCGCGCGACGGGTTTCACCCCATTTTTCATGGTGTACGGGTCAGAAGCCGTGCTCCCAACCAACCTCGACTACGGGTCCCCGCGCGTCCGCGCCTACGACGACGAGGGCAACCAGACCTCCCTCAAGGACGCGGCCGACCAGCTAGAAGAGGCCAGGGAGGTCGCTTTGGCCCACTCGGCGAAGTACCAGCAGTCCCTACGGCGCTACCACGCTCGGCGCATTAGGGGCCGAGCTTTCCAGGTCGGCGATTTGGTGCTACGCCTCGTTCAAAGCAACAAGGGTAAACACAAGCTCTCATCGCCTTGGGAGGGCCCGTTCATCGTCTCCCAAGTCCTCCGACCCGGCTCATACAAGCTGAAGAACGCGGAAGGAGAGGAATACACCAACGCCTGGAACATCGAACAGCTACGTCGTTTCTATCCCTGATTGCTCCAGGCCGCCTCCCTATTTTCGTTTAAACGCATCCCTTTCGTTTTAAAAAGCAACGCCCGACCCTTGTCCGCTGGCCAAGGATCGGACGTCACTCGGGGGCTAACCTGCGTCCCCCGGGTCCTTGACCCTCGGCAGATTCACGTATCTAAAACTAAGGAAAAAGGGGGTGCCGGATAACAAAGTGACACGCGCTTGCCGGTCGGAACGCCGAAAGAACAAAGGCCCCAGTGGCAACGGTTCGAACGGCTCACTGGTAAACCGCATGGCTCGCTTTAGTCTAAGCACACCCTGACGGCTTAGTCAAGGAAACGCGAAAGGCCGAGTGTTAACGACGCAGACGCTTAAGTTCATTACAAAGATGAGCTCAACTGTCTAAAGAGCAAAAGAAAAAGAAAAACTAATCAGGGCGCCCACGGCCCTTCTTCCTCTGCAGTCTTGGCGGCGAGGACGGACGCCAGCGACGACACCTCCTCCTCGAGCGCGGTCACCTCCGTCTCCGTCGTGCCAGGAGCGAACCCTTTGGCGAGGTATTTCAGGCCAATCTCGGAGTAGTGGGAGCGAGCGACCGCAAAGGCCCGGCGCACCCCGATGAAGAGCCCGTCGCTCGCCATGGCCCGAGCCCGAGCCGGGATGCGTTCCACCTCGGCGAGCAGCGAGCTTGACCCTCGCTCCGACCGTACTTTAAGGTCATCAAGCACGACGCCGACCACCGTGCGGAGAGCGTCATACTCGTTCCCCTCATGCAGCAGCTGCTCCTCAAGATCGCGCGCCTCGTTCTCCAGGCGCTCGATCGTCGCGCGGTCCGCCGCCGCTGCTTCGCCCAAGGAGGCGCGCTGCGCCTCGGCCTCCTGGCGGGCGTCCCGCTCAACCTCAAGGGCTCGGCCTGCAGCCTCGAGGTCGCGGGTCTGCACCTCGACGAGCCCCCTGGCCTCGTCTCGCTCTGCCACCACCTGGGCCAGCTGAGTCCGGGTCCCCTCGAGAACGGCGGCGATGCGGTCCTGGTCGGCCCGCAGGCGCTCCGTCTCGCGGACGAGGCCCAGCCTGACTTGCTCCTGAGCCGCCGAGTCCCTCTCCCAGGAGACCAGGACATCGCTCTTGAGCTGGTCAACTTCATCGGCATGCTCACACGCCTCCTTGACCCGCCCCCGCAGGGACTCGATCTCCTGGTTGGCCGCGGCCAGCTGCCCTTCGAGCTCACCCCGCGCATCCGCACGGGCGGTGGCGACTTCTCGGCGAGCGGCCGCCAGCTGCTCCCTCAGGGCGTCGCGCTCGGCGGTAATCGAGGATAGGCGGCCCCACGAGTCCTTCTCCGGCACAGGAAGAGAGACTTGTCCCGGCTGCGTGCCATCAGATACTGCCGAAAACGAATTGGAGTCAAAATCGACTCGGGAAAAGAAGAAAGAGAAAACAAATGAAGGAAAGATTACCTCCCCGCAAGGGATGGCGACGTCGCGGAGGGCTTCCAGGGCGGAGTTGAGCGATCGAACCGCCAGCCCGACCCCGGCACGAACCCGGGAGGCCTCGTTCTTCTCCTCGGCGTCGTCCAGGGAAAAGACGACATCGCCCGAGGCGCGGTCGGTCCAGGTGACGCGAGGGCCCCCGAACTCCAGGGGATCATCCCCTTGCCGGACGATCTCGCGGCCCTCCAGGGCGTCAGCTGCAGTACGGGCCTCCTGACCCGAGCTCGACCCCACAATCCCTTCTCCCTCGAGAATAGCCGCCGTTCCCGCTCCATGGACCAAAGGCGCGGGGGGAGAAGACGTCGGCACCTCGCCCGAACCGGGCAGCGGGTCGGGCAGGGCGGCGATGGCGTCCGGCTCAGGGACGACCTCCTCCTCGCGGTCGGCAGTGGTCGGGGACGCAACCGGCGTTGGATCCCTCGGGGCTTCATCTCCTTCGCCCGTCCCCTCCTCGGACAAAAGCCCGACCGCTTGGGCCGAGGGAATGGGATCCTCCTGATCACGACCGGGACCGGAGGGCACCAACTCCTCCTCCCCGGGCGCGTCCCCGTCCGGTGCAGCCGGCTCCGGCGGCACCACGTCTTCCGCCCCGGCCGAATCACCCGCGGGTGGGCAATACAACCCGATGAGGGCCTCCGGAATCGCCTCGGCCGAATGCGCGGACTCGGCACCCGACACCGCGGTGAGTTGCTGCTGGGGAAGGAGCGGATCGAGCACCCTCTCCACCTGGGGATCGCCCAGGTTGATCCCCCGACTCGTCGCCACCGCAGAAATCTGGCGTGCCAGCCTCTTGATCGGCGCCAGTCCCAAAGGAGCCGCCTGACTTCCCCTCCTGCGAACAAAGGGAAACCTCACACACACGCCTCGACAGAGGCAAGAAGGACGAACGACGGAGGGGAAAGAGACTTACTGGTCCGACACGGGAAAGCCTCGGGACGGCCGCTTGGCCGGGGGAGCCACCCCCGACCCCGATCCCTCCGCTCGCGCCCGCTTTCCCGAGTCGCCCCTCGACGAAGCCCGCCCCCGGGCCGGCAAGCTCGCGCCGCGAAGAACCTCGCGCGTCGGCCGGGTCGGCGGCGGTACAGGCGAGGGGCCGCGGCCACCCGACGGTCCCGTAACCTCCGGCGTGCCCCGATCGGCCGAGGACTCGCGCCGGGGGGAACTCCACCCGGATCCGGTGGAGGACTCCGAAGCGTACTCAAAACCCCCCTCGAAGGGGCCCTGATCCTCTCTCCACAGCCCGTCTTGCCGGGCGCGCAGACGTCGCTCGCGGTACTCCGCCTCGGCCTTCTCGCGGGCCAGCCGCTTCTTCTCCTTCTTCGCCTCGGCCTCCGCCTTCTTCAGACGGGCGGCCTCTGCTCGCGCGCAGTTTTCTGCGGCCCGAACGGCCGCGTCCTCAGGGAGCGGGGGCCGAGAAGGCTTGTAGACCAAGGGGTGCTGAAGAAGAAGAAACTCAGGTGGCTCGCCAGATTCAGAAATAAACAACAAAGACAAAGGAAAAACCCCAACGACTTACCGGGATGAGAGACTCGCCCTCAGGGAGCATGCCTGGGTGATCCGGCATCGGATACGCCGCGGACCCGCTCTGCACAGCTTCGCGAAGGCGGGCGCTCACCTCCTCATCTGAGAGGACCCCGACCGCCATCACCGACCCGGTCCAGTCCGCCGCCAGGGTCATCTCGTCCAATCGCAACCGGCGGGCCATCAGAGGGAGTACGCGACGCGAGTGGTACGCCGCGACGACCCCGGGGCCGGTGACTCCCAGCTCGCGAAGGCGGGCGACCGCGGTACGAAGTCCGGTCAGGTGTGGACGGTCCGTCTTAAGTGGGCCCCAATGCCAGCAGTCCGGCCGCCCCTCGATGAGCCTCCCTGTAAAGGCCGGGAAGGGAGCGCCCGGGTCGCTCCGAAGATAAAACCACCGGTGTTGCCACCCCTTGTTGGTGGTGATCCAAGGAAGCTGGAGGTAGCGTTCGCCCTGGCCTGTGCGTAATCTGATCCCGGCGCAGCCATGAGGCCTCGGCCGCCCCTCCTTCTTCACCTCCTCGACATGGAAGTAAGACCTCCAGAGGTCGAAATGGGGCTCGATTCCGAGGTACCCCTCGCACAGGGCGACGAACACCGCCACGTGAAGCAGCCCGTTGGGATTGAGATGTTGAAGCTCAATCCCGTAATAGTGGAGGAGGCCGCGGAGAAAGAGATGAGGAGGAAGCCCCAGGCCCCGTTCATGGAAGGGGACGAAGGACACCACGTACCCGTCAGACGGGGCGGGGACTTCCTCGTTGCCCGGCGCCATCCACTCCACGAGGTTGGTCCGCGGGCACAGGAGCCCACGCCCCACCAAGCGCTCAAGCTCGCCTTCGGTGATGGAGGAACGAGACCAAGCCATGGCGGGAAAGCAAGGAAGGCGATGGACAAGGGGGAGAAAGGCACGAGCTCTTTTGCAGGCGGCGGCGGCGATCCAAGGGGCAGGCAGGCGAAGGAAGAAGAAGGTCCGGCCCTCCCTCCTCTCCGCCTTAAATAGGCAGGTAAGGGAGCAGGCGGGACGCCTCGGGTCTCCCACCTGCGCCGCGGCTCGTGGGGCCCACACGGCCCACGACGCGCGCCCCCGATCGCCCACGTCTCCCACGTCCCGGGACTCGCGCCCGGGCTCTCTCTCTCTCTCTAAACCCTTCGCATTCTATACTCCGCCTCCCCTTTTATTTATTCCACATACGCTCCTTTTTCCTTTTCGCGCGTGTTTATTTTTCAGGGAAAATAAAACAAACTTGGGCCGTTCTTGGGCCGAGAAGACACGACGCGGAATCGAGAAAAACAGCCCAAAAGTTCGAAGGCCGGCCTTAGGGTCCGACGGCCGCTCTGAAGCGTCCGAGCGAAGGGGCGGAGACGGGCGAGCCCGCTAGAGGCCATAGCCTCGGCACACGAGTGCCGAGGACGCCCCGACCTGCGTTCGAGCCTAAGAACTCCTGACCCCATGTATCTCCTCGAAGAGAGGCGACGAGCCCCTGTGGTCGGTCGGACGATCACGGGAACTAAGGGGGTCGGGAGCTCTGGGGACTTTCCGAGGTCGGTCACCAGCTGATCCGACGGTCTTCTCTCGGAAGAAGACCGAGGCCTCGCTCGATCTAGCCCGTTAGTAGCTCACCGGGAGCCGTGTTTCGGCCTAAGTGGCAAAACACGAGGCGTGCCCTAACCTTCCGTCCCGCGGAGGGATTGCGTGAGGGGAAAACGATGAAAAGACGAAACGGCCTCCCTCCCGGCCACGGTCGGGGATACATAGGGAAGCTGGAATCGCGAAAAGAGACCGACCGCGCGGTCGCAGAAAGGATCCAGAACCAACCAAACTCCTTTGTTCATGAATAAGGGTGAAAAGTACACTCGGCCAAGGACCGTGGGATAGTACAAACGGATTTCGCCACCCTCGGCGGTGAGGTCGGACGGCGAAAGGCGCGGGGGCTTCGGTGCCACGAGAAGGGCCGAGCTGCTGAACGTCGCAGTCCTTCTTGTGGCATCTCCCCGCCCGCCGACACCATGGGGGGAGCTCGGCAGAGGCTCGCGCTACGGCGGCGCGACGACGGAGAATCACCACAGACTCTCTCCATCGCCTCGGGACCGACCGGCGCCGGCGACGGCATCACATCGGCGCCCAAGGAAGGATGAGGAGCGCGCCGGTGGCTGTATACGACTCCTGCAACTGCCCTGGCGAGGCACGACCGAGGCCAAGCGCCGGGCCAAGTGGAGGAGACGGCGACAGTTCCACCAACGCACTCCCCCTCGAACCCATTCCACCACCACCGAGGCAGGGCGGACGGACGGGGGGAGCTGCCAGGGGAAGAACTGCCCTTCGCTTGCGACACCGAGCGGCGCCCCTCCACGCCGAAGCCCCCTAAGGTCGCAGTCATTCTTGTGGCATCAACAAGCTGCTCTCCCGCCCCCCGGGCCAGGGGGACGCCCCCGAGGTGGTTCCCATGACGGAGATCTCATGCTAACAAAAGAAAGAAGAAGCGAGATGGCCGGATGCCCGAAGAGGAAGGTCCGGAGGACCCTATTTATAGCCCAGAAATGCCCGAACCAACCCTCCGATAGGGCAAGGGGACGCGCCACGCGGCCCATCCTGCAGGACGCCCGAGCCTCACAGGCGAACAGCGAGCTCAAAAAGGACGACGCGACGGCTCGAAAGGGAGGCAGAGCAGGCATGACGGAAGCACTGCCCAACGCAGCGGAAGCGTGTGCACCCAGATCGAGAAAGACGGTACCCCTGAAAAAAGCGGATCATGTCCCGGTCCGTTGGACAAAACGCGGCGTCGTCCTGCAGGGACTGAGCGGAAGTGACAGAAAGTCTTCGGGCGACTTGACAACTCGTCCGTCGGCTCGGGGGCTACGACCGCCGGGAACGAAAAAAGACAGATTTTACTTCAGCCTATAGGCGAACCATCCGTGTTCCCCTACAGGCTCGGGGGCTACACCCACCGGGTGCGCTCGCGCGCACCGGTGAAGAAAAGACAAATTTCACTTCAGCCTATAGGCGAACCAACCGTTCCCCTACAGGCTCGGGGGCTACACCCGGTGGGTGCGCTCGCGCGCACCCCCGAGTGACATCCGAGCGGGCATCCAGAAGGAGCCTGCCCGGAGAACCACCTGTCCTCCGAGCAGGCTCGGGGGCTACTGTCGGATATCAATATCCGACCCTCTCACCGACGGGTGGGACCTCGCTGTTTTGGGAAGGAGACGGGCGTAATCAGACCCATAAACAAGGAGGACATCAGATAGGAGGAGGGCCGACCTGGCCCCGCCTCAGCCGATCCACCTCCGCCTCGGCCGACCTGGCTCCGCCTCGGCCGACCCACCTCCGCCTCGGCCGACCCGGCTCCGCCTCGGCCGACCCATCTCCGCCTCAGCCGACCCCGTTCCGCCTCGCCCGACCCTATCCGGGCCAGGTGTCTTGGGTCAACAGGGGGGACCCGGAGCGGTAGGGGACCGGGAGGACGCGCCGCACATCTACCGCGCCGCCTACTAGCATTAACGGGCCACGCCGCACCGCCCGCCGTGGCAGAAGGAGGCAACTGTTCCAGCCGCCCCGCGTGCGCCGCGGAGCGACGTGCACGACCCTAACTAGCTCGGGATTAGGACCTACTCCAACAGCGCTCACAGTGTCCTGCAGGCGGCGAGGCTTCTCCAGCAAGCTTCTTATCATCCGTCATTTTGTTAAACACGCCTTGTACAGGTCCCCTGGCCCCAGAGGTATAAAAAGGAAGAATAAGGCCTCAGGAGGGGGGGACGACGGACGAAGAACACACTCACTCACATTTAGACATTCACAGAGACTTGAGGCTTCTCCTCTCTCTCGACCGCTTGTAACCCCTACTACGAGCAACGCGAGTAACACGAGCTGTCTCACACTGGACGTAGGGCGTTCGTGCCTGAACCAGTATAATCCCTTGTGTCCTCTCGCGAACCATCCGGAGCCCAAACGCGCAATCCACTAAATTTACTAGTTGGTCATTTCTTACACCGACTATGGTTTTATCCTTCAAAATGTAGTATAAAAAACCACTACGTACCTTTTTTTTAATGCTTTACAGGCTATACCATTGTTACTCAAACGTGACGACATGGATGCCATACAGTATAAAAAACAAAAAATGCGACTACATGAGATTCGCATAAGCTAAAACGTAACTATAGATATCTATCCACATATGAAGTGGATAACAAAATAAAAATATCTAAATTCGTTTTCGTCAGCTTTTATATATGACTTTGGATTTATAGTCGACACAAATCTGGATATGGATGGACATTTGAAATTATTTGTACTCGTAAGTAATAACATGTAGGTTGAGGCTATGCTTTGGCTACCTATATACTCGCACTTGACTTTACTTCATTGTAAATGTTGATCTAACTACTACGTCCACTATTTATATACACTCTACACTATAAATATAATGTTATATTTAAATGTTTTTTTTTGAAACGATCTAAGCCTGCATTCAAAGTTTTAAATATTTAAAAGGAAAAGTCTAAATTACCACTTAACTATAGACAAGTCTAGATACCTTGTTAGGCTATTTTTTGGGGTTCAAATTACTCCAAGAATTATGTCAATTAGTTCAATTTATTATACCTTAATACAGTTTCTCTTTTTTTTCTCTACACACAAATTGAATTTTAAGTTTAAATTTTGCAGTGTGATAGCCGATATCATAACTTATGTTGGAAAATATATATTATGAATCTTTAATATTATTTTAATAGTATTGGACATCTAATAATAAATTGTTCATAAATTGTACTTAATTGAGTACAAAAATTAGATTATATTTTTCTAACATAATTTACGATGTTCATTGCCATGTCACAAAATTTGAACTTAGAACACCATTTGTGCATGGAGAAAAAAAATACAAATCTTATTAAGAGGTAAATTGGACTAACTGATAAAGTTGTGGAAGTAAATTGAACCAAAGCATAGATGAGGGGGCTAACCATACCTTTGGCCATACTTCAAGGGGTCCTTTAGAAATTTTCCCAATAAGTTGCCTCAATATACAACTAATGACGTATGAAGTTATGCTACTAATTTTAATATGACTAATTATATTAATTTGATCTAACTAATAATATTATTTTTAAAAAACAGTGCTATTTGAATTTGTATATATTTGACTGGTTTCGATCCGATTTCATTCTTCTTCACGAACTTGGAGAACTGGATTGTGCATGCTTTAATCTGGAGAACCGTCTAGCTAGTTTCACACTTTCACCACACACCTTTCACAATTCAGAGCCGTGAAGTTAGTTTTCTTCAGATGAGTGAAGCACATGGCACACACAGACTTGTCTACCAAAATAGTGAGACCCAGCCAATGTACCACTTGAATAAACAGCAAATATTAGTACCACAGTTATCAGAGCACAACATCAATACACAGTCTGCAGAGATTTCGGATTACACGTCCGATTATCCATCCACATACACACACACACACACACACACACACACACACACACACACACACACACACAATTACGTGCTAGCAGGCCCTGCTTAATAATTACCTGCAGGTTAGGTTACGATCAGCATAATCAGCTAGGTTTTGTGGCAGATCAACATAGTACACACACACGCCCGGTGTGAATTGTGATATATCGGTAGTGATATAGCTAGCTGCATGACAGAAGAGAGAGAGCATGCTTGGATATGTTCATCTGATCAGGAGGTCATTCCTTGTCGGGTTCCCTGGGGGGCTCCGGCCGGCCGTCATGGTCGCCGCTGCTGTGCCTATCCGCCTCTCCTCCGGCGCCGTTCGTTGTGCCCCATCAGGCGACGGCGGCAGCTGCGCTTCTCGTCGTCGAACTCCAACAGCTCATGGAACCTAGAAAGAACGGAGATGAACAGCAGGCTCGTCAAATTAAAGTAAGTTACCAACAAATAGATGGGACACATGGGGGGGTGATTTAGTAAGGCTCTGTTTGGTAGAGCTCACAGAACTTATTCTCGGCTGAATCCAGCAGGAGTTCTGCCAAACAGTTTTATAGAGAGAAGTGATTCTCTGCTGATTCTGTGAAGTGATTCTCTGAAATGAACTAAGAGGCTGGGAGCTGGAAAAAGTAGCTTCTTCTGATTCTGTGAAGTGATTCTCCATCCTGATTTTGAGAGTTTATGCTTGAGAATTAAAGAAAATCACTTTCAGCCGCACAATCACTTCTCTCGAAGAATCAGCTCCCACGGAGAATCAGATGGAGCTCTACCAAACAGGCCCTAATTAGACCACGGCATCTGGAGCAGTACAGTTTTTACTAGCCAATACCTTGAAATTTCCAAATCTTAGCGGCTAAAGTTTTTTAGTATTAAGTGCATTAATTTGGATAATAGCACCTGAAGATCAGAACGACAAGTTTTGTCTTATATGCTTCTCAGTTATCATCGATTGTGTCATTGCCAAGATGAGAAGTTACAAACCAAACTAAACTCTGGCACATATATACATATATGCACGGGAATGCCATCTATGCTTGCAGTATCATACCCAACTAGAGATTCTTGCTTTCTTTTTTTCTCCTTGAGTTATACGCTAAGGAGAATAAATGTATGTTTTATTTCCTTTTTATGAGATCCTCGAGATAGACTATGCGATGTAAAGTTATTCTTCGCAATGCAAGCACTGAAGGACTGCCACCACAAACTGTTAATCAATATTCAGGAGCATCATGAAGACTGAGGAACATGAACGCCGACCCTGTCTAGAATGTGTACCCTTTGCTCTAAATCCAAGGACCCCCGGCCCAAGTAATTTGTTTGTGCCACTTAATCAGAACCCCTTATTTTTTTAAACGAATCAGAACTTCTTATTAATTCTTTTTATAGGAATATATGCGTCTGTATTAATATGTGAGGAAACGGACAGATACGCGTACAAACACGCACATACGCAAAAGGATACACGGGTGGGACCACCATCCAAGCTAAACTTCACAAAGACCGCTAACAAAAAGGAAAAGTACATAAAGGTCCTTGGGGGCCTCTGTAGTTGTGGTCTAGTATGAAACGACTAGTGTAGTGTAAACGCCATATATGCAGGTCTTTATCAAAGACTCGACACTTTCGACAGCACTAGGACAGCATGAACAGACTACCAGGGACCAACAGTAACTAGTCAGGCCGTGTTTAGATAGGTCCTGAAAAGTTTTTCAGGGTATTAAATGCATCTTTGACCACTAATTAGGGGTATTAAATAATGTCAGTTTACAAAACTACCTCCACAACCTCTAGTAAATTTCCGAGAAGAATCTAATGAGGCCTTTGACCGCATGATTAGAGGATGATTAGAAGATGTTACTGTAGCATCACTGTAGCAAATCATGGATTAATTAGGCTCATTAGATTCGTCTCGGAAAGTTACGCTCATCCGTGAAGAGGTTTTGCAAATAGACTTCATTTAGTACTCCATGCAAGAAAGATTCCCTTTTGCAAATTTTTTTGGAAGCAACTAAACATGGCCAAGTGAAAGTTGGTTGAATTTCCTGTAGAAAAAGTGCATTGGGAATCGTGTTGCAGAGAGGAGGGCACGTTTTTCAATGCGTTACTTTTGGTTGAATTGCAGAAACTTGCTGAAACTAAACAAGGCCTAAACATCAGGCTACAAACTACAAAGGCTAACAAAGCTGCATGCCCTGCTCTCTTGTGATGCGCATGGAAACTTGAAAAGTCCCAATATGCTGAAAGCCACAAGAATATACAGGAGAAATTGAGAAATGACTCAAATCTGATTTGGGATATGTCCCAGAGGCTGCACTTGCAGTTTATGCTCCGGAACAAAGAGCAAGATGGCCCAAGAAAGCGCATGAAAAGCAGTCGTACGTCTCCCTCATGAAAGCTCTTGGACCATGCTCTGTTTGGTTCTTCGCTCTGCAACAGATAGTTAAGAAAGTGCATATAATACATAACATCTTGATTAATTTGGATATATCAGTTCCTCTTTTGGTGGCAGCTAGCAGCAGCCACTGATTTAATCCTGTGAGCGTATAACTGATAAGCTGGTCCGTACGTCACACGCCCTGAGCACTAAAAAAATAGATCAGTGGGAGTTACTGTTCTAGGACAATGTGCGTATATAACAACTACAATGAATTACTTTTGCTTTGCTGTTGCACCAAAAGCATCGTTCATGTTTTCGTACATTCACATGCAAGCGAGCTTGGTGGTGGACATTATTATCCTTTTCACTGATTGCTTTTTTTCGTTGGGGGTGAGCATCATGGTGATAACCGATAGAAAGAGTTGAGGCTCACACATCAAACTGGTCAGCCTCAGCTCTTTCTATCAACTATTGCCATGCTCTGATGCTCACCCCACCGACAAAAAAGCAAGCAGGGAAAAAGGGCAATTATGTCCACCACCAAGGTCGCTCGTATGTGAATATACGAAAACACGAAAGGTGCTTTTGGTGCAACAGCAAAGCAAAAGTAATCCTATGTAGTTGCTACATAGGCACATCATCCTAGAACAGTAACTCCCACTGATCCATTTCTTTTAGTGTTTAGGGCGTGTGACGTACGGACCAGCTTATCAATTATAGACTCACAGGATTAGACCACAAGCTAAATCAGTGGCTGCTGCTAGCTGCCACCAAAAGTGGAACAGATATATCCAAATTAATCCAGATGTTATGTATTATATGCATTTTCTTAAACATCTGTTGCAGAGCGAAGAACCAAACAGAGCATGGTCCAAGACCTTGCATGAGGGAGACGTACGACTGCGAGATGTTGAACTGAGACCAGGACGAGCAAGAATCATGCTATTCGTGATCCAAGAAAAAGCTGTAAGGTTTTGAAGATCCATGGACCTCAAGCACTGTTTTTTTAAAAAAATATAAAAAAAACGAACTAAGCTCATTTGATTAGCAGTACGAATTGAAAGTGGAGGACGGTGCTTTTGTTTTGAGCAATCCACGCCGTATTGCGAATTGGCACCATGCATGTGCTGCGGGCAACATGGAGAGGATCCCGGCGGGAGCAGGGCTTACCGGCTGCATTGCTGGCAGAAGCGCTGGCGAAGGCCGGCGACGAGCACGACCTGCGCCTTGGAGTGCGGCTCGCACACCTTGTGCCTCCTGTGGTACCGCTTCGCCTCGTTCAGGTCAGCGGCGCACCTCTCCACCTGGCAGCTCGGGACGCCGCCCGCCGCGACCCTCCTCGGCGCCACCGGGGACAAGGAGTCGGAGGCGACGCCATTGGTAGCCGGCGCCGCGGGCCTCTCTTCCTCCTCCCCGAGCGGCGGCGCCGCCCCGTCGGCCGACACGGGGCTCGCGCCCTCGCCGGCCGCCGCGGCGGCGGCGAGCGCGGCCATGGACGCCGCCGCCGAGGCGCTCGAGGGGCCGTTGCGGTCCATGGACGCGCCGGCGAGGGAGGAGCGGCCCGGGAGCTGGAGCTCGGGAGCTGTGCTTGGTAGCTTGCTAAGCTGTAAGCTTGAGTCGAAGGCGAAAACAGGTCGTGGGGGAGGGAAGACGAGGCTGAAAGTGATATAAAGACGCGGGTGCCGCGTGTGTGGAGGCAGGGTGCGCATGTGGGCCCGTACCACAGCGGTTCGTCATTCGTATAAAATTGTTTTTTTTTGAACGCAAACTGTGGGGGAGATCCCCACAGCAATCAAAACTTTTTATAAAACAACGAACAGGAGTTTAGGGAAAACTTACAGAGGGAAATCAGCTAAAAGCATCTAACCAAGCACTAAAGGCTGATCGCAGATCAACCTTGAATCTAATTAGTTGGAGATTACATTGGGTTTTAAAGTTGCTAAACCATCTTGCAAACGAGGGCTCGTGCCTATCAAAGACCTTGTCGTTGCGGAGCTTCCATAACTCCCAAGCTGCTACCATTGAGGCCTCCACGAAGAACTGCTGTCCATTGGTGTGCCTTGCATGCATGAATTTTTCGGCTAAAGGCAGTGTGAGGTCCCAGTCAAAGTGAAGCGCTGTCCAACACTGTCTCGCGAACCGGCAGTCGAAGAAGAGGTGTTCTATAGTATCATCTTCCTGTGAGTCGTATAAAATTTGTTGTGCATGTACACGCCTTTGCAGAGTGTGTATGCCGTATTGGTATGTATATAGTGATATAGTCTACATTCAATATAGGTGGCCATTCTTGCTAAAGTCTACCATGAGAAATCGTGTTGATTTTTTTAAAGCGTTGACCTTCCATTTTATTTAAAAAAATGGAAAAAGTCTACTTTACACTCTCTAAGAATCGTAAGAGTCTGATTTTCAACCCTTTACTACAAAACCAGACATCCTAGGCCATCCAAGTATCGAAACCGTGCAAATTTGGCCCTTCGAGAGGTTTTGATGGAGGTTTTCTATTTTTGGACAATTTTAAAAAATCTAGTTTAATGTAAATAATTCATAACTATTTTATTTTAAATGATAAAAATATGAAACCAATGCCAAAACAATTCTAAAAATATAACCTATATGTTAGTGCTTTTGGGGCAGACCGCCCCAATTAATCCGGCTTAAGAGCATGGGACCACTATCACAGCAGTGCTCCACGCCCTTAAACCGAGTTAATCGTGCAATCCGTCGAATACCTTCCCGATTAAACCACCTTCTTCTCTCGACCGAAACGAAATAGCAGCAGTCCCACTCGAAGATGGGCTCAGGCAGTACAACTCATCACAACTTTTACAACACATGGTTCACATAGATAATTATACAAATACAGTGTATATGTTTTAGTTATTACAAACCAGAGTTATATACAGAGGAAGTCTACACGTCGAAGCAAAAGGTATTATGCGGAGCCCTCGCACAACACCTAATCACCACGGCCCGATTCGGACTCGGACGGCACCCGCTCCATAGTCCAGCCGTCCGGAAGCACGCAAGGCCAAGTAAGGGCAGCAACAGGGTCATAGCCATCACAATCTGCAACAAAATTAAGCCACAAGCAAGGATGAGTACTAATTACTCAACAAGACTTACCCGACCAGGTTGAACTCTAAACATGCAAGGCTTTTTGGCTCTGGGGTTTGTTTGCCAAAAGCATTTACGAGTTGATCCTATTTTCAAGGTTTTAGCCCAGTTAATTTGGAATTAACCAATGCTAGATTTGCCAGGCCATCCAAAAACATTCAAGTGACGATCCAACAACATAACAACTATTGATTAAACACCCATCAACCATCCTCTACTAACCCATCTTCAAACCCATTGGCCAAGCCACTGATGTGCGACAAGCGATCAAGCAGCTTCATGTAACCGCGAAGGACGGACAACTCGAGTTGATTTTAACCATGCATGGGACAACCTAATCGCACGACCCATGAGAGACACCCAGGACCTCACGGGGCAACCTTTCCCATCTCTCCCTGCCATCTGCCATCAGAGCCCACTCCACCCGAGTGCACGCCCCAACGGACCCCAGGTGTCGGGGGTAGACCCCCAGGGGTACCCAGAAGGCGGATTGGCCCAACCAGCAAGGGGCGGCCCAATCCGAGTGCAACTGGATCGGTTTGTCGGACTGGGTGGCCCACCAGTCGGGAGGCCCACCAGTCGGGCGAACCGGATGGGCGCGACGGCGCGCGCGGCAAGGAAGAAGACGGCGTATCCCGCAAGAAGCTCGGAGATCAAGATAAACTAGCCGGAATTATAGGGAAAGATATCTGTAATCGTTATAGGATCGAATCCTTGTATTTCGGGTAGGTTACGATCTCTAGCCGACTTGTAACTCAAGGCAGCCGGACTATATAAGGCGCCTTGAGACCCCCCTCCAGAACACAACAACATCTACGAAACCTAGGACAGAACCCAACTACGGAGATCCTTCAGGAACTTCATACACAGCAATACAATCACCCCCAACACAGGACGTAGGGTATTACGTCATCTCGACGGCCCGAACCTGTTCAATCCTTGCGTCTTGTGTTACCATCGACTTGATCCTCGATCTGTCCCTCAACAAATCAACCACGTAGGCTACCCTGTGTGGACTGCCGGGTCCAAACATCCGACAGTTGGCGCGCCAGGTAGGGGTTGATCGACGAGATCAATCCGCAAGCTCGATGGCAGAATCAATCTACAAGTTTCTCCGTCGACATCGACAAACTCGCCGATCCGGCGTGGATCCTGCGATTCGCCGATTGCTCTTGCGTATGCCGACCTCAGCGTAACCGAAGGGGAATCCTTTTGCGGCTATTCTCCGTCGACACGCAGGGGCCCATCTACTACGGCAGCAGCAGGAGCTCCTTGGAAACAAAGGCGGCGACATGAGAACTCGGAATATTTGATCCGCTACACTGCGGCAAAAGCGATCTGAGAGCAGAAGGAGGGCGTGTGGCTTCTGCAACAAGATCCACGTCCACTTGGATTCGCCGACCTCCAGCAACGACGCCGAGAGTATGCGATGACACCGACGTGCTGGAGGAACTACATCGACGTGCCCTACGGGCCTCCATTGGATCGATTCAACTAAGGCCAGGGAGCATCCTCGTTCTGGTTAATTGATTATTCCATTGTAATCTATTTGATTAATGGTGGCTAATTCTGAATTATTCTTTGCTGTTTCCGATCGGCACGGTTGTATGGTGCATCAACAAGCGCATGACGCCGGAGACCCTGACGGCGACGCAGCATGCATCGCCGAGTCCTACCCGCCGCCGGCGTCGAATTACATCACCGAGCGTGGCCGGCACCTCGCTTCTCCGTCGCACGCACGCAGTCCATGGATGGCTATCTGATTCGCCAAAGAGCTGCTGTGCGCCAGACTGATGATAGAAATCAGAGCAATTCGAAGGAAAATCCAAAGCAAAAATATCTCCGTCTGTTATGGCTGCGGAGTCGCCGACACATCTCGTGCATGCAGCCAAGACGGCCTGGATTGCATGAAACAGGAAGATTCTTCTTCTATTTCAATTTTTCTCTTAATTAAATATGATCCGTGCAGCGTGAGCACATTCTCCTAATTATTTGTATTGGCTAACCCGCATCCCGATTGCATATTTGCTTGTATGCATGGGTGGATTCGAGTTGTTTAACAGATCAAACTGCTGGGCCATGAAGATTAGCCCGACTACTCATCATCAATCAGTCCGCATGACGGCAGCGCCGTCACGATTTGCCGGTGGGCCGACGAGGACTACACGGTGAGGACGGCGCAATGTGCTGTCATAACGCCGTGACAACCCATGCTATTGTTGCACGACCGGAACATGCTCCGTCATGCCGCTCGCCGACTCGCCGTTCACGCCCAACCACTCGGATACGACGTCCATGCAAGAGTGACAAGCCGGTTCTTTCTATCGGACACGACGCCCATGCGATGACACATGGATTCTTCGACTCGATTATGAATCAAGTTAAGTCATATTTAAATACTTTTTACGATATTTCTCGGTCACCGCATATCTCCATACTTCGCCATATTTCTCCATGATCATCGCCGACTACCCTTGGTTTGTTCCCGACTGCTTATACAGCCCGAGCGCTACACAAGCAGTCGGGCAACACCCAACGGATGCACATATAGCATTTTTCCCCACTGTTTATTTCTTTTTCCGCTCTTGTACAAGTCGCTAAAGTACTTGGGAAGCACACGCCTTAATCCGTGAAACCTCGACTCTTCCGTACGCCTACGCTCCTACGCGTGCATGCGGCCCAGCTCCCTGCGCTATGGACTACGGCTATCGGGGATCAGGTGCATAAACGTAACAGGATAACAACCCGAGGAAATTAATAGACTTAAAGAGTTGGAAGTAGAAATTCTATTACATACAACGCCGAATGTTTTTCTCCAGAATCAGTATTTGCTACACCATATACTACCTATCCTTCATATCTTCATTGCAGGGCACAGGTTTGGATCCCGAGCTTGCCTGTTACGCTCGGGGACTGCACCACTCGGGCATCGCCGCCAGCTGAGTACTCGAGTCAGTCAGTACTCGGGCTGGTACTACACTCCACGACGGTCGCTAGCCGAGTGCTTTGCAGCACTCGGGCTGGCGCTGCACTCCACAAGGATCGCTAGCTGAGTGCTTTTGAGTACTGGGCTGGCGCTACCGCATGACGAGGAAGACGAAGACTTGACGGACCCTCGACTCAACCCTCGCGCTCGGGGGCTGGACGCCAGGGCGACTACTCGGCGTGCCTCGGACGGCTCGACTCGGCCCTCACGCTCGGGGGCTGGCGCCGGGACGACTACTCGGCGTGCTCAGCCCTCACGCTCGGGGGCTGGCGCCGGGACGACTACTCGGCTGCTCGGCCCTCACGCTCGGGGGCTGGCGCCGGGACGACTACTCGGCGTGCTCAGCCCTCACGCTCGGGGGCTGGCGCCGGGACGACTACTCGGCGTGCTCAGCCCTCGCGCTCGGGGGCTGGGCGCCGGGACGACTACTCGGCGTGCCTCGGACGGCTCGACTCGGCCCTCACGCTCGGGGGCTGGCGCCGGGACGACTACTCGGCGTGCTCAGCCCTCACGCTCGGGGGCTGGCGCCGGGACGACTACTCGGCGTGCTCGGCCCTCACGCTCGGGGGCTGGCGCCGGGACGACCACTCGGCGTGCTCAGCCCTCACGCTCGGGGGCTGGCGCCGGGACGACCACTCGGCGTGCTCGGCCCTCACGCTCGGGGGCTGGGCGCTGGGCGACTATTCGGCGTGCCTCGGACAGCTCGACCCGGCCCTCACGCTCGGGGGCTGGGCGCCGAAATTAACGTCGGATGATCTAGCCAGATGCTCCTTGACTAACCCTTGGACCGATTCCTTCGGAATCGCTTCAAGGCTCGGGGGCTACGGCCAACGGACGCACCTCGCGGCGCATCCGTTGATTGTCTGACGACCTCAGAAGAAGGCTACTAACCCTTGGACCGATTCCTTCGGAATCGCTTCAAGGCTCGGGGGCTACGGCCAACGGACGCACCTCGCGGCGCATCCGTTGGGAAACGTCTCTTTTCTCTCCAGTATCACGCGGTTTCGCTTCCAACTGCAGCAGGCTCGACGCTCATCAGACAGCACGACCTCGCCGACTTGTCTCTCAACCACGTACTACTCGGGGGCTTGTCGGGGTAGACCCCCAGGGGTACCCAAAGGCGGATTGGCCCAACCAGCAAGGGCGGCCCAATCCGAGTGCAACTGGTCGGTTTGTCAGACTGGGTGGCCCACCACTCGGAGGCCCACCAGTCGGGCGAACCGGATGGGCGCGACGGCGCGCGCAGCAAGGAAGAAGACGGCGTATCCCGCAAGAAGCTCGGAGATCAAGATAAACTAGCCGGAATAATAGGGAAAGATATCTGTAATCGTTATAGGATCGCATCCTTGTATTTCGGGTAGGTTACGATCTCTAGCCGACTTGTAACTCAAGGCAGCCGGACTATATAAGGCGCCTTGAGACCCCCCCTCCAGAACACAACATCATCTACGAACAACCCACGATCATACAACCCTAGGACAGAACCCAACTACGGAGATCCTTCCAGGAACTTCACACACAGCAATACAATCACCCCCAACACAGGACGTAGGGTATTACGTCATCTCGACGGCCCGAAACCTGTTCAATCCTTGCGTCTTGTGTTACCATCGACTTCTGATCCTCGATCTGTCCCTCAACAAATCAACCACGTAGGCTACCCTGTGTGGACTGCCGGGTCCAAACATCCGACACCAGGAGTGCCCCAGGCAAACCTGTGCCGCGGCCACTGCTACACTCGCCATCAACCCAATGGAGTGGAAGTGTCCGTCAGACGTCAGTTTGAATCAAGTACTAGGTTTACCAGTTTACCATATTTCCCGGCATACGATTAGTACCTTCAAAAGCTTCACCAACAACGCCACCCAAGCAATTCCTTAGCCAACATCCTCTGTGCCAACGGAACCGTCCTCTAACAGAAGTTTCGCACAAGCCCCGCTTGCCGAACATCATAACTGATATAAAGTAAAATCCTATATCTCGCGGGTGATTAAGCAATCACTCGACTTCTACCGGTCCTAATTAAGCGTAGCATTCTATACGACCTACACATACTAGTATTAGGACATGGGTATCTAATGATCATGCAACTAAGGCTTCAATCAACTCCTTAAAACTTAAATGCACAAAAATAAGGCACAAGCAAGGAGTGTTAGTCAAACAGCAGGCTATGCTCTGGGGCTTGCCTTCTTGATCAGCGACGGCCTTGGGCCCTTCCGGATTTTGGTCCGGGTCTTGAGCAGTCGTCAAGTTCAGCTCAGCAACGGCGGGGTCACCTTCGGGCTCGACCTCGATCTCGTACACGCCGTCGGTAATGGTGCTCTCAACATGATATGCAAATGTATACATGAGATGCATGGATGCAGGAGCAACCACTACCAAGAACAATTACACAACTTGCACCACTAGTCAATCATGTATGAAGCACAACAACTAAGAGAAGCATCATGCACAGAAACCGGTCTGACCGGTTTTGGAGACCGGTTGGACCGGTCTGGCACTGGCCAGCCCAAAAAAATCCCTATGGCCAACTTAATTATTGCACAATCTAGATTTGCCATTTACAATTGACCACTAGCCCTAAGTAGTGTTCCTATGGCTGAACCCAAACTTTTAGCAAACACGTTCGTTAAGCAAAATTTTGAATTTACCTTTTCTATTCCTTTCACTTCACTAATCCAAATTCGCCCTAAACCATTATTCCACCTTGGCTATTAAGTAACCAACTCCATCCTATTACTCATAATAGAACCATCAAAAGCAGTTTGGCACTTATAGCTCATGACTAGGATTTAGGAAGCAATAAACCACTTTCAAGTACACATTTGTGCATGAAACCTTACACCAATCAAGCAACCCCTTTTTGCACCCAAGTACTAAATTTCTTTGGAAAATCCTCTACACTTTTTAACTCCTTACCCTTGGGTCCTTTTGCCTCTTCTACCTCGAGTTACAACCCGAGCTCTGCTCAGGGGGTTTTCGGCCGGCCGGAGTGGGCTGGGCCCAGCTCAGACAGGGGCGAGGGAGGAGGGGAAAGGATGGGAGAGACTCAGGGGCGGCAATGGCGAGCTCGGGGCGTGGTTAATCGCGGAATGGCGAGGTGGAGGCGATGAATCCCGTGGATGAGCCTCTGAGCTCGGTAAAAGGGGAGGTACGGGAGTGGTTTACCTACCCCTCGAGCTTGGACGTGTCGCAAGGGCGGGCGCACACCACGGACGGGACACAGGAGACCCGGACACGTGGTTAACGCGGCGCGGACGCCAGTACCGTCGCCGGGGAGGCCCATGCCAGCGCGGTGGTTGGGCACCGACTGTTGCGGTGGTGGGGTAAAACACCCACCGCAACAGTCCGTGGTGTCGAAAACACTGTGCAGACAAGTCAAATTTAAAACTCGTGGGCCACCGACTGTTGCGGTCATGGCCTTGGCCTAGCACCGCAACATTCGGTGCCATGAACCTCGCACGGAAGTGAATTAACCAGTTAAAGTTGCGGTGATGCAAAAATAATTAACCACCGCAACAGTCCGTCAATCCAGAGAGCTTTTTCGAATTTTTCCCCCGGCGACCGATTGTTGCGGTCATTCCTTGAGACCCCACCGCAACTTCCTGCTTTAGGGTTAAAAACTTGATTCGTAGTCATGTAGCACCGCTTATTGCGATGACCCATCTAACCCGCACCGCCATTTGCTGTCAATGCAGCTTTTGCCTTTTTCAAATTAGTTTTGCTTGAATTTTTGAAGAGCTAAGGTTTATATCTATATGGTAGTTAACCTTGGTCACACATATACACATATGCACAAATAAAACAATACGACCCTCAGATAATGCATGCCATTATTGATTTAATTAAGTTCACTATGGTTCGTAATTTCAATAGTGACACTAAGGGTGTCACAGCCCTCCCCCCTTAAAAAGGATCTCGCCCCGAGATCCCGGTGCAGGATTTTAGTGCGGAAAAGAAGTTACCTGGAATGGAACTCATGAAATCCGGGTATTTAGATTTGAGATATGACTCCTCTTCCCAAGTAGCTTCATCTTTGGTGTGATTACTACACTCGACTTTATAGAATTTGATAGCCTTTCTCCTTGTAACTCTATCCTTTTGATCAAGAATCTTGATAAGATAATCCTCATACGTGAGATCGGGTTCAAGAGGAATTTCTTCATAAGGAATGGATTCTTCTGGAACTCGAAGACACTTCTTGAGTTGGGAGACATGAAACACATTGTGCACGGCTGAGAGTGTATCTGGAAGTTGAACCTTATATGCCACGGGTCCACACGTTTCCAGAATTGGGAAAGGTCCCATATAGCGAGGAGCTAATTTTCCCTTCACACCAAATCTTTGGACGCCTTTGGTTGGTGAAACCCGAATATAGACATGATCTCCCACTTCAAAGGTTAAAGGTTTTCTTCTTTTATCAAAATAGCTCTTTTGACGAGCTTGTGCATCCTGGAGATTTTTCTGGATTACCCTCACCTTATCTTCAGTCTCTTGGACTAAATCTGGCTCAAAGAAATTCCGCTCACCGGATTCGGACCAGTTCAAAGGGGTTCGGCACCGACGTCCATACAAGACTTCAAATGGTGCCATTTTGATGCTTGCTTGGTAGCTATTGTTGTAGGCAAATTCAGCCAAAGACAAGCATTGGTCCCAATTTTTGTCGGAATGCATGACACAAGCTCTGAGCATATCTTCCACTATTTGATTCACCCTTTCCGTTTGCCCATCAGTCTTGAGGATGATAAGTGGAGCTACGGATCAATTTGGTTCCTAGGGAAGCATGCAACTGTTCCCAAAAGCGAGCAACAAATTGGGTGCCTCGATCCGAAATAATGGTTCTTGGAATGCCATGAAGACACACAATCCGCTCGATGTAAATTTGAGCATACTTCTTGGCATTATAATTTGTGTTGACCAGAATAAAATGGGCGGTCTTTGTGAGTCTGTCAACAATCACCCAAATAGAGTCATGTCTCTGAGAGGTGTTGGGTAAACCCACAATGAAATCCATGGATATGTCATCCCATTTTCAAGATGGAATCGGGAGAGGTTGTAATGTTCCAGCTACCTTGAGATGGCTTGCTTTCACCCTTTGACATGTGTCACATTCAGATACATACTTAGCAATCTCCCTTTTCATTCTCGTCCACCAAAAGTTCTCCTTCAAATCTTGGTACATCTTGTTGCTACCGGGATGAATAGAGAAGTTTGATAGATGAGCTTCATCAAGAATTTGTTTCCTCAGCTCATGGTCTTTAGGAACCACAAGCCGTTGCTCAAACCAAAGAATTCCCTTCCAATCTTGCCTAAAGCATTTATATTTAGGCAATCCTTGCGCTAACCCTTGCTTTATATGAGCAACTCCTTTATCTTTGGATTGCGCCAGAATAATTCTTTCCCTCAAAGTGGATTCCACCACCATATGGCTTAATGAGCCTTGAGGAACAATTTTCAATTTCAACTTGGACATCTCATGGCAAAGTGTGTCATTAAAAGACATGATGGTGAGACAATTGCACTGAGCCTTGCGGTTTAAGGCATCCGCCACCATGTTGGCCTTTCCTGGATGGTAATGCACCTCAAGATCATAATCCTTGATTAGCTCTAACCATCTTCTTTGGCGCATATTCAAATCGGCTTGGGTGAAGATATATTTGAGGCTCTTGTGGTCAGTGTAGATGTTGCAATGAGTACCCATAAGATAATGCCTCTAGATTTTTAATGCATGAACCACGGCAGCTAATTCCAAATCATGAGTGGGATAATTCACTTCATGAGGCCTAAGAGCTCGGGAAGCATAAGTGATAACCCGATCTTCTTGCATGAGCACACAACCAAGACCCGTGCCCGAGGCATCACAATAAACATCGAAGGGCTTGGATGTGTCCGGTTGAGCTAGAACCGGTGCTGAGGTTAAAAGTTTTCTCAAGGTGTGGAATGCTTGCTCACATTTCTCACTCCACACAAATTTCTATTCTTTCTTGAGAAGTTCAGTCATAGGTTTGGTAATTTTGGAGAAATCCGGAATAAAGCGGCGATAATATCCAGCTAAACCCAGAAAACTCCGAATTTGGTGGACTGATTTGGGAGGCTTCCAATCCAGTACTTCTTGCACTTTTCCTGGATCTGCAGCAATTCCTTCGGCTGAAATAGTGTGCCCCAAGAATTTTACACTTGACAGCCAAAACTCACACTTGCTGAATTTTGCATAAAGGTGATGATCTCGGAGGCGTTGGAGAACAATGCGGAGATGCTGAGCATGTTCCGCCTCATTTTTGGAATATATTAAGATGTCATCGATGAATACGACCACAAACTTATCCAGCTCAGGCATGAAAACCGAATTCATGAGATACATGAAATACGCAGGAGCATTGGTGAGACCGAAAGACATCACTAAGTACTCATAGAGTCCATAGCGAGTTGAGAAAGCTGTCTTCGGTATATCACTGGGTCGAATTTTGATTTGGTGATACCCAGAGCGAAGGTCTATCTTCGAGAACACCTTGGCTCCAGACAATTGATCAAAAAGAGCGTCAATGCGGGGGAGTGGATATTTATTTTTGATAGTCACCGCATTGAGAGGTCTGTAATCAACACACAACCTCAAAGTTTTGTCTTTCTTCTTCACAAACAGAGCGGGGCAACCCCATGGTGAAGAGCTAGGGCGAATATAACCCTTGTCTAGCAATTCTTGAAGTTGGACTTTTAACTCAGCTAGTTCTTTGGGTGCCATTTTATAGGGCCTTTTGGATATGGGAGCTGTACCGGGCTGTAATTCAATCACGAACTCAATCTCCCGGTCAGGTGGCATTCCCGGTAATTCATCAGGAAATACATCCGGGTATTCACATACAACCGGGATCTTCTCCAAAGGACTCTATTGCAGAGAAAGCACAAGAATTCCTGATGCCTTGACGTGGCAGGTATAAGGTTGAAGCACCATGGGTCGAAGAATTAATTTCCACACAACGGGAGGGAATATCTAAATTGACCCCATGATTTTCCATCCAATTCATACCCAGAATAATATCTATCCCTTGATTTTCCAAGAGAATAAAATTGGTCTCATAAACTTTACTACCCAACTGAAGAGGTATATTCTTCACAATTTGATGTGACCCGATTCTACCACCAGGTGTAGATATGACATATTGTTGAGTAGTATGCACAAAAGCAAAATTATGTTTGGTAGCAAGTCTATTGCTCATGAAACTATGAGACGCTCCAGAATCAAATAGAACATATGCAGGCATATTGCGGATAGAGAAAATACCCGACATCACCGGAGCACCAGCAGGGAGTTCATCCATAGTAGTGAAATTGAGTCTGCCCTGCCTGACGACTGCCACTTGCTTCTTGCCTTTATTATTATTGGCTGGAGTTGGGGCATTATTCCCACCTTGCTTGGGAAATTTGCAGTCCCTAGCAAAGTGGCCCGGCCTTCCACAATTATAGCAAGGAGCATTGGTAGGACGAGACGGCTGCTGTCCCAGAAATGGAGCACGATACCCCTGCATTTGCTGTTGTGGGGGCCTAATGATCCATGACCCTGTCTGAGGGGCCCTTTGATAAGGCTGAGCAGGATTCTTCTGGACCAAGCGAAACTTAGGGGGTGCAGAGCTAGATTGGCCAACTGGGGCCTTCCTTTTCTTCTCGGCTCTATGAGCATTGGTGCTGTCTTCTTGAGTGATAGCCATGTTTACCAAGTCAGCGTAGCTATCAGCCCTGACAAGAGAAAGCCGGTCCTTTAGCTTGGAGCTAAGACCACGGCGGAAACGGTCCTGCTTCTTGGCATCAGTATCAATATGATAACCCGCATAGGGTGCCAACTGATTGAACGCCTGGGCATACTGCAACACATTGCGCGTGCCCTGGGTTAGTGCAAGGAACTCATTCAACTTGCGGTCCATCAAACCGGTAGGAATATGGTGAGCACGAAAAGCATTCTTGAACTCCTCCCATGTCATGACGTGATCAGCCGAGAGCATTGCATAATGATTATCCCACCAGAGTCGAGCTGAGCCTCGCAATTGCTGAGCAGCAAAGCGAGCCTTGTTGGCATCTGAACAAGGGGCCACGAGCAAAGCAAACTTGGACTCAATATTGCTGAGCCAAGCATTAGCATCGAGAGGGTCCTCCGTTTTGGTAAACAGAGGTGGCTGCGTACTCGTGAAGTCCGAGTAAGTCGCCTCCTGAGGATGGGGATTGTGATGTCCGCCATGTGGGTGCTGATTTACTTGGGCTTTGGTCAAGCGCCTGTGGCAGACCGCCCCAATTAATCCGGCTTAAGAGCATGGGACCACTATCACAGCAGTGCGCCACGCCCCTAAACCGAGTTAATCGTGCAATCCGTCGGATACCTTCCCGATTACACCACATTTCTCTCGACCGAAACAAAATAGCAGCAGTCCCACTCGAAGGTGGGCTCAGGCAGTACAACTCATCGCATATTTTACATCACATGGTTCACGTAGATAATTATACAAATACAGTACATATGTTTTATCTTCTTACAAACCAGAGTTATTTACAGTGGAAGACTACCCAACGAAGCAAAAGACATTAAGCTGAGCCCTCGCTTAACATCTACTCCCCACGGCCCGAGTCGGACTCGGACGGCATCCGCTCCACAACCCAGCCTTCGGGCAGCACACAAGGCCAGGTCAAAGCAGCAACGGGGTCATAGCCAGCACAATCATCTGCAACAAAAATTAAGCCACAAGCAAGGCTGAGTACTAATTACTCAGCAAGACTTACCCGGCACGGTTAAAAGCTAGACATGCAAGGCTTTTTGGCTCTGGGGTTTGTTTTGCCAAAAGCGTCTACATTTAAACCTATTTTCAAAATTTTAGCCAAGTTATGTTGGACTATCCATTACTAATTTTGCCAAACTATCCAACAACATTCAATATCAATCTATAACAAGCAATATCATACAATAATTGATTCACCATTTCGTCCACATACTTCCCTTATCCATATCTCTACACCCATTAACCAAGCCACTGATGTGAGACAAGCGATCAAGCAGCTTCATGTAACCGCGAAGGACGGACAACTCGAGTTGATTTTAACCATGCATGGAACAACCTAATCGCACGACCCGTGAGAGACACCCAGGACCTCACGGTCCCTTCTCTCCCTGCCATCTGCCATCGGGGACCACTCCGCCCGAGTGCACGCCCCAACGGACCCCAGGTGCCCCAGGCAAACCTGTGCCGCGGCCACTGCTACACTCGCCATCAACCCCTCGCCCAAGGGAGTGGAAAAACCCGTCAGACGTCAGTTTGAATCAAGTACTAGGTTTACCAGTTTACCATATTTTCCGGCATACGATTAGTACCTTCAAAAGCTTGACCAACAACGCCCCACCCTCAATGCCTTAGCCAACAATCCTCTTTGCAAGCGGGACATTCACCCAAACATTCATATCGCACAAGCCCCGCTTGCCGAACTTTAAGAGCTGATATAAAATAAAACCTATATCTCGCGAGTGACCAAGCAATCACTCGACTTCTATCGGTCCTAATTAAGCATAGCCTTCTATACGACCTACACATGCTAGTATTAGGACATAGGTACCTAAGGATCATGCATCTATGGTTTCAATCAACTCCTCAAAACTTAAATGCGCAAAGTAAGGCACAAGCAATGAGAGTTAGTGCAAACGGGGTTATGCTCCGGGGCTTGCCTTCTTGATCAGCGATGGCCTTGGGCCCTTCCGGATTTTGATCCGGGTCTTGCGCAGCGGAGTAGTTTACTTCGGCGGCGGCGGAGTCACCCTCGGGCTCGACGTCAATCTCATACACGCCGTCGGTGATGGTGTGCTCTACACGAGATTTGAATGACTACATGAGATGCATGAATGCTTAAACTATCCAACATAAGACTAGCCATAGCAATTCCTACACAGGACAATCATTGGTGAAATTTAAGTAACAAAGAGGTTCATTTCGCCCGGAACCGGTCTGACCGGTTTTGGAAACCGGTTGGACCGGTTTGGCCAGCCTAAACACTATTATTGGAACGAAACGTAAATCAACTTACCAATGTATATGTATTCAGGAATTAATTCCTTTTGTAAGGTTCTTAATTTTTAGTTAGTTTTAACAAAAGTATCTAGGGCCCTTGGGTAGGTATACCAGGATCACTCCTTCTATCACATTAACCTATCCACTTTCCTTTTCCCCAAGGCATGAATAACTCGGGTTAAGAGGCACTTAACTTACACTACTAATCATAATAGAACCATTTAAAGTGTTTTGGCATTTCTAACTTAGGTTTAGGACTTAGGCAACGATAACCAAACTTTCTAGCCTACATTTGCATGAAGCAATATATCTTCAAGCAATCAATTGCACACAGGCCCTAGAAATCCTTTGGCATAAGCCCCCAACCCTACCCAAAATCCTTACCCCGGGGTTCCTGCTCCTCCCTTTGGCTCGAGCCACACCGAGCTCGGCTCGGTGCAATGCCGGCGGCAGCAGCTTGGCTCGGGGAGGGGGCGTAGAAGAGAGAGGGATGGCCGGGGATGGCTTGGGCGGTGAGAGGGCGAGGCAAGGAGCTCGGGAGTGAGCTGAATCGGACGAAATGACGAGGGGAAGAGAATGAAAACCGAGGAGGAGACCTCCGGGCGCGGTGAAGCGAGGACGGGGTGGTCCACCTGCTCCCCGAGCTTGTACGTGGCGCAATACCGGGCCAAACACCTCGCACAAGTCACAGTGAGTCGCGGCCACGTGTCCCCAACGGCGCAAACGCCCATACCGCCGCCGGGAAGGCCCATCCCGCGGCGGTGGTTGGCGACCGACTGTTGCGGTGGTGGGGTAAAACACCCACCGCAACAGTCTGTGGTGCCGAAAAAACACTATGCCGCCAAGTAAATTTCGAATTCCGCGTGCCACCGACTGTTGCGGTCATGGCCTTGGCCTAGCACCGCAACGTTCGGTGCCATGAACATGCTCAACTATAAAACACGATCATGAACTGTTGCGGTGATGCAAGAGTATGAGACCACCGCAATAGTCTGTCGATCCAGAGAGAAATTTTACTGTGGCGACCGACCACCGACTGTTGCGGTGATGCTAGGGAGACCACCGCAACTTCCTGAAGTATCGATTTTTGCTCTTTTCAGTTTGATTTCGATTTTTGTTTGGGAATTTTGATTCAAGTGTTTACTAACTAAGCCTTGTTTCTTATGGTGATTAATACGGTCACACATGCACACATATGCACAAACAAGACACTATATTTATGCGATGATGCGTGCCATTAAGGATTTAGTTAAGTTCATTAAGGTTCGTAATTACAATAGTGACACCCAGGGTGTCATAGCGCCGAAGAAGCTCTGTCTGCATGGCTAATAGCTCCGCGACATTGGTGGGCAGGGGTGGCGGAGCAGGTAAATCATTCCTGGGATTTTGCGACATCTGCACTGTTTCATAGCTCACGTTAGTCACGCAATTCTTGGAATGATAAAACAAAAGGACGACAATAAGTACTAACAACCATAGAAACATTCTTTGTAACGTTAGTACCAAACATCATTCCATTCATCGAAAAGCGTGCTTCTAACTTGCTAAGGGCAATTAGGGACTACCCAAAAAGTTCCCATTCTTTGCCAAAAGAGAGCGTATATAATTAGCTAACTCTTTTGGTATGTGGGGTCCATCTATTTCAAATGAAAAGTTGTGAAAGTCAAATTATTCATAGTGGTTTTTGTGAAGACGAGTTACCACCGACTGTTGCGGTCCCACCAATTTGGCTACGACCGCAATAGTCGGTCATTCCAGTAGCCATCTTCAATTTATGCATCAGGACCGACTGTTGTGGTGGTGAATATAACAAGCACCGCAACAGCCTGTGATTCATAGCACCGCAACAGTTCGTCAATCCAGAGACAAACTTTACTGTTCCTCTGGACCACCGACTGTTGCGGTCATGGTTTCTGATTAGGACCGCAACTTATGTGCTTCAAATTAAGTTTTTCCTGCCTAAACCTTATGGTCACCGATTATTGCGGTGCTTACAGCCAATTGTTGCGGTGGTCGCTGGGTTTTGGTAATTTGACAGTAACTTTTGTTGCCTTGTTCCAACAGAATTGGAATTTTGACAAAAGCTAGATTATAAAATTTTGCACAAGTTTGGTATTCATGCCTCACTCGAAAAACTTCGGTTACTTTATGTAAAACTGAGGACATGCTTGTGGCCATAAAGTTAAACTCAGTATATATACATAGATGGTTCCATCATACTAGCGGTGTGTATATACAATATCCATGAAATAACTTACACCATCCTTGCAGCAGAACAAAAGTCTACCATAAGCCCAAGGATTTCATTCATGGACACAAAAGAAAACCATCTCCTACAACACTATCTAGTCAGAGTCCACAGGGTAAAGCTCCTCCGGATCTTCCTCGTCGTCGGACCCATCATCTCCACCGTTAGGAGGTGGTGCCTGGTTCACTGAGCCTTCTCCATCTGACATGGCAGGATCATTCAGCTGAACTGGTAGGCCCGAAACGGTATCCAAGCCGGACTCACCCTGCACGGGCAGCTCTGGAGGCACAGGTGTTGGGGGAGGATTCTGCAATTCGGCAATCACCTCTTGAGCCTCATTCACGTCGTCCTCCAAATGAGCTACTATCTCGTGTTGCTCAACTAACTCCTCGTTGAGATTGTGGACTTGGTGCTCCAAATCCCTCACTTGATCAGCGAGAGCTTGAGCTGCTACAGCCACTGAACGGTTCTGGTAGTTGAGCGTTTCTATGAGATCAGCCGATGCTCTCCCATAGTCAATCAAAGCAATGGTGGTAGGATCCTGAATTGTGGCCCTGCTATCCCACCACAGGATAGCATTCCCGGGTAGTGGTGGAAACAAAGCTGCAGGCGTGTGGTGGAGTTGCATTTGGTGCTGTTGTCCAAACTGCAACAAAGCCTGTTGTGCCACCATTTCACAACCGGGCAAAAAGGAATGGGATCGGGTTGTCACCACCAAGTCTTCCTGCCTTACTCCAGATGGGCTTGGAATGGTGATTGTGACTTCAAATTGCATCACGTTCCACTCGTGGTGAGGTACTCCCACGTAACGGGGTGGCTCGGTGTATCCGCACCGTTGCGCGGTTTCCCATAGAAGCACGGGAAATCCCCCCAAATGGAGGCAAGTGGAGTGATAGTGCCCTTGGTCGTCGATGTGCATGGTTCGGTTGCTCGGACCAGCCATCTGAAAGCAAGCAACAACCAGGACAATTTTTAAGTACAAGGTACCAAACCCATCAAATACTTAAGTATAGACAGATTTCAATGCAAGGACAAAACCGACATAACTCTAACTTGGGAGCGTTGAAAATTGCAGAACTTTGACATGGGCTAATTAAGGGGTTTGGAAACAATATTTCCCAGTGGGATTCTTACGGTTGGGGCGATCCCATTGAGCGAAAGATTAAAGCTAAGGACCATCTAGAATACTCTTAAGTGAGTGCACAATTTATTTTTATCCCTTAACCCACAATTTATGTATTTGTGCATGAATATGATGCATGCATGATCGACCTAGTCGTCCTTACAAAAGAAATAACTGTCAAGTATTCTTGGACTTACGGGGTTAGCACCGGTGGCACATATATACGTCTCTCCATATAATATTTAGCCGGAATTCTAACGATCAAACATCCTAGGGTCTCGCGGTTAGTGTACCTGCAGAAAATATTCATCACTGAACCGCTTGTGCCAGCACTCACAAACAGCTCCCATGTACCTCACGCCACATGGGTGACGCATATGTGGTTACCCACATATGATGACCACACCCTGTTGCTCACTATAGAAGCAACAGTTCAACCAGTGAATTAAAGCATTACAGTTATTATAACACCGTGAAGGTATTATATTGACTGCACCCCAAGTAAGCCACTGCTTGGGGATCAGCGTCCAGTATTCACACCCTCTGGCAATGGGCGACCAATTACTTACCTGGGATCGTCGATACAGAAAGTAATGTGCTGGAAGTTAGTCATATACATATTATGCCACATATTCATACCCATAACCGTCCCTAGGGCTCACGATCTATTCCTTTCAAACCCTAGTGCAACCAACGAGATCCTAAGTCCAGTTTAAGTTTTACACATCAAGAAATCATTTTTAAGACTCGTTGTACCACCCGCTGCCTATTTTTCGGCTCTGATACCAGCTGTGGCAGACCGCCCCAATTAATCCGGCTTAAGAGCATGTGACCACTATCACAGCAGTGCTCCACGCCCTTAAATCGAGTTAATCGTGCAATCCGTCGGATACCTTACCGATTAAACCACCTTTTTCTCTCGACCGAAAAGAAATAGCAGCAGTCCCACTCGAAGATGGGCTCAGGCAGTACAACTCATCACAACTTTTACAACACATGGTTCTCATAGATAATTATACAAATACCGTGTATATGTTTTAGTTATTACAAACCAGAGTTATATACAGAGGAAGTCTACACGTCGAAGCAAAAGGTATTATGCGGAGCCCTCGCATAACACCTAATCACCGCGGCCCGATTCGGACTCGGACGGCACCCGCTCCACAGTCCAGCCGTCCGGAAGCACGCAAGGCCAAGTAAGGGCAGCAACAGGGTCATAGCCATCACAATCTGCAACAAAATTAAGCCACAAGCAAGGCTGAGTACTAATTACTCAGCAAGACTTACCCGACCAGGTTGAACTCTAAACATGCAAGGCTTTTTGGCTCTGGGTTTGTTTGCCAAAAGCATTTACGAGTTGATCCTATTTTCAAGGTTTTAGCCCAGTTAATTTGGAATTAACGAATGCCAGATTTGCCAGGCTATCCAAAAACATTCAAGAGACGATCCAACAACATAACAACTATTGATTAAACACCCATCAACCATCCTCTACTAACCACATCTTTAAACCCTTTGGCCAAGCCACTGATGTGCGACAAGCGATCAAGCAGCTTCATGTAACCGCGAAGGACGGACAACTCGAGTTGGTTTTAACCATGCATGGAACAACCTAATCGCACGACCCATGAGAGACACCCAGGACCTCACGGGGCAACCTTTCCTATCTCTCCCTGCCATCTGCCATCAGAGCCCCCTCCACCCGAGTGCACGCCCCAACGGACCCCAGGTGCCCCAGGCAAACCTGTGCCGCGGCCACTGCTACACTCGCCATCAACCCCTCGCCCAATGGAGTGGAAGTGTCCGTCAGACGTCAGTTTGAATCAAGTACTAGGTTTACCAGTTTACCATATTTCCCGTCATACGATTAGTACCTTCAAAAGCTTCACCAACAATGCCACCCAAGCAATGCCTTAGCCAACATCCTCTGTGCCAACGGAACCGTCCTCTAACAGAAGTTTCGCACAAGCCCCGCTTGCCGAACATCATAACTGATATAAAGTAAAATCCTATATCTCGCGGGTGATTAAGCAATCACTCGACTTCTACCGGTCCTAATTAAGCGTAGCATTCTATACGACCTACACATACTAGTATTAGGACATGGGTACCTAAGGATCATGCAACTAAGGTTTCAATCAACTCCTTAAAACTTAAATGCACAAAAATAAGGCACAAGCAAGGAGTGTTAGTCAAACAGCGGGTTATGCTCCGGGGCTTGCCTTCTTGATCAGCGACGGCCTTGGGCCCTTCCGGATTTTGGTCCGGGTCTTGAGCAGTCGTCAAGTTCAGCTCAGCAACGGCGGGGTCACCTTCGGGCTCGACCTCGATCTCGTACACGCCGTCGGTAATGGTGCTTTCTACATGATATGCAAATGTATACATGAGATGCATGGATGCAGGAGCAACCACTACCAAGAACAATTACACAACTTGCACCACTAGTCAATCATGTATGAAGCACAACAACTAAGAGAAGCATCATGCACAGAAACCGGTCTGACCGGTTTTGGAGACCGGTTAGACCGGTCTGGCACTGGCCAGCCCAAAAATCCCTATGGCCAACTTAAATATTGCACAATCTAGATTTGCCATTTACAATTGACCACTAGCCCTAAGTAGTGTTCCTATGGCTGAACCCAAACTTTTAGGAAACACGTTCGTTAAGCAAAATTTTGAATTTACCTTTTCTATTCCTTTAACTTCACTAATCCAAATTCCCCCTAAACCATGATTCCATCTTGGCTATTAAGTAACCAACTCCATCCTATTACTCATAATAGAACCATCAAAAGCAGTTTGGCACTTATAGCTCATGACTAGGATTTAGGAAGCAATAAACCACTTTCAAGTACACATTTGTGCATGAAACCTTACACCAATCAAGCAACCCCTTTTTGCACCCAAGTACTAAATTTCTTTGGAAAATCCTCTACACTTTTTAACTCCTTACCCTTGGGTCCTTTTGCCTCTTCTACCTCGAGTTACAACCCGATCTCTGCTCAGGGGGTTTCCGGCCGGCCGGAGTGGGCCGTGCCCAGCTCAGACGGGGGCGAGGGAGGAGGGGAAAGGATGGGAGAGACTCAGGGGCGGCAATGGTGAGCTCGGGGCGTGGTTAATCGCGGAATGGCGAGGTGGAGGCGATGAATCCCGTGGATGAGCCTCTGAGCTCGGTAAAAGGGGAGGTACGGGAGTGGTTTACCTACCCCTCGAGCTTGGACGTGTCGCAAGGGCGGGCGCACACCACGGACGGGGCACAGGAGACCCGGACACGTGGTTAACGCGGCGCGGACGCCCGTACCGTCGCCGGGGAGGCCCATGCCGGCGCGGTGGTTGGGCACCGACTGTTGCGGTGGTGGGGTAAAACACCCACCGCAACAGTCCGTGGTGTCGAAAACACTGTGCAGACAAGTCAAATTTAAAACTCGTGGGCCACCGACTGTTGCGGTCATGGCCTTGGCCTAGCACCGCAACATTCGGTGCCATGAACCTCGCACGGAAGTGAATTAACCAGTTAAAGTTGCGGTGATGCAAAAATAATTAACCACCACAACAGTCCGTCAATCCAGAGAGCTTTTTCGAATTTTTCCCCCGGCGACCGATTGTTGCGGTCATTCCCTGAGACCCCACCGCAACTTCCTGCTTTAGGGTTAAAAACTTGATTCGTAGTCATGTAGCACCGCTTATTGCGGTGACCCATCTAACCCGCACCGCCATTTGCTGTCAATGCAGCTTTTGCCTTTTCAAATTAGTTTTGCTTGAATTTTTGAAGAGCTAAGGTTTATATCTATATGGTAGTTAACCTTGGTCACACATATACACATATGCACAAATAAAACAATACGACCCTCAGATAATGCATGCCATTATAGATTTAATTAAGTTCATTACGGTTCGTAATTTCAATAGTGACACTAAGGGTGTCACAGCTTTATGAAGAATTATTTGGATCTTATAAACAAAAGCATGAATAGAATCAATAAAATACTAGGAACAAGAACAAATAAGATTCAACTAACTCCCAAAGGAGCACCAACATATAGGTTACATTTTTTTAAAAAAATTGATACTAACTTTGTATTTTTTCTAATTTAAAATGAATTAGTTATAAAAATTTTAAATTAAACCAATATTTTTACATATTTTAGAAAATAGAATACCACCTTTGAAACCACTCAAAGGGCCAAATTTGCACAGTTTCGATAGTTGGATGGCCTATAATATCCGGTTTTGGAGTGAAAGGTTAAAAATCAGACGTTTGTCATAGTTGAATGTTGTAAAATGGACTTTTCCCTTAAAAAATTTATGCAAATACGCAAAAGGACAAATCACATTTAAAGTATGTATCATGACAAAGCAAATTTTAAATAAAATAAATAATATATACATAATATTTTAAATAAGATGAATGGTTAAAATTATTATAAAAAATTAATAGTGACAAATATTTCTATACTGAGGAACAAGTTCTTATAATAACCGTAACACATGAGTTGGTAAGCGTCTAAGCGATGCGGAGTACTGCTCTGTGCACACATGTATTTGCAGTTGAAGCTAGCTATTAGTACAAGCACATCGTACGAGCTCTCTAGATAGGTACTTCGGTTGCTCGCAACTTGCAAGACAGGTTCGTGGTTTTGGTCATCGAAGCACCACAACAAGAGCAAGCCGACAACGGGCACCACTAGAGTCGTGTTGCATCACCGTGTTTTCTTGGTTCACCGTTGTGTGGTTGTAGGCAGTGGCGAATGCAGAAATCTGGGCAAGTTTGGTTTGTGCCCAATGTACCTCTACCAAATTTTGGTAATGGCCAAATCATGAGTGTTGCTAATTGTTGGCAAAAGTATATTTGGATTGTAGTCTAACCAAATTTTGACAAAGCCAACTCAACTTCTTAGTATGACATGTGGGGCCTACATGTCATTATTTTTTTTTTTTGCCGAAATATAGTCAAGTCACATTTTGTCTTGTAGATTTAGTTGTCAAGAATATTAATATGCAGATAGATTTGAGATTCAATAAACTAATTGAAAAATATTTTCACTAGAGGGTAGCTAATATAATATTCTCGATCTTCGTGCATCCTCTCTCCTCTTGCCACGTTACTTCTGCATACAGTGTTGGCCGCCAATTCAAGGGCGAGCGTATTGCTCGCCCAAGATTCGCCAACAACTTCAACTATTTTTGCTTTGGTAGAAGTTGGTGAGCCAATTATTGACGCTAAATCAAATGAAAGCCAAAAGCTATGGGCAGTCGCTTCTCCGGCCGGCCGCGATCGCGTAGAAATTGCACGACCCATCCGTCCACCCTTTGAATCCGATACCAATCAATCTGACGGAAAAAGCCGCACGCCCGCAACCGCGTCCCGTGCAGGACCCGGCGGGCGGGACAGCGGGAGTTGGAGCGCACGGCACGACAGGGGCGATCGATCGATGGGCCGAGCGCCCGGGGCCGGTCACGCATGCGAGCCGCAGATCGAAGCGTACGAGCGAGGGTGGGGGCGGGGCGCATTATTCATCGCTGACTGGTACGGGAACGACGACGCGTCGTACGCCGGCGATGACTGGCTCGGCTCCGTCGTACAGCGAGAGCGCCACCGAAGCCGAAGACGCGCCGGTCCGCGGGGCCCCGCCATGTTGCTGCCCCGCGACTGGGAGGATGGGCGCCGTACCGTCCGTGGGGGTGGCCGGCCTGATCGATGGAGACTTGGAGTGCAGCGGCGGGGAGGCGACGACGAAGGGCACGGTGACGGACACGGACGGCGGGACGGGGAGGGAGAGGGACCCGGCTGGCTCTGGGCCTCTGGCCGGAGCTGGACAACCGGACCGAACCGGACGGGCCGTGCGCCGGGCGCTAGCTAGCTGCTATTACCGGCTCGGCTGGTAAATGACCGCGGCAATTTCCGGGGAAAGTAGCAGACTAGCAGTGGTGCAAACGAGCAACAGCTTGCAGTTTGGGGGAGCTTCTTCAGCCCCAACAGTTTTACCGGTGAAGTCAAAACCAGCGAAGCGCGAAACTGGTTTTTTCGTCCCGGTTTTTGGTTCACTTTTACCTCCGTTTGCAAGACGGTTTTACCATGAAGCGTCAGAACAGTGTCGCTACGACGCATATTGCAGGTGAAGCCGGATCCGATAAAAAGCTCCGAAACAGACATGACTCGTAAAGTTCAGTGTTTTACTTTCACATACAAATTCAAACTACATGTTTCCACCTACATTGGAGTAGGTACAAGGTAATTAACAGTCAAACTCACCGGTTGACTACACCAGTACATGGTACAGTTATTCGAATGGATGCATGCGTGCTAGTATATCCGTTAACTTAGGAGAGATCCGGTAACATTTGCTTCATGCCTTTGATGAGTGACTTTCGCGCACTAGCGATCATGCTGCCGCCTTCCCATTTTTGGCAATTAAATCTTGTATGCCTCCTTGTGGAGAACAAATGTTTACTTATGTGCTGTAAGAAAGGTGCCGTTTTTACCTTTTCCAGGTTTCCTGCCGTTGTCATAAGCTGTTGCTTTCACGGTTTCACCGAATCATTAGATGCCAACCGTACGCCTCTCCCTTCCTACAAGCACAAGAATTTTACACTGCAGCATCTATCAACCCTCACTCTGCCGCATGCTTGGTTGTGTAGGTATTGACAAGATCGAATTCGAAAAAAAAGTATATCAATCACTTTAACTAGCTTTGGATCAAATTTTGACATGCATCAGGGAAATTGGTTCATCCCTGTTGAGAGTTACTCTCTGTTTTATTATAGTCGTCATTCTAGTATCACAAATCAAATATTTCTATCCCGTCATTCTAGTATCACAAATCAAATATTTCTATCCTTGATCATTAATTTCTGTAAAGTCGTATAGTTTAATAGGATGTGAATTTTGTGCTGTGAATGTTTTTCTGTTGTTGAATCTGAAACGTAATTCTTTTGAGGAAATCCTGGAACGTAATTCTTTTGAGGAAATCCTGAAACGTAATTTTTATACGAAGTTAATAAAACTGTATATATAAAATTCTAGAAACTGATCACCATAGACTTACGACTGACCAAGCTACTATGACACATGTTTGGTGGTTTGTAAGGCCACGACGATTCGTGAAACAGGGAATGGCATTTGGACATATATCTCTTTCAGCTAGCCCGTCATGTCTTCCCTTTCTCTTTTGCGGAGAGCAACCTCTCGTAGCGTCACTACTGGCCATCATTCTCGTTGGCCCATACCTACCGTGTGGAATAAAATTAGGGACTTGACTGTTTTAACGGGTACGAGGACGACGACGGACGCAATAAGGGCGCCTTCCACAGAAATACTAGCATGAGATTGGGAACGAACGACAATGGGGGGAAAAACTAACACACGTGTGCTTTGTTAAATGAGTTCGGTGATACAACGTCGTTAGGTACAAGTCCCATCTCCAATACCTGAGCACGTACATAGATCCGGCGTAAACATGTCGCTATACACGGCAGAAGTGGCCGACTGACCGTCAGGACTCAGAGGAGTTGACGTGCGCTGTCGCAGGGAAGAGCAGCCTGTTGGCTCTTGGTCTGCCGAACCACGGTGCC
>CM014271.1:13711148-13730244 GCA_004135705.1 Alloteropsis semialata | reverse complement strand
ACACGAAATAATATCTCATTTTCAGAAAAACACAATCATGACATTTCAATACCTGTGCATCTGTCCACAACTTATATTTATGTCGTGCATCAACCTTCCTCCAATCATCTGCTGCCAATGGGAAACCCTTTGTTCTAACAAGTGCTCCAATGAAGTTAGCAAATTCAGTTGCTGAATCTCCACATGGTTGACCATGTTCATTAATTTCCACTTTCAGTTTAGGCTTATTTTGCCTTGCAAATATATTAGCCTTTTTAGTAGGCCCTCTAACTTTCTTCTTTTCTTGCCCATGTAAATCTGAAAAAGAAACTAACTACTATTTAATTTCAGAAGCAGGGGGGAATTATGTAGGTTGTAAACTGAAAATATACCTCCAACATGTTGGTGTTCAAGATTTTCTGCCTGCAGATCATGTGCACCAGCATTGGGTTCTTCAGCACTTGCGTTCACAGCTTGCAGACCAACACGTGCTGCAGTCAACCTTGTGCTTGACCGTACGTTACGCCCTAACGCATCTTCACTTCCCACAACACGAGCATGATCAGCAGCCTACATTTATGCACAAGAGAGTCATGTGTTGCTGTATTACTTTCAATATTCATCGCCAATTTTACTAGCTACTTGCTTGATTACATCAGATACCTTTTTCTTTCTCTTTTCTGGCTGTGAGTTAACATCTTGTGATAGAGCTCGAAGATTTAACTCTTTTATCCTCTTCTCATTGGCCAAAATGTTAGCATTCCTCTGCATTTCATATTCAGTTTCCTCCTCGGGCTGCACCACGCCTTTTCTTTTTCTTCCCACCTCCACCATTGTTTATCCTGAAAAAATGATTGCAAAAAAATCAGCAAATGCTAGTTGATAGAAACTAGGTTCAAAAACACAAGCATGCATGCACTGAAATTAGAAAATACTTAGACAAACAACACCAATGAAATTAGAAAATTACACTTAGACAATAAACAACACAAACTGAAATTAGAAGCATACTTACTTCCTCTTTTTTTCATTCACAATAATCCCATCTATATCTGTCCTTACATGGACACCACTAAGAGTCCCTTCGTGGCTGCTTGACCGGCTTCTTCGTAACTGGATCCTTCCCAAAAGTCCATTCTATATTTTCTGTCAGTTTGAAAATTTCTTCTCCACTAAGTGGTGTAGGTGCAGTCCTATCCTCTACAGTGCCATCAAATGAATCTGCATTAGACCTAAATATATGATCAGCATCTAAGAACCTACGATGGCCCATGTACACGTACTTGCCTCCCTTTTTCAATTGGACGGCACATAAATGTGAGTGGCATTCAGGACAAGCAAGTTTGCCAGAGACAGAACATGAAAGCAAATGGCCTAGTCCAGGTAGATCAGTGATGGTGCATAATATGGCAGCACGCAGCTGGAAGCATTCCCCCGTTGAAGCATCTACTGTACGTACACCATCAACAAACATATCTCTCATATCATCTATTAGCGGCTCAAGATAAACATCCATATCAGATGCAGCTGCCTTAGGGCCAGGAATTAACAAAGATAGGATGAAGTTTGTCTGCTTCATACACTTCCAAGGTGGAACATTGTATGGGATCAAAATGATAGGCCATATGCTGTAATTTAAATTCATGGTTCTATAAGGACTAAATCCATCCGCAGCTACAGCAAGTCTGAGATTACGACTATCTTCGGCAAAGTCAGGATATCTAGAATCAAAATCTTTCCAAAAAGGAGCATCTGCTGGATGCCTAAGCAAACCATCCTTCGTGCGTCCTTCATCGTGCCACCTTGCATCAGCTGCTGTTTTGGAGGACATAAAATACCTCTGCAGCCTTTTCTTTATTGGAAAATAACGAAGCACTTTCTTAGGAATTCGGTGCACACGTTTCCCATTAGCGCTAGTCTTTTCAGATTTCCATCTTGAAGTGTTACATCTTGGACACACATTTAAATCTTTATGTTGTTTCCAAAACAGGATGCAATCATTCTCACATGCATGAATACTGGTGTACCCAAGACCAAGGTATTTTACTGTATTTTTGGCCGCATTGAAGTTTTTCGGAAGTTGAGAACCATCAGGCAAAACATCCTTAAGTAACTCTAGTAGCATGTCAAAACTTTTGTTACTCCATCCCCCGAGAAATTTGATATGGAGTAATCTAACCATGAAACGTAGCTTTGAGAAGTTTCTACAGCCTGGGTATAGTTCTTTACCGGCATCATCTACCAACTTGAAAAAAGTTTCCACATCCTCTTTCTGCTGCCCCTCATTTACCTCTAAATCCCCCATGGCATCTAAACCATCCTCTTTCTGCTGCCCCTCATTTACCTCTAATTCCCCCATGGCATCTAAACCTTTTGCTAAATCTTGAAGTAAAGCAGTAATATCATCCTCTTCATTTGAACTCTCCCCTTCTACACTATCATACTGCATGCTATTTGGGAAAACACTCGAACTTGGCTCCCCATGGTTCACCCATGTTATGTATCCTTCTGCAAACCCATCACATATCAAGTGCTCACGAACAACATCCCTAACTCTCCAACATGAATTCTGACATATCTTGCAAGGACACAATATCTTGTTTCCTTTAGCTGAATTACTAAAAGCAAACTCTAAAAATATGTTCACTCCTTTCATATATTCATCAGTTTGCCTACATACAGTCAATTATAGCATATTAGACCCAACACTAATACAGAACTTGTATCTAACACTAGGTTCATTGTATATACCTAGGTTGATTCATCCAGCTTTTGTCCATGATGAGCCTTTAAACAAAGCTAATTTCAATGACAGAATACACAAAGCACAGGTATGCACCTACATGCCAATCACAAGCTCAAGATCAGGAAGACACACATTCAAACCACAAAACAATTTCACACCGCAGTTCACGCACAATGAATATTTGCATCCAAAGAAAATAATCATAGTTACTAGAGTAAAAAGAGTCCATAACAATACCTGTTCAGTGATTGTTGTCGGCACAAGAACCTCCAATCAGGCTTTCTCTACTGAATTTGAACCTCCAATCAAGCTTTCTCTACTGAATCTGAAGAGAGGTACAACCTGACACCTTGTTTAACCAAATTGGTTATAAGGAATCAATGGACAGAAGAGAAAATTAGTTAATATATGCACATACAACAGTCCTCTGTGACAAAAAAATGCAAAGGTGCAAAGGTGCTCTTGGCACAGGAAACTTACTAGCAGCTTCAGATCCTTTGGATGTGGTATCTGATAACTAAAAACATGTTAATTAACTTGAGACACAAAACAGTAAATATATGGATTTCCTTTGGATGTGGTATCTGATAACTAAAAACATGTTAATTAACTTGATGTCATCTAGAAAGGGCAATATTTACCCCTGCGACCTGCCTCCTCAAATTCCGATTTGTAGCTGACCAACCGATGTCTGAACTCTGAAGCAGAGAACAACAATTGATTGCAGCTCGTACAAGGTTACCTACTGAGCGGATAATGTTTGCCTTTGAGCAATGCAGGGCATGTACTAATTTGTTCCAATATTAGAAAAAACAGAAGTGACCTGATCCCCTCGCATCAACAACATTACAATCAGCTAGAAAAAAACACACACTAGAAAAAGGTCCCCTAGAAAAAACACTAGAATGTGTGGGCGCAATTTCAATAAATCGATCTAACCTCACTCCGAAAACCAACAAAAAAAATCCAATCTTCTCCAGTGATGGTTGAGCGCTTGTTACAGTAAGGTTTGTTATTGGAGTGAGTTGTTGGTTCTTCGATTGCTTTGCTTATTTCTTTTGGGCGTTTGGCGCAGAAGACATGGTAGTGAAGGGTAGATCTTTGATTGTGTATTCTGTGATTCATTTTCTGTTTATGTGTTACAGAGCAGGGTATGTGACGGAATTTCAGTCGTAGGAGGAAAACATTTTGCGTGCAGTAAACAACTGGACCTAAATATTGAGGCTACTTGTGAGCCGAAATCTGGAAGAAGGTACATTTTTTTTCAATTCACAACAGTTATATACATGTATATCTTGAAGGTGTGGATTTTAACTGTCATATTTAAAATTGAAATTTTCTTGGTTTGGAAGGGAGAATTCTGGGGGACACAGTTCTGAGAGCGCGTGTTTCAGTTCTGGAAACAGGTTCGTCGTCCATGAATGTTATTTTTTGCCTGGTGATTTGCAAGAATTGGTGCTTGAACTAGTACACTACCATGTTGATTTGTTGGAGGATGCAGTCGGCGTCGGGCAGTTGTGGCCCGCCCTATACAGTTTGGTGGTTTCATTTGTGAATCAGCATCATCAATGCAGGGAGCTTCCAGGAAGATTGGGACAGTTTGGTATGAGAATAGTATTCTGATTACTGGTTTGTGGATTTTACAACCTCGTTTTGCTTGGGGGATTTGTAATTGTCCGTTTCTATTTTGCAGCGATGATAATCCGAATACTGGACATGTGAGAGAAAATATTGGGTTTGGACATGGTCTTGTTCAGAGGTACATATCGAAAAAGATAAAGAGTATTTTGTTAGTTTAATAGGTAAGTTAATTAATATGAAATTTTTATGAGTTTTTGTTTTGATTTGAATCAGAGAACCTTCTGGTTCTGATGGTGGTGAAGATGTGGCAGCATGTGTTCCAGGGGTTAGGTTGGAAGTTGACCTAAATGATCTTGTTAGTTGGTTTGGCAGTGAAAGGTGGGTTTTCTACAGTGAAAATTGAATGGATTGCATAATTCAATATATTACATATTCATGAAATTAAGTTGGTTTATGTTTACAGTGGTGGAGTTCAGACTGAAGTAGTAATGGAAGGCACCGGTGATTCTGAGAATAATGAGAGTAGAACTGTACCACACAAATTTGTTTTCAGTTCGTTACCGGATAGGTATTTTTTTTAAGATACCTTTGTTACTGATGTTTTGCTGTGGCAAATATTTGAAGGTTAATATTTTTTGGGACAGCGATTAATGATGGTGTGGCAAATAGTTTGGTTGTCTGGATTCCTGGTAATATTTGAAGTTCATAACATTCGGTTTGGTAATGTTAGCAGCAAAGGAATTTACACTGAAGACGCAGCGGAAGTTATCGTTGAGCCAAATAACATTGCAGACAGTACTGCTGCATTGGATTCTGTTGGTGGTTCGCTACAGCCCATGTGCGATGTTTTATATAGTGTTGTTAAGGATGATTAGCTGTGTATCAAACTGTTTTGTTGTTAATTCTAAGTCTTTTCTGTAATGTTGTTTTATGGCCATGCAGTGGTGGGGTGGTTGGAGTACATGGCTTTGATCTGAACAACTGTGGAGGAAGCGTTTCATTGGCGTCATCTGGTTTTTATGAACAAGATGGTGCGTTGGCTGTCGTTGACAAGGATTGCAATGCTGTAACACAAGATGTGGGTAACACAACAGCATGGCGGCGCAGGTATGTATCCATTGTCGATAAAGACAACTGTCATGTTTCCATGTGAAGTTTTTCAGTTTATGACCAGAATTGTGTTTGGGTGGTATGCTTATATTTTCCCAAAATTGGATGATTGTATTGCAGGCATGTTGCTACCAACGGGCCTGGGCACCGTGAAAAGCTAGCAGGAAAAGACAGTGCGCTACAGATGTCTCTAATGAAGTTCAAGGATAGACAATCTGATAATATTATAGATCCGACAGTAGGGACAGAGTTTGATGATTTGCATGAAGCTTTTGAATATTACAACCTTTATTCTTGGGAGTGTGGTTTCGGTATAAGGAAAGGAAAGAAACGGTACTCCAATAACAGGAAGAATAGGAAACTACCTGATGATGAGCGGTATCAGCTTGGGCAGGAATTCAACTGCAGTTGCGGGGCAAGTGCATGAGTTTTGGTATTTTTTTTAGAAGCACCATAACTCGTTTTGCCGCATTTGCCTAATTATGTTTGTCCTTCATTCTGATCATTATAGGGGAAAGCTGGAGAGAACTTGAAGACATCATCAACACGTACTGACTGCCCAGCAATGTTGAGGCTAGGACGGACAGCAGATAATGGATGGGTAGTGGTGGCTCATATATCTGAACATAACCATCCGCTGTCGCACTCTTACGGAGAGAAGAAACAGTGGCCTTCACATTATCATCTGGACAAATACACCAAAAGCCTGGTACGTATGTTGAGGGAAAACAATGTTGGCATAACGAAGCTATATAGTATTCTTGGGAATTTTTTTGGTTCCATGGAAAAGGTACCAACAACCAAGAGGTGTTTGAAGAATCTTTGTCAGAAGATCAATAGAGAGCATGCTGCAGATGACATCCAGAAAACACTTGACCTATTTGGTGAGATGCGTAAAAAGGATCCTGGGTTTGTCTATTGTGTTGAGCCTGATGAGGATGGAAGGATCAAAACACTTATGTGGACCAACAGCCAAAGCCGTATGCAGTACCAAAGTTTTGGAGACGTCGTGACTTTTGACACGACGTACAAAACTAATCTTTATGAGATGCCGTTTGGTCTATTTGTTGGTGTGAACAACCATTTCCAGAGCATCTTGTTTGGTGGTGTGCTGATGACAGACGAGACGATAGAGAGTTTCCGTTGGGTTTTCAAGAATTTTGCATCATTAATGGGTGGAAAGCATCCAGGCACTGTTCTAACAGGTAGTTAACCTATCCTAAATTGTTGTTGTGCTACAGAATTCATTCCTATAATTGGGCTGTAACAACTTATCAATTTTTGCTGTCACGCAGATCAGTGCCGGGCCATGGAGGTTGCAATAGCTCTAGAGTGGAAAGAGACGGTCCACAGATGGTGCAAATGGCACGTGTTACGCAGAGTGGCTGAGTGTGTTGGACTGAAGTACACCCAGGTAACTGATTTCAGGGACAAGTTCCACAAAATGTTGAATGAGATGCTAACAATTGAAGAGTTCGAGAGTGCTTGGTTATCTCTGCTTAAAGATCATGGTTTGTCCGAGAACCCATTCCTGAATCAGATATATGAAACAAGGAAAATGTGGGTAAAAAGTTATTTCAAGGGTGTTTTCTGTGCAAAGATGACAACCACACAACGCAGTGAGAGCGCTAATCACATGTTAAAGGGTATTGTCCCGCCGAATGCACCATTGCACCATTTTGTCCGCCAGTACGACAAGATGCAGTACATTAGGGATGAAGAAGAGAACCACCAGGAAAGAAAGTCGAGGCTGGTAAGTTATTGAACAAGTATAACTTCTTGGTACATGTATGCTTGATTTCTGGTTTTTTGGGTTGGTTTGAATAATGTTTATGTTAGTTTTAATTTGTGCTAATATTTGATTCTTACGTTTCACAGAACAAGAAAATCAAAAGGACCGGAGGTCCGTTGGTGGTAGATGCAAATGAGATATACACTCCTAAGTTATTCAAGCAATTCTGTGCATTAAAGGACGAGTCCGAGTTTTACAAGGTCATGGAGGAGGTTCCGGGTCTACTGTACAGAGCTGAGCACTATGATCTTGCTCGAGTGGAGCGCTGGTGCAAAGGTTCATACTTGGTGTCAGTAATAGATGGTGGCGAAAGCTATTCTTGTGAATGTGGCCTCTTTGAGCATTTCGGCCTGCCCTGTGCACATGTGCTTCGGGTTAGTACATGTCTATCATTTTTCAGTTTGCAATTGCAATATATAACTGCCCACAAGTGCCTGATATAGTATCGCTGAAATGTAAATAGGTGCTCATTACCACGGGGGCTCAGAAACTCCCTGAAAAGTTGGTGATGAAGAGATGGACAAAGAAGGCAAGGCTGGACGCTACATACCAGAATTTGAAGTCCAACAAAGACGGTCCTGCAGCAAAGTCCTTGACTTACCGGCACACCTCTTTGATGATCAAGGTTCTTGAGTTCGTTGAGTTGGGAGATAGCAATGTTGAAAGCCACAAAATGGCCTTGGATATAATAGAAAGAGGCATTAGTGACCTATCTGAAGTTGGCAAGGTGAAGGATGGGCTTGGTCTTGGTCACAGGCAGAGTAGCGATTCTGATGAAGATGTTGCAGATGGTGGTTTTCTTGACAAATTCCCACAACGGGTACCCAAGAGGAAGAACGAGAAAGGGCGTCCAACGAACAAGAGAGACAGGCCAGCTTATGAAGGAGGATCAAATCGGCCACGTCACTGCAGCATCTGTAGGAGTCCATTGCACAACAAACTCAAGTGTCCAGATCGACGAACTGATCTTGATGCCCAACGAAGGCCACCAACATGCTCTGGTTGTGGAATATCAGGCCATACGGCTGATCGTTGTGTTGCAAGTGATGAACAAGTTATTGCTATTACATCACAGTTGTTGTAGGCTGTCAACTATTTCGTTGACAATGTGTATTGAATCTTTCAGATTGAACCTCATTGTTTGTAATTGCGATGTACTCTGCTAGTTCAGCGGTACCCAGGCATGTAATCTTGCAGAATTTCGTTGACAATGTGTATTGAATCTTTCAGATTGAACCTCATTGTTTGTAATTGCGATGTACTCTGCTAGTTCAGCGGTACCCAGGCATGTAATCTTGCAGAAAACCTCTTTGCTTGAAGAAGATGTAATGTTGGCATCATTTTGTTTTCCCATAATCTTAGAGAGTTGTAGTGAACATGTACCAGAAGCACCCCCTTTCTGGGGATGTTATTTACTGTGGCTCACAATTTTTTAATTGAATGCTGTTGGTTGATTCTCTGTTGAGTGTGGAATGTAAACAAGTGCAGCAATTTGTGCGCGCGGTGTTTTATGTACAAGGACGGCAGAGGCATGTTTGGGACCAGTGAGGCGGGCATGTTACTGCTGGTACTGCTACCTGGCAGCGCCAAAGTTTCTCTTTTGGGCCCAGCAAAATCTTTGGCAGCATGGCGGTACTGTATTTGAAATTTAAGGCACAGGAGTGCGCGGCTGGACCACAAGCCAGATATATATAGTTCCATGGCAGTGGTATGTCCGCTTGGCAGGTTAGCGTTGCCGAGGAACATTCCAACAGCTGAAAAGGCCACTCTGCAGGACCGTGGACATCGATGGGGGATCTGGGTTCAGGGAGCATTGGTTCAGTGGTACATGCTTCCTTGTGTCGTTATTCCTTTTTGGTCCCCCCTTGTTCGCAAGATTGCTTGCTTTAAGGTTCTTTTTGGCAGGGATCTGATGTCGCAGTACTGGCTGAGCCAGGAGTTGGGATAACAAATCTGTCCATCCCACCAGTAGGGTCCAAAAGGAAGCGTGGAGAGGGGCTTTCTGATCTGGTGGAAAGCGCCGATTCGGTTAGTTGTCGTTGTAAGCCTTTTGCTTTCTGTTGGGACAGATCTGAAGGTACGTGTATGAACTATTTCAACAATCCAGGCTTCTGTGAACGGGCAACTTGGTGGCGGGGTTCTTGGAGGGCGGGATCCAGAAATGAACAATGACAAGGTGTAAGATTTTGTGGGCTTGTAGACACATAGGATTTTGTTGGTTTTGTTACATATATTTTTTCGGTTCTTGATAGACTATTTTGTGGCAAAGCAGGAACACAACCTGGGCGCGGAGGGAAACTCACTGGAGGAAGGTACGGGTGAGCATGACCCGTTGTCTTCGATGGAAAAGGAGGTTACTGTGAACGATCTTGAAGATGAACTGGACTGCTTGTCTGCTAATTGCTTGCACTCAGTGGGCCATGTGTCTGGCGAGGAAGAGGATGAAGTCAGTAGCGCTCCAGCGGCCGCCAAATGATAAGCTAGAAGACCTGTTGTTGTAATTTTGTGGATTCGTTTAGAATCTTTGCCTCGCGCAAAAATGATGCGGGTGGTTGTTCCTTTACGGAACACAGCGTTAAGCTGGCTGATTCTGCTTAACATTATTTTGTAAAGCTTTTGTGTACCACGTTCCTGTGGATGTTTCTTCGGTTCATGTTCCTACAGGCATGAAAGAAGAAAGAACTAGAGGCTGAGGATATTCGGTATATCCTATATTATTCTAAATGTGTGTTCTGTGTCGGTTTGGATGATATTAACCTCTAAGGGGCCCATGCGCCATTGAGTGGGTAGATTATGGTAGCCTTTTTTTTTCCCTAGGTACTGTAACGTTGTAGTATAATATGTAGTGCTGTGGGGTTTGTGCTTGGGCTTCTCAGAATCCAGGGATGGACGCACGGGCAAGGAACAAAGGGCGAAAGCGGTCCTCCGGATGCGATCCTGAGGTAAAAAAAAAGACCTCTCGAATCCTTCGTATTTTATTGGATCCATGTACATCTGATGCTGCATTTGCCGATCTTCTCTTTTGTTTCATTTTTTAGTTGGATGCAATGTGGACGCCCCGTTCCAGAGCACGCATGGGGGAGGGTACATCCAATCCGGCCACGGCGAGGGTGACGAGGAGCGCAGCGAAGCAGGCTGCGGCGAATCCCACCGGCGAATCGAAGAGGGTGGCTGCATCCAGCAGGCGAAGTGGCGGAAGCACCGTGCGCAGGCGCTGTTCGCCGGCCGGACGCGGGAACCGAGTGGCAGCGGCGGTCCCGGAGGTACCCAAGAAATTCCATGGGAGCTTCTCCACGGAGCACGTCAGGAAGGTCATATCTGGATTCGATGATAAGAAGCTGGCTATTCTCTCGTCCATTGGTCTTGGTGGGTTAAGGTACTTGAAGCCACGCCTCATCCACCGTCGTTCGCTGGTTTTCTGGTTGCAGCAACGTATAGACTGTGAAAGGAAGACCTTGCGCCTTGGTGATGGAATGGCCATCGACCTGACAGATGATTCTGTGCATAGAGTCCTAGGAGTGAGGAAGGAAGGTGCACCTGTTGTTGCCGAGAATAGAGTAATTCCTAATATTGTGAAGGAGAAACTGTCCAATATTTTCATGACTCCAGATTTTTCTGAGTTGCCAACAGTAAAGCATGCTAGGAGAATACTCGTTGCTAGTTATGGTGACGTGATGACCCAGGAAGATGAGGAGAGGTTTGCGGTAGCTTTGGCGGCCTATGTTTGTGCATATATGTTTGGTTCAGACCATAGGTCCGCTACTATTCCGAAGGAAGTACTAGAGTTCATCAGCAACCCAAGTCATCTTACGGAATGCAACTGGGCAGGTTACATCTTATCTGTTTTATTGAGATGCTCACTTAGAGTACAGAAGAACAAGGGGGTTAAGGTCAAGAATGCTCACTCCATTAAGCTAGGTGGTTGCTGGTTGTACCTTGAGGTAAAATTAAGAACATTCCATAAGTTTAAATACTATTACTAGGTGTCAGTTTGCTGATTTTTTGCGTAAATTTTGCAGTTGCTGTATCTTGACAGCTTGGATTTTGGAGCACTTAATGTTCCATGGTCATGGCTGCCACGTCTTCGGTTTTACAGCAAGGCGCTAATCAGCGACATGATCACGCTTGACCAGGAATCTGGGAAGAAATATGGGAAACGGATCGTAAGTTTCAGAAATTTGTGTGTTTGTGTGTGCTTATTTGTTTGGCTGACAGCTAGATTTTACATTGCAAATAATATTAATGATTTTGATTCTGACAAAATTTTGCATGTAGGCACGGCTGCCATCCGCACAGGACAATATAGAGGAAATTCTAACTGAAGACGACCAGCACAATCAGACGGTGCATTCAGATAATGCAGATGGCGATGGGGCTGGCACAGACGTTAAGGTTATTCAAATTCCGTAACAAACTCACTGAAATTAAGTTTCTCATTAGTAGTCTTGTAGCGAGAACTCTATTTCTGAAGTAAAAATTCATTTAGGAGTTGAGGAAGACTATCAGTGATAGCTTCAGCAGACTTTTGGAAAGATTGGAAAAAACCGAGACAGCATCCCAAGCAATGTTACTAGCAATCTATACAGCGCAACGTAAGAGATTGGATTCAATGTTCGTTGGCCTACGTGAAGAGGTGGAAAGTGAGCTCGGACATGTAATGGAGCATCTGAACGTTGCTGGGAAGGAGCCGATGGATAAACCATCTGGCGGTAAGTGCCGACTGCTGTTCATCTCATTCTGAACTGATTTACTCTGGATTACTTGTAAATCATGGCCACTCGTTCACGACAGGTGGTGACACCAACAACATGGCGGGGGGGTCTTCAGGGAGGGATCTATTTGGTGGTGTTGATGGCAACGTAGAGGACAGTGAGCAAGCAGGAATGGGAAACGACGCTTGTCGAGATCCACTGCATGGTACATCTGGTAAATTTTTGAGAGTTTGGTTTATTCAGCTTGGGTGAATTGAGTATCAAAATGAACACATTATTGCTTGTTCCAGCTTGGTTGAAATAAGTACCATTCTGAACTGTTTTAGTTTGGATTACGTCTAAATCATGGCCACTCGTTGACGACAGGTGGTGACACCAGCAACATGGCAGGGGAGTCTTCAGCGAGGGGTCTATTTGGTGGTTTTGATGGCAACGTTGAGGCTAGTGACCAAACAGAACTGGGAAAGGATGCTTGTGGACATCCACTTCATGGTACATGTGGTGAAATTTTGTCACTTGGGTGTAGTCACCTTGGGTGAATTAAGTATCAGAATGATGACATTATTGATTGTTCCAGGTGGATCGGTCCTTCAGGAAACTAGTGGTGGTGGAGCGTGTGCTGGAATTGATGACGATGATGTTGCTGCACCACATGGTGGAGAAGCAACTACCACAATCATCTCTGACCAAGATGAACTGTTTTAGTTTGGATTACGTCTAAATCATGGCCACTCCTTGACGACAGGTGGTGACACCAGCAACATGGCGGGGGAGTCTTCAGCGAGGGGTCTATTTGGTGGTTTTGATGGCAACGTTGAGGCTAGTGACCAAGCAGAACTGGGAAAGGATGCTTGTGGAGATCCACTTCAAGGTACATGTGGTGAAATTTTGTCACTTGGGTGTAGTCACCTTGGGTGAATTAAGTATCAGAATGATCACATTATTGATTGTTCCAGGTGGATCGGTCCTTCAGGAAACTAGTGGTGGTGGAGCGTGTGCTGGAATTGATGACGATGATGTTGCTGCACCACATGGTGGAGAAGCAACAACCACAATCATCTCTGACCAAGATGACCATATTAATGCTGCTGAAGTTGTAGACCATGTTTTAGACTGCACTGAAGGTTTGAGTGATCATCTTAAAGGATGTAAGGGCTTCACATTGGGAGATACAGAGTATGGTAAGCGATCAATTAAACGAGCATGATTAAACTTGATGTATTCCACTAATTCACTCAGTTAAGTGTTGTATTTAATTGGAGTGATTGATTATTCAGGTTTGGTGAAAACGTGTGATGGACCACAGTTCGATGTTACTCCGATAAGACGAGGGGAAGGCGGGGTTTTAATATCAAACAGTGGTTCTGCATATGCTGACAGCATCCAAGGAAGAGATGTAGAAATTGTAAGAGGTGTGTTGCGTTAGCTCTTTCTGCCAGTTTCTAATTTGGAACAATATCAGTATTAACTATGCAGTGACTTAATTGGCACTGACAGGTTCAGTGGTGTCAAGGAAGAGGGTTTCTGGATTATTGGGAGATATTAGCAGCAATAGTACAACGCAAGGTTCTAGGAAAAAATTGTGCACAAGGAAGAAGCCTCGTTTAATTTCTGTTGGTGAAGACGACAAGGAGAGTGCCGGTACTGCTGGTTCGCAAGGTACGGAGGCTGAGCAGGCCTTACCTGTTGAAGAAGAAGAAGACAATATGCTACTACATGCTTGTAAAATAATGCCGTGCAAAAGGCACGTTGAGAGCAGGAGTGTGCCTCCATCCCCTTTTGAACTTAGCCTGTGCCATGCAGAACCTAAGAGAAGTGTAGTTGATGCGGAGTATAAGAAAGTTATGGATGCCACCGGGGTCGAATTGGAGAGGTAATACTACCCATTTGCTTAAGTTTTAAAGCTTCATGACCACGAAGATTATGAATGTTATTTTATTTAAATATGTTGAGTGACCAAAAATTTGTCTTCTTAGGAGCTGGGTGGTAATTGAAACACACATGACAATAAAGTTGACTGGAGTAGTTCTGCAAGATCAATTTTGGGAGCAAGGCACAGTGAATGAAGATGTACTCGGTGCAATGGTTAGGGTTCTTCAGTGCCACGAGAGTTCTATGTACAACAATTCTGGTTGCCCATACAAGCACTGGAGGCACTTCATGCCACCAGACTTTTCAGTAAGCACTAAACTGAATGAATTGAATTTTATCATTGGTACTTCATTTGGTTGGCCATTTCTGATCTTTTTAACATTGAAGGGAATGGTAATTGGTAGAAAACAATTTGATATAACGGACACGGTGCGTGCTATGTTCCTTGGCAGCCATTTGGGAAGCAAGTTTGAGCAATGCAAAATGGTGCGTGTAATACTCTATGTTTAACCAGTAGTCTTAATTACCTACTTCTTCTAATTGCAATAACTAAAATGGCAGGTAATGGTGCCAACTAATGGCACTGGTTGGTGGTGTTTGTATGTTTGGGATACGTTTCAGAGGAAGATCCATATTCTGGACCCTTTGTGTGGAGGTGCTTCCAGAACTGATCAGGAGAATCTACATGAGCATTATGTCAAGATGATCCATAGTGCACTATATGCTTGCAAAGATGCTATGTTCAGTGGATGGGATGATGACTTCAGTGGTTACAGTGGGGAATACAGACGTGGCACGTATCCAACTACAGATAGGTAAATGCAAATGCGGTACATGTCACATGTTTATGGATTGTTACAAAGAACTAAACATGCGGCATAACAAAATTACAGGGCTGCAGACACTGCATTCTATGTGATCCATTTCATGAAGTGGTTCGATGGAATCAAGATGCTACGTCCCATAGACAGGGTAAGCATAAGTACCCTTAGGCAGAGATGCTGTCTTTTAGTGCAGGGATTATAAGGCTAATGTCGCTAACTGGTGCAGAGGAAGGCACATAGGCTGCGAAAGAATATGCTACATGATGTGCTTATGGTTAGAGGGAACAAGGCTGATCTTCCAGCATTCATCGCGGAAAAGATTGACATTGATGATTAGGGTTACAGTGACAGATGGCTGATGCTTAGGGTTACAGTGCCAGATGATGGCATCTGGAGTGACTAATCTTTTGGATTCATGTCGTGTAGTTTCTTGTGGATCAGTAGGCTGTAGAAGAACTGGTTGGTAGTTTTATTTATCGGTTGCTTAATGGTTGTGCAGTGAAGATTGTGTTATGGAACTTCATGGAGTTGGGGATATCATTATATGACTGCAAAATTTGTGTTGTACTCATCGCAAATCCTATTGATCATCATATCCTTCAGTGCGTGGTTCATGTATTATTTGCGATCTTTTTTGGGTTATTTCTTTTTGAACTTGTTTCCTTCATGTAGGTAGAGCGAAGTGTTGGATCACAACTCGATGTTATGATACATGTACATACTATGCATCGCACCGGACCGTGTATAAAGGTTGACATAATAACTATTCATAACTTAAGAAGCAGATGGATGAGAAACATGATACATCATTGTCAGGTGGAGAACATTAAAGCAAACTTAAAGCAGTAGATAGGGCCTTATCGGCGTCTTAACAATCACTACAAAGAAATTAAGCTTTGGAGGCAAAAGGGCTAACGATGTAGGTTATTCCCACATTACATGAGGCCAGGATACTCTAGAGGACAACTCCCAGGCCTATTCGCCCCAAAACCCTATCAAACCTAGTTTGGTACTAAGTACGAAATGATGATGGCAATAATAGCAAGGAGCACCACAAGCTGCGTCACCATCAAACCATGGGGCGTTCCTCCCCGGTGGAGCTCCTTTCTGTTTTCCGGCATATCCTGGGGGACTGGCCTCTGGATCTGGTCTAGACCAAAGAAGGAGTTGTATGCTCGAACAGCTTGTTCATATGAACTATACTTTTTGTAGGAGCAACCTTTGAATCCATTGACTTGTGCGTTGCAAATTGCCCAATCGTTGTACACCCCGGGCTTGCGGCCAACAAAGACAACGTACCAAGTCATTGGATCTGCGTTGGCACAAAAAATATGAAAGGCAATACAAATGAATAATAAAGTATGCATAACAGGAGTGCGGTACTGATATTTGAAGAAACACTGAAGGAGATGGTATTTAACAAATGGATCTACGTGTGTGGGCAACAAAAAGGCTACTATGTCTGGGAGAAAGGGGGGTAAATTCTTCGGCGCACAACAAAATCTTGTACATATGTAGGCACAGAAGCTGTAACGGGAACCTCTTGCTTGAAATTTGGCGAAAAATTAAGGAATGAACCGCAAATCCAAATGTTACGTACCTTTCCAGGGACGAGCTGCTCCCAGGGAGGTATAGGAAGAGAGCAGGGAACAGTATGAGAACCAAGAAGCTGTCTTCCTCCGTGACTGTGACAATCCAAGGTAAATAAAGCGAAGGAGGGACAGGACTGGAGGTGGTGTGGTAGCTTTGGTGAGTAAAAGCAGTGTTCAATGCTATGCCAACCAAACACAGCAGTATTTAATTCGCCATTTTTTTCTCCGGCTTCAGCTAATAAGAAGAGGGAAATAGGACTGCCATTTTTTATTGCCTTCCTTTTCATTTTTGGGAATTTGAGCGGGATATGGCGTCACCATGACAACAATCTTGTTAGCGGAACCCATTAGGTACATGTGTCAAGCTCGTCTCATGTTTTTTTGAAAGAAACCTCGTCTCATGTTACCATCCAGCGCGAGGACATAAGAGCAACTCCAGCCGGGGGACTAAATTTAAGCCTCTATATTGCTTTTAGGGGCCGGTCATCTCCAGCCGGGCCCCTAAATGAGCCTCTATCCCTTGTTTTAGTCTCCCAATGAAAAAAACAACTCCAGCCGGGCCCCTAAACAGGCTACTATTTTGTGGAGGCCTCCAAATTTTGGTCCAGGGCCCCTAGAACTAGAGGCCCTCTAAATTTAGTCACCCGGCTGGAGTTTGAAGCCCCTAAATTTTTGTGGACCGGCCCCTAAAAGCAATATAGAGGCTCAAATTTAGTCCCACGGCTGGAGTTGCTCGACTTGCATGATCCATCAGCATTGCAGTTAAGTTGCTCGACTTGCATGATCCATCAGCATTGCAGTTAAGTTGATTGTAGCTTGGTACATGTACTGATCACTAATCACTTAGTGATAGCAACTAAGTATTAAAAGTGTACATGGTAAGCCTGGGTGCAATACAAACATAGTTCCATAGTTTGGTAGAACAAATCTAGTTCTTAGTTGCAATGGGGCAGGGGAATTTCAACTAAAGGTCCATGGATGCAAAAGTCTTCCACTAAAAGATCAACAACCGTTGGAGAAAATGTCTTTGATGAAAGAAGGTAGCTGCGCTTCATTCCCATCTATAGAGAGAGCTTCATACATGAGCATGTACCGGACATCGTCAATGTTTTCCTTTGACAAACAGAAAAGAACAAGCGGGAAAGCACTCAATATCAAAAATCATCATCAATCACTGGCCAAATATTAGATTCATACCTTGCTAATTGGGGAGGCTAGGTATTCGCCGTTGTAATGACGAGCATAGTGTAGCATACATATACCGCTGTCGGCACTGTTTGAGTGTAATAAATGGAAAAGAATCAAGGAAGTGAATTTGTGACGAACGGTAGGAGGCAATTTCTATGAACTGTGAATACATATATCCTATGATATTACCTGTTGAAGGTGTCGTAGCTGAGCTTAGGGTAATGCAGCTCCCACTCGTCGTGTGGATTGACTTCCCAATTTGTAAAAAACTCCTTGGCACAGATTGTTAGTGAATTGTTTAGAACCTTGTGGAAATGCTCATGTGCCGGTAGGCGGTCATCTGCATGACGCGGGNATATATCCTATGATATTACCTGTTGAAGGTGTCGTAGCTGAGCTTAGGGTAATGCAGCTCCCACTCGTCGTGTGGATTGACTTCCCAATTTGTAAAAAACTCCTTGGCACAGAGGGTTAGTGAATTGTTTAGAACCTTGTGGAAATGCTCATGTGCCGGTAGGCGGTCATCTGCATGAGCGGGGTCAAGAACATGAACTGCTGTACTGTTCATGTCAAGCATGTATACACACCAAATGCGATCGACGATAAGAGGAATGATGAGCTGCGGCAATAAGTACATATTCAAGTAGTTAGGAAATTAATCGAAAATGGAACAAAATACGAAGAGAAGGGGGATCTATTAGGAACGAACCATTGAACAATGTGAGACGATATGGGTTTGGCCCAGAAATTCATTAAGTACTGATTGAACACGGTGAGGGGAGAATTCCCCAATTGATTGTAGCTACAAAAGATTTATAGTTGTTAAGGTTACACGAACAGGTATTGCTCTATACCATAAAAAAAGGATGCAATGGCTTCTCAAAGGAAAAAAGTACTTACTGCAAAGGCCGACTCGAAGAAATGTCTCCATTGGACAAAGGATGGCTTGTTAGTGGAAGTAGCATCATTAGCATTGAATTTGCGCAGTACTAAGTCGATTATATCATAGTCGATGAGCTTGCATCCAAGAAAATTGTCCTTAATCTCATTGCCAACCAACAAGATGAGCCTTGGCAAAGGGTGGATTATCCAAGGGCTGCAAATAAAAGTGGATTCCAGTTAGAACAGATAAATAATGCATAATTTAAGTGTGCCATGAGATGAGAGGTATTTCATTGCAGGATGAATTAATTTACCAATTATCGTCATCTTCTGAAGATCGATGACATGCTTCAACTAATTTGCCAATGGCCAGATGATCAAGGGAAGGGTGGGGTTCCAAATCAAGCCATGAAGGTGCTTTGTCGGGAAATGCAGGGATAGGAACCTTCTCGTGAGTGGAATTCAACTCCTGGAAATACAATATCCTTCCTTTGATTGGTGAGCTGCCTTGGCACAAAGCGACGGTATCCCAGAGAACATCCTGAACATGCTGTTTCGTTGTCAACACAGACGAGGGCAGATTAGGGCTTGTGGCTGAATTGGGTTTTGAGGAAGATGGTTGGCCAAATGGTATTGGTGATATGTGTGTGTTCATACGGAGAACAGTGGCTTCAGGGGTGATGAAAGCACCAGGTCCCTGAGATAAATCAAGGCCAAGGTCGAAAGATGGAGCGGCGATGGTTGATTCTGGAAGATAACAATTGGTTCAGTACAAACAAACGATGGTGGTGTCTTTGTTACAATAAAAAGTAAATAGG
>CM014271.1:13677886-13710148 GCA_004135705.1 Alloteropsis semialata | reverse complement strand
GGCGCTTCGCCTTCCGTTACACGCCGGGCGCCAACGGTAAAAAAAATGACCAAGGAGCACTCAAGCAAGACAAAGCAGTCGGCGTGCCGCTAAGGCTCGAACAGCTTCCACGCTCGGGGGCTGGCGCCGTGATCAAGTCAGTGTGCCTCTCGGGCTCGATTGGCCCCGAACCACTCGGGAGTCAACACTGCAAACTTAGTGGTGTGCCGCTAAGGCTCGAACAGCTTCCACGCTCGGGGGCTGGCGCCGTGATCAAGTCAGTGTGCCTCTCGGGCTCGATTGGCCCCGAACCACTCGGGAGTCAACACTGCAAACTTAGTGGTGTGCCGCTAAGGCTCGAACGGCTCCCACGCTCGGGGGCTGGCGCCACGATCAAGTCAGTGAGCCTCTCGGGCTCGATTGGCTCCGAGCCACTCGGAAGCCAACACTGCACAACTGAAGGCGTACCGCTAAGGTTCGACCGGCACTCGGACTCGGGGGCTGGCGCCATATCAAAAGCAGCGCGCCATGAGGGCTTGATCAGTCCCGAAACGCTCGGGAACTGACGCTGCAAACAAATTGCAACAGGCAATACAATCCTTTTCACAGGAAATACAGTTACAACGAAGCCGGGCTTACGCCGGTTACAAACATCAAACACTTCAGCCGCCAAGATGACGGCCTGGGGCACTCGTCCCTGCGCTCAGTGCTACATCCGAAGCAAGCTTGGCCCACATGAGCTCCTCGCAAGCTCTCTTGTAGCACCACTGCAGCCGTCGACGGGACAGCACCGGTGGAGGGTTGATGGCGGATGCCTTCGGCGATCCCTGGCTCTACAAAGCATTTCACCCACATGGCCCTCGTCACATGGGAATGCGGGGGTGAACAGGGCAGCACTCACACACCGATCAACGCCTCAGATCCTTCGCAAGCACTCTTCTAGCACCACGCCGTGATGACTCCATAAGCTCTCCCCGGTGGATGAACCCAACGATAAACCTCCGGCATGTTGACTACAAGGATCCTATGTCTACTCGCTCTTGGGTGGCAGCTCAGGCTCCCCGACGGGTATTTATAGCCCCTAGTCGCCGGGGGACGGAAGGTTTCTCCACTAACACGAGCACGAGCTCCACGCCACGCGTCCTCTCCTCCAGCTTGAAGTGCACAGGTCGCCCTTATCTCCTTTGGCTCCACTCGGCCACGGGAGCGCCCTGTGCAATCACGGGAAAACTATTCGTGACGTCGCCTAGCCTGCCTCTCCTTGGCATATCCTGCGAGGAAGGAATCCTCCGGGACTCGAACCTCTCGCCAAGATAAGTTTCATTTGATTATTTTCGCCAATTCCGCGAGCTTTAAAACAAGTTGCTAAAGTACTCGGGAAGCACACGCCTTGATCCGTGAAACCTCGGCTCTTCCGTACGCCTACCTTCCTACGCGTGCACGCGGCCCAGCTCCCTGCGCTATGGACTACGGCTATCGGGGACCAGGTGCATAAACGTAACAGGCTAACTGCCCAAGGAAATTAAGAGACTTGAAAGCAGGAAGCGGAGTTCATTAGTATTTGTATTGCCGAATATTTTCTCCTCGAGTTTTTACCTTATTACAGGGTACTGACGACTACTCGGCGTGCTTAGCCCTCACGTTCGGGGGCTGGCGCCGGGACGACTACTCGGCGTGCTCAGCTCTCACGCTCGGGGGCTGGCGCCGGGACGACTACTCGGCGTGCTCAGCTCTCACGCTCGGGGGCTGGCGCCGGGACTACTACTCGGCGTGCTTAGCCCTCACGTTCGGGGGCTGGCGCCGGGACGACTACTCGGCGTGCTCAGCTCTCACGCTCGGGGGCTGGCGCCGGGACTACTACTCGGCGTGCTTAGCCCTCACGTTCGGGGGCTGGCGCCGGGACGACTACTCGGCGTGCTCAGCTCTCACGCTCGGGGGCTGGCGCCGGGACTACCACTCGGCGTGCTCAGCCCTCACGCTCGGGGGCTGGCGCCGGGGCGACTACTCGGCGTGCTCAGCCCTCACGCTCGGGGGCTGGCGCCGGGACGACCACTCGGCGTGTCTCGCAGGACTCCGCCGGCCCTCACGCTCGGGGGCTGGACGCCGAAATTAACGTCGGATGATTTAGCCAGGTGCTCCTTGACTAACCCTTGGACCGATTCCTTCGGAATCGCTTCAAGGCTCGGGGGCTTACGGCCAACGGACGCACCTCGCGGCGCATCCGTTGATTGTCTGACGACTTCAGAACAAGGCTACTAACCCTTGGACCGATTCCTTCGGAATCGCTTCAAGGCTCGGGGGCTACGTCCAACGGACGCACCTCGCGGCGCATCCGTTGGGTAAACGGCTTTTTTCTCCAGTATCACGCGGTTTCGCTTCCAACTGCAGCAGGCTCGACGCTCATCGGACAGCGCGACCTCGCCGACTTGTCCCTCAACCACGTACTACTCGGGGGCTTGTCGGGGGTAGACCCCCAGGGGTACCCAGAAGGCGGATTGGCCCAACCAGCAAGGGGCGGCCCAATCCGAGTACATCTGCATCGGTTTGTCGGACTGGCTGGCCCACCAGTCGGGGGCCCACCAGTCGGGCGAACCGAATGGGCGCGACGACGCGCGCAGCAAGGAAAGCACACGGCGTATCCCGCAAGAAGCTCGGAGATCAGGATAAACTAGCCGGAATTGTAGGGAAAGATATCTGTAATCGTTATAGGATCAAATCCTTGTAATTCGGGTAGGTTACGATCTCTGGCCGACTTGTAACTCAAGGCAGCCGGACTATATAAGGCGCCTTGAGAGCCCCCTCCAGAGCATCAACATCTACGCTACAACCCACAATCACACAACCCTAGGACAGAACCCAACTACGGAGATCCTTCAGGAACTTCATACACAGCAATACAATCGCCGCCAACACAGGACGTAGGGTGTTACGTCATCTCGACGGCCTGAACCTGTTCAATCCTTGCGTCTTGTGTTACCATCGACTTCTGATCCTCGATCTGTCCCTCGACAAATCAACCACGTAGGCTACCCTGTGTGGACTGCCGGGTCCAAACATCCGACACATACCTGTCGAGCACACTGAACCTGGCGCGCGCCTTGAAAGGCTCCAGCCAGACGGCGGTGCTCTCGTCCAGGCAAAAGAAGATGGATATGAACTCGGCGCAGTCGGATTGGGCGCCATTAGGGTAGTACCAGATGCGCCAGGAGTGGCCTCCGACCAAGAAAGGGCGAGACTTCACGCACCTTCCGTTGGGGAGCTCCTCCTTGGTGCGCGAGTAGCCCTCGATCTGGAGCAGGTGGTGCCCAGTGACCGTACCCGCGACAATGGAGGAGGCGGATCCCGACGCTGCCATGGCGGCGGCGGCGGCGAGGTGTGGTTTTGCGTTGGGGGAATGGGAACAGGACAACAGGAGTTGGTTTCGGGGAGAGAGTGGCGTAGAGGTTTTGTCTTTTCCAGCTGGCTTGGTTGGAGGCAGTAAATGGCAGGAAAGAAAGAGATTTTAAATATGAGAGACTAAAATTTTAAAATTATATTGTTTGTTTAGGCAGGAAAGAAAGAGATTTTAAATATGAGAGACTAAAATTTTAAAATTATATTGTTTGTTTAGTGGGTACGTAAGAATTTTGATAGGAATGAAGATCTAATACACAGCAGAGTAGGAGCACTTTCAATCAGGGCCATCCTTTCTGTTTTTCGAGATCCGGGATATGGTACTGTCATGGAGATTATGTCTCATCGGTGTATTCCTGTATCGCCGAATACGTATGTAATACGCGAATTTTCTATTCGGCCTCGGAATCTGGTACGCACCTGGGCGGCTTGTTTATGCCCCCGATGGGCAGAATCGATTCAAATTTCGAATCCACCCACTGCTTTGTGCCCGTCTCTCCCGTCCGGGCGGCGGCGTTCGTCCTAGCAGATCTAGGAGCCGTCTGCGGTTCCATGGCGATTAGGTCGCCGGAGGATCGTAGTGTTGTCGGAGGCCTCGACCTGGAGGATGCGCCGTCGCGGTCAGAAGGTGCTCCTTCCAGAATCTGGTCGGGGGCGGACGCTGGCGAGCAAGGTGCGCCGACGGCGATGCAGGGGCGCGACTACGGCGACGGCGCTTTACCTTGGATGGGCAAGGTTAGCTCCGACTCTGGATTCATGCCATAATACGTCTCTTATTTAATGCCGTTGGTGGGATCATTTTGGCTTGAGGCGTTTCCCTCCAGTGATGGTTGAGCGCTTGTTACAGTAAGGTTTGTTATTGGAGTGAGTTGTTGGTTCTTCGATTGCTTTGCTTATTTCTTTTGGGCGTTTGGGGCAGAAGACATGGTAGTGAAGGGTAGATCTTTGATTGTGTATTCTGTGATTCCTTTTCTGTTTATGTGTTACAGAGCAGGGTATGTGCCGGCATTTCAGTCGTAGGGGGAAAACATTTTGCGTGCAGTAAACAACTAGACCTAAATATTGAGGCTACTTGTGAGTCGAAATCTGGAAGAAGGTACATTTTTTTTCAATTCACAATAGTTATATACATGTATATCTTGAAGGTGTGGATTTTTACTGTCATATTTAAAATTCAAATTTTCTTGGATTGGAAGGGAGAATTCTGGGGGACACAGTTCTGAGAGCGCGTGTTTCAGTTCTGGAAACATGTTCGTCGTCCATGAATGTTATTTTTTGCCTGGTGATTTGCAAGAATTGGTGCTTGAACTAGTACACTACCATGTTGATTTGTTGGAGGATGCAGTCGGCGTCGGGCAGTTGTGGCCCGCCCTATAAAGTTTGGTGGTTTCAATTGTGAATCAGCATCATCAATGCAGGGAGCTTCCAGGAAGATTGGGACAGTTTGGTATGAGAATAGTATTCTGATTACTGGTTTGTGGATTTTAGAACCTCGTTTTGCTTGGGGGATTTGTAATTGTCCGTTTCTATTTTGCAGCGATGGTAATCCGAATACTGGTCATGTGAGAGAAAATATTGGGTTTGGACATGGTCTTGTTCAGAGGTACATATCGAAAAAAATAGAGAGTATTTTGTTAGTTTAATAGGTAAGTTAATTCATATGAAATTTTTATGAGTTTTTGTTTTGATTTGAATCAGAGAACCTTCTGGTTCTGATGGTGGTGAAGATGTGGCAGCATGTGTTCCAGGGGTTAGGTTGGAAGTTGACCTAAATGATCTTGTTAGTTGGTTTGGCAGTGAAAGGTGGGTTTTCTACAGTGAAAATTGAATGGATTGCATAATTCAATATATTACATATTCATGAAATTAAGTTGGTTTATGTTTACAGTGGTGGAGTTCAGACTGAAGTAGTAATGGAAGGCACCGGTGATTCTGAGAATATTGAGACTAGAACTGTACCACACGAATTTGTTTTCAGTTCGTTACCGGATAGGTATTTTTTTTAGATTCCTTTGTTACTGATGTTTTGCTGTGGCAAATATTTTAAGGTTAATATTTTTTGGGACAGCGATTAATGATGCTGTGGCAAATAGTTTGGTTGTTTGGATTCCTGGGAATATTTGAAGTTCATAACATTTGGTTTGGTAATGTTAGCAGCAAAGGAATTTACACTGAAGACGCAGCGGAAGTTATCGTTGAGCCAAATAACATTGCGGACAGTACTGCTGCATTGGATTCTGTTGGTGGTTCGCTACAGCCCATGTGTGATGTTTTATATAGTCTTCTTAAGGATGATTAGCTGTGTCTCAAACTGTTTTGTTGTTAATTCTTTGTCTTTTCTGTAATGTTGTTTTCTGGCCATGCAGTGGTGGGGTGGTTGGAGTACATGGCTTTGATCTGAACAACTGTGGAGCAAGCGTTTCATTGGCGTCATCTGGTTTTTATGAACAAGATGGTGCGTTGGCTGTCGTTGACAAGGATTGCAATGCTGTAACACAAGATGTGGGTAACACAACAGCATGGCGGCGCAGGTATGTATCCATTGTCGATAAAGACAACTGTCATGTTTCCATGTGAAGTTTTTCAGTTTATGACCAGAATTATGTTTGGCTGTTATGCTTATATTTTTCCAAAATTGGATGATTGTATTGCAGGCATGTTGCTACCAACGGGCCTGGGCACCGTGAAAAGCTAGCAGGAAAAGACAGTGCGCTACAGATGGCTCTAATGAAGTTCAAGGATAGACAATCTGATAATATTATAGATCCGACAGTAGGGACAGAGTTTGATGATTTGCATGAAGCTTTTGAATATTACAACCTTTATTCTTGGGAGTGTGGTTTTGGTATAAGAAAAGGAAAGAAACGGTACTCCAATAACAGGAAGAATAGGAAACTACCTGATGATGAGCGGTATCAGCTTGGGCAGGAATTCAACTGCAGTTGCGGGGTAAGTGCATGACTTTTGGTATTTTTTTTAGAAGCACCATAACTCATTTTGCCGCATTTGCCTAATTATGTTTGGCCTTCATTCTGATCATTTTAGGGGAAAGCTGGAGAGAACTTGAAGACATCATCAACACGTACTAACTGCCCAGCAATGTTGAGGCTAGGACGGACAGCAGATAATGGATGGGTAGTGGTGGCTCATATATCTGAACATAACCATCCGCTGTCGCACTCTTACGGAGAGAAGAAACAGTGGCCTTCACATTATCATCTGGACAAATACACCAAAAGCCTGGTACGTATGTTGAGGGAAAACAATGTTGGCATAACGAAGCTATATAGTATTCTTGGGAATTTTTTTGGTTCCATGGAAAAGGTACCAACAACCAAGAGGTGTTTGAAGAATCTTTGTCAGAAGATCAATAGAGAGCATGCTGCAGATGACATCCAGAAAACACTTGACCTATTTGGTGAGATGCGTAAAAAGGATCCTGGGTTTGTCTATTGTGTTGAGCCTGATGAGGATGGAAGGATCAAAACACTTATGTGGACCAACAGCCAAAGCCGTATGCAGTACCAAAGTTTTGGAGACGTCATGACTTTTGACACGACGTACAAAACTAATCTTTATGAGATGCCGTTTGGTCTATTTGTTGGTGTGAACAACCATTTCCAGAGCATCTTGTTTGGTGGTGTGCTGATGACAGACGAGACGATAGAGAGTTTCCGTTGGGTTTTCAAGAATTTTGCATCATTAATGGGTGGAAAGCATCCAGACACTGTTCTAACAGGTAGTTAACGTATCCTATATTTTTGTTGTGCTACAGAATTCATTCCTATAATTGGGCTGTAACAACTTATCATTATTTGCTGTCACGCAGATCAGTGCCGGGCCATGGAGGTTGCAATAGCTCTAGAGTGGAAAGAGACGGTGCACAGATGGTGCAAATGGCACGTGTTACGCAGAGTTGCTGAGTGTGTTGGACTGAAGTACACCCAGGTAACTGATTTCAGGGACAAATTCCACAAAATGTTGAATGAGATGCTAACAATTGAAGAGTTTGAGAGTGCTTGGTTATCGCTGCTTAAAGATCTTGGTTTGTCCGAGAACCCATTCCTGAATCAGATTTATGAAACAAGGAAAATGTGGGTAAAAAGTTATTTCACGGGTGTTTTCTGTGCAAAGATGACAACCACACAACGCAGTGAGAGCGCTAATCACATGTTAAAGGGTATTGTCCCGCCGAATGCACCATTGCACCATTTTGTCCGCCAGTACGACAAGATGCAGTACATTAGGGACGAAGAAGAGAACCACCAGGAAAGAAAGTCGAGGCTGGTAAGTTATTGAACAAGTATAACTTCTTGGTACATGTATGCTTGATTTCTGGTTTTTTGGGTTGGTTTGAATAATGTTTATGTTAGTTTTAATTGGTGCTAATATTTGATTCTTACCTTTCACAGAACAAGAAAAGCAAAAGGACCGGAGGTCCGTTGGTGGTAGATGCAAATGAGATATACACTCCTAAGTTATTCAAGCAATTCTGTGCATTAAAGGACGAGTCCGAGTTTTACAAGGTCATGGAGGAGGTTCCGGGTCTACTGTACAGAGCTGAGCACTATGATCTTGCTCGAGTGGAGCGCTGGTGCAAAGGTTCATACTTGGTGTCAGTAATAGATGGTGGCGAAAGCTATTCTTGTGAATGTGGCCTCTTTGAGCATTTCGGCCTGCCATGTGCACATGTGCTTCGGGTTAGTACATGTCTATCATTTTTCAGTTTGCAATTGCAATATATAACTGCCCACAAGTGCCTGATATAGTATCGCTGAAATGTAAATAGGTGCTCATTACCACGGGGGCTCAGAAACTCCCTGAAAAGTTGGTGATGAAGAGATGGACAAAGAAGGCAAGGCTGGACGCTACATACCAGAATTTGAAGTCCAACAAAGACGGTCCTGCAGCAAAGTCCTTGACTTACCGGCACACCTCTTTGATGATCAAGGTTCTTGAGTTCGTTGAGTTGGGAGATAGCAATGTTGAAAGCCACAAAATGGCCTTGGATATAATAGAAAGAGGCATTAGTGACCTATCTGAAGTTGGCAAGGTGAAGGATGGGCTTGGTCTTGGTCACAGCCAGAGTAGCGATTCTGATGAAGATGTTGCAGATGGTGGTTTTCTTGACAAATTCCCGCAACGGGTACCCAAGAGGAAGAACGAGAAAGGGCGTCCAACGAACAAGAGAGACAGGCCAGCTTATGAAGGAGGATCAAATCGGCCACGTCACTGCAGCATCTGTAGGAGTCCATTGCACAACAAACTCAAGTGTCCAGATCGACGAACTGATCTTGATGCCCAACGAAGGCCACCAACATGCTCTGGTTGTGGAATATCAGGCCATACGGCTGATCGTTGTGTTGCAAGTGATGAACAAGTTATTGCTATTACATCACAGTTGTTGTAGGCTGTCAACTATTTCGTTGACAATGTGTATTGAATCTTTCAGATTGAACCTCATTGTTTGTAATTGCGATGTACTCTGCTGGTTCAGCGGTACCCAGGCATGTAATCTTGCAGAAAACCTATTTGCTTGAAGAAGATGTAATTTTGGCATCATTTTATTTTGCCATAATCTTAGAGAGTTGTAGTGAATATGTACCAGAACCACCCCCTTTCTGGGCATGTTATTTACTGTGGCTCACAATTTTTTAATTGAATGCTGTTGGTTGATTCTCTGTTGAGTGTGGAATGTAAACAAGTGCAGCAATTTGTGCGCGCGGTGTTTTATGTACAAGGACGGCAGAGGCACGTTTGGGACCAGTGAGGCGGGCATGTTACTGCTGGCAGTGCTACCTGGCAGCGCCAAAGTTTCTCTTTTGGGGGCAGCTAAATCTTTGGCAGCATGGCGGCACTGTATTTGAAATTTAAGGCACAGGAGTGCGCGGCTGGACCACAAGCCAGATATATATAGTTCCATGCCAGTGCTATGTCCGCTTGGCAGGTTAGCGTTGCCGAGGAACATTCCAACAGCCGAAAAGGCCACTCTGCAGGACCGTGGACATCGATGGGGGATCTGGGTTCAGGGAGCATTGGTTCAGTGGTACATGCTTCCTTGTGTCGTTATTCCTTTTTGGTCCCCCCTTGTTCGCAAGATTGCTTGCTTTAAGGTTCTTTTTGGCAGGGATCTGATGTCGTAGTAGTGGCTAAGCCAGGAGTTGGGATAACAAATCTTTCCATCCCACCAGTAGGCTCCAAAAGGAAGCGTGGAGAGGGGCTTTCTGATCTGGTGGAAAGCGACGATTCGGTTAGTTGTCGTTGTATGCCTTTTGCTTTCAGTTGGGACAGATCTGAAGGTACCTGTATGAACTATTTCAACAATTCAGGCTTCTGTGAAATAAGTACCATTCTGAACTGTTTTAGTTTGGATTACGTCTAAATCATGGCCACTCGTTGACGACAGGTGGTGACACCAGCAACATGGCGGGGGGGTCTTCAGCGAGGGGTCTATTTGGTGGTTTTGATGGCAACGTTGAGGCTAGTGACCAAGCAGAACTGGGAAAGGATGCTTGTGGAGATCCACTTCATGGTACATGTGGTAAAATTTTGTCACTTGGGTGTAGTCACCTTGGGTGAATTAAGTATCAGAATGATCACATTATTGATTGTTCCAGGTGGATCGGTCCTTCAGGAAACTAGTGGTGGTGGAGCGTGTGCTGGAATTGATGACGATGATGTTGCTGCACCACATGGTGGAGAAGCAACAACCACAATCATCTCTGACCAAGATGAGCATATTAATGCTGCTGAAGTTGTAGACCATGTTTTAGAATGCACTGAAGGTTTGAGTGATCATCTTAAAGGATGTAAGGGCTTCACATTGGGAGATACAAAGTATGGTAAGCGATCAATTAAACGAACATGATTAAACTTGATGTATTCCACTAATTCACTCAGTTAAGTGTTGTATTTAATTGGAGTGATTGATTAATCAGGTTTGGTGAAAATGTGTGATGGACCACAGTTCGATGTTACTCCGATAAGACGAGGGGAAGGCGGGGTTTTAATATCAAACAGTGGTTCTGCATATGCTGACAGCATCCAAGGAAGAGATGTAGAAATTGGAAGAGGTGTGTTGCGTTAGCTCTTTTTGCCAGTTTCTAATTTGGAACAATATCAGTATTAACTATGCAGTGACTTAATTGGCACTGACAGGTTCATTGGTGTCAAGGAAGAGGGTTTCTGGATTATTGGGAGATATTAGCAGCAATAGTACAACCCAAGGTTCTAGGAAAAAATTGTGCACAAGGAAGAAGCCTCGTTTAATTTCTGGTGGTGAAGACGACAAGGAGAGTGCCGGTACTGCTGGTTCGCAAGGTACGGAGGCTGAGCAGGCCTTACCTGTTGAAGAACAAGAAGACAATATGCTACTACATGCTTGTAAAATAATGCCGTGCAAAAGGCACGTTGAGAGCAGGAGTGTGCCTCCATCCCCTTTTGAACTTAGCCTGTGCCATGCAGAACCTAAGAGAAGTGTAGTTGATGCGGAGTATAAGAAAGTTATGGATGCCACCGGGGTCAAATTGGAGAGGTAATACTACCCATTTGCTTAAGTTTTAAAGCTTCATGACCACGAAGATTATGAATGTTGTGTTATTTAAATATGTTGAGTGACCAAAAATTTGTCTTCTTAGGAGCTGGGTGGTAATTGAAACACACATGACCATAAAGTTGACTGGAGTAGTTCTGCAAGATCAATTTTGGGAGGAAGCCACAGTGAATGAAGATGTACTCGGTGCAATGGTTAGGGTTCTTCAGTGCCACGAGAGTTCTATGTACAACAATTCTGGTTGCCCATACAAGCACTGGAGGCACTTCATGCCACCAGACTTTTCAGTAAGCACTAAACTAAATGAATTGAATTTTATCATTGGTACTTCATTTGGTTGGCCATTTCTGATCTTTTTAACATTGAAGGGAATGGTAATTGGTACAAAACAATTTGATATAACGGACACGGTGCGTGCTATGTTCCTTGGCAGCCATTTGGGAAGCAAGTTTGAGCAATGCAAAATGGTGCGTATAATACTCTATGTTTAAGCAGTAGTCTTAATTACCTACTTTTTCTAATTGCAATAACTAAAATGACAGGTAATGGTGCCAACTAATGCACTGGTTGGTGGTGTTTGTATGTTTGGGATACGTTTCAGAGGAAGATCCATATTCTGGACCCTTTGTGTGGAGGTGCTTCCAGAACTGATCAGGAGAATCTACATGAGCATTATGTCAAGATGATCCATAGTGCACTATATGCTTGCAAAGATGCTATGTTCAGTGGATGGGATGATGACTTCAATGGTTACAGTGGGGAATACAGACGTGGCACATATACAACTACAGATAGGTAAATGCAAATGCGGTACATGTTACATGTTTATGGATTGTTACAAAGAACTAAACATGCGGCATAACAAAATTACAGGGCTGCAGACACTGCATTCTATGTGATCCATTTCATGAAGTGGTTCGATGGAATCAAGATGCTACGTGACATAGACAGGGTAAGCATAAGTACCCTTAGGCAGAGATGCTGTCTTTTAGTGCAGGGATTATAAGGCTAATGTCGCTAACTTGTGCAGATGAAGGCACATAGGCTGCGAAAGAATATGCTACATGATGTGCTTATGGTTAGAGGGAACAAGGCTGATCTTCCAGCATTCATCGCGGAAAAGATTGACATTGATGCTTAGGGTTACAGTGTCAGATGGCTGATGCTTAGGGTTACAGTGCCAGATGATGGCATCTGGAGTGACTAATCTTTTGGATTCATGTCGTGTAGTTTCGTGTGGATCAGTAGGCTGTAGAAGAACTGGTTGGGAGTTTTATTTATTGGTTGCTTAGTGGTTGTGCAGTGAAGATTGTGTTATAGAACTTCATGGAGTTGGGGATATCATTATATCACTGCAAAATTTGTGTTGTACTGATCGCAAATCCTATTGATCATCATATCCTTCAGTGCGTGGTTCATGTATTATTTGCGATCTTTTTTGGGTTATTTCTTTTAGAACTTGTTTCCTTCATGTAGGTAGAGCGAAGTGTTGGATCACAACTCGATGTTATGATACATGTACATACTATACATCGCACCGGACCGTGTATAAAGGTTGACATAATAACTATTCATAACTTAAGAAGCAGATGGATGAGAAACATGATACATCATTGTCAGGTGGAGAACATTAAAGCAAACTTAAAGCAGTAGATAGGGCCTTATCGGCGTCTTAACAATCACTACAAAGAAATTAAGCTTTGGAGGGAAAAGGGCTAACGATGTAGGTTATTCCCACAATACATGAGGCCAGGATACTCTAGAGGACAACTCCCAGGCCTATTCGCCCCAAAACCCTATCAAACCTAGTTGGGTACTAAGTACGAAATGATGATGGCAATAATAGCAAGGAGCACCACAAGCTGCGTCACCATCAAACCATGGGGCGTTCCTCCCCGGTGGAGCTCCTTTCTGTTTTCCGGCATATCCTGGGGGACTGGCCTCTGGATCTGGTCTAGACCAAAGAAGGAGTTGTAGGCTCGAACAGCTTGTTCATATGAACTATACTTTTTGTAGGAGCAACCTTTGAATCCATTGACTTGTGCGTTGCAAATTGCCCAATCGTTGTACACCCCGGGCTTGCGGCCAACAAAGACAACGTACCAAGCCATTGGATCTGCGTTGGCACAAAAAATAGGAAAGGCAATACAAATGAATAATAATGTATGCATAACAGGAGTGCGGTACTGATATTTGAAGAAACACTGAAGGAGATGTGATTTAACAAATGGATCTACGTTTGTGGGCAACAAAAAGGCTACTATGTCTGGGAGAAAGGGGGGTAAATTCTTCGGCGCACAACAAAATCTTGTACATATGTAGGCACAGAAGCTGTAACGGGAACCTCTTGCTTGAAATTTGGCGAAAAATTAAGGAATGAACCGCGAATCCAAATGTTACGTACCTTTCCAGGGACGAGCTGCTCCCAGGGAGGTATAGGAAGAGAGCAGGGAACAGTATGAGAACCAAGAAGCTGTCTTCCTCCGTGACTGTGACAATCCAAGGTAAATAAAGCGAAGGAGGGCCAGGACTGGAGGTGGTGTGGTAGCTTTGGTGAGTAAAAGCAGTGTTCAATGCTATGCCAACCAAACACAGCAGTATTTAATTCGCCATTTTTTTCCGGCTTGAGCTAATAAGAAGAGGGAAATAGGACTGGCATTTTTTATTGCCTTGCTTTTCATTTTTGGGAATTTGAGCGTGATATGGCGTCACCGTGACAACAGTCTTGTTAGCGGAACCCATTAGGTACATGTGTCAAGCTCGTCTCATGTTACCATCCAGCGCGAGGACATAAGAGCAACTCCAGCCGGGGGACTAAATTTAAGCCTCTATATTGCTTTTAGGGGCCGGTCATCTCCAGCCGGGCCCCTAAATGAGCCTCTATCCCTTGTTTTAGTCTCCCAATGAAAAAAAAACAACTCCAGCCGGGCCCCTAAACGGGCTACTATTTTGTGGAGGCCTCCAAATTTTGGTCCTGGGCCCCTAGAACTGGAGGCCCTCTAAATTTAGTCACCCGGCTGGAGTTTGAAGCCCCTAAATTTTTGTGGACCGGCCCCTAAAAGCAATATAGAGGCTCAAATTTAGTCCCCCGGCTGGAGTTGCTCGACTTGCACGATCCATCAGCATTGCAGTTAAGTTGATTGTAGCTTGGTACATGTACTGATCACTAATCACTTAGTGATAGCAACTAAATATTAAAAGTGTACATGGTAAGCCTAGGTGCAATACAAACATAGTTTGGTAGAACAAATCTAGTTCTTAGTTGCAATGGGGCAGGGGAATTACAACTAAAGGTCCATGGATGCAAAAGTCTTCAACTAAAGATCAACAACCGTTGGAGAAAATGTCTTTGATGAAAGAAGGTAGCTGCGCTTCATTGCCATCTATAGAGAGAGCTTCATACATGAGCATGTACCGGACATCGTCAATGTTTTCCTTTGACAAACAGAAAAGAACAAGCGGGAAAGCACTCAATATCAAAAATCATCATCAATCACTGGTCAAATATTAGATTCATACCTTGCTAATTGGGGAGGCTAGGTATTCGCTGTTGTAATGACGAGCATAGTGTAGCATACATATACCGCTGTCGGCACTGTTTGAGTGTAATAAATGGCAAAGAATCAAGGAAGTGAATTTGTGACGAACGGTAGCAGGCAATTTCTATGAACTGTGAATACATATATCCTATGATATTACCTGTTGAAGGTGTCGTAGCTGAGCTTAGGGTAATGCAGCTCCCACTCGTCGTGTGGATTGACTTCCCAATTTGTAAAAAACTCCTTGGCACAGAGGGTTAGTGAATTGTTTAGAACCTTGTGGAAATGCTCATGTGCCGGTAGGCGGTCATCTGCATGAGCGGGGTCAAGAACATGAACTGCTGTACTGTTCATGTCAAGCATGTATACACACCAAATGCGATCGACGATAAGAGGAATGATGAGCTGCGGCAATAAGTACATATTCAAGTAGTTAGGAAATTAATCGAAAATGGAACAAAATACGAAGAGAAGGGGGATCTATTAGGAACGAACCATTGAACAATGTGAGACGATATGGGTTTGGCCCAGAAATTCATTAAGTACTGATTGAACACGGTGAGGGGAGAATTCCCCAATTGATTGTAGCTACAAAAGATTTATAGTTGTTAAGGTTACACGAACAGGTATTGCTCTATACCATAAAAAAAGGATGCAATGGCTTCTCAAAGGAAAAAAGTACTTACTGCAAAGGCCGACTCGAAGAAATGTCTCCATTGGACAAAGGATGGCTTGTTAGTGGAAGTAGCATCATTAGCATTGAATTTGCGCAGTACTAAGTCGATTATATCATAGTCGATGAGCTTGCGTCCAAGAAAATTGTCCTTAATCTCATTGCCAACCAACAAGATGAGCCTTGGCAAAGGGTGGATTATCCAAGGGCTGCAAATAGAAGTGGATTCCAGTTAGAACAGATAAATAATGCATAATTTAAGTCTGCCATGAGATGAGAGGTATTTCATTGCAGGATGAATTAATTTACCAATTATCGTCATCTTCTGAAGATCGATGACATGCTTCAACTAATTTGCCAATGGCCAGATGATCAAGGGAAGGGTGGGGTTCCAAATCAAGCCATGAAGGTGCTTTGTCGGGAAATGCAGGGATAGGAACCTTCTCGTGAGTGGAATTCAACTCCTGGAAATACAATATCCTTCCTTTGATTGGTGAGCTGCCTTGGCACAAAGCGACGGTATCCCAGAGAACATCCTGAACATGCTGTTTCGTTGTCAACACAGACGACGGCAGATTAGGGCTTGTGGCTGAATTGGGTTTTGAGGAAGATGGTTGGCCAAATGGTATTGGTGATATGTGTGTGTTCATACGGAGAACAGTGGCTTCAGGGGTGATGAAAGCACCAGGTCCCTGAGACAAATCAAGGCCAAGGTCGAAAGATGGAGCGGCGATGGTTGATTCTGGAAGATAACAATTGGTTCAGTACAAACAAACGATGGCTGTGTCTTTGTTACAATAAATAGTAAATAGGTCATTCACTTACCACATGGCTTCCTGATTTTATTCGGAGTACAGACAAGTTCATTCTGGTTCACACGTTTTGCATTGGATTTGATAATTGGATCACTGCAGGTAAAGACGGCACTATCCGCCACGTCTGAGAAATGGAAGGTACAGATTAAATTATATAGCATCTCAAGGCGAGGTATGAAAACCATATGTGGCAAGGTCGACGAGGTACCTTCTTTTGGAATGTGTTGTTCAGTGCATGATTTCTTCATGATGCCCCTGGAATTGGCTGACAAGGAAGACACAGGTCCAGAGTGAAACAGTCTATGGCAGTAATATATCAAACAATCACTTAAAGGGATCAGGGGGATGTGTACATAAACATACAATTGGTGTCTGAAGGGCATGGGTGGGCTCCGAAATCATGAGGGGTATGGCAGTTTCTTGGTTTCCGATGCATCTTCTGCATCTGGTCCAAACCTACATACTCCACCAGCCAATCAGCCATTGCCGCATTACGCCTCATGATTGAGGACCGGAGGTTGAAAAGGTCCTTGATCATCTTAGCATTTTGCAGCAGCAAAAAGTCGATAGCATATGACCGTTCCTGGACGAATCAAGCATACAAATTAATATCATCGTATCAGTGAAGGTCGAAATCAAATGAAATATAAATTATTTAACTTGATGCACCTAAAAGGGAAAAATTGATGCTTACAAGCCCTGGGTGTTTAGCACGGATGTAAGCAGCAAGGTCAGAAGGATGCTTGAACTCATATGTATCTGGTGTTAATAGGCTAGGAACACCGATTGTGTCTGCCGAGGTGTCCACTGACAAATCGGCAGGGTTTGGCCGAGCCCGTTGGGGAACGCCACCCATTGGTGATTGGTAGGTGGCGCGCATGTAAGAAATTGAGTCGTTACTGCGAAACTGAACAAAAACAGTGGGAAATATGGGTTACAAGTGTAGAAGCTATACACGATGATGGCAGGAAAATATGAAGTTCAGAGTAATTTAGATATGATGGCTGAATAACTATTACTTACACCAATGAATCGAGTGTATCCATTGTCATGCCTAGAAGAACACATGAGTATCATCTTCCCAAGGGATTCCTGGTCAAATGGCTTGATGCGGGGGAAAAAATGTGTCAGCTTGTTGAAGGATCTGAGGTCCACATTGTCAAGAAAAAATATCTGCAGGCATAAAAGAGGGACATATGATGTGAACTAAATACTTGGGATATATTGTTGAGAAAGAAAACAACCATTGGCCATTGTGCGAACCTGGAGGAAGATGTGACATCCAGTAAGAGATGATACGGATCCCTTCCTTACAATCTCGTCTCGCACTCTACGGGCGCTCTCAAGCACATAACCGTGAACATAACGGCACCAATTAAATCTTTCTATCATTTGAGTGTCCTTTAGAGCACCCCAAAAATCGATGTTGCAGTGATCATGCTTGGCAGAAGGAGCTAAAAGATGTGCCATGACAAAAACAACAAATGCAACCTTGAAGTTGTCTATCTCTATTCTAGCAGAACTATCGTCAAGATGCATCTCAAGAACAGATTCTAGACCCCTGATGCTCCTGTAGTCTTTGGAAGACAACCCGCAAGACTGTCTAATCATTTCTATCTGAGATGGCAAGATATCTGCGCTGGCTACATCCAAGTCGCCGCATGGGATTCCAAAGACAATACCAACATCTCGCTCATGAACCCAAAGCTGTTTTGACTCGGACAAAACTAGAGTGCTACTCTCCGTATCTAGCTTGCTTAACAGCCATAAAGAGAACTTGAGATTTACCTTGGTGATGCAAGGTACCTCAAGGATTCCGCCAAAACCTATCTCGCGGATCAACTCCTTCTTGAACTCACTAAACTTTGACACGATTACGTGCACAGCCTTGGGAGAGCACCGATTTGTGATGTTGGGTGCGGAACCCTCAGAGGAACCATCTTCCTCACTAGATGCAGAAGATTGTGGTGCAGAAGCGCGACGAGATGATTGAGCAGCAGCAGGAGCGGATGCAGACGGGTGCACCCGATTCGGACGGCCAGACAGCCGCCGGTGTTCTGACATGGAGAAGTAGGCCGATTAGAGCAGATTGGGATGAAGGGAGAACTTTTTTGATAGGCTTGGAACAGAATCAACGCGGGGAATGAGTTAAAGGAGACAACGTACCAGGTAGAATAAAACCGAAAGATGAGGTACATGTTTGAAACGGTACATGTACTCGCGCCAGAGAGGTGACTTGCTTCCACTTGCGCCTAGTGTTTACGACACGTGTCCTCCTTGTGCGCGTACATAATATATTATGTCACGGCCACAGCGGATACACCGGCAGCGAACCAACAACCGCATTAACTACAAACCAATCAGAGGCCTCCAACGTACAGGTCAAGTACGGCACCATGCCGCGATAGTCAAAAAGTTACTGCCAGGTAAGTACCGAAAGGTACAGGGAGAAGTAAATGCAGCACGTCCGCTACACCAAACAACATGTACTTCATGTCCAATCCAACTGTAAAGAATACTACTTTCTGTCAAACCTGCAGGGAGAGAGCGGTCAGGACGTATTCCACTTCAATGCTCAAAAAAACATTATACAGATACAATACGCAAGGTAAAACAAACTGGCACGAATCTTGGAACAGAATGGAAGCCCCGGATTGAACGAGTTCGAACACAACGGAGTAATTTCCCTTTTTCGTGTCTCATCGCCATATTTCCTTCAAGATCCGCTGTTCCTTGCTCCTTTTTTTCTCACAGAGCCGAACAACACACGGTAATGGTATGCTTCTTCTGTCCGGCTCAAACTGCAACCAATCTCGCTCAAGTTTTTAGGCCCTCTTTGGTTTCAATAAGTCCCTGACTTATTAAGTCAATTGTATTTAAGTCAGTTGTGTTTGGTTATAGGGACTTATAAGTCAGTGAGTAAAGACTGTTTTACCCCTATCCCATGCCTCTGTCCGTGGTCCCACTCGGGGTAGGAGGGGGAAAAGAGTGACTTATTTCACTTTAAGTTGGGGTGAAGCTACTTATGAACTTATAAGTCCTTTGCACTTTAAGTCAGTGCTGTTTGGTTACCACATGTGACTTATTTGTACTTTTTGCACTTTAAGTCCTCTGACTTGTGAAACCAAACAGGGCCTTGCTCTGCTCTATGTAATGACCAATCAAGTACAGCAAAAGAGACTGAAGCACAAGCTGGAGGTGGGGGCAGGACAAGAGGGGGAAAAGACTTTTCAACCACTGGTTAAAAAGGCTTCAAAGGCTCCAAAGCAGGAGCACAGTGGGCCGGCCGGTAGTGGGCCGTACTAGGAATCTACAGGAGTTGCGTTGTGCATGGGCCCACGTACACGCCACCTCCACGGCTCCACCACCACCACCCATCTCACCGGAAGCAGCGCAGTGCTGCCGTGCTGCGTGGTCCGTGCCCACCTCGGCACTGTGGGCGGTCCACCGTCCACAGCCTCCTCCTTTTCCTCTTTCAGGGACTCTACTGTACCGCGCCCTCCCCTACGCGCTAGGCGGCAGGGCGTTGCAGTCCTGTAGCTCCGCGCTCCAGCAGACCAGCACTGCTTTTGCGTCGCTGACACGGCGCATCACGGCCAATCGCCGCCGTGGCCGGTCGTCTCGCAGATGCAGACTAGCAGCGGCAGCAACGGGCAACGGCAGCAAAGAGCCCATGATGATGATGAGGTAGCCGATGAACCATGCAACACTTTCATCACAAAAAAGAAAAAAAAATCAGAACTCTGTGCAATCGGAACCCAGATTTTTCAGAGCATATACACTAGTACAATGCTTCCTGGAAGAGCATTCCAATAATTGGGAGCATAGCGCCTGCAGATTGCGAGGTCCGCTACCATTACCAACAGTTGCTGGCAGCCTCATCGTAATCAGTTCAGGGCAGGACTGTAGCTTTATTGATATAAAGGATTGCCCAATCGAGCGTACGTGCAAAGATGAACAGTCCTTGCTAGTTGCTACTACATGCCTACATGGCCTCAGACAGAGATAGCGTTCAACGCGACACAACCAGCAATTATTCAGTACAAGCAGGACGACCTCAGTGCAATTTTACAGCAGCAGTAAAGTTGGTGTCTGTGCCTGACAAACCAGACTTCCCTGAGCTATCAAATATGCTCATTAGACTAACCGAACGTGTGTCCGTGGGCGCGTAAGGAAATACATACTAATCCTCCATTCCAACGTAATACTGCACATAATACTAGAAAAACAGAGCAGCACGATTATTTTTCCCCTCTTTTTGGACTTCGATTTGACTCATTCATTTTTCTTCTCGAATTTCGCCCTATCAGCACCGCTGTAGGGGGCGACATGGTACGCGTATTGCTGGATGACGGAGAACACGACCATCTCAAGGATAATCAAGACGTTCTGGATCGCCTCCTGGATATGCTCCACGTCCAGCCAGAAATGGTGGGATTGGATCACGCCTACTTGAGTCAAAACATCAAGCGCAATACCCTGCAACGAAAATAGGAAATGGTGGGCAAGGTGAGAAACTGGAGAGCAAAGTGGGCTTTAACCAAAATTAGCACTTTTCCTTCAGTAATGAAACAGGCTCCTTCCAAATTCCAATGTGCTGCCTGATGTACCCACAAGGGGGACTGCACTGGCTGATTAATAAGGAAGGCAAAAGTGTCCTCCAGCAGGATGAAACTAAAGATCAAGCTTGCCTCTAAAAAGGATGAAATACCTAATATTTACTAGTTTGTTCCAAAAAGGTTTCCAACTATATATTTCTTTTACGCTACACATCTTTCTAGAGTACTTGCTTATTTGTCATTCACAAAGTAACATGTACTTGTGTCACTGTTTTATAAGAAACTATTGAGTCTGGATATTTAAATGAGATTACATGGAAACTAAACTGCAAATGGAGCTCCTAGATTGGCAATTATGGAACGGAGGTAGACAATGTGGTTATAAGCTTCAGATGAAGGCATGTCAAATCAATCGAAAGGAGCAAAGAAGTCATCCAAAACTATCTACACCACACTAACTTATATGTGCTTTCAGAAAAATCATCCAGTCAGTTGTCTAGACTCTAGAAGCAATCATCAAGACAATCACCGGTGCTAATTTATAAAAAAGCATTCACAAACCAAGGACAGTTGTTCTAAAACTACTTGCCATTCAGGTCAAGATGATTTACCTGCCAGAAAGAGAAGAAGACAATCCCTTTGATGCACAAGAATTTTGCAAGAGGCTTGTGAGGTGCCAGCTCTTTAGCAAACAAGTGGTAGAAAATAACCAGGGCATATAATGCCATAGAGACTGAAAAGTTCAGTATAATTGTAAACGTCCAGCTGACCCAGCTTGGGTACATCCCAAGAAGCTGGAGGGTAATAATCAGAATGGAGCATACTGGCCTAATAACAACAAATTGCCAGGTCCAGTACTTCAGAAGCTTCAGTGTCTTGTGCTCCAATCGGACAGTGCGGGGCTGCCAGAGTAGAACGCATCATATTATTTGTTTCTTTCAGTAAATAAAGATAGAAATTCAATTAACCAAAACTAAAGAAATGTGTACACTCAAGTACAAACCGCAATGTAGATTATAGGTGCAACATATAACCGCGATGCAAAGAAAGGCTCTAGAGTCTAGACACAGCATTATTAAAGTACATAGGCTGTTGAAAACTATAATTAAAGAAACTGGAATTCAAACACACAAAAAAAACATTTTAAGTACACCAGAAGATTTGGAAAGCTATAACTGACGAAACTGGATTTTACATAGAAGATAAAACTGGTGTCAGAATACTCACCATTCACTATATACTTCAACCAGCCTACCAAAAGCTACACAAATAACTTTGCTAATGGAAAAGTGAAAATTTTCTTGTAAAGACTGGAAAGAAATATAGTTCCACTGAAAATAATGCCACAACCTTCAAATACACAAGGTTTCTTATAGATATCCCCAGATATGGACATAATCATATAAGTTACTCAACATAACACAGGACACATTGCAAAAAATTTAAGCACAGATTATAAAAGTTTAGTAATGAAAAAAGTATTCTGTACCAAGTGATAAGAAAGGTACCAGGAAAAGAGAAACAGGGAAGGAATGATGAAGAACCCTCCCTTTGATTTCATCAGGGACTATGTTTTTGCTGATGGATATATTCAAGTAGCTGTACATCAATGACAAGAACTTAGCAATGACCTGCATAATTGAAAGAAAAATACATGTGTTAGCAAAACCCAAACTTCATTTAGGTCTAAGAATGTTGTTGACCCAAAGAAGACTCACCAGTGCCTCATAGCATTCCTTAACAGCATCCAAGAATGTGAAAAATGCCTTGCTTCCCTGGATATCAAGAAGACCCACAAAGGAAGAGATGGCATATAATGGAGCCATCAGCACAATAATAAGTATAGCTTTCTGCTCCTTGGGGTTTTTCCAATAGAAAAGATGTTGTGACACCAATTGCACGGTGAAATGCATAGATAGCATTACACAACCAGCTGCCCCAAGGAGGGTCAGAGTTGGGGCATCCATTTTACTTAGATCCATCCCCGGGAACGGAGACATGAGCGACATGGTGCCTGAAAAATATAGGGATTTAGGTTCTTCTTCGAAGGATACATTTATGCTAATGACAAATCAAACATAGCCCTTTGTAAGTTGTAACAGGGGAACCAAGGACATCAATACATTATGATACTGCAGAATTATTTGATTGAGCCCAGGTGTAGTACACCCCATTTGAAATGCACTATGTACACTTACAAAAATCGATAAAAGAATCATGTGTTTTGTCACAAATTTCAGAAGTGAACTTCTCTAAAGAGGGTATAGGTGACCTCGAGCTCAGCCCGGTTACACTGTAGTGAAGTGATCAATCACAATCTTTGCAGGCACAATTTGAATGTAGTTACAGCTAGGTTTTGGCTTCAAATTTTGAATTACCCAGACCCAGTTACCATTCTCTGTAATTAGATTTGTCAAGTGAAGACCAAGCACAGAACTAAAAGCCTGTAGCATCGATTTTGAACTAATAGAAAAAAGATCTAGAGAAGCATTAATGAACTCCTTCCATGGTAGCTAAACAAGGATACATTTGGCCAATGTATAAAACTAAAAATATTTACTAAGAAAAAAAAATCAGAGCTTCTTTAGAATAGGTACAGGGTATTGTCTGACTATATAATAGCTGTGTCCTGCTTTTGCATTCCCTCCATTGGAAACCTAACCTTCTCAAAGAATAGCAGAATTCCTTAGAGGAAATCTAGAACCTGAATTATATAATTCAGCATGACCACTAGTACCAGCTGCAGTACAGATATTAGCACTACTGTTCAAAACCTGATATTGAAAGCTCCTACTAGCCATGCCCTAAACCTAAATGATAGTAAAACTGAAATCAGATCCAGTGTTGGAAGCAATATCACACAGGTTCACAGGACTCAGACACTCGGCCACTCCCCTCAGGACAGGTCTAGCAAAAGGAAGAGGTGGTGTCGTATTCATGGCAACCAAAAACTGCTGCAATGGAAGAGGGAGCAAGGAGGTACAAGGGAGGCAACTGTGGGAAAGAACCATGTGCCGGGCATGGATGTGAATAAAGGTAGTGTCATACGATATGCTTGGTTGTGCTTTACATTTCAATAGTATAGATCTGAAATTAATTTCTTTCCTACTAGTTTGTTTACTCAACTCTGGACAGTTGAGTGAAAGCTTGGTAAAGGAAACCAAAGAATCAAGAACTATCTTATGCTCCTTATCTCTGGGAACATGTTCAGTTAAAGTACCTTAATTCATTTTTAAAGAATCAAAATAGCACTATGCCTTTATGCATCACCAGCCAATGACTTCATCAGCTTAACTAAACTGGGGGCAATTAAGACACACTGTTTCACTAGTCGAAAAATAAGGAAGCCGCCAATTATGTGCAGACTGCAGAGTGCTATAACTTGAAAACAGAACAAGGATTGCAGAATGAAAGGAGAAGTAGTAGTAATGTTGTATACAGCTTTTATGTGCAGACTGCAGAGTGCTATAACTTGAAAAACAGAACAAGGATTGCAGAATGAAAGGATAAGTAGTAATGTTGTATACAGCTTTGACATTTTGTAAACAGATTTTGTGAACTGCATATAACTATATCAGCATAAAACTGCATAAGCCTTTCATATATGCACAAGACAGGAGACACCAAAGACAATACTGAGAGTATTCCACTCTTGACTGACCCAACCCTCAGCTTCTGCTCAGGGGATATGGAGCAAGACACCCCCCCCCAACACACACACACACACACATGTAACAGAACATAATGTGTGCTTTGAACACATATAACTTATGCAGAATTTGACCAATTTTATTTTCCAAACCTCAAATAAGTATGACATACAGCCATGGATGGGGAGGCAATCAAGCAAGAAAGGTTTCTGCACTAATATAGCGGCCTGAGCACTAAACACAGATGAAATGATTTAAGGACAGAAGGAGTACCACAAACTTGAGTTACTTGTTTCTGTTCAAGTAAAATGTTAATCAATAATTCTGCCTTGGACTTCTCAAGAAGCAGAGCTATTAAAACTGGAAAGTTGCAGGAGGAAATACACAATTCTTCGGTCAGCCCACTCGCACAAAAGGTCCATGCCAGTTGAACAGTAACCACAGCTTATCTTCACAAAACTGAATCTGGTAACAACTCCAAGGAAGAATGGGGACCCACTGACCCAGCCCCACACGATACACCAATACTAGCTGCAATCCTACATCAGGCAACAGATAAACTGGGGAATCGGTTGACGAAACAGCCGTGAAGATCCAAAGGGGGCAGAGTAGTGGTTCGCAGACGAATGACTCTTATTAGCATACTGTCGCAGTCAGTGTTGCCACAGCAATTCCTGGAACTATTTTGTCAAATGCATCAGCTCTGCAGCGCAAGCAAATCAGAACGCCGATAGCAAAAAGGTAGGATGGCACCTGGCTACTCAAAGCTCTCACGATTCTCTCATCTCTGCCTCTACCATACCATCCTCAGTTCCCTCTATCCCTCCCCAAATCTATGCACCGCCAAGACGGCGCTCCCCCGCATCAGTCAACTAGCCGTCCTACCAAGCGCATCTCATGGCCCCGAGAGCACGGCGGCGGAGGGGGCGGGGAAAGACAGCGCGCGCTCATCGGCCGAGGGAAGCGGGAGAAGCTCTCACCTGGCCGGAGCAGCTCAGCCTCCGCGCGCGGGGTTGTTGGGTCGGGGTCGCCGCTGCCGCCGTCGGATGAGCTCGCCTCGCGACGTCGTGGCCGCTCGGTTCCTTCCGCCCGTCCGGCCTGTATAAAAAAACGAGACGAGTCGGCCTCGCGGCTCACGTGGTGACCTGGCAAGTCAGCACTCAGCAGAGGTTTCCTTTCTATGTGTTTTTTCCCCCACCAGTGGCTGCAGGTGGGCCCTCTGACTACGAGTGGCGTGCGATCTGGTTTCTGGTAGCATCCGCGGCTCCGCCAGCGCCGACGCCGGCGGGGCCGCCGGTCGCGAGCAGCGAGACGGGTGGGCAGGCTTGGGCTTGGGTTTAATGCCCACCGGTCCATCTCCATCGCCACATGGATGGGTCCGGCCCAACGAACCGCCCACGAGAAAACGACTGACCGCTACGGCAAATTGTTCTTGGCCAGGTCATGTTCTAGAAACGGGAGGTTTTTCTTCTTCGTCCGACGCACGGTTGCGTCTGATTTGAGGTCCTCGGTCGCCCTGCGCCGTCGGCCGGACGGCGGAGGCGCGGCTGATCAGGAGTCACGCTAGTCAGGATGCACACGGCGGATCAGGTCAGGTCGGACGGGATAGGCACGAATGCGTGGCGGGCCGCTATTGATCAGGCTCACACGGACCGCAGCAAGAGAGCCCATTGGTTCGTGGAAGCTCAGTGTCAAAAGAGGCAGACAGCATGGGCCGAGCCCACGTCCATCTCCAAACTCGCTCCGTTTACCCGCGTCCCCCGCGTCGCGCCCATCAGCTCCGCTGCCGGCACGCGCACCGGCACGTCCTCTCGTCCCGTACTGTACTGGTGTACTCCCTTTCGCCGCCCTCATCAAGCTCGCTAAAAATGGGCGCAATTGGACGCCCGCGCCGTCACCACTCGCGGGCGCGGCGGACATGCGCGTGCTACCCCGGTAGCGACCGAAGCATGGGTCCGCGCCGTCGAGTTGGTTGCCTGCGTTGCCCAACTCCTGAAGGTGAAGCAGTCTGGTATTCATGACTCCTGCGGTCCTGCCACAAGTAAGCCAGCTCCCCTCCTGCTCCACTTTCCGCCGCCATGGCGCCAAGTGCCTGCAGCTAACGTTTATACATTGAGCCGCACTGCATGTCTGCATGTATAAGATTTCCGCACACCAAGTGCTTGTGTTTATGTCCCGCTCACCACACTTTTGGTGTCCCGGCCTCCCGGGTGAAAGCAGTGGCTTATTTCTACATGCAAGCTGATGCGTATACTGGGGAAGTTCTGCACTGCCCACCAAGTGTTTGTGTTATGTCCTACCTGACCTGCCCAACTTGCATTTACTACTTGGTTACACTGAGTGGCTGACGACACCTATAAACATGAGTGGCGCCATACAGAATAAGCATCTCAAGTTTGCACTTAGTTATTAACATCATCTAAGTTGTTCATAGTATCCGCAGGTCCGTCCGTGACCAGCAATTTGTTAGGGTCAATCAGATGAATTTAACATCAGACTAGAAAGAACCTTGCTTTTTTTGGTCGGTCAACTCTTCATCTGATTTAATATTTGCCCCTAAACTTTGATGCTGGTTAACTTTAGTCCTGCATCTTCTAAAACCGTGACAATGGGCGCACAACAGCTGGGCTGGTTTAACCACTGCAGGTGGTAGGACTTGGTGGCAGTGGTGTGTAAACATTTACTTGACGAAGATGGAAGCAGGGAGGCTGAGAGGGAACCGCTCTGCCATATCAAACCGACTCAAATGTTTCATGTACATGAAACCTCTAGGAAAGTAGTACTGTGAGCAGTGGGGACCGTTGTTGCCCAGTTTTAGAAGATGGAGGACTAAAGATAGCAGGTATCAAAGATGAGTGGCCAAAATCAAACCACCGGAAGACCAAACTTGGACTTAATCAGGAAGAAAATTGAAAGTGTGGTACTGTCACTACACTGATACTGTAATATGATAAATACACAAGCACATTTCATGTGCACATGAACGTGTCATTTAGATCCTCATGCAACATTTGTGGAGTGAGCAAAATCTGGATTGGTATATGCAGTTGCAAGTAGCAATCTTAATACCATTTCAACATTTTTCTTTTTATTTGTTGCAAGGCATTTCTATTTTGCACCTACTAATCAGTGTATGTGAAATTATATCACAACAAAGCTGTTACATCTATCATTGTAATTTCAGCAATTCTGAAAGTATTGTATTCAGTTGGAAAATCCTGGCTGCTTTGTAGAAGGTTAAAAATGCATATGTAACATTCACGTGTTAGGCATTTTCTCATTGATTGGAACTAAATTATCATTTTTTTTATCTTTTTGCATCAATACATTGTATCAACATATACCACCTGCTTCCTGTGAGCATCTTCTTTTCAGCAAGGCAGAAACTGACTTGTATGTTATATCTACACAGCAGCCATTGCTCTTCTCAACTGAGTTGTAAGTTCTAACTCCAAGGTTAGTTCGAAGTGCTTTACTTCTTTATAGCATCACTGGCAAATTTAATTTGTGCCAATAACAGTGCCAAGTTCATAAGGTTTCAACAGTTTTTAATGATGAGCCCATAGAAGCAACTGGCAGTTAACTTCTCCTTCCACCAATACTGGTTTTCTTTAGTCCTTCTAAAGCCCATTGATACTGGTTATCCTTAGATGCTGCAGAGTCCACTTCTTCTCAACCCACTGATACACAAGAACAAATTTTAGTATAGATACGGAAGAAAAGAAAATGTGCAAGGGCGATTATTAGTGTACCAATGCAAATGATAGATTATTGCTCATGCCAAGAAATGTAGAAGAAGCTATCTCAGAATAAACATTATTCATGGTGCAATGCCAAATGATTGCTCATGCCAGTATTCTCTTTAGACATATATTTCAAACTAAATTACAGGGGCTCAGCAAAGTCCATCGCCGTCTCTATCAGAATAGCATTGTCATTTCAAGATAGACCATAGTGGGTGCTCAGTCGCCATTGTTTATATTATTGTGATCGTAGGATGGCTTGGGTGTGCTTGAGCGATGTTTCTGAGGGCGCACTCTGCAGATGTTATTTCAGATTCGGTGCATTGACCATGCCACATGGATACACATATCTCTTTGAGGCCTAAAAGGTGCTCCATTCCGACACTGCAACCTTCCCATATTAGCAATGCCACGCTGGTTTCTAGCTCGAGGCGTCGCAGGTTGGGCATGGCTCCTGATTTAAACGTCAGGAGCTGCAGAGACATCCTCCGTTGGCACCTGAACTGAAAATTAACAAGAGCTGGGAACAAAAAATCCATGCCGCCTCGTATGGTGATCTTTTCTTTAGGAGCTTCCTGGACCTGAAATTGGAGGTGCATGAGTGAGGGCAGCTTCTCGAGGATACCAATATCCTCTTCCATCACCTCCCTAACACAGAGGTCCAAGGAGCAGAGGTTATGGAGCTCAGCAAGCCACCTAGGAACCCTGGACAAACACCACGCTAACAGATCAAGTGTCTCCAGATGGTGGGGAGGAGGTGCCAGTGAACTCAGTATGTCAGCCCAGATTTCAGGATATCTCACCACGGATAGGCATCTCAGGTTACTGCCACCAAGCTTCTCGAGGGATGAGCGCAATGCATCCATTGATGAGCGCAATGCATCCATTGATGATCTCCCACGTGCAGTGTCTAGCAAGAATTTCCCAAAACAGCTTATCTTCAAATTCCTCAGGTTTGTGAGCTCTCCTAGTCCAAGAATGTTTTCCAATGAATTCTCCATCAAGTCAAAGTACTTCAGAGTGCGCAGGGATTTTGCGTTACTGATCCCCTCAGGAAAGCCACCAGGAGTAAATGCAATGTCAAGATGCAATAGGCCTGCTAGATGAAAAACATCTGATGGGATACCACCAACAAATCCACAACGCATTTCCAGAGTCTCCAGATGGCGTAACCCTTGGAGCTTTGTGGGTAGCTTCACACGACTACTCCTTGCCTCTACCTTTAAATATCTCAGTAGAACCAGATGACTTATGACTGTCAGGTTGATGCCTTCCTTATGATGCCTATGCTTGCCATTGAACTCCCGGAGCTCAAGGACAAGAACTCGGAGATGTTTCAACTCTGGAAAAAGATGTGAACAGGCAGGCATACAAGTAGTGTTACCAAACAAGGCAAGGGATCGAATTTGTGTCTGGCTGCCAATGGCCTGAACAGCTGAAATTGTGAAACCTTCTATGCCATTCAGGTTGAGGGAGAGTCGACGGACCTTACTGTTATGCAGCTTTCTCATGCCCTGAGAATCGTATACCACAGTGATAAAATTGTCTTCTGTGCACTTGCTAAGGATCAAATCGAGCATCATATCATGCACTCGACAAGACAATACCTCTCCGTTATAGTCTGTCTCTTCAGGTTGAATCATGCTTCTGTTTACAAGCTCATCAAAGTAGCTCTTCGCCAAATCCTCTGCATTTTGCCTGCCAGAATTACTCACAAGACCTTCTGCGACCCACTGTCGAACCATATCAACCCTTCGAATTATGTGGTCCTCTGGATATATAGCTAGATATAGGAAACATGTCCTGATAGCATGAGGAAGATTCCAGTAGCTGATCCTTAAAATTTGTCTCATCCCCGCCAACGTGGGGTGTGTCCCAAACTCGGAGCCTAATGAGTTTTGTATCTTCTCCCAGTCTTCCCTTTTACTTGTTGGTCGACTGGCAAATAGGCTTGCAACAGTAATTATTGCAAGTGGCAGACCGCCGCATTTCTTCAAAATTTTAGCTGAAACCTCCTTGATTTGTGAGGGATAATCACGACTGGGGCTGAATGTTCTGCTAAACAGTAATCTTCTCGAGTCCTGGTCATTGAGGGGTTTCAATCTGTACAAGCATTCCTGGTGAGTGCAGCAGGCCCTAGCAACACTCTCAATCCGTGTGGTTACAATGAATCTGCTTCTGAGCTTATTTTCTGGAAAAGCGCATTTGATGGTATCCCATGATATTGTATCCCACAAATCATCAATTACTACCAAGTACCTGTGAAATTATTTTGAACATAGCATGTGCTGGTTAGGACAGTTGCAATTATATAGCTGAAAACGTACTAAGTTCTTCAAACCACATATATGAATATTAGGACTATGGCTAGGACCACTAGATGAAAGAAATGGATGTCTGCTTAAGGGCAATTGTTAGGGAGGAGTACTTGTACTTGTCGAGAAAGGAAAATAAATATATCTTTCAAGAAAAATTAGTTCTATTATCCAAACATTATTTTGGAAATTGACTGGTTAGACCTGGATTGAGCCAGGAATTATTCCATCTGATGAATGTTAATACAAATATACTTAGCAATCCAGCTGGAAGAGTTCCAAGTGAACCGTTCCATTCTAAACGAACGGGGCCCATGGCTGTTAAGCTGAGTTGGTAGCACAAGATCAAGATACCATCCATGCTGTTAAAGACAGAGAATAAGTACCTCTTGTGCTGTAGATACCCTCTAACATCGTCGATGAGATCTTTCACCTCGCAAGGGTACTCTTGCTGACCAAGCTTTGATCTTATGCTGTTGAGAAGCCTTGTCATATCAGGTCTTTGGGAAACTGAAACAAACGCATGACAGTCAAATTGTCCCCTGACCCCACGATAGACCTCATTTGCAAGTGTTGTCTTCCCTAAACCTCCGAATCCTACTATAGTCACCCCTTTCAGTTGTTCATTTTCATCCATTACCCATCTTACGAGTTCATCCCTTGGGCCATCAACACCCACAAGATTGGCTGCCTCCTTGTAGAGCGCTGGCAATCTAGGATCAATAGCTGCAGAACTAGAACTAGAGGTGCAATGTTCAAGTTTGTACCTCTTACGCCGTTCATTGATCTCTTGCAGGCGAGTCTTGAGTTCTTCGATCTGCTTGGCTGTTTCAAGACTAGCTCTCAACGTACCGATGAAGTGACAAATTCTCTGGATGAACCCTCCCTTGGCATCAGGGCTGGAAACTCGAAGAGTAAATTCATCAATACAATCCTCGATGTCGTAGCCCAACTCCCTGACTTGGTTGCTCCAATCCTTCACCTGTGGGTCAAGCTCGTCTTCATCATCCAGCTTCTTGAGGAGGGCGTTTATGGTGCAGAGCTCATCTCGGAGAAAGGCGGTGTTGCTTGACAAGTCTACGAGGTTGCTGGACTTGTCCCCCGTCAGCTGTGCGAGCTTTGTGAGAACAGACTCCATGCTCACCCCCTTTGATGCACATGCACTGAGCTTCGGTGATGCGAATTGGGGAGGTCCAGGGTAAGTGACGAGTAAGCAGTGGGTTTCTGGAAGTCCAGAAAAATAGTAGTACATTTACGCTTCCTAGGCCGGCACCGCACTATCATTCGTTGTCCGATACTTGGCCCTGGATCTCACACAAATATCTGTCTGACTTTTTCTGCTCTTAGATTTTGGTTACCCTCCCGTTGTGTTTGGACTCGGGAGAGTACCTCTGTACCTGTCAACAGCAGCGCCCCCATTGGCACGGCGCCGGGACTTTCGAATCATCCATACTAGTCCCCGAGTTTCGTTTTTATGTCGAATTTGTTCCTCAGTTTTTATTTTCTATTTATTTCAGTATTCTAGGTCACCATTTTCAGATGTAGCTGGTATTCAAATATATATGGTTCACTACTTTATTTTTATCCATCTCATCTATTAGTTATCATAATCAATACCTATTTTTCATCATATGTGTCAATGGTTGTGTGTTTAACTAAATCTTTTTACATGCAGCAAGTACTTGCAGGTCACCACTTTTTGTCAGATTGTCAGCCGCGCTCATTTGTTTGAACCATTTATTCTTTAAAAACAATATACTTCTAGCCGTGTAGGGAGGGAATCTAAATGCTTAGCCTGACTTTAAGTCAATTATTCTAGTTGCACTTAATCTAAATATTTATCTAGATTTATCGTCTAGCTCAAAAGATAGCTAGATGATCTATCTAACAAACATGCACGTAAAAAGTGTATGGAGATAATCAGGATATTCGCATATTAAAATTTCAAGCTCTCAAAGGACGAGTCTGAACCAAAAATTAAAATTTGAGAAACTAGATTGGCTTATTTGAAAGTTGAGGAATGAGTTTGTCCTAAAAGCAAAAT
>CM014271.1:13635484-13672384 GCA_004135705.1 Alloteropsis semialata | reverse complement strand
AAAACACATTTTTGAGCTCAAAACATTTTTGCCATTCATTCGCGCAAATGTGTACAACACATCGTACATACGATTCTGATTTCAAAACGTCCTCAAATTAAGAAGTGCTCAATACAAAAAAAATCAAATTTTGAAAACCTTAAACTTCGTTTCGCAGCAAAATTTCAAATTCTAAGCGTTTTCATAATTTGTTCGCACAAATGATTATATAAAAATCCGTTGCACTTACGATTCAGACACCAAAACATCTTCAAATTAAAAAATATTGAATATAGAAGCGGCTCAAAATTTAAAAAACAGCAAACATACTGTAGAACAAACTTAAAAAATCGAACTCACTTTTCTAATTCTCCCATTATAGCTAACATCCAACCACCAAAACGAATTTAAAAAGCAACAAATATACTGTAGGGCACACTTATGCTTTTAAATTAATAATTTTCCAACATAAAAATAGCTCCAAATACCAAAACCTACAAAGTTCATACATAGCAAATAGAATTCAATGCTCCTTTCCAATTCTCTTGCACAAATTTTCATATTTGAACATAAGATACACTTCAAAACAAAAGATACCCAATGTTCCAAAATTTACAACATTTACACAGAGCACTTTTACGGGTTCAACGCACTCTGGCATTTATTTCTAAAAAAATATTTATACGACCAAACGTTAAAAAAAAATCGTAGCATGGGTACATCCACTGGCCATCCGCGGCAACGCCGCGGCATTTTCTAGTGAGCTACTATTCACTTAAATAATACTAAGGCAGATTAAGGCCACAATAGCAATTGTAAAATACACTGGCATGGTAAGAAAAACTAAACTGCCTGAACCATAGCTTGATGGCCAAAACCTCGAATGGCTTCAGTCCCTAAAATGAATCCCTAACCATCTGAAATTGGGGAGAGTTTCCAAAATCCCTAGTGGAGCGCACCTAGCCAGCAGATTACCTCGGAACCCAAAGGAGGCCGCTGATCATCGAGGAGGCGCTCAGCTACAGATTTGGAGTCATGTGACGGGCGGATTTGGACCATGCTGATGGGGACTGGCCGCCGGTCTCGCCGCAGCAGCGTCGCGAGGACGGCAAAGAGCAGCAGCAAGAACAGGGCAGACATGCACTTCGATCTTTGCACAGGGGGCTAATCACAAAATTTTATTAGCTCGTGCGGGCGTTGAATTGCAAAATATAACCGGTAACGTATGGATCATTTGCACCGCACATCAACGAACGGATGGACCACGGCTATAGTTTCCAGGTTTCCATCTACTACCTGGTTTGCACTACATATTTTCCCTGTCTGGTCGAGTGATCGATATGCTGTTGCTAGGGATGGATTCGGCCTTATTCGTATCCGCTTAAAACTTCAATATGGATATCCGTATTTGTATTCGATTTTAATATGGATGTTAAATGGATGTATCTGAATTCGTTTTTTTGTCATTTTTCTCTATCCGAATCAACATTCGTATTCGAAAAAAATATGGAAACAAATGAAATATCCGATATTATTCGTATCCGCGAAGGATTAACACGTGATGAAGCCATCTATCCGAATGCAAATCCGTATTCGACATATTCGTTTTGTATTCGTATCCGATAAGAATTGACAACATTTACATTCATATTCGTATCTAACAAGATTCGCATTTGATTCGTATTTGAATTAAAATATGGTAAAAAGTGACATTTATCCTGCAAATCCATCCCTAGCTGCTGCAGCAAGCATCACTTTTGTCCCTGTATATGCCATGTCATGAGATGCAGCATCATCACCTGTGCTCCTGATGCGAGGAAAAGGCATCGACGGTGACGCCTGATCCATCCGACATGACGCTACGGGAACAGATTATTGCTTTAGGGTCTGTTTAGTTGGAATGGAAAGTTACCGAAATTTACTGTAGCAATTCTAAATCAAAGATTAGGAAGACTAAATATGATCTAATTATAAAACTAAGTACACGGATGGACGGGAAATCGCGAGACGAATCTATTAAGTCTAATTAATCCGTCATTAGAGATTGTTTACTGTAGCACGACGTTGTCTAATCATGACCAAATTAGGCTCATTAGATTCGTCTCGCAAAGTTACCGGGGGTTATGGAATGAGTTTTATCATTAACACACATTTAATACTCCATAAATGTGAGATTCCCTTTGATAAATAGTGAAATTTACCGATTTAACAATTTGCCGCTGGAACTAAACAGGGCATTCGTATGGTTGTCTGAAAAAGGTTACGGGTAAAGCGCGGACGCGACGTACGGGGACTGACAGCGTTGAAATGGCAGCCGCACGATGACGGCCGATCGGCAATCGATCCATTGTCAGGAACGAGCCAAGGATTGTCGCGCCGCGTCATCGCCTCATCTGGCGCGCGCCTGACACGACACGGGCAGGTGACCTGGCGCCGATTTGCTACTGCAAGATCGAGATGCTCGCTCGCGCATGCGATGCGCCGGCAAGCTGCTGCTGGCCTGCTGCGACCGCGTGGGCGCGCGGCTGCCTCGCCTTGTCTTTTGCTGATTTGCTCCCGCGGTCCGTGGCGAGGCTGACGCGGCCTCCGTCCTGCTTCGTATGTTGGGTAGCCACTTAGGGCACATACAATGGACAGCCGGCTGCCGTCTTTTTACTGCCACGTCAGCATATTCTTCCTACGTGTACATCATTTATTAAAAAAAAAGAAGAGAATGGAGCGGTGCCGTCGTCTCGTTCGACGACGGCTTGTGCTCGTGCTCCCAGAAGAGGCGACGGGTCTCAGAGACCGCTGTACGAGCAGACGATTCTCGGCGCCGGCGCTAGGGATCCGCTGCTGCGCGCGCGCAATTTTGGATTGGCGGCAAATCTGCGCGCCACTCTCGCTGTGCTCTGCTCCAAATAGCCCCTGCTCCACCTCCGAATCGGTCACGTGAAACCCTAACCATGAGCGAGGAGGAGAAGCAAGCGGCGGCGGCGACACGGGACCTCCTCAAGGCGGAGGCGGCTCGGGAGAAGAAATTGAAGGCGGCACAGAAACGGAAGGGTACCTCGACGGCGCAGATGAGGAAGGGGTCAGGTGCTTCGTAGAGGTATGGAGTCACGGCGGCGGCGGCGGCGGCGGGGGCGGCATGCTTCACCGATGGCCTTCAACGGCATCGATGCGTCCTGCTTCTTCAACACCGGCAATGGTTTCTTTGGCGGCTGTGGGCAGAGCCCCGTGTCGCAGGCATGGATGCGAGGTCATGCAGATCCTGCCAGTTGGTAATATCTTGCTCCAATTGATTGTTTTCTTGTCAATCGATCTACTGCTGTACTTGTCAATCGATCAATTCCTGTACTTGTGAATGGATCAATTGTTCTACTTGTGAATCTAACAATGCTCCAATTGAATTTTGCCACACTGAATGAGAACACCAATCAAATTTTTTGTTTTGTGAATCTAACAATGCTCCAAACGAAAGTCATTGCTGACCAAGCACAGACCAACTTTTATTTTGTGAAGCAATATAATTGATTGCTGACCAATCAGGTTCCTATATCTGATGATATCCTTCAGGAAAGGGAGTCCTTTTGTTTGCTTCAGATTTCATTCATGAAACAGTTATTCACAAGTGTGCTCAGTAGAGATAAGAATGAAAAATACTAGTTATGAACAGACATATCTTTGTTCTGAAATGTAGAGATAAGAATGAAAAATACTAGTTATTTACAAGTATGCTCAGTAGAGATAAGAATGTTTGCAGAAGAAATTATTTTCTGAAATAAATTAAGGTATGTCAAATAAGCTGGCTATTTATTCAATTATGTCAATTCTGGTGCTTGTGGTGGCTGGCTGGCTGCCTGCTAGTGCAAATCAGTAGGTGCAAATCAGTAGTGGGAGTTTCTGTAGCATCAAGTCCTTTGCTTGAACCTGTAGTGTAGGTGTAATTGGCTTTGTTAACTTACTTTCTGGTCACCTTGAACAATGAACTGCAGTACTGGACCTGATGGAATGTAGGGAACTGCTGGAATCAGAAGCAAGACTTAAGTGAAATGCTGGAATCAGAAGCAAGACTTTAGTGAACTGCTGGAATCAGAAGCAAGGACATATTGTCTTTTCATTTTTTTTTGGTTCTAATAATTATATGCTGTCATGTGAGAATGTGAACAATGCGTGCGTGTGAAGTGTGTGCACTGCGAGTGTGAACTGTGCGTGTGCACTGCAAGTTTGTCATGTCCTATATGAACTGTGCGTGTGCACTGCAAGTTTGTTATGCATTCAATTATGGAAACACCAAATAGGCTACAAAGATCAAATTATACTTGATCAACAGGTTTTGTGTGTATATGGATGAATTAATTAGTTTGCAGACGGTCAAATAGACAGTTCACTGTACAAGCTGTCTATTTAGCTATTTGTACGTGACATGGCAAATCAAATAGACAGCAGCTGTCTAGACAGTTGTACATGCCTTTAGACCAGTACAGGCACGAGCACGAAGCGGCAGTGCCATGGCGCGGCACCGGACCACGCACACGGCACACAGCCACACACCAAGTGCCGCGCCAAGAACCAGTTGGTGATAGGTTGTGCTGTTCGATCGGCCAGGAGGGGGAGACGGCGACGGCGCCGGTGCTAGGTGCAGACGACGATGGAGCGTGGGGGACAGCCTGAGCCAGACAGACAGGTGAAAAGTCATGGCTCGATCGGGAATTCGGGACTGGGATTGTGGGCTTGTGGCTGTGCGTGCGTACACACGCGCGTGCTAGGAGCAGCACGAGCTTCTTCCGGGTCTAGCGCGCTAGTTGCAGTTGCAGGCTTTGCAGCCGCGCCGGGGAGCGCGACGACGAAAGCGGCAATGGGCTGGGTGGGCGTTGCCGGTTTGGGCCTCCGCCACCGGGGCCGAGGCCATGCCCATTGGTGACCACCGTAGGGAACAGGGCACTGGTATTGGTCAAGCAGCTAGCCAGCTTCTAGTCCTGAGTTATTATTGTATCACTATCTCCATTTCTGAATTTCTCAATACTACTCGTCACTTAACTTAGACAAATACTAGTAGTATCTTTTCTCTTCACGCTTTTATATGTGCACATCCCAATGCAACCTCTTTTAATTTAATAGACTATGGTGACAAATAAAATAAGGCACCCGGACTAGTACGAATAGGTATATACGTATGTGCCATGCAGAAAACAAAAGAAGAGATATACGTGCATTGTGTTTAAAGCATTATCTCCTCAAAACAAGATTATGAAAGTGACGTTCGCCTCGAACAGTGGTTGAGTTTGCATACAAAAATCCGCATACGTCCCATTTTGTCCGCAATAAGAAACTGTTGTGAGACGGACATGCCACAAAGTGCATGCCAGCTCTGCAAAAACTGTTCGGCATCAGCGTCGTCTCTGTTCTCTGGCTGAAATTGTACTTCGGTTCGTGCATATCCCGTATCTGCAGGTTTTATATGTTGATACGATCAAATATTTGAATTTGGCCACTAATGCAAGATTTCTCCGTCAGACGGACATCACAATTAGAACTTGGCTAGAGTAGAGTTTTTTTTTCCTTTTTTCTTTTTCTATTTCTTTTTGAATACAGATAGAGCTTAAAGTCAGCTAAAATATCAGTAGGGAATCCAAGGTGACAAGTACCGTGAGAATGGATGACAAATACGCCAATTTCTCAGCAGGGTTTGTCTTGTTGTCGGAGAACGATAGGAGAATCTGCAACCTACATATATAATAAATATAATATAATAGATGCATTTTCCGATGGGATAAACAAGTTGGCCGAGAGCTTGTTGTTTTGTGGATTACTGAGCTGTGGTTGAAGGATTTTGCGACACGATGGCACACTAGCAAGCAGCAACTCCAAATTTAGAAGATGCGTGTTGATCATGCTCTTATCTAGGGCCTGTTTAGTTCGGTGAGAAAATTTGCGAAATTTACTGTAGCAATTTTAAACCAAAGATTACGATGACTAAACATGATCTAATTATAAAACTAATTACACGAATGGACGGGAATTCGCGAGACAAATCTATTAAGACTAATTAATTCATTATTAGAGATTGTTTACTGTAGCATGACATTGTCTAATTATGGCCTAATTAGACTCATTAGATTTATCTCGTGAAGTTACCGAGGGTTATGGAATGGGTTTTGTTATTAATCTACAGTTAATACCCTTAATTAGTGTCCTAACATTTGATGTGACGGATGAATAGCGAAAAGTTGAGCTCTAGTATACGGGACAAAATGTCATATCTGCCTGATGTGAAACTTTATCAAAAGGCCCTATGGTTATCGTCCCAAGGTGCATGGAATTCAGGGGAGGCCTGTAAAAAAAAAATACAGGACAACTTCCCATATTGTACAGACGTCACGTACCTCAGATATCTCTAAGACATGTATGGTAATATCTTTAAAAAGATGAATTTTAAAAATATTAGTATAATGATGTATGGCAAGCTGAGAATTTAATAGCAGCATTTGATAAAGATAACATGCATGATCAATTTTTTTTTAAAAAAACTGCGGCATCACATATCAGTTGGTCCGTCCCAACTTGACAATAGAGTTTTACCGTTTTATTGACCTTTAAGGTGTTCTTGCCTCTTCTTATCACTCAATTCAATCACTTGTCAAAAGTTGGGAGAGCCCAGTTTGAGATCTTTCAGTTCTTGTGTCATTGCTCTATAACTTTTTCCTACTTTTATGAGATTGACACATGACTACCCTAAGTAACAGTTTATTTGGAATACAATCGAAAAACACAATATAGGAGAATGCATGAATCAATAGATGTAAACAAGGTTCAAAATATAGAAAATTGTCATAATTGCTATTGGATGGGTTTTCAAAGATGGGAGCATTTTAATGGGGTTAGTCAATATGTCATGTCATAATTCCTCCAAAATCCTCATCATTATGTAGAAATTCCATGCCCAATTCTCCTTTATTTTGTTCGAAATGGTTTATTTGTAGGCAACATTTCATTAGGATTTGAATAATTTGAAATTTTACTAGATTTGGGGAAAATATTTTACACCAGTTTTATGGATTCCAAGCTAACAGAGTATCAGGGCCCTTTTAGAATGCAAAACTAAAAATATACAAGAATTCGATAGAAAACGCAAGAGAAAAACATATCAGTGCAAAACACCGGAAACCATTAGAATGCCTATTCGGACGGAGGGTGTGAACCAAAAAAAAAGGAAAGGATTCATGTCGAAGAAGAGGGCGGAAAGTCATTTTATTTAGTTGGACTTCAACTGCGTGCACATTTTCCCTCCAAAGTGGTTACATAATCCTTATACTTTGAAACTCCCAAGTAGACCCTCCATATATAGGAACACGTTAGCAACGTGGAATGTTGCCCAGGGCTTACCTTTTGAAGTTTGAACCATCCCAGGGCTGAACAAAACCACAGAATTGCTGAAGATGCCAATCGATGGTTGGCAGCCAGTACACGTCAAAACATCCCGTCATGGATTAGCTAGGACGATTAGAAGGATGATCAGAAATAAAGAAGGCCTGATTAATCAGTATATGTCTGATTGTCTCCTTACTTATTACAAAAGAAAAGTTTTTCATAGGAAAGGGACATTTTGATTGCGACCCTACACTTTTCGGCACCATTTCTTCCTCCCAAATTGAATCCCCCCTCCTGCACGGCGCTTTCACAGCCCCCACAAGATGCCAACCTGACGACTCCGACGTCAGCATTCACCAGTTTTTTTTCTGTCATATACTCATATATCATATATAATTTTTATTTCTCAAGCATATTTTTTTGGATGCCTTTTCTTTGCAAAAAAAAAAGAGTAAGATGCAATTTTGTGTCTCTGCTCGTGCGTAGATTAATAGCATGGCAATGACTACACGTCGACACCAATCCGGCAATCACCTCGCTTGTAGAAGATAACATGAGAAATGCTGATCATGTGCTGGCTTGCAAATATTTGCCTGCCGTACTGCAGCGCGAGACGGCGTGTCGCCCTCGCTGTACAGCATTGCCAATCGTTGACGTAGCCATCCCCCATGACTCGATTCTTTGCAATGATAGTGTCCAAAGCTTTTTTTAAAACAAAATAATGTTTCTTATATCCATGTACTCGTATGGCATTTGTTGTAGCTAGTAGAAACATGTTTATTTTCGGTTTCAAAGTACAAGTGGGAAAGTCACCAAATCATAGAAACGCTACTAATGTCATTGGATGGGACTATATGTACTACTATATATGGCATACCTATAATCATTTGGAATTCGATAATCTAGCAAATTTTGGGCGGCAACCATTAAATTTGGGGTAATTTTAAATTAACATGATAGTTCATGAGGGAACTAAAGAAACTTCATGTTGTTTATTATGAAAGTTGGACTATATGTATAGAAATAGAACTGCAACAATTCAACGGGAAATTAAGGGGCATAATAATTCCACCGAAGTTTCATAGGAACAGTTGCAACAATTGCAGGGGCTAGAAAAATCTTATGTTTATGAATGGGTATACCCGGCTTCTTTTGCGGCATTGAAGTGGAGCGGCTGAATATTGGGAAAGAGAAAAAGGAAACACATGAACACTCTTTGAATCTTTGATTATTTTTTTTCTCCATGCACTTTAAAAAAACGATACAGAACACAATAACTCGCCATAAAACTATCATGTGCCCCATCCTGTCAAAGCAAGTACGCAATGCATCATCAATCCAAACGCTTCTGAATATATATTTTTCCCCCAAAATATCTTTACCATCTTTATGAACGCTTGTTCCGCACCCCATATCAAATGCCTCACATTAACATATTTTCCCAAAAAATACAAGTAAAATAAAAACACTACGTTAACGCCACCATGCGAACTACACGAGCTCCCTGCACGAGAGACGGAGGGCCCAGCTGTAGCTGTATGTATACACCGTACTCCAGCTCAGTCGCCTGCACTGCACGACTACCGATACGGCCGGGGCGGCGTCGCAGGGAAGCCTCCATTCCTGAAACCGCCACGGCTCTGTCTGTCTCTGTGTCTGTGAGCCTGTCCGAGCTGACGGCGTGGTGGGTTTTAAAAGGGCCCGTGCGGTGTGGTGTGAGAATCTCGGAAGCAAACCGCAGCGGAGAGACACAGAGACATGCGCCCCGGGGTCGCGCTTCGTGTGCCGCGCCGACTAGGAGGAGGAGCGGGGAGGCGGTGACGAAAGCGAAACAGAAGGCGCGGGTCTTTGGGTGGGCGCCTGGTTCCCGGTATTGTTGGGCGGGCGCGGGCATCATCGCCTTCGCGTGGTTCCTGGCTGGCTTCGTCGTCCTCGCGCGGCTCGCGGGGTCGAGGCGGAGGCGAGGTGAGCTTTCCTTCCCGTTTCATGGAGGAGTTCTGCTTGCTGGGCCCTCTCTTCACTTTCTCCGATCGGTGTCGCGCCTCTGTTCTCGAATACCTTGCTCTGCTTTTTATCCTCTCTCTCTTTTTTCCCCATCCGTGATTTTTTCGGTTGGGTGCAATTTTGGTTCCGATCGACGGATTCGGGGTGAATGCGATTTACCGGCAGTTTCCAGTTTGTGCGATGGAGGGCATACGCCAACACACACGAGGATAAGAGTTGGTGTTCAATCGAATCTGAGTATTGAAATTTGAGGACGAATTGGTAGGAAATTAGAATCGGATTGCGTGGAGTTTGTGTTCTTCGAGGTCCGGCTTCTGGTCTCGTGGATACTAATCGCTGAACATGTAGACTGAACTTTTGCCCCTTTTGATTTCGCAGCGTGATCATCAACCCTTCCAGAGGTCCCTGAACAGAGAGGAAAGGAGACAGGGGATAGTAGCATCGGCATTGGGTCGAGGCCTCGGGGGATGGATCGCCGGAGCTGGCTGTGGCGGCGCAAGTCGACGGACAGGAGCCCCGCCGAGACGGAGACCTCGGCCTCCTCAGCATCCGAGAGGCTCACTGACGAGCAGGTGCAAACAGTTTCTGCCTCCCTTTCCTCACCCTACCAAGCCTCACACAACTGATGTGTCAAAAATCAATAAATTTATAATATAAAAAGCTATGCAGAAACATTCATCATCCATCTAGTCATGCCTTAATCCTGCATTTCTACAATGTCGTGCCTAATTTTAGAAGGGAACACTGTCAAACTCATTTATCTGTATTTGCGACGCGTCTAGTCAATGTCAGATGAGTCATGGAGAAGAGAGGTGGAAATCAGACAACAGTAGCAGTCTTCACATTGAAGAATAATAATCCCCAGTCTAGGAGTGAACCAGAAGCAAGCATCGCTGGGCGTTCATTTGACTTTCCAAGTCCTGCAATCCTTCAGTTAACAGGTCATGTAGCATGTGCAGTGCATGTGAGGTTTCATCCAGCGCCAGATCTGTAGGGCCTTCAAGCCTGGTAATCTACCACAGTTGTAGCGCAAACTCTCCAAAACCCCAATACTCAGATAGCGTTAGACAGAGATTTCTGTCGACGGGTCAGTTATCCCAGACAAATTCCTTGCTGTTCCTGGCCCTGAACTCTGATGCTGTGAGCTATAGGGATCGTGTACCTTCAGATGTTTCAGCAATTCTGTATAGGCATAACTCCTTGTCTGCCAAAAACAGGATAATTGCGCGAAATACGGTGTGCTCACCGTAGACCCCCAAACAGCAGATCAATCATTTTGGCAATGGCACACCGACCGTACTCATCATCTATGCGCCCACATGGCGCTGAGGGCCACCACCAAGATTTTTTTTTTGTCGAATACGCAGGAGAGCTGCGCATCTTTGTATTAAGGAGAAATCGAACAAGAGTTCGCAAATACAACAACACGTTATGGAACGCGTGCCTAATCCGCCTGAACTTGCTAAGGTCCTATTACATACCAAATAGCAACCATCAAGGGAACTGGTTTAAACCCACTGATTGGACTGTGGGGGTGTACCGGGGTAGAGACCGCGACCGAGGCTGTCCTGGTGGTTACCATGCCATACCACAGGGAGGCCCGGCAGCGCCAGCCAAGCCCTACCTGGCCTCACCGCTGCCGACCCTGCCCATGGACAATGGGGAATATGGGTGTTGGTTGGGACTCGCTTTTCCTCTGACACCATCATGGCTGCGCTTAACAGGATGCATCTCTTGTTGGTTGGTTGGCCGTTCGGCCGTTCCATGTGCTTCACTGCGAGTCTGTGGCACGTCCTTTGGCCCAACCCAAATGCCTCCTCCTGTTGCTCCTGTTCAAGATGCCTCTCTCTCTCTCTTTCTTCCAGCTCTGGTCCTGAGCTGGGCGGTGCACCAAGTACCTGGCGCCATTGCTCCTTATCTTTGACCAGAGCTTCCATTCCCCATGGTAATGTCAGTCGAAGCTTTCAACGCCATGACCAAGTACTGTCGTGCCCTGCCGTTTAGAGGTTACTCCCGTGTGTTGTTGGGATTTTATAGAGTGGTGCTGTGCTGAAAGCTGTGGCTGACAGCCTTTAGTCTGTAGGCTAACATGGTCTGGCCAAGGTACCATGCCGTGCATTTCGATGTGACCAGCGTTTGGTGCCTTGACAGCGATTCTGGCAAAACTTTCTACGCTTCTGGTAGAAGTTATTGATATTACATTGAATCTTCAACCATCTACTGTTGTATAATAGTGTTCCTGGCATAATATTATTTCAAACCATCGAGACAATTTCATAATAATAGTGACCTAAGGGCGTGTTTAGTTCACCATATTTTGCATAAAGTTTTCACCTTGAGAACCGTGTCAGTTCATTTATTCTCTCTGTGTACGCGACCCAATGCATAAGCTTTTCACACTTTTCACCCATCTAAACACCCCCTAAGGCCCTGTTTAGTTTCACTCAATTCAACCAATTCAACCAAAAGTACCTTCTTGAAAAATATGTCCCCCTTTCTGCTTTTACGCTTCCCAATGCACTTTTGCTACAATTAATTCAATCGAATTCGCGAATCTAAACATGGCCTAAGTTTAAGATTGATGGCAGTCTTTTCCCTAGTTTCTGCAAAATGCTCTGCAGGATGTTTGACAGTTTTGGGTTCGTGATCAGGATACTGCCAAGAGTTCTCCGAAATCAACGCAATCACCGGAGATCTCGTCAAAGGAATTGGAGGACGAAAGCAATGTGAAAGTAAAGGTGTTGAGCGAGAGGCTGTCATCGGTGGTTCAGGATATCCGTGCCAAGGATGATCTCGTGAAGCAGCATTCCAAAGTTGCAGAGGAGGCTGTTTTAGGTACGGTTTGACACAGCAGTGAATCAGAGGTTTGCAGTTTCTGAACATAAAGTTCAGACAAATCTTAACTGTACCTGTAAAATAGGATGGGAGAAGGCCGAGAAGGAGATCGCATCACTGAAGACGCAGCTGAACGCTGCAACAGCCAAGAACTCTACGCTGGAGGATCGGCTCGTCCACCTCGACGGCGCCCTGAAGGAATGCGTTCGGCAACTCCGGCGAGCCAAGGAAGAGCAGGACCAGACGGTGCAGGACGCGTTGGCACAGCAAGCGCGGCAATGGGAGTCCCATAAGACCGACCTCGAGCTGCGCATCGTCGAGCTCACGGCGAGGCTGGAGGCCAAGTCTGAACGCTCGTCGGCCACCGACGGCGATACGGGTTCAAGGCTGGCCGCCCTGGAGAAGGAGAACTCGGCTATGAAGGTGCAGCTGCTCGCCAAGACAGAGGAGCTGGAGCTCAGGACGATCGAGAAGGAGCTCAACCGGCGGGCCGCGGAGACGGCGAGCAAGCAGCAGCTGGAGGGCATCAAGAAGGTGGCCAAACTCCAAGCCGAGTGCAGGAGGCTGCAGGCAGCGGCACGGCGACCTCCCGTGAATGTCGAGCTCAGGCGCTCCCCGAGCTCGGCCTGCGCCGAGTCGGTAACGGACTGCCAGTCGGACTGCTCCGACTCTTGGGCCTCCGCTCTGATCACCGAGCTCGATCAGTTCAAGAACGACAAGAGCAGCGCGAGCACAAAGACCGCGAGCCTCGCGACTGCGGACATCGGCGTGATGGACGACTTCCTTGAGATGGAGAAGCTCGCCTCCGCTGACGATTCGTCGAAAGGCGACGGCACCATTGAGGACGCGAGCGGGCAGATGGCAAAACTTGAGGAGAAGGTCAAGAAGCTGGCAGCCGAGAAGGCCGAGAGGGAGAAGGTACTGCACGAAGCTCAGCGCGAGCTGAGGACTTCCCGCCATCGGGTAATGGTGGCAGAGGAGAGATCAGCGGAGCTACAGCGGCAGCTGAACCTTGCCAGTGGCAAAAGGCAAGCCATGGAGACCGAAGTGGAAGCCACTGAGGCGAACAGAAGTGAGCTTGAGGGTAAGCTTGAGCTGACCCACGCCGAGATCGCGGGTTTGCTGGACAAGGGTCGCATCCTGGAGGAGCGGCTCGAGTCCGAGAAGGCGCTGACGCTGGAGCTCGCAGCCAAGTATCAGGACATGGAGGCACTGGGATCGGAGAAGAGGGAGCTAAGCACTCAGCTGGAGGCATCACGGTCTGAATCCAAGAAGTTCAGTGATAAGATCACTCTGCTGGAGAGGAAGCTGGAGGTGGAGAAGGCCTTGTCTATCCGGCTTGCCACGAAATGCCATGGCATTGATGCTCTGGAAGCGAAGAAGAAGGGCGTGGAGCTCGAGCTGGAGTCAGCACGAGAGGAAATTGCCTCACTGCACAAGAAAGTGAATAGCTTGGAACTGGAAGTTCAGGAAGAGAAGGCGTCGTCTACCCAATTAGCAACGCGGTGTGAGGAATTAGAGGTGTTGGGCAAGCAGAGAGATGAGCTTAGAACCCAGCTGGAGTCTGCAAATTCAGAGATTGTTAAGCTGGATGAGAAGGTTAAAATGCTTGAGGATGCAATCGAGAAACAGAGACCAATGACAGTAGAATTGGAGTCACAGCTTCAGTCGAGACAAGCTGAAATTGCGAGTTTGAAGGAGAATGTCATCCTGTTGGAAAAGAAGCTAGAGAGCCAGAAGAACTTGTCATCAGCTTACATATCTGCACTGGGCGCTTCTGAAACTGAAAAGAAGGAACTGGCTACTCGGTTTGAACTCAAAGTGAAAGAAACCGAGGAATTACTCAAGAAGATGAGTTTACTGGAGGAACAGATTGACAAAGAGAAGGTGCAATCGTCAGAATTTGAAACAAGATGTCTGAAGATGGAAGAACAATTGCCAAGCAGATCTCTGGATCACCAACCAGTGAAGTCTACGGCAATCAAAGATCTTCAGATTAGAAAGGTAAGCTCTACAGAACCCATTAGCACTTTAAAATTTAACTGTCCGTTTATGTTACCTATCATCATTATAATTTATAAACTATGGCAGTGGATGCAGTTGTTTCAGAACTCTCAGCTGTGTTGTTACTCATGAAAACTCAAAACCCTTTTTGCAGGAGAGAGAGCTAGCCAAGGCCGCAGGGAAACTGGCAGACTGCCAGAAGACGATAGCTTCGCTCAGCAGCCAGCTGAAATCCTTGGCTGATTTTGACGAATTCCTTCCTGCAACCGAGACCGGTGACTCCGCCTCGGCCGACGCCTGGGACGGTGATCTGAAGCTGCTCCATCCAGCGAGTTATCCCGCGCGATTTGGTTGTTTGGCAGTCACATGATCCTCGTGGCAAGTGGATAGCAGAACTATTTTTGTTTGCTTCCGCCGCATGATTGCTGTGATGAGGTTGCCATGATCTTGCCCCCACATGTCATAGAGTTAATCAAGTTAATAGTCTATAGGTGAGCAAATGTTCATATGGAAAGCTGTTTATAGAGTTGTTGGTGAAGCCTCAAGGGAACTCTATTCTGAAGATTATCTTTGATGTCCCTGTCCCTCGGAAATGGCCTTTTTCCCAACACGTATTTCATCTTGATTGTTCTGCTGGCTGTTGCTATCTGCTAGCGGATGCTTAAACCGAACTAAACCAAGAGAATATGTGGGGACTGGGGACAGATGATCCAATTATAAATACTTGGGTTATTTATAAAGATGTTTCGAATAAAGATCCAAGTGTTTCAAATTGTGTGCATGTCATTGGTTGCACAGTTGCACGGACAAAGCTATTTGCCAGCCTAGGCCCTAAACTTAGGCAAGATACATATAGCTGGTGTAACAGAAATAGGAGGGTAGATTCTTAGCTTCTTGATCTCAATTCATAAACTTCGTTGGCTTGTGTAACAGAAATAGTGCAAGGGCAAAGTTTCAGGTGGCAATCCGGCGAATGAAGTATTTAACAATCTTTTCTCCATAGTATAATCATTAGAAAGGAAGAATGGAAGGTGAAATTCCCTTGCAAAGAGTTTCAAGTGGGATCACTAAATTTTGTTCCAAATAAACTACAAAACAAAAAAATGTATAATTCTACAAATCAAGTGAAATGCAGGTAATGAGATCAACGATACTTAGGCTATATGCTGTTTCTTGCTCTTCTTCTTCAGGCATTTGCTTCTTTCTCCAGATTTTCTTCTCTTGGGAGTGCACATTTCACTGTCACTATCTCACTCCTCTTCAATCGTTCTGCTCTTCTTTTTCTTCTTTTCTTTCTTGGCATACAGTTCGCCATCGCTATCATTATGGTCGACCACTCCGACTTGCTCCTCATCCTCTTCAACTGTTTTATTCTTCTTTTTCTTCTTTTCTTTCCTGACTGCCTTAGCCTCATCCTCTTCAATTGTCTTACTCTTCTTTTTCTTCCTTTGTTTCTCGGTTTCAGCCGCAGCCTCAGCCTCATCCTCTTCAATAGTTTTACTCTTCTTTTTCTTCTTTTCTTTTCGTACTTCAGGCTCAGCCTCCACCAAAGACTCTAGTTGCTTGGACTTTGTCTCTTCAGGATCTGGAGCAATAAGAGTGTTAGCATCTGAACTGCTAGATGTCCTTGGAGGAAATGGAATTTGATGCCATTTCAGATCTATAGGTTTTAACGTTCTAATGATGATAAAAATAAAGTGCTGTTCTCGTATCCACTATATATCCAGGAAATGTGGCTGTTAACATTGCCTAATGTTAAACTTCATCAAAACCAAGAAAATAAGAAATCGCATTTGAACATACTACGGATATGAAAATGCTGGTGAGCATTGAAAACTGTTGAGAATGGATAATAACCTTCAACAGAAAAATGTGAATCAATAACCACAGTGGTAACATGCTGCTTCAGAAAGACCTGCACAAGATAAAACGAGATAAGTTAACCATGAAAATAGCACATGTACTAGGAACAAGTTATTTATTAAAAAATTTGAAACAAGTATATGATCAACTGTCAGTGACCACCTAGTTACTTCATTTTGTTTGTCGAATAAAAAGAGGCCCAAAATTAGTTCGCATGCAAAGCAAATCTAACTGCAAGATGTGCTGGAATGTTCTGAAAAAGTTCTTAAACTTACTGCTGAAAGCAACTGTCTTGTGTTTGTGTCCCAGACACGCAAGTAGCTATCCAACCCTACAAAGATGAACAGTATCCTGAGTTATCCAGAATTCTGAAACTTGATGTTTAAATTTGTAACAGAAGCTATCTGGAATGCCAAATGAAAACAAAGCATCCCACAATGGAAAGAAAACACTGAATAAGGTCTCTGGAGGTAGCCTCACCGCAAGAGGCTATCAAAGGTAGCTCTGGATGCCTAACGATCGATCTAATACTTCCACTGCATTTACCAATATAGCATCCCAACATTTTTCCTGAAAGAAGGGGGGAATATTGAACCTGTAACGTTAGCAACAAAGAAAAAGGAAATAATACTGATAATAAAGCTGCCAAGGATCACAGCTATCCCATGTGATTTTTTATCAACACAAATATGGGTACATCTAAAAACCTCTGCTAGTCATTACATGTATTGAGCAATTTCCTTCTTGCTACTGATTACCTATTGCTGATAATATCCATACTTAAATTACCAGAAAAACAGCTTTAGACAAATAATAGCCTGCCCATAATGTGTATCAGTAGACAGGTCAGCATTGTTTTAGTTGCAATAGATCATCTTAGCTGCAGGATGTTCGCTAATTGAGATAAGAAAACGAATAAGTCGGCCAGAACCAAAGTAGTTAGTAGTAACAGTGGAACAGAAGGTGCATTTCAGTTGAAACCATCAAAGCAAAGTTCAAATAAATGGAAACTAAACTAACCTATCATTCTAAAGAAGGTGGATATTATCGATTTTTCGATTCTGTGCGAAAGCAGAGAATACATATAGTACCTGTTCTCATGTCAAAGGAAGCAAGGTCCCCTGTTCCTGTACCGATATAGACATCATGTCCATTTGGATCGGCAGCAACGGCCTTGACTGGCGACTCCCTAAAATCAACAGAGATGGCAGGCCTTCTTTGCAATGCAGTATCATATAAGCGGATCTGAAAAAGGTAAATGACATTCACATAACAGTCAACATTGCCTTAGAAAAATATGGAGGGGCACAAATGTCGTCATGAGAACAACCCTTACTAATCTACTGCCTAGAACAGCCGCAATAAATTGTCTTTTAGTCTTTATAAGCTACAAGGACACTACTGTATAACACCCCAGTCAGTTAATAGGCGCCTGAGCAGCAAGTGTGTTGTGATGGTGAGATGGTCCCACCACATTGGAAGCTTGGTGCGAGTATTATTATTATCATATAATGGCTTTTGGCACAAACATGGAACCAGGTTAACCACTATATGCAAAGCAAGGATGAAAGAGTAGGCAGGAGCAGGATGCTAGCTGTCTGCAGACTTTTTTTTTTTTTTTGCAGGGAGCTGTCTGTATACTTGTAACATTTGAGGTATGACTTTGAGCAAGTTTTGGGACTGGCATGTTAGATATTAGAAAAACAGCATTCATATAAACCAAGACAGAGGAATTAGAAGCATATACTTGCAATTCAGGCACATGATCACCTATCAACCAAACTATGTACAATCTGTTGGGAGTTTTCTTGGCATATAAGAGATACATGCATCAAGCTTAAATTACCTGATGGTTATTTGTGCAGGCTACAATTTTACGATGATCATCCTTGCACAAGAAGGTTCCAGCAGTAAACCAAGGTCGAGTGAATATACCAAGACTATTAGCTCGGGGCTTCAGACAAAATAAAGAAAGAAAATCATTTAATAAAATGGGTTTGCTATATTTGTAAGAGAGAGAAATTAACAAATTAAATAAGTACTTACAGATTTAGCAGACCATATCTTACTACACGATGCAATATCCCACAAGTTCACTTCTATACCTTTCCTACAATAAAATGGAACCATTATTTTCTGGAACTTAAAGTTGCTTACAGACTTTCATGTCACAAATAGGGAAAGCACTGAACAAAAGTAATAGAGCTCAAAGCCTCAAACGCAGAATTTATAACTAAAGTAGACAGGCACATTTCAGATTATTTAAACTCACCCTCCAAACATCGCATAGCTTTCACCATGATCAACTGAGCAAAATTGCACATTACCGCCACTGCACACATCCCATGTGGTTGATGGCCCAGCATCAGAGGTCGAAGCCGCATTTTCTTTCGTGATGGACCTCATAGAAGCTTTCCCCTTGTCTGTGCAGGCAATAAATGTGCCTAACCTGTTATGCACAATTGGGTCATATAACTTGGGCACCACAAAACACAAAAATCCATGAATTTTACAAAGTGTGTGTAATCGTGCAGGTGGAGCAGCCCAAACTAGAAATCTAGAATGGCAACTGATGAGACAATATCAGGATGAAAATTACATTGAGTCTGAAGCCTGTCTTGTGAAAAGATGCAGTGTGACGAGGAGATCACCTTCAGTACCATCATTTGATGCTGGTCCTATGGTCTTGACAGCAGCCAGAGCATCCCCATTCAGGGGATTCAGCAACTCAACCTACACGAAATCAGCAAAATCATAAACCAACGGGGAATGAGCTCCTCAATTCCGAATAGCAGCAGCTACTCACCACGCCGTTCTTCCTCGCCACAGCAAAGACCTGCAGAAGAGCAAAACAGAACGCAAATTAAAGGAACGCCCTGTTGATCAATGAATCTGATAAAGCCTCAGGCGGCAAGGAGGCGGGAAAAGCGATGCTCACGGGGTCGGCCGCGCGGTCGGCAAGGGAGGCGGCGACGATGGCGCGGGAGGCGTCCGGAGCGCCCCACGTCTCGACGACCTTAGCGGCGCCCGCCGGCTTCGCGCGGGCCTCGACGACTGCCACCAGCGGGAGACGGGATGGGGTCAATGCTAAGGAGTAGCGGCGCGCAGAGGAAGGGGAAAGGAGGGTCGCGGGATACCTTTGACGAGGCCAAGGATGTCGGTGGTGAGGGCGCGAAGCGGCGGGCAGCCGGGGCTCTCCACCACGGTGGTCCGCGGCATCCTTCACCTCCGCGTCCGTTTCGGCTCGCCGGCGCAGGAAAAACTTGTGGGAGGAGGAAGAGAGAGGGCTAGTGTTTTTTCTAGGGTTTTACAACGTGTCGTGCCCGTGCGCCGCCGAGTCGTCGAGCCGCGCGGCGCGGGGGCGCAGGCTCTTTGGGCTGGGCTGGGCTGCGCTGCTTGCTGGGCCGTGCGGTGCGGGTCGCAAAAGCCTGGTTGGGCAAGGAGAAACTGTAGTTAGGCCTGATGGGGAAAACAAGAGCATTTAACGCTTCGGCCCAGGAGAAAAAGGCCAATCGCATTGAGTTTCAGCCTGGCCCAGGATACCGAATTGGGCTGCCTGTTTTTCGAACAAAGGTATGTTCCACAAATTTTAGTTGGAGTTCCTCTAAAAAAAAAAGTTGGAGTTATGCTTTGGATCTCAAATTTGGCTGTAAACACATAATATTAGCTGGATTTTAGGTAAAAAGTCGCTTCTCCTTATTTGATGGAAGCCTGAACTTAAAAATCTTAACCAGGGGAACAAAGAGTCAAAGATGACTTCGAAATGAAAAGGATGGCTTCAAATTAGAAAAGATGAACAGAGTCAGAGACGAAGTGAAATTACAATGGGTATGTTTGGATTGTGCCCCATTTTGTCTTACCAAATTTTGGTTATGACCAAATCGTGGGCTACTCCAAAATGATGGCAAATTAGCGTTTGGATTGAAACCCTGCCAATTCTAGCCAAATCTATTAAACTTCTTAGTATGACTTGTGGGCTCCATTTGTCATTATTATTTTTTACATCGAAATATAGTTAAGTGACATCTTGTTTTATAGATTTAATTCTCAGGAATTTAAATATGCAAACAGAATTGTAATTAGTTAAGCCATTTAAGAGATATTAGCCTTTAAGTATCATAAACACATCATCATTGGGTTTTGTGTGGCCAATCAAATTCTCCCGCTGCTGTTGCTGCGCGTTGGCTGCCGCCAAATTCATTGGCGAAGCTTTTGCTCGTCCGTGTTTTCGCCAAAGCTGCAGTGCAGTTTGCGTTGGTCACAATTGGCACGCCAATGGTTGGAGCTGAACCAAATAGAGGCCAATTTTAACAGGTGTGCCAAATATTTGGTTTGGACAGCATTGGTAGCAAACCAAACGTGCCCTTTATTTGGATCCTTTAACAAACAACAATATGTTACAAGCCCTTGATCCCCTTTTTCCTGGGTGTCCCCAAAACAGAAGAAGATGAAATACAATGTCCAACAGAAACAAGCATAAGACCGTTTAACACTGACAACAAACAACTGGGAGGCCAACGGCCTGACAATGTGCTAGCACAGGAACTTGACAACGATGACAGAGATGTCGTCCTTGCTCTTCCGGTTAACGGCCTGCTCCGCCAGGTGTTTCGCGGCTGCCTGAGCATCCTTGGAGTCCTTGATCTCGTCCACTGCCTCCTGGTTCGACATCACCTGTATATGAGCCATTCTCACATTATAATCATCACTAAAATTGGTAGCAGACTCAAGCAACTTAGCAACTCATACAATATTTACACAGAATATGCCATCTTATCTTATCTTACTATTACTAACTGAAGGCTCCTTTTGGAGCCTCCACGTTAAATCTCACGAAATGCGCTAGAAAAAAAAGATAAATTCTAGAAATTCTCACAATAATCAGAAACATCTAGCCATCCATCTGTAGACCTTAATCATCATACCCATTGGATCTATTGTAGTTTCTAGAAAATTACCCACTTTTGCCACTATAAAATTAGTCTAAAGTAACCCCCTAAATCTATAGGTAAATTACCCACCTATGCCATTATAAAAAATAAACTAAAGCAACCCCCTAATATTCATCAAAATTACCACATATGCCATTATAAAAATAAGTTACAGTAACACCCTAATTTGCATCTAAATTACCTAGAATTGCCGTTATCTCAAAGTACAACAATATATGTGATACTAAATTTTTTTGCCACTATGAAATTAGTCTAAAGTAACCCCCTAAATCTATAGGTAAGTTACCCACCTATGCCATTATAAAAAATAAACTAAAGTAACCCCCTAATATTCATCAAAATTACCACATATGCCATTATAAAAATAAGTTACAGTAACACCCTAATTTGCATCTAAATTACCTAGAATTGCCGTTATCTCAAAGTACAACAATATATATGATACTAAATTACATATTTTTTATTAAAATAGAAATTATTAACTTAGGGTGTGTATGCATGATGTGTCTCACCATGTAGATCATATATAATATACATATGAAATGATAAAAACACAGATTTCCATGTTCATCACATAGCTCAAACTCTAAACTTGCATTGAAATTACACACATATCATTAAAAAAAAAATCTAAAGTACACCAACATACAATTATAAATTATCTATTTCTATCATTGTCAATATAAAAAATGTTGTATATACATGCAATGTTACATGAGTGTCATCATGTACACTATGTATATATGTATGGAGGAAACAGTGAGAATACCGCTTTTCATGTTAATCATGTAGCTCAAATTGAGAATTTAATAAAACACATTTAGAAGTGTGATGTAAAGTAGAGAAATATATTTAATTAACAAGAGAGCGCAAGGTAAATAATATTTATTATTATATGCTTTAAATGTTTTATGAAATTTTAATATTCATATTTTCTAAATTATTAGCCCGCGCGGGAGCACGGGTTCATAGACTAGTGCTTCAAATAAGGACACATGATCCTTCAGGAAGGGTTTGTATAAGCTTTCTATGCATTACCTTCCATAAGCCATCGCTTGCTAGAATTAAAAATTCAGCATTTTCATTGATAATTTTCTCAACCACATCCGGCTCAGAGCTGAGGTGCTCCTTCAAGCTACGGTCTCCGAATGCCCTCGCAACTGCCAGCTGCCCATCAACACGCGGCACGTCACCTACAAGTGAGTTTCAGTTCGAATTAATAAGATCAAGATCATGTACAAGTGACTATAATATGAAAAATGCTGTAATTAGCTGGTTCGGCGGCACAAGAGCCATCCATAAGCAGATAACAAACAAATTTGAAATCATTAGAAAACAACCCTTTAAATTATGATGGAGAGATTGTTCAAAACATGGAATTCAATAGTAGGCAATGACAAAGGCAATCATTTACCTGGTAGGTTCGATACGAAGCCACCCTTTTTCTCGATGGATTGTCGCTCCTTGTTTGGTTCATGGTCAACCGAAAGCTGCTCCGCCACACCATTATTGCTAATAACTGCCCGTGAATCCCCAACATTCGCAACTACTAGCTTCACGTATTTGTCACTGGTTATTAAGATGGCAGTAACAGCAGTGGAGCCTCCTCTTCCCAACTCTGATGCGTTTTCCAGTATTTTCTTATCAGTAAGTTGGTATGCATTTCTGATAGCAGTTTCTGGGTCACTCAAGAATTCTGGCTGAGGAGTAGGAGTCAATAAAAGAATCAGCACATTTAAGCTAAATTATACTCTACAAACTTAGACAAGATCCATACATCATATTCTTTTTTGCATTGATATGGCAGTTGGATGAAAAAAATTGAACATTGTAGGTTGCAGAGCAATCATTATTCCAAGTATAGAGTACACTTTAACCTACACGAAAAACTCTGTTTTACCTTTTTATAGGAAGCAATCAGCATTTTGCACATCACTTAGAATAAATATTTATGGTACATAAAGTCATTGTATTCATGCTCTCCCAAAGGTCATAACTCAAAAGTACCAAGCTAACACACTTGAATAATGCACAAAATACTCTTACTAACATCATTAGAGCATAAAAAAAAGGCAGCTGTCACTTACATTGTTATCTGGAAAGATATAAATGGTAATTGAATTAGAATTACCTCCTTCAAGATGTTATCAAAAAGATGGGATCGCAGAAAATCTGGAACAGTGTGGCCCAGGTGACCATCAAATATTGCAAATAAACCCAAATCGTGTTCACCAACTTGCCGGTACTCTGCCACTAGATAGTCCTCCATTGGATGATTGGATTTCCCCTTCACCAGATGGTAACCATGCTTGACACGCTTGCCTGATAACTTTGTCTTCCCTTTCCCTGTTTCTGGTCCTGACGAACTAAAAGCATCCTTGACCTGTCAGAAAAGCATATACTCCCATGTCAATCTTATTGTATTAACTATTAACACAACACCAAGCAAAGCACATAAACAAGCATGTTCAAAACATACGACAAAATTAAGCAAGCAACAAGTCTCTCTTTTTTTTTACCAGAGGTAAAGACTGCATCATAAGTGTCAATGCAACAGAAAGCATCACAGAGACCAAGAATAAAATCTACCAAAAATGGACTTGTCCATCAAATATGCATTTCTTCATGATCACACCCTTTTGTGCATGACATTTCACGAAAACTTCAATGTTGAACCTTAGATCACATTATAAAGCTCATAATATGCATGTGTATGATATGTTGTTCCCAAATCCCAAGTGTCATGGCCAGCTACCAAGGTTCTACAACGACAATATAGTTTAGGAAATATTGCTTAATTAGCTACCCATAAATCCAGTAATTTAGCTCAGTAGTAAAGGAAGAATTTATGGGCCAAACAATTACACGATCAGTAAGGACTACAGACCAAAATATCGAGTTGAACCGCATTAGGCGTGATAACATTTAGTAATTTTTACTCCAGGTTCCACTTCTCAATATAAGAAAGATATTCAGGATGCACATACTTCAATTTTATGGGAATTACACATATCCAATTTTATACAATTCAGCCCATTCCGATCCGGCACATTTGTTGCTGCTCTCTGGTAAACAATAGAGTTGACTATGTTTCTAGCAAACTGCAAACAATATATAGCTATGATATAGCAATCAGAAACCAGTTACATACTATAAAAGTATAATAAATGATTAGGCACACTCAAAAGCTCTTTAAATTCTTAAAAAAGTCCAGAAATAACCAGGACCCAAGTGAGGCAAATGTTCTCCAAATTAAAATGAGTTAATAGTGGGTAAACAAGTTCAAAATACGACAGAAGAAGTAAAAAAAATCCATACAAACAAGCAAAGATACATATTTAACCATCTGTTATTTTGCTTACATTTTACTTAAGAGCACCAGCCCTTAAATCACATCCATTAAAACATACTTCCTTTGACACGAAAACTAACTAGCTTCATGCAGATTGCTACTTATGCTCTTTTAGATGGTGCTGCTAAAGAAATGATAAAACACAAGCCAGAACTCCAACATTCACAAAATCTGTAGCCTTCTAGCCTTGCCACAAGAAAAGTATACCTTCCGATTCTAACCTTCTGTTGTTTTTATTGATATTTATTTGTGAGCACCAGCTCTCGAAATCAAATCTATTAAAACAAACATATTTTGACACAGAACCTAACCAAGTAACCAGCTTCATGCAGACTGTCAAATTCACCCTTTTAGGTGGCGGTGCTGAACCCTCCAAAAAATGCCTCTTTTTACTTCAAAATATTACCGACAGATAGTTTTTATCAAAATATTACCGAACTACACAACCCCCGATTCCCGAGCACGGCTTAAAGATAGATTGCATCAAGGTGCTGCTAAGATTTTCAACCGGAATGCAGTGAATCCCTAACTGGACAATCAATATAATCGGCCAACTGAAGCTCTCAAATCTCTGCACACCATATCTTGGACTCTTGGTGCAAGGACCAGAAAAGGAAACTTACGGAACAATAATAAACCTAACTTGCTACAGCAAAACCAATAAAAACAATCAATCAGCAGGGGAAAGGGATGTCATGAGCGAAAGAAGCAGCAATCTCCCTCCTCTTCCATTTCTTATTACCTTGTCCTTCACCTTGTGGTAGATTTCCTTGCCAGCCATTGGTCTCCTCCCCGAAAGCCCTGAGATTCAGAGCTTTACTGCCCTGAAGCTAGCGGAAGAAGCAATGGGTTTCTTGGAATTTCAGTCCCCCTTCAATCACTCCCTGATCTGATCTCTCCCACAAAAAGAAATCAATACGACTGGTCGTTTCTTCGATCAGCTTGGGGTCAATGATAATATTTTATAGGTTTATGATTGAGGGAGGTGGGTTGGTGGTGGTGGGGGCTTGTCGAGAGTAGAGATGGGGGCTTGAAGCTGGATCTTGGATAGCGTCGTCGGTTGACCTGAGGGCGGGGCAAATTAGGACACGGTGACACGGACATGTCAAGTGGGGACAGGAGAGAGAGAGAGAGAGAGTGTCGCAAAGCAGAAAGCACTGGTTTCTGCTGTCTACCTTTCCATGTTTCAGTGGGATCGCCTGCGAAAAGCAAGATGGAGATGGATTTCAGGTCTCAATGTACATAGTGCCCGATTTGGCATCTGAAATCTGGTGTTTCACAGCTTCAACAATTGAGTTACCACCTTTTTATCGCCATGGTGACAACTTATAGCTCGATTATGTCATGATATAGATAAGGATTTTGACCCCGGCAATGGAAATGCAGAAACGGGTTGCCTGACACTGGTTTTCCTTGGTCACGAAAAGGACAGTGTTCCCTCATAAGTCGTGACACATAAATGAGTGGCCGTACGCTGTACGCATACTAGTACATTCTTAGAATACATTGCAAGAAGCCTCAGGCTATGTTCATATTCAAGAGAGCATGTCGTGTATTTTTAGGACGCATCTTTTCCCTAAGAAATTATATTCATTTTGCCAGCTTTTCGAGCTAGTTTAATAACCTTCCCGCATGGCAAATTCAAAGTCCTGAGAAGAGTTTGCAGCTCCTTTTCACAATTTTGTTGGTTCACTTCACTCTTCTTTCTCGCATCCTAAGACTTGCGTACAATATTTTGCATCGGACATTCAAACTTACGTTATGACACGGCTGGTTGTTTCTGAAATTGTGGCGCAGACCACAACATCTTCATTTATTCAGGAAAGTAAAAATAGGTGATGACCAGATCAAAAGTGATGGTATATTGAACACGAAAGCATGTTGATTTTGCGAAACAACTTTAAGAAGAACAAGTCAAGTGCTAAAACATAGTGTTAATCAACTCTAAGGCAACCAAAGTCGTACAGAAACTTTCATTTTAACAATCAACATGAGAGAACACAGGAACAATAGGCCTTTTGTAAAAATGTGATAGTAGCCATCTTTGCGGTCAAGAACTGTCTATTCAGACATAGCTCGTGAACATGACTTGATTGCGCAAAAAAAAAAAATCGTGAACATGACTGGAAAAGCATGCAATTTTCTACTTAGCCAAGAAGTGGCTGCTCATGGCATCTGAAAAGGAAAATGCTGAATTTTCTGCAATCTGAAATCACATGTCAAGCCTACACCCAGCCTTGTCAAGTTCTTCGAGAGAGAGAAAAAACTCACACGCACACGCTACATGCAGAGAGTTGAACATGCCCGTGGCATTTTTCAGGGACGAAAAAGGGACGGCGACGCGTGATGGCTATTTTTTTTAAAAAAAGAAAAAGTTCCGGCATCTGTGACTGCACACAGCCAAGTATACTCAGCTTAAAAGCTGATTACAAGAGTAGAAAAATGAGTACGCAAATGACAAGAAAAACTCAAAAGCAAAGTCTATTGTTGCTTCTCCATCCATTCTTGGCAAAGATATCTAAAGCCACGATCTAGTGCCTTGCTTGCCACACGGACAGTCTGCCTCGTATCTTCACGCTGCAACAGGACCAGAATCGTAGCCAGTATGCTCCTTGAAAACAACTTGCATAAAAGAGGTAAATCGTTTTTTCTCAAAAATGATATCGTTACGCGTGCACCAAATCGCCCATATAAGAGCAGTCGCCCTAACAGAAATCAAATTCTTGTCTTTCTTTCATATGCCTGTTAACCAATTTTCAAGCATATGAGCTATTGACTTAGGTGGTGTTAACCCAGTAGCTATATGAACAATTCTCCAAACTCCCATTGGTTTTGTTGTGCAAGTCAAAGTCATTTGCCAGCAGCGGTACGAAGGCATGTGACAATGCGAAGATCAACACAAAATACTTTACACTGCGAGAGGAGAATAGAGATTGTGTGTTCAGCTGAAGCCTGAACGTTAGTGACAGCAGATTTAGATTTTGCTAATAAGTTGAACTTTAAAACCATCCCAATTTCCTTGACAGTCTATGTCGAAGCTGCTATATAAATCCTAGATCCACCAATGCAAGCGGTTCAGTGAACAGACTGAAAATCAAAACAAAGGTATTAATATATCAAGAAAATTAGTGTAATCATCGAGATCATAATACAGACACAACACCAACACACACAATCTACAAGACGAGCGGCAATAGCCGATCCTATCTGTCAGCTGTGTCGACTGACAAAATTACAGTTATTACGGGCCGGCCTCTCCCATACGCATGGTCAGCAGGTCAGCACTACGATACGAAGAGAAAGAATCATAGTAGCCCGGACAACATATCGACGGCAAGATAGGGAATGATCTCGGCCGTCAAGGGAAGAAGAAAACAACAGGCAGTGTGGTACAGGTACAACTACGGTCAGAGCCCGGACAACATATCGACGGCAAGATAGGGAATGATCTCGGCCGTCAAGGGAAGAAGAAAACAACAGGCAGTGTGGTACAGGTACAACTACGGTCAGAGCTGATCATCTGATAAAGGCATGCCTCCTCGCGCCTCGCTCGTCCACCTGAAGCTGCGGCGACTTAGGCCTGGTCACCTGCTTCGTCGACCTGTGAAAGCAGCACCCCAGTCCAGCATGAGATCAAGTCCTGGAGGCTGAACATACACATTGGGGACGACAAAGTTTAGTTGTTTTTACTCACTTTTGCGGGCGGAACGGTCTGTCGAACTTCGGGAGAGCTCTTGCGTGTGGCACCATCGTTCTCCTAAGCTGCTTTACTGCCTTCTCTTCTTCAATCTTCAGACAGAGATTGCACCAGTCGATCAGCAAAAGCAGGTTTCAGAGACCAAATGGAGCTATTGCCTGTTGGAATTGGACCATTTGAGGAGCCAGAAAGATATGTGTACCTTTTGTGCGAATTCATTCTCCTCTCTCAACCTTTTGTAGGTCTTTTCTTTCTCTTTTATCTGCATCACACAAAAAAAAATGTAAAAAAAAATGTGTGAAGAGCTGTTTCACTGGTGCCAACAAAGATATTATATCATGCTCCAGCAAATAACTAAATAAAAAAGAACCATATGGATACTGACCATGTTATCAAATTCTGATCTCTGAACTGCTCTCTCATCAACATGCAGCGCGAATTGCTGAACTTCAGTGAGAGGTCTCCGCTCCTTCTCTGGAAGTGGGATAGGATCGCTGCGAGAAGATTACAAAGGCTGGTTATGTATCACGTCCACAAAAAGGAATACTAATCTTAGGAGAAACTACATGTGCTACTCACTCTTTCAATATAGGTTGAGCTTTGACAATTCTCCTCTGTGCCTCTTCCCTCTCCATTCTCTCCCTTTCTTCCATCAGCCTTTGCTGCTCTAGTTCATGCCGCACTAAACTCTCAAGTTGAAAGCCTTCTGGTCTTGTACAAGGCTTTGGTTCAGGCTTTGGCGGGACCTGGACAGGGATTTTATTAGACAAGATGAATCAAGAGGTGACTTTGAACTGAAAATGAACATAGTAAAATTTCCACATACCACCGGATAGTCAGTGGTGTATGGGTATGGGTTAGCTTTGTGAACCCTGGCCCTTTCCTCCTCCATCTTCTTCTGCAAGAGCTGTGCTTCTAGCTGCCTCTCTTTTAAATGGCCTCTTTCCTGCAACAACGGATGCATAAGTATTTTGTTGCGGCAAACATGATGAGAAATGAATGAGAGCTCCAGAAGTTTAATGTTTCACAAACCTCTGTATGTAGATTGAAAGGGTTTGGTACGGTGAGTCTGGGCACATCTTGCCTGTTGCTGTGTGAAGAACAATAAGAGTGAAGAGAAAGCTGCGAAACAGGAAATAATTCAATAAGATGTGAAAAAACGTCTTGACCAGAAAACAGTTCAATGGTTTATTCCTCAATATGATAACAACCTTATCAAATAAATCAGCAACTGATGGAGGGCCCAAGCGATCGTCAGTAGAAAAACGGAACTCCTTGGGAGCTGTGACTTGAGGCTTTGGATGGGCAAACACACCAATGTCTCCCTTGCTCTCAAGAATCTGCATGAGAATGCCCATAACTGAAGCTCCAACTCATAATCTAATACAATCTAAACTTCCAAGACAAGTATAGTACCTTTTTGTTCAGTGGCTTGGCCTTGAACTTGGGGGCCTTCTCCAGTTCCTCCAGTTCAAGTTCCTGAGAACTTTTCACACTGTTGAAAGATGAAGTTAGAATCAGGCATTATAAAAATGGCTGATGTCTAGTAAAATGACTTCATCGCTGCTATGTGGCAAAAACAAACCTTGGAGGTCGAGCTCGCATCGCTGTATGTAGCTGTGGTGGCTTTGGTTGAGTCAATTTTAGTGGCTTGCTTTGACTCTGTAAGATTGAAGGCACTGAACTTAGTAATAATAATAATAACTGGAATCCTAAGATGGCAGCTAGGCAATAGCAACTTTACCCGGACAGTATCCGCACAAGAAACTTCTGAACAGGTGTCCGCATATCGAGTAGCTCTCTCTGTTGTTTTGAGATGGAACTCCTATAGTTGATGCACAAAATAATCAATCAACGAAAAGAGTGTCTTTCATTCATGAATTTGCCAGGATGATAGAATACGCACATTGAATTCAGGGAGCTGCAGAGTTTTCCTTGGAAGCGGAGGGAATGAAGGAGCTTCAGCAATCTGAAAGCAAAAAATAAAAACTAGTCAGAATGCAGTTAAAGTAAGACAACCTTATTTTGAATGTAAGCGAAATTCTCACCTTTTTGTTGAATGGCCGTGCCCTGAACTTGGGGATATTGGCCAGCATTTCCTCCTCTAACTCTGCAGTGCTCTTCACTCTGACTGCACGGACTCTGTGGGAAGTCTGAAGCTCAGGTTCCTTAGGTCTGGTTAACATAAGCTTAGGCCTTCCCTGTAATGCTGAATCCTCCTGTATAACGCATTAACACATAAGCAACCTGGATATCAAGCCACTTAAATTAATAATCAATACTCTTTTCACACTTCGGTATTCCAGTTGTAATTAATATATGTATGCAGGCAGTCCACATAGCCACGTGAGCAGCAAAATGGAGCTGTAAACATGTAAAAATGACAAAATAATCTACAACAGAAATGGGGAATGAATATTTACATGAGAAAGAGCAATGCTCAGCTTTCTGGTCCCTGATTCAAACTTCTTAACCAATTCTGCCGCAGATACATATGGAGTCACTTCCTGAAAAACACCCAGGATTACTTTATCAGATCCACCTAAATGAAACACAACACACTTAATTTTATCTCTATCCAATCAGCAATAAACTTTTAAAAGCAAGTCTCTCGTTAGTAGCAGGAGATGAATTTTACAGATACCTTCACAAAGTGCACATCCTCATGAACCCTCCTCGTTTCAGTGCTTCCTGCTAAATCAGTTCTCCCCTTATGAGGCAGAGACCTGGTCTTGGCGTTCAGTATCTGAGCACAACAGCAACAAAATAATTATTACAACAGCACAACGATATAGATCTTACAATTTCCAATCTTCAATCTCATTCCTTACCTGTCTAACCCTTCCATCATCGAGCTTCTGCCTCTTCACCGCCTGATTTTCTTGTGCAATTTCAGTAGCAGCGTTGGCTGCCTTTCCAGCGCCCAAATCATGAGCACTCCTGAAAAGCCAACAACACAGACATTGGAAACAATCCTAGGATTGTACAATAGGCACAGGTGTGCTTGACTCTTACTTCATCACACTCCTCTTGACACTCATGGAGGCAGCAATAGGAGCTGCTTTGCACATGTTCGCATGCGTCTTCGGTGTGCGCCCCTCAGTGTTCATTGAAGATCTGGCACCGGCTGAAATTGCAGGTGCAACTTTGATAGGAGGATGAGGAGGCAGCGGCCTCTGTATCTTAGGCGTGCTGGCCGAACCACCAGCTGCTAAAGCCATGGCAGTGCCAAAGTCAGGATTAAGAAACCACAGTTACCCAACACGCAGTGATCAAAGAACACAGAGCTAACAAATAGCAACCCACATTTTGCAGCAGGGTCTCTGGGCGGGAGGAACTCGAAAGATTGGGGTGATTCATCTTTCTCTTCTTGAGTCGGCGGTGACACTGACATTTCATCAGTTGACTGGGATTCCGACATTGCCTCAGGATATGCAGCACTGGCCACAACAAGGAGGGCACAACTCATTGAATATGCCAATTATGGAGCACGAAATTAGTAAGAGGCTCAAATTCTTAGTCAAAAGAGATTACCTTTCCTCCTGCTGGCTCCGAGCATTGGCACACGTCCCATCAGGATCCCTTTCAGAGACCTGATGAAAAACTTCAGATGTAAACACGGAGCACCACAACTAATACTGCAGAGAGAAGAAGGGGAACCAAGAAGCAAATCACATACTGGTCCGAGTGATGGATCCTTCTTCTCCTGTGTACTCCTGAACACATAAGAAGAAAGGAACATGCAATTAGAGTAATGAATTTGCCAACATGATGAATCGAGATGAATTACAGAAATGAATGTCTTCGGCGCTTACCCAATAGCGTCTGCTGCGCCGATGGTGACGCCTCCTGCTACCCCCTCCACGGGCTTCTCCTGCATTACAAATGCACAAATCGCCGGATGAGAAGAACGGGACGAAATAGATAAAATCGAGGCGGAACCGGACCAATCCCCTCCCGTTTATTTACCTTGAGAGCTGGCTCCTCGGCTTCCGCGAAATCGCAGAGGACCGCGACCTTGGCCTCTGCCCTCGATTCCTTGATCCTGTGGTTGAACGCTGCAATCCGGAAGAGGGGCAAAAAATCAGAAAAAAATTCGGCGAGGGAAATCAGTAGGGTTGAAGCGGAGGGAACTAAGAGGGAGGGAGGGCGATCGACGAGGAAGGCCGCGGCGGCGCGCGGGGTACGTACGCGAGGGCGCGTGGCAGCGGGCGGCCTCGAACCAGCTCTCGGCGGCGCGGACGGCCTCCTCCGTCTCCTCGTTGATGAAGTCGAAGAACCTCGGCGCGGAGAACTCGTAGGCCTCGTCGATGATCGCCGCCGCCGCCGCCGCCGCCACCGTCCCCGTATCCGGCGCCATGGGTGGATGCGGAATCCTGGACCTAGGGCTGGGGGATCAGACGCTAGGGTTCTCTCTCTCTCTCTCTCTCTCTCGATTACGCAGTGGGCTCCTGAAGCGGAGGGTTCTCTCTCTCTCTCTCTCTCTCTCCTCTCGATTACGCAGTGGGCTCCTGAAGCGGCGAGGGCGACAAGTGAAGAAGAAGAAGGGGAAGCGTCGGCCGCGCTCGGGAGGATCGGGAGCCTTGGGGGAGAAGAACGTTGGCGTGGTGGGGATTGGGGTCGGGGTCTCCAACGGTCGGGAGATTTGAACACTGTGCCAAAGGGGGCAAGGCTTTAGAGAGAGGTTGCCATGGTGGGTGGGGCTGGTGCACGCGCCCGGCGCGCAACGGCTAGTTTTCAGGTGAGGCTGCGGGTGGCACCCGGCCGATTAACCGTTGTGCGACAGAGATTTACTGGCGGATTACGGAAGGGGCCAACCAGCGCAAGGGCATAAACTGGCCGCAGAAGGAAAGGATGTCGTCCACCTGGCGGCTGGAGACCTGGAGTATAGCTGTGTCGGCTGCTCTTTCCCGATCGCGTCCAACTGTCCAAGTAGCAGAGCATCGCACCCGAACGATGCAAAGTTGCAAACTTCTCGGAACCGTTACCGTTAGTGCACCGTGAAAGCCAGTGATGAACTGCTGATATACAGTACTGATGCGGGGCTTCTCGTCGGCGATCGTTCGCTGCTACTCACCGCCGGCCAATGAAGCACAAGTTCTATCTCTTTATCCTCTTTCTGCCTTTTCTTGTTTCTTCCTCATCTTCCTCAAGAGCTCTGCCTGCACCTCTCCCGTCGGTTGCTTCCACCGTCGTCAGCTACCTCGCCGCCGGCCAAGCTGCCCACAATCTGCCCCCGCCGCACCTCCCCGTCCTTCCTAAAGAACTGGATTTGACGCCCCCACGACCTACCCCGGTCACCAGTTATCCTCAGCCGCCCACAACTCACCTTCTCAGCTGGGCTGCCGCCGCTGACCACCCCTCTAGTCCCACCGGACATGGAAGCCCCCAAAATCGAAAACCGAAATCACTAACCATAACCTGGCCGCCAGCCTCCACCGCCGCCTGGGGCTGGCGGCGACCCGTCCACCTCCCACCGTAGCACCCTCTCCTCCACCGGGCTCAGCTCTATATGGTCTCCACGATGAAGACGACACCGTAAGGAAGACGACGGTCTGTTCGTGCGGATGGAGATAGATAAGGGCGTGGCCAATCGGCGGGCGACACGCGTCCCGCTCACTACCAACAGCCGTAGCGAGCGCGCACTGTATAAAATTTTTCAAACTGATTCAGATATCAATCCAGACCAATAAATCCACCAACCAAAATGTTGTCGGAATGTTTCACCAGTTCGTGAATCGCAATATCTGCCACAATCGCAATCGTGGTTCAGGGTTCTTATGAGAGTTAACATGTCAAACCTAATCCCGTCTAGGGGATTGCCACTGGCGAACTGATGCTCGCTCATGCGTCAAAGGATCCCTTTGGTCTCTTGGAATTGAAAGGGGTTTGATACACTAGTCCTGTTGGTCGCGTGAAGCCTTCAGAAGAAAAGGAATCGTCGTGTTTTTGATAGATCGGGTCTGTAATTGATTGCCCTTGTGAAAAGCATCTTGAAGATCACACGTATTTGGTCACTAGCTGAGTTTCAGGATCTCAGGATCTGCGATTCATCTCTTTCCTTATTAGAACCTTGGAGCTTTGCCGTAGACCTCTTGTAGGTTGACTTGGTCTTGTGTTGTTTTTGTTTTCCTAGCCTTTGTTGTCGTTCTTTTTTTTTTGTAAACTTTCTTCTCCTAATAAAACACGTGCCAAACACGTTTTCTAAAAAAAAACAAGTTACTAGAACTGCAAATAACAATAGAGTAATTACAGAGCGCGTGCCGACAAATTAGGTTGACCTTGCTATCGTTCAAGCTTAAGAGTTACGAGCGCAATCGTCATGCCCTTTCACTAAATTTTCCTGCCTAAACCTGATAAGAGTAATTACGTTAAAAGATAGCAGAATTCTGGCAAAAAAAAAATCGCCATATTTGAGGTATTGGCAACTGATAAAATTTGGTTATGACGGTGTTGTGGCTGGAGATCTTATACAAGTACGGCGGGGACAATTACATCAGGAAATAAGCAGGAAACATGCTATTCACCATGAACACAACAAATGAAACAGATGGCTGGAACCATCAAGCAGAAAGAGTTCTAACGATTGCACTATGTACACTCAAAATTAATTATACACCGAATCAAAGATGAAAATTTTCTTCTTTTGTATCGCATAAATCAAACAGAATTGAGATCTTGCGAAACTTGATCTTGCCACCTGCAACAACGGCAGAAACTCATTCCTTGTTATGTGTATATATACTAAAACAAGGTGAAAAACACAGGAACTGCAGACCAACCTTGTGAGAAGGAACCTTGCCAGTGGGCTTACGGTAGGAGCAGCCAATGGTGGCGTATTAGCTAACTTCTTGTTGCTTGCTTGTTCGGTGGGAGGTTCAGGCTTCTTTGAAAAAACTGAAGCTGCCGTCTCCTGAAGGCCTTGCAATGAGGGCTCCTTTGAGCTGCATCGATGGTATCATGATTCATGAGGCATTATGTGATGAGAAAAAAAATGAACAAGGTCTATTATTGAGAGACAGTATGAGAACAAGTAATGGCCCAACCTCCCTAGCCGGTGTAGCAACCTGCCAATTAATACTTCGCATGATCCAGGTATCTCATGTTCTAGATCCATCAAGGAATCAAGGAAAGCATGAACAACAGGCCGTTCAAACTTGTCGCCAGTAGCCTGCAGCATAATTGCAAGGAAGTCTAGAGTTGGAATAGATGACTGGAGGGATTCAAAGATATCAGGACAAGACTAGCCTTAGCAGATGCACTAGCACTACAAAACCATTGCCGAACATGAGGATGAATTAATCAATGTGGCGATTTTTAAGGTGGAATGAAAATGTTAGTAGAATCTAAATTAACAAAGATCTAATAAAGAAAGAAAGAGGGAGTGTGCCAAGCACATTACCTCCTTCAACGAAGGGATTATCAATGATGAGATTGCAGGTGAAGCTACAGAGCTAGAAGCTCGAGAAGCTGACTGCCCATCAGGTAACTGCCGTGATTTGCGACCTTTTTGCATGTCTACACTCTCACTAGGATCAAACATAATTTTGTCAAAAACACAAAAATAATGGGGCACAATGTTTCTATCTTCAAAGTTAAAACACGGATAAAAAGTAAACTCGAAGTACCTTTGGACCTCTTGACTATTTACTCCAGAAGATTTATGCTCATGTGATTCCTTTTCATGCCTGTTGACAACAGGTCTTTCTCGAGCATTTCCCTTTCTAAACCCAGCCTGCAGAGCAGCCTTTGCCTGTATGTACCATGAAGTACATTAATAACTATGCATTTACTAATAACCACAAACAGAAAATAGGCAACAAAATTGTTCGTGTGTCACCTCTGCAAGGTTAATAGCACTATCCTCAAGTGAAGCATTTGATGCCTTTTCTTGGATCCCCAGCCTTGATCTCGATGATCTTGGAGTTTCTGGGTCTTCACTTTGATTCCGAACAACCGTCCCACTGGAAGACATATCTTCATATGAGGAGAATCTGCTGGGAGGCTAACAAGAAAAGTGTATCAGTTGCTGCTGCTCACTGGACAGTATGCCTCCTAGTTTCAAAAATCTAACAACTACATTTTTTAGTTACCTTGGAACTGTGGTTGCTAGCTGCTGGGTACACCTGAGATGCTCTTGGAGACCGTAGCACAACTGTTCCTGACCCACTTACAGACTGGTCAGTCTGGCAAAGAATTATAGTTAGTAAAATCATCAAAATTAGACCAAGTTGCATACCACAGACAAAATCTTACATCATCAGTAGAGTTTTCTTGTCTCCCACGTTCATTTTGTGTACCTCTCTGAGAGAGAGATTCTTCAGGCCCAGTCCATGATGTCCTCCACTGATTTTCTCGATCAGCTGTACGTCTTGTATTTGGACTTTGAGGCGTATCAAATCTACTATCTTTGGTGGAAGCGGTCTGAGGGGGCCTTGAAGCAACTCGGACAGTTCCTGTGCCCTCTCTATCAGGCAAATCCCAGCCTGTAGCCTTTTTGACTGTTCCTTGACTGCAGTAGAAAAAAGAATCAGGCATACGAAGACAGAAACAATGTTTACTTACTGTTTTTTTTTTAAAAAAAAATCTACCTTGAAGGCGGAGCCACATCTTTTGCCCTATCAACCTTGATAGTACCTGTACCAACATCTTCTTCGACATGTGGTTGGCCATTTTGTGTGGCATCAATGCGTTTCGCTGCAAATTTTGGCCGCTCTCTGCCCATACCAGCAATAGAAGCACATGACGTGAATCAATTGAACATTAATACAATTCAATTATCAGTTCAAACAGTGTAGCCATTAACCTTATTCTCTCCAGAAGCTTTGGAGTCTTTCGGGCATTTTTTATGAAACGATGCT
>CM014271.1:13594310-13634434 GCA_004135705.1 Alloteropsis semialata | reverse complement strand
CCCCCTCCTCCTCCTCCTCCTCCTCGTGAGTACATTTTTCTTATCCTATCTTAATGAAATGACACGCAGCTCTCCTGCGTAGTTTGAGGAAAAAAAAAGAAAATAGTGTTTTGCTGTACTTAGTTGGATGCCTCTTAGAAGGCTGGACTCGGTACCGAACACCAAGTAATCCAATTTGTCACAGATTTTAAATTTGTGAATGGATGTGTCCTGAAATAAAAGAAATCATGCAACATACTCCAAAGGAGAGAGCTACTAATGTCTAGCAAAGTCACCAGAAGTCCATTGACTAGAATGGCAAAGGCTATCTATCTATGCACATGAAAACAATTGGTTAGACTTGAGGAACCACAGTAATTCTAATTTCAGAAAAAAGTCAGAAGAATCCTCACGTTAGTTAGGAGAAAGTAAAAGATCTAGACCATTTACATTGGTTGGAGTAGATTATAGCATTGTACATTTCTGCTAAATCCATAATACGATAGATACTAGAGTTGTGTACAATTGCATTTTTACCGATCAATATTAGAGTTGTATACTGAACAAAAACACATTTCAAATCTAGCCACAAACTGCACAGGCTATTCCTAGATTTACAATGAAAGATGTAATGAGGATTAAAAGATGCTACAATAACGACATGCTCCATTAGAGCTGAACAGGATCATGTGTGTCTAGCAGCACAGCACATATATGGTAAACAGTCAGCAAGATTTGTTTTCAATAGGGGCTGACAGTTTAGTCATCTGAAAATTATAGCTAAAAGTTTACCTACAATAAGTAACAAGGGGGTAATAGCTAATCAGTCTACCTACAATAAGTAACAAAGGGGTTTCATTCTATTATACTTTTTCTCCAAGGATTTCATTACTGAGTAGAAATGTAAAATCAATCATCTAGGCCCAGTCAATTGGGAGCTCTGATCAAGGGTTTAAAAGGTTCCTGATGCATACACAGAAATATTGAGCAACATAACAGGAGGGTGGTTAAGATGGTACCTTTCTCCTAGACATTGTTTTAGTCAGCTGCGCAGAGACCCCGAAGTCTGCAACCTATGGAATACACATGGTAACATCCGAAATTCAGAATGTAATATAGGCTAGAAATTAACGACTGTCACAATGAAAACATTCCTAAATGTAGAATCTTCCACAAGTCCTAGAAAAGTTATACCTTCACATCTCCACTTTCAGTAAGGAGGATATTTGCCGCTGCAAAATATCAAACAATTTATCATTGCAATTTACATTAAAGTTGGCATTACAAGAAAAAACAGCATTGGCAAAAACATATCCCGAATAATTAGTCCTTGCACAACAGGTAATCGGTTCTATGTTTAACAACATCAAATATAATGATTGGAGCATGTCCTATGAGACTATCAGTTTATAATATAGGAACACCATGCTTATTAAAAAAAAAATCTTGTCCATTGGTTTTAGTTTCTTCAGGTTAGCAGACAGTCACTTCTTGAAGGTAATACACCGCTTCTGTCTCTGAAGCTCTAGTCAATCGAAATGTGACAATGATGTATACCTAACTTGCACAGGGATTATCAAGACCAGCTGGAAAAGATCTATAAAGAATTTCAGCATATATCAAATACCCCATGAATGAGGTGAGTAAATCTGGAAATGTTATCCATTACCACCTAAAGTAAACACAGCTTAATGGAAGACTCATTCCAGTTTACATCCCCCTAAGATTGATGTGGCTTGGAGAGTTCAATTGATATTGGGTTGGTAGTTATTCCAAATAATTGCAGGTATTCAAGAGAAACATTCAGGTAAGAAAAAGGAAAGGAGGGAGAAGTAAGACCTTTAATATCACGATGAATTTTTCCCTCAGAATGCAGATATTCAATTGCATGTAACAAGTCCCTCAGAATGCATGAAATAGACATTTCATCCAGAGGAGGGCCAGCTTGAAGCTGTCACAGAAATGAAAGTCAGAGCAACATCAAATTATCAAGTATCAACCAAGTAGTTTATAATGATGCTTCACAAATTAGTGGATAGCAATGGAATTGGCAGACTAACTTCACTTCTATCTGCACTGTATTAAGCATTGTGCCGGGTCAATTGAGGAAGGATATAGAAAACATACAAGGTCAGCGACCGAACCACCAGCCATGTATTCCATTACTATCCACAGTTTAGTCTGATGAAGATACGAGCCATAATAATCAGTAATATAAGGGCACCGGCATTGCGACAAAACAGAGATCTCCTGCAAAAGGTAAAATAAAGCCATTTAGGAAAATAATTTTCCATATCAAACACATGTTAAGTTGATCCTATGATAACCTAGTATCCAATATAGAGCAGAAGGTGAAACTACAACCTTTTGGATGTCTTCAATGTCATCCTCACTGCATGGAAGTTGAAAAGAAATTAATAAATTGGAACAAATTCTCGGCAGAAGAAAACAAACTAGAAAACAAAGAATCTATAATGAAAAAGTGTGCCTAAAGCTAAGTATTTTCCAAGGAAAGCTTAGTTACAAATGTGGGATGAGGTACACAGCCTAGTAAAATTGTCTACATTACATACACCAATTTGCACTTTTATGATAAGGAGTTTCTTTCCAAAAAAATTGTAGTGATGATATAGTTATATGACTCTTTCTGACATTAATTAGAGGGAGCGCACAATCAAAAAATAGAAATAAGGGAAATGCATAGAATCATAAGGCTATGAGCATCCATTTCACAGAAAAAATTATCTTTTTTTTTTACAAAATTATGAACATAAGTTAAGATAAACAGTGCCATCGGTATTCAGTAAAATTATTCTTCTTTTATCCAGAACAAATAAACATTGTCGTGTAAAATAGAGGGAAATGGCACAGTTGAGCGAAACTATTAAATAATATGTAGAAAAAGGAAGTCAACGTAAAAATAGATGTTAGGGGCTCACGCTTCTTCGAGATCAATGACTTTTATAGCAACCTCCTTATTCAATTCCTTGTCAAACCTACACAAAAGAATATTGAGCAAGTGTGGATACTCAACATAAAAATGAGGAAAAAGAAAGGATAGAGATGCAACTCATGGGCAAAATTTAAGTGAAACAAATGCCCAAGGATATGTGAGAAATTAAATACCTTTTAAAGTGATGAAGAAATAAGGCAAATGTTATGTTATTCTAAACGCAAATAGGATGCCAACTTAAATGTGCATTATGTGTGAAGTAAATGATATATATTTCTTGAGGAATGATACAAATACATTGCAGGATTTTCATTTCTCATGCTACTTATTTTCTACTCCAAAGGTAAGACTTTAAGTATAGAGGAAACATCGTATGGAAGTTGCATAGTGTGTTACAAACAAATTCAGAACCAGTTTCCCCAAGTAACATGCACGCCCTTTATTTTTCAGAACACGTGAAGCTTGCCGTCTTTTCTTTGACGTTTTTGAGTAAAAAGAAACCAGTAACAGCCTATCCCTCACTCAAGTATGTCACATTATAAAGCGCTTATCTTCTAAGTCAACAAAACCATTATGCCTTCATTCATGTGAGCAAGCATATCCCTCAATCATCACAGGAATGGCATTTCACACATAAAGACAGGTAACTAATAATATATAGAAAACAAATCAGATAAACTATGATTAATGTTTGAAAGGTTGGTTATGTAGCAGCCTGGGCAGCACTTGGGCGCTATACGCCATGCTCCCGCCAAGCACCAAAGTCGCTGCCTAGACTGCCTAATGCGCCACCTGCATATCAGTTTTTAAAAAGCAAAGCTAGCTACTAGTACCACCCAATCAAAGCTGCCATGCCATGCAAGCTCATCTTAGTTAGCCATTATATCAATCTGATTAGCACTACCAGCTAGCCAAAATCCCTCACCCAGCACTCAAACCGCATCATGTCACCCCAGATCCCATGAAACCACCAATGCCACCGACCTAAGACGAACAAGCAAATGGATAGCATCACAAACGCCACTCAGCTGGCCACTTCGATCAGCTAATGCCCAAAACTCAACTCACGAATTCACCGCCGGGACCAGCCCCGCCTCGAGCCTCAACACTCAAATCCGCAATGCCGCTCGACCCGAAGCAAAACTAATGGCTCAATCAAGCGCGGCCACCGCCCGCCGTGCATCAGCTCGGAAACCCGCGCGAGGCAATAAGAAGCGGGAAGGAGAATTCGGGGCAGGAGTGGAGGCGCCGTTCGTACCCTTTGTAGACGTCACCGAAGGAGCCGCGGCCGATGAGGTCGCGGCTGCTGAACCGCGCCTCGATGGCGGCCGCCATCGACGCCGAGTCCGACATCCCTCGCTACCCCGAGATCCGGCCGCGGCAGCCGCCGGGCTAGGGTTTTGGAGGCCGGGGATCGCTGCCGAGTTCGCTCGCGGTCTTCCTCCTTGCGCTAGGGTTTGGATTCGCGGCGTTCGTCACGCCTACTCGCTGCCTCCGGTTTCGCCCATTTCGACAGGACGCGAGATTTGGCGTTGGTGCCTGCGTCTGTTCGTCCGGGAGGGGCTGACTGCAGATGGCGGGGCTGGAAGGTGGGCCAGGGAGGTCAGACACGGGGAGACACTGTCGTGTGGGGCCATATTTTATGGTCCCATCCGGCATCCGCAAGGTCTATCGTCGTGACGTCGTCGGCTCGTCGCATGCGTCAGGCGTGTGGGCTTGTGGCCGTGTCGGACATGCTCACCGTCGCTCTACTGCACAACTCGATCAGAAATGGTTCAACAGCGACGCTTGCTTTGAAAAATGAGTGATTCATCAAGGCATCATCAACGTCTTATTGTTGACAAGTTTGTTATCGCTGTCATACGTCTCGTACACACATAATTACTGTATGATACGAGGATGGAGTTGTCCCACTAAAAGCGAATCAAATAAATCTGATCAACCATCTCTCATCTAACACGCGGTTGCTTAGGCTCTCCACAGTGTAAGAGTGGATCCTGAAATTTTTGGGTCCATCCTGAAAAACTGGCATCATGCATTCATGCTTCGCCCTTGCAATGTACAAGCATCACTGCAAGGTCCATAAGCTAATAGAAAAAGATGTTGGTAGACTTCCTCATATGCAGGGTCATTACCTCTACTTTCCTGCTATCAGAGACAGTTGGGGATAAAAAGAACTTTTTACTGAGATGAAACTAGATCTTGTAGGTGCACCGCTCTCCATTTTCCAAGCACCGGCATCGGTAGGTGCGGGGTAGGAAGTAGTGCCCAAATATGAACATATAATGTCGATGGACTATCCATTGTCCGAAACTGAGCAACTTGTTTAGTTTGAATAGTGAAATGTGTTGATCATTGCTGTCCTGTTCTTGCCAAGCATATACTCAGTCCAAATACGATGGATGATGGTTGTGGTGTTAATGTCAATAACCCATCAAAGTAGTGTCATTTCAGTAAAGATTGTAACATCTAAGATGATATTATTCCTCAGGCCAAACACCATACCACTAAAGGAAAAAAAAATGCGCATTATTATTTTTGACCAATTCGTACCGTGCTTTTTGCTGGTGTGAATTGATAGCGATCACTGTTCTCGCATGATCGCAGCAAGTGTGACAGTGAAGAGAGAACCGCCATTAGCTGTTGCTTTGATGAACAAATAGCACATAGTGCAGTCCTTCAGCATCGAGGCTGTGAGACTTGCCACACTCACCAAGTCACCGTACCACGTAAGAGATGTTGTACAGACAGGCCGTTGATAGTGCAGGTATAGCGGTTAACCAACAGCGGTTACACGCACCACATTAACAGCGCGATACTGGACACATTTTGTGTACCCCTTCCCTTGGGGGCTGTTCGCTGGCGCGCGCGCGCCGCGACGCGTAGCAGCGAGCGGTGGGCCCACCTTATCACCTTACCTTATCACAACCGAGCGTCGCGAGCGCGAGGGCGAGCGTCGCCGTTTCTTCTTCCTTCCTCCGCCCGCCCCACGCTCGCACCCCCTCCCCGGCCTCCGCCCCCCACCTCGCCGGCGTCGCCTCCGACGCCGGCGAGCGCCGCCCTCAAGCCCTCCCCTTCCCCCCTCCCCCTCTCCCTCCTGCTCGTCGTCCTCTCCGCCGCGGCTTTTCTTCCTCTCCGGCGAGATCCCCCGCCTCCCGCCCTCCTGCTTCGTCTCCGGCGGCTTCCGCCGCCGGATCCGCCTTCCCTGTCCCCCGCCGCGCTAACCCGGCTTCGCCGGGGCCGCGGAGCTTCCTTCTCCAAATCCGGCGAGCTCGGCTGCCGCCGTCCTCGCCAACTCCGGCGAGCTCCCCCGCCCCGACCTGGCCCGACCGCCCCTACCACCGCCAGAGCCCTAAGCCGCCCGACCACCATCCCCACCGCCTGGCCTACCTGCCTCCCCCGGCCGGCCCCTTCGATCTATAGCCGCCGGAGTTGGAGACGACGGCTGAGGAAGCGGGTGGAGGAGAATCGGCCACGTCGCCCGTTCGCCGCGAGTGGTTCCCAGCGCGCGCGCGTCGAATAAGATTTTCGCCTTCCCTTTCCGGTGCGGAGGTGCCTGAACCTGTCGCTCTGAACGCGGCGCGCCGGCGCCTGTTCACTACCCCAGGACCGGGGAGCTTGCTGCCACCGCCGCTGCCTCGCACGTCCACTGATCACTGTAGCGGTGCTGGTGCAGCCTTCCTCGTCAGCGCGGTGCTCAACCTCGCCGTCCTTGCTCCCTTCCCGTGCGTCCTCCGTCCCTGGCGTCTCGGAAATGTTTGGCCGAGCCGCCGTTCTACGCGCTTCGTCAGGCGTGGGTCCAGATCAGCTTCGTCAACCCTTGTCCGCCTGCTGCTTGCCGTGTGCCGATACGATCAATTCCACTGGCATCTCTAGAGCTAAAACCCAGGAACATCACGGCCTACAAGGCTACAAGGAAACTTTAAACACCACCTATTATTTGTTAACCAACACAAGTAAATATTACTCAAGGGCACAAACAATACCGAACCAGCTAAAAAAATGTTTACACAAAGACACCACAAACGTGCCGTTAAGCTACAAGCACGGTGCACGGCAGATTCAGCAGTCAAGAACGACCATGCTTGCAAAACAGAGGGCCAGAGGCACTCAAGCTAAGCATAATCATCATCATCAGGAAGACAGGAACCAAATGTGTACAGCTGCAGACTAGGAAGGTCCATCGTCCAGGTGATAGACCCGCCGTTTATGGCGTCTGCCTCTGGCGCTACAGGCTGAGACATAAACACAGTAATCCTCGGGCGTACAGATGGCAATGGCTCCATGCTGTGCTATGCGCAGCCACGTTAACCCACACTATCAGCAACACCAAGAACCCTAAACAACCAGCTAACTGTCAGCAGCATAGCAAACTACACAAGTTTTTTTTTTTCCGCTACTTTGTACGAAACGAGACCTAGAGATGGTGGGTTTCTGTCAAAGAAAAATCGGATTAGTTGCCTCAGCACCCACTCCATCCCTGTGCTTGAACATTTTCAGCTGCACACAGAGCCTTCCACTCCTTCGGCGGCCATCAGTGTCCCTTGGGATTTGAGTTTCATCCCCATCTTGCCGACTCCGCTTCATAGATTCTGGTGAGCTTGAATCTAGAGATGAAGATGACGGGGTCATTGTCAAATGGGAGATTTGCCATGGCTCCATGGCTTCTTGTTCCTTGAACTCCTCTCCCCCATTTAGCAGAGGAACAGTACCATCAAACACCATGTCACACTTGTTTGCCTGGTATGGGCCTAGCGTGCCGGGATACTGATGAGGGCTTGAAGGTTCCTGAGAGAATGAAGGTTTCCTTTTTCTTGGGTTCTTTGACCTGACAGTTCCAGTTTGGCCCTGAGCTGCTTGATTTTTCCTTCGATTGCCCTGTGGTGGAGAGTAGCTCTTGATCATTGTACCCACCCTTTCTAAGAAGCTAGCAACCTCTGCAGGAAGTAAGTGTCCCTCAAGATATCGATCAATTACTGGGAGATCATTCTTCAAATCTTCAACCTGCAAATCACAAGCAGTAAGCACATCAAGGTCCACCATGTAAGCATAATACACAAGGGACTGTTAAGGTCTTACCATTGACGAAATGTCACGAGAGGCATTCCGACCATATCCAACAGCATTCTGTTCAGCTACAGACTCAACAGGTGGTAGGGAATTGATATTGGTTTCTGCAGAAGGGGTGAAACGGCAGCCAACCAATTGATGGAACTCCTCAATCTCACGAGCATACTCAACCCTCCAATCTTTCCACTTACTCCAAGTTCTTCTTGCCCACATTGGCACACCATGAAGGCGACCCTGTTCCCTTCCAAACTGCCTAGCAAACCTGTCAGGAACATAGACCTCCTTTATGTTAAAGCTGATTAGCCAAGTCCGAGAGTAGCAGATGTTATCTGCTGCAATGCAATATTCTGGAACAATTGCTGGATTCATGTCCTTGTAAGGGTTCCAATTGACCTGAAAATATAATTGGGAAAGTATAATATAACAGTTGAAACATTGGCACACAATTACAAGTTGGTAATTTTGGACTTGCCTCAGATAACTGAAGCTCCTCAAAAACTTTTCTCCACTCCATAACTTTTTTTCTTTGTCCACGTGTTGCTCCTCCAAAGTTCCACCGGCAAGCCCGGGGCAGCAATGTGCTCTGGTTCTTCTGTTGTGGTTGAGTTATAGGAAGGTACTCATAAATCCAGGCCTTGTGGGAATAAGGGAAAGCAATTATCAGTGAACTAGGTAAGACAAAATCAAAGATAATAAACAGAGCATATTCAGATAAAGAGCACACCATCAGCAAAGTTGCACTGCCGAGAAACTGCGTTGTGGCATTAGGTGTTACTGCAACAGACAATCCCCTGTACAAATGGGCAAGTGCTGCAGCCCCCCAAGCATACTCACGGATCTTCCTAAAATCTGCCAGCAGTGGCAGATATCTTGGGGATACAAATCCCCTCATGGTGTCAGGAAATAGGGTCGAACCAACCAGGTATAGAAGGTATGCTCGGGTGCTATATGCGATCTCATTAATGGTTGGATTTTCTGGTAGTTGATGGAACTTCCTATACAACCAAGTCAACCTAATTAAGCCACACAATTGCTCTCCATTTCCAGGGCTCTCTCCTAAATAATGCAAGCACATCCGCTTCACAGCCTCATCACCAATTGGCTCTGCGGTCACCACATGACCAGTCACTGGAATGCCGAGAATGTATGAAACATCACGAAGTGATGGTGCCATTTCAAATCCCATGAAATGGGCAGTATTTGTTTCATTGTTCCATCTCTCGCAAAAGGATGTAAGCAAAGAACGATCAATGGTAAACCCAGTAGTAAGTGCAAGATGCCCAAGGCCACTAGCATTAACAAGCTGTTGCTGCTGATCAGTCAGAACCCATTCTTTTAGCTTTCGAGTCTGCTGGCTTGGAAGCAGAACACCGTACCGCTACAAAATTTAGAGTATCTCAGTATGTAACTTGTTTAAAATACAAAAGTAACAAAAAGAGAACGAGAAAGATACGCACTGTCCAAATTTGTGAGCTACCAACTGGCCTTCGACTACTTGCCTTCTGTTGTTGTGTTATCAAACCTTCTGATGCAAGGTCCATTTTGTCCTGAGAAACATGAAGCGGTGGTAAGTGCCAGCAGTAACAGTTAACACAAGAAAACAAAATCAGGATACAGGATAAATACCATGCACTAATAGTTTTTCCATTCTCCGTGCTTTTATTGTCACTCTATTCCAAAATCTATTTTTTTTTCTAACAGTCGTAGATTTGGGGGAAAATAACGCACCAGAGTCTCTCGCTTATGCAAATATTGCAAACGGTGGTAGATATATATCCTAGGGTGACTAGAAATATATGGCCACTTTCTGTTATAAAGATAGTTTTGCCCTTAGGGGACCAATGATTGTGTCACTCCATGAGAAAGTGGTTGTATTGGGTATCTATTGGCAGTTGCCAGCTGTTCCTTTGGCCGGTTTCCTGCCAGCAAGGGAGGAGAGAGTAGAGAATATAGATGAGACAACGGATTGATTCTTCTTACTTTCTTCCATAGTCTTCTGGCCCTCCATAGTCTGGCCAGATTACAATCCGTGAGCACAAGCTAATAACCCCAAGCTAACAAATTAGAAACCAACCTAAAGCGACAGGGAAACAAAAGCCTAAAGAGGGACAATGGCTGATCCGGAGTTGCAGGCGCATGTGTGTAACTGTATAACGATTCGTCCTGCGGTACTAACATATTGAGTATTACTACTGAATACCTGTAGTACATGGTACCTTCCTCACAAAAAAGGAAAAAAATAGAGGTAATTACTCCTGCCAGGTGAAGTATTACTCTTTCTGTATAGCAAAACAAAAATAAGATGATCATTTGTTTATAGTATTCAACACGCTTAACCTCCCCTTCTAAGAAAAATGTTTCAGGCACCCTTTAAAAGTTTAAACACTAAATCTTTCAACTTTTAATGAAGCATTAACTTTTGGTTTCAGTTCTTCAAGCAGTATGGTTCCACAATCTTCTATTACAAACCATCCTGTTATTAGCTATTTCATTAATATCATCTTTAAAAAGATCAGCATATACCCCTAACTAAACAGCTGGTATTCAAATCAGATTACAGGTTAAAAGTGAAAACAGGGAAGATTAACGTTAGAGCCTTGTCCTAGTCCAGTTAAACCATGATCACTTTGAGAAAGCAGGAGGAAAAGTGTTTCATTCATAACTCTGCATTCTGGGGCCATCTGGCATTAAATTGTCAACGCCATCCAACTTGTTGAGAGCTTCTACAGCCCTCCCAAACTACATCTTATTCTTGTGGTGAGAAGTAACTATTTTGTCTGCCGGTAAAATATTATTGTAGAATCTCATGTTACTATAAGGAAGCAAGGATGACTAACTGCATATGTAAGTAAATAATCAACATATGCAAGGCAACTGTAATAGTTTGATTAAAATATACTACTGCTCCGTCCAAAAGTATAAGCCGAGGTATGACTTGGCAAGGTCTCCAAAACTAGCCTTTGATTCTTAGTTCCTCCTATACTACACACTATGTACGTATTTTTACTGCATACTACGTACATATTTTCTTCTTTGAAAAAATCAACACATTTTAAATGACTGGTAGCCAGAACCAAAACTTAGTGCACCTATTCCCCTTCCAAGAAATTACACATCTGATTCTAACAAGTGAAACAATCCAAGTGCATACACACTCATATCAACTCCACAACACGTTCAATGATGCAAAGCTACCGGACCAACCAGAGCTACAGCACATCAGGGAGGTATCCCTACCTGGTAATTGCTACCAGCACTTTATGCACTGCAGTACGCTCAACCTAATTTTGCATATCATTTCACAGCATTCCACACATGACGCCTCCCTAGTCCCTACTACTGTCCTACATTCCTACCACGGTCAGGCCTTGCCACACGAAAGACCAGTGTTGCGAAAACCAAGGTTCTCAGAAGCTAGAATAAGGGAACTGAAATCGGTGCATCGATCGACCAAGAATCACTGGAACACAAAAGTTAGCCCGGATCTGGGCTTGTGTCGCCCCCCGACTCCAAAATAATAGGTAAGAGCAACGACAGGGAGGAGGCGGAGGAGATTGCTCACTCACCGGCGCGAGGAATGGAGTCCGACGGCTCGCCGCCGCCGCCTCCTATCCCCTCCGGCGAAGAGCGAAAGCGACTGTGGCCGTGGCCGTGGCCGTGGGAAGAGGAGAGAGGTTATCACTTATCAGGGGATGCCGTGAGAGGGCGTTTCTTCCGCTGCTATACGGGGCCCAGTCCTCAGGTCGGCAAATGGGGCCCACCACTAGTGTAACTGCCATTCGATCCCGACCGAGCGAGTGATGAAGGACGGGGTCTGGTCCAACCGAGAGGCCCCCTGTCCTATCGTCTCGTCGGTCGGGTTCGCTTCCCACGAGCCGGGTTAAACCCTAGCCACCGCGGCCTCGCGATCCCCTCTCCATTTCCCCTCCACCGCCGCTCGCTCGCACGCTCGCCGGTGAAGAGCTGCAGGACTGCAGCTGCGTCGGCGGCTTTGTTGGCGGGCGTGTATCTCTGACCCACCCCGTGCCTTCGTGGGATCTGACTATCTGAGGAGGTCGGGGGAACGCGAAGAGGGAGGGGGGCCTCCCGACCCTACGGGGGCGGGGGATCCGGTCCTACTTGCGCGGCAGCTCCGCGCTCTCTGCGACGGCAGAGCGGACACCAGGTTGGTTCTTCTCTCCTTGCCTTCGTCTGAAGGGAACCGAGTAGGCGGTTGCTCCTAGGGTCTCGAAGCTGCCATAGGGCTTGCTTCGAGCTTGCTGATGAGCATGGGTATATTTTTTAGATTTGATTGGATAATTGACTGATTGTCCTGGCGTAATTGATGCTTGTGGGATTTGGTTAAGGATTTGCGTTTATTGCATAAGGTTGGTATGTGCCACAGGCCGAAATTGGGCTTCTAGGGCTAGGTTTGGGGTACTGCATGACCCTGTCGTGGCTTTATAGTTATGTCCATGTAATTCACCTTGCTACTTTGATTTAATAGGTTCCTTGAGATGATTGGTGTGTTGTTACTCCCTGGCATAAATTGTAGAAATCTATGTGCAGAACCTTTGGTTTTGGAACTGTCAGTGTCAGCTACCTTTAGTGCAAACACCGATCAAACATGCTTTTATTTTTCATGGTCTTCCTTTATGGACGATTGCCCTTATTGTGACTAGAGGTAGTTCAAATGGAATATTGGACCTGGGTTATATATAAATGCTTCCACCATGCGAAATGAAATATTTAAACAAAATATTCACTGTTGTTAGTGGCGATATGCAATATTAATGTACCATATGGAACTTAGGTTTGAACTGTAAACATACAGCGCTGAAAGAAGACATGCGAGAAAATTAAATGGGACTGCTTGCTTTCATAATGCTACTTGATGTATAGTGTGTGGCTAATGCATCTGAAAAGGGTGCATAGGATATGATTTTTTTTGCTCAAGGTAAAACAGCCATGAAGCATGACATATATGCTGGCTTGGTCTTTAGTTGACATGATCATTTTTCATGGTATTACAACTTGCTTTGAAGCCAGAAAAACTGGAAACATAAGATAGGTGTTTGTGTTTTTGAAAAATAAATTATGCGATCTTTCTCCTTTGGAGGATAAGAAGATCTTGTGGGTTACGGGCATNAAACACAAACATCCTTCTGCACCCGATAGGACGGAGTCGCCCCCCAATAACCCTTAACACTAACTAGTTTAGCCTTCTATGGCAGAGGGACCGAAACCGAAGCAATTTAGCCTTCTATGGCAGGGGTATGGCTGCCCTAAACCCCAAACATCCTTCTGAACCCGATAGGACGGTGTCGGATATAAATATCCGGGGCATCTAAACCACGAGGATGAGACTCCTAAACCTAATAAGGGCCAACTCTTAAGCAGCCCACGAAGCAACCGGGTCTCGCCAACGGCCCAGCCACGGTTCGACACGCCGCCCTCCATGGGGCCCAACCTCCGAGGATGGGGCGACTGGGATCGGACGAGCCTCTCCGCCTCGCCTGAGCCCCGCAGGGTTGACAAGCCATCATGACAGAGGAGTTGGGCCTATCAGACGTGGCAGGCCCGAGACATGACGGAACGCTGCCCGTATTAAACGCTAGGGCGGGCGCAGCACGCCTAATGCACCAGCCTACCCAACCTAAACTGATGATGGTGGATTGGCGTGCTCACCGTCTGGCTCGTCATAAACAAGCGATGGGACGTCGCTTACACGCGTTCGACCCTAAGCAAGAGCCAGAACGCCGACGGCCCTGTCTTACACTCCGCCCTAGCTCTATCATCATTTCCCCTAGCGCGAGTAATGGAGCTGTGACGAACGTTATCGAAATGTCAAATATCACTGACGACTACAGGATGCTCATCATGAGTACTTCCCACAATCCCCAAGACAGGGCACGGCGACGAGCGGAAAAGCGGAGGCTTGCCCGACCCCTCGGGCTTTTTCCTTTCTCCCCCTCGGGATGTTCTTTCTTTTTATCTGATTATGTATCCGACCCGGTCCTTTCCCTTAGACTATAAAAGGGAAAGGAGGGCTCCCCCCAGGGGGGCAAGAGGACGATCAATCACAACCCATACAAACCACCCGACACACGCACACAGAGACTTGGGAGCCCCTCCCTCTCTCGATCGCTTGTAACCCCTACTACGAGCAACGCGAGTAACACGAGCAGCATCGAACTGGACGTAGGGCGTTCGTGCCCGAACCAGTATAATTCCTTGTGTCCTCTCGTGAACCATCCGGGTCTTAGCACGCAATCCACAAATTTCACTAGTCGGCCATTTCTAGCGCCGACAGACGGAGTCGCCCCAACAACCCTGAACACTAACCAATTTGGCCTTCTATGGCAGAGGGACCAAAGCCAAAAAAATAGATTTTTTAAGACATGCAAAACGCCATATTTTCCTAATGTAAATCTAACAATATAAAAGTTTTAGATTAAAAATATTGATAGTACTGCTGCTAAGTCATATTCGTAATGTAAAATTTTATATAGAAATTTACAATGTAAAAGTTTATTATAAAAGTTTATCATAAAAGTTTATATTGTAAAAGTTTATCATAAAATCTTTTATGTAAAGTTTTACATAAATGTGCTAGTTTTGTACCTCGTTTACATATTTGTTGTGTAAAAATTTTACGTAATAATTTGGCACAAAAGGAAGGAGGTCATTAATGTGGTCCACTTTGTCGGTATTAAAAAATAACTCGTAAACCAATCATGTGGTCATATATGAGGATGTATCTGTATGTATGAACCTATGACTATGTAGCAGTTTTTTTTTTAAAGGAGAAAGCGGGATAGGAGGTGGGCTGAAAAAAAATACCCGAGCGATGGACCGTGAGGGAAGGGGGAGATGCGTGCTCGGACCGATCGAGCGCGAGGACTGGAACTTACGGTTGAGTGTAAAGTTAACATCGTGGTTGACCGGTGATAGCAACGCCTAGCAGCACCGGGCCGGCAGCTGATGGCCTGTTATGGACTGAACAATGTCCACAAGAACGACATCCTTCACCTTGAGCAAACTTCTGCCAGACATATTTGTTGAAATTTGTTTGCTCTACGTTTTTGTTGAACTCCAGGGCAACTGCGTGCATGGTTTTGCCAAAATTGAAACCATTGTAACAGACGTGATGTTTTGATCATGGCCGACCTCTGGTTGTTATATTTTGTTAGAAGTTCAGCAAAAACTCATTTCTTTTGCTAGGCTAGCAATTACATATTGTCCGCATAGTGAGAGTATAGTTCTTTTAATGAAAAATAATAATTGAAGGTGTTGTAAATAGTCAATTTTATCCTGCTTCATGTTACTTCTCAAACCGACAAAATTAGTGTCACGCAATCTAAGTTCTCTACATGTGGCCAATCCCGAATCGTTACGGGGAAAAGTTCACTGAACATTTCTGTTTCGCTAATATCTTTGGTCACGCCTGCCCAATTTCATTTTGCATGAACGGCTACACGCTCCATAGGTATAACGACCAAAAGTTCCAGAGATCCAAACTTTGTCGACGGGAGGAAGCACTGACTCGTTCAAGGCGGGGCGGCGACTGGTCAGAGATAGTGGAGAGCCCGGCCGCCGGCCGCTGCACAGCATGACCGGACTGACCTGTTTGCTCGCAGCCTGGTCGGAGCGCATGCTCGATCTCGCCTGTGGTTGGATTGGAGATCCTCCCGAGACGAGACGGAGACGATGACGAGCGGAACGCGGCGGCAACCAGCTAGGCAGAGTAGCAGGACCGTGGGAGGTAGGAAGCTCTCCACGCGATCAGCCTGCTACAGGCATGTGCACTGATCGTTGTTGGAAGGAAAAGGAAAAAATCTCAATAGATGACAATGAAATTCATTGCAAAACAGTTTACAGAGGTAGAGGTTAAAGAGGCCATCTTCACTATGGAGAAAAACACGGCCCCTCCTGATCACATCCCAATCGAATTTTTTCAAGCATGCTGGAGTTTTATTAAGGATGACATCATGAAAATGTTTGAAGAGTTCTATGATCAAAAGCTAAGTATTGACATGATTAATTACGGTACTATTATCCTGATTCCAAAAATCAAAGAGGCTAACAAGATCCAACAGTATAGACCCATTTGCCTCCTAAATGTGATTTACAAAATCATAACGAGAACTTTGATGTTGAGATTGGAAAAGATCATGCACAAAATTATCAATCCTGCTCAAAATGCCTTCATCAAAGGGAGAAACATCATGGATGGTATCATGAGTCTCCACGAAATTCTGCATGATACAAAACAAAAGAAAAAGGACGGTTTGATTCTTAAATTGGACTTTGAAAAAGCGTATGACAAGATTAATTGGAAATTCTTGCTGGAGTGTCTGAAACAAAGAGAATTTCAAGAAAAGTGGTGTTGCTGGATTTGGTCAGTGCTTTCGAGTGGAACACTAAGTGTCAAAGTAAATGATGAGTTGGGAAACTATTTTAAAAGTGGTAAAGGGGTGAGACAGGGTGACCCCCTCTCCCCCCTTCTGTTCAATATTGCGGTTGATTCATTGACTAAGATGATTGTGACAGCGCAAGAGAATAATATTTTAACTGGGCTGATACCTGAATACATTGAGCAAGGTGTAGCTATTTTACAGTATGCTGATGATACTATACTCTCCTTACAAGATGATATGGAAGGAGCTAAGAATATGAAGCTTTTGTTATACCTGTTTGAGAGCATGTCTGGACTCAAAATAAATTTTGAGAAAAGTGAAGTTATTATGATAAAGGAAGACAATAAAAAATCCATGATATATTCTAATCTGTTCAATTGTGCAATTGGAAGTTGGCCAATTAAATATTTGGGTGTCCCTGTATCTAGCTCAAGATTACATGTGAAAGACTGGCTTACACTTGATGAAAAAATGATCAAGAGATTAGAAGGATGGAAAGGCTGTGTTTTATCAATTGGTGGCAGACTTATTCTCCTCAAATCTTGCTTGAGTAGTGTTCCTATCTACTGCATGTCTATGTATTTGCTTCCTAAAACAGTGGTGAAGAGACTTGACAGAACAAGAAAAAGATTTTTCTGGCAAGGTGGGGGTACCAAGAAGAGATATTTTCTGGTTAAATGGTGCAAGATCTGTTTGCCAAAGAGAAAGGGGGGATTAGGAGTACATGATATCAGAAAAATGAATCTCAGTCTGCTTTCCAAATGGTGGTGGAAACTTGAAAAAGGGGAGGGGCTGTGGCAAGAGATTGTGAAGAAAAAGTATGTGAAGGGTTCTTGTGTGCATCAACTTAAACAAAAACCATCCAATTCCCCTTTGTGGAATGATTTGTTAAAGGTCAAATATATATATTTGAGTGGAAGAGCAATGATAGTAGGGAATGGAAAAAAAACTGATTTCTGGAATGACATCTGGTGTGGTGCTGTGTCCCTTAAGGACAAGTTTCCTAGACTATTTGATATATCCAATGAGCAGGTGTGTACTGTGGCGGCACTAGCCCAAAATAAATGGCATCTCTCTTTCAGAAGATGGCTAAATGAGGAGAATCAGATCAGTTTGAGGAGATTATATGACATCCTTAATTCATTTGCGTTGGCTGAGTGTGAAGACACTCCTATATGGCTCTGGGAGAGCAAAAAGGTGTTCTCTGTTAAATCAGTCTTTTCACATCTGTGCAGTTCTGAAGTTGAGCATACTAACAAACTTTTATGGAAAGCAAAACTACCTTTGAAAATAAAAGTTTTTATGTGGTTGATGTTCATTTTAACCAGAGATAATCTGCTGAAGAGAAAATGGGTGGGTCCTGGAAACTGTAACTTCTGCCCTGGCATGGAAACAGTTGACCACTTATTCTTTTCCTGTCCAACTGCCAAATACATTTGGAGCCTTCTCGCAATAATGATAGGGGCAAACTGTAGACCCAGTTCCTTAAGTCAATTCTGGTTATGGGCTTCAAAATTTATACCAAATGGGGGATCTTTAATAATGGTTGGCCTGGCAGGTATATGCTGGGCCATTTGGAGAAAAAGAAATGATGCTTGCTTTGAAAATAAGACTATCAGATCTCCATCCGAGATCATGTGCTTTGCTTCATCGTTTATCTCTTTCTGGGCAGATCTTCAAAAGGAGGAGAACAAGAAGTCCATGGCAGCAGCGGCTGAGGCGATGATGCAGACAGCCAAGGAGTTCCATCCCCAAGAGCCGCATGATGAGGGAACAGGAACGGTTTTGCTGCAGTAAGCTAGAGGGGTTTGAAGGATGTGTGTTTGCTGTTGAACGTCAGAGGCTCTCCAGAGTTTGTTAATGTTGGCAGTTCTAGTCTTTGTTAAGTTTTAGCTTTTGTATGTTGGTCTACCCCTTGGTGGTAGCTTTTGGCGCTGAATCTGTACCAGAGTGACTTGGCACTCGTTACCGCTAATTCCTGAACCGTGTAATTTCGTTGCGTTAGTAATGAAATTTGGGCGATGGCCCCTGTGGAAAAAATATAGCACAAATGGTGGCTTGGATGTCTTGTAGGTGTAGATGAACTTCTCTGGACTCCAGCAACTCCAAATGGCCGAATGGGGTGGGTATTTATAGCCCAAGGGGCTCAACTAGCCGTTACCCAAAAGCTGCACAGAAAACGTGAACGCCGTATGTTCTGCCGTGTGCTTTTTCCCCATCGGCGTATAATACGCCGTGTGCCTTTTCCAACGGTCGAATACCTTTTTCAACGGCTCTTTGCACACGCCGTATACTTTTGAATATGTACGCCGTGGCCGGCGGATCATACGCCGTGCCTTCTCCTCCAATCTTCACTTGACATCGCCACTGAGTAACTTGTACGCCGTTACTCCGCCGGGGTCGGCGTATAGTACCCCGTGTAGAATCCTGCGGATACTATCTTGAGCTTGATCAACCCTTGAACGCCGTATGATCCGCCCTGTATCAGCACAGTAACACCGGATCATACGCCGTGGCCTTTCTTCGGGATCCTTTGAACGCCGTATGCTTCCAACTTGTACGCCGTCACCGCCAGATCATACGCCGTGTGGAATATTCCTTTTCTGTTTGATTCTTCTCCACACGCCGTATGCTTCTTGATTGTACGCCGTGCCTCGGCGTTTCATACGCCGTGTACAAACTCTGCGGGCTGTTCCAATTCAATCAACTCAAGCCCTTTCCATGATTTCATATGCCAATACCATGTCATAAATACTTCAAAATAAGACTATCTCTGGTTTTTGGCTATGCTTTGGAATCATTCTTGGGACGTAATTTCCTATGTAAATTACTCAACAAACATATTAGTCCCAAAGATTATGTTGTCATTCAATCACCAAAATCACAATATAAATGGCACAAGGGCCATTTTCGTTACAAAACCAACCTAAAGCGACAGGGAAACAAAAGCCTAAAGAGGGACCATGGCTGATCCGGAGTTGCAGGCGCATGTGTGTAACTGTATAACGATTCGTCCTGCGGTACTAACATATTGAGTATTACTACTGAATACCTGTAGTACATGGTACCTTCCTCACAAAAAAGGAAAAAAATAGAGGTAATTACTCCTGCCAGATGAAGTATTACTCTTTCTGTATAGCAAAACAAAAATAAGATGATCATTTGTATATAGTATTCAACACGCTTAACCTCCCCTTCTAAGAAAAATGTTTCAGGCACCCTTTAAAAGTTTAAACACTAAATCTTTCAACTTTTAATGAAGCATTAACTTTTGGTTTCAGTTCTTTAAGCAGTATGGTTCCACAATCTTCTATTACAAACCATCCTGTTATTAGCTATTTCATTAATATCATCTTTAAAAAGATCAGCATATACCCCTAACTAAACAGCTGGTATTCAAATCAGATTACAGGTTAAAAGTGAAAACAGGGAAGATTAACATTAGAGCCTTGTCCTAGTCCAGTTAAACCATGATCACTTTGAGAAAGCAGGAGGAAAAGTGTTTCATTCATAACTCTGCATTCTGGGGCCATCTGGCATTAAATTGTCAACGCCATCCAACTTGTTGAGAGCTTCTACAGCCCTCCCAAACTACATCTTATTCTTGTGGTGAGAAGTAACTATTTTGTCTGCCGGTAAAATATTATTGTAGAATCTCATGTTACTATAAGGAAGCAAGGATGACTAACTGCATATGTAAGTAAATAATCAACATATGCAAGGCAACTGTAATAGTTTGATTAAAATATACTACTGCTCCGTCCAAAAGTATAAGCCGAGGTATGACTTGGCAAGGTCTCCAAAACTAGCCTTTGATTCTTAGTTCCTCCTATACTACACACTATGTACGTATTTTTACTGCATACTACGTACATATTTTCTTCTTTGAAAAAATCAACACATTTTAAATGACTGGTAGCCAGAACCAAAACTTAGTGCACCTATTCCCCTTCCAAGAAATTACACATCTGATTCTAACAAGTGAAACAATCCAAGTGCATACACACTCATATCAACTCCACAACACGTTCAATGATGCAAAGCTACCAGACCAACCAGAGCTACAGCACATCAGGGAGGTATCCCTACCTGGTAATTGCTACCAGCACTTTATGCACTGTAGTACGCTCACCCTAATTTTGCATATCATTTCACAGCATTCCACACATGACGCCTCCCTAGTCCCTACTACTGTCCTACATTCCTACCACGGTCAGGCCTTGCCACACGAAAGACCAGTGTTGCGAAAACCAAGGTTCTCAGAAGCTAGAATAAGGGAACTGAAATCGGTGCATCGATCGACCAAGAATCACTGGAACACAAAAGTTAGCCCGGATCTGGGCTTGTGTCGCCCCCCGACTCCAAAATAATAGGTAAGAGCAACGACAGGGAGGAGGCGGAGGAGATTGCTCACTCACCGGCGCGAGGAATGGAGTCCGACGGCTCGCCGCCGCCGCCTCCTATCCCCTCCGGCGAAGAGCGAAAGCGACTGTGGCCGTGGACGTGGGAAGAGGAGAGAGGTTATCACTTATCAGGGGATGCCGTGAGAGGGCGTTTCTTCCGCTGCTATACGGGGCCCAGTCCTCAGGTCGGCAAATGGGGCCCACCACTAGTGTAACTGCCATTCGATCCCGACCGAGCGAGTGATGAAGGACGGGGTCTGGTCCAACCGAGAGGCCCCCTGTCCTATCGTCTCGTCGGTCGGGTTCGCTTCCCACGAGCCGGGTTAAACCCTAGCCACCGCGGCCCCGCGATCCCCTTTCCATTTCCCCTCCGCCGCTCGCTCGCACGCTCGCCGGTGAAGAGCTGCAGGACTGCAGCTGCGTCGGCGGCTTTGTTGGCGGGCGTGTATCTCTGACCCACCCCGTGCCTTCGTGGGATCTGACTATCTGAGGAGGTCGGGGGAACGCGAAGAGGGAGGGGGGCCTCCCGACCCTACGGGGGCGGGGGATCCGGTCCTACTTGCGCGGCAGCTCCGCGCTCTCTGCGACGGCAGAGCGGACACCAGGTTGGTTCTTCTCTCCTTGCCTTCGTCTGAAGGGAACCGAGTAGGCGGTTGCTCCTAGGGTCTCGAAGCTGCCATAGGGCTTGCTTCGAGCTTGCTGATGAGCATGGGTATATTTTTTAGATTTGATTGGATAATTGACTGATTGTCCTGGCGTAATTGATGCTTGTGGGATTTGGTTAAGGATTTGCGTTTATTGCATAAGGTTGGTATGTGCCACAGGCCGAAATTGGGCTTCTAGGGCTAGGTTTGGGGTACTGCACGACCCTGTCGTGGCTTTATAGTTATGTCCATGTAATTCACCTTGCTACTTTGATTTAATAGGTTCCTTGAGATGATTGGTGTGTTGGTACTCCCCGGCATAAATTGTAGAAATCTATGTGCAGAACCTTTGGTTTTGGAACTGTCAGTGTCAGCTACCTTTAGTGCAAACACCGATCAAACATGCTTTTATTTTTCATGGTCTTCCTTTATGGACGATTGCCCTTATTGTGACTAGAGGTAGTTCAAATGGAATATTGGACCTGGGTTATATATAAATGCTTCCACCATGCGAAATGAAATATTTAAACAAAATATTCACTGTTGTTAGTGGCGATATGCAATATTAACGTACCATATGGAACTTAGGTTTGAACTGTAAACATACAGCGCTGGAAGAAGACATGCGAGAAAATTAAATGGGACTGCTTGCTTTCATAATGTTACTTGATGTATAGTGTGTGGCTAATGCATCTGAAAAGGGTGCATAGGATATGATTTTTTTTGCTCAAGGTAAAACAGCCATGAAGCATGACATATATGCTGGCTTGGTCTTTAGTTGACATGATCATTTTTCATGGTATTACAACTTGCTTTGAAGCCAGAAAAACTGGAAACATAAGATAGGTGTTTGTGTTTTTGAAAAATAAATTATGCGATCTTTCTCCTTTGGAGGATAAGAAGATCTTGTGGGTTACGGGCATCCTTTTCCACAAAAAAAACAATGTTTAACATTGTGCGTAAACTACTTTTAGATTGTTCTTGTGCAGACAGCAGTCCCTGCTCCTACATTAAGAGAATTTAATCTATACTTAGTGTTTAGCAACATGAGAGGTAGAAATGAAGTGGAGTGGCATATGGGGTTTCTGGAAACTGTAAATTAAGTATGATTGTTGCTTAGAAGTATTGATCCATCAAAAGTATTAGCAAGCTGTTTCAATGAAATGCACAACAGCTCAAGACAAAAGCTTATACCCTAATGTTCTGTATCATATGATCGCTCACTGTATGGGCAGTTTTAGTTGTTATGCAAACATTTGAAGGGTTATACTGTTGGAAGTTATGTAACAACTGCTTNGCCGCCGCCAGCCTTGCCGCCCTCGCCGCCGTCGCAGCGGTCTCGGCCGCCGCTCGCTCGCGTTCCTCTGCCGCGGCGAGCTCGGCCTCCTGCCGGCGCCGCGCGCTCGAGGCGACCGAGCGCTGAGACAGACCGTCGGACATGGCGCGCTAGTGGGGGGCTGCTGCGTGGGGATGAGGCTGCCTCAGACGAGCTGCTGCTCGTCTGCGTAGGGGAAGGAAGATGAGCAGGGGCAGCCGGTGCTGCTGCTGTCCGCTGCGGAAAAATGGAGGCTCGGGAGGGAGATGAACAGGAGATGCTTAAGCTACAGGATAGAACGGCTCTGATACCAGTTGTTAGTAGCTGCACTCTTACTCTCATCGAGAGGATGACACTCAGAGTTGGGAAATTTTCTGGTTTTTCTTCTCATTTACATGCCATGCCAACCCATGGGGTTGGGGGTACATATTTATAGCTGCAAGGCAGCCTATGCTCCTAAGATGCTAGATGCTAGTCTAAGATGCTCCTAAGATGCTGTCCTAATATGCTGTCCTAGATGCTTGTCTAGATGCTTGTCCTAGATGCTAAGATGCTGTCCTCTAGATGCTAGTCAAGCTGCTGCTGCAGCAAGGTGCTGCTGCTGCTATCCTGGCAGCAAGGTGGGCTGCTTCTGCAGCAAGGTGCTGCTGCTGAGCAGCAGTCAAGATGCTGATGTTGTGCTGCTGTCCTGGACCAAACAGCAAGCACGAGACTTATCCCATCATACGGGCATCCTTTTCCACAAAAAAACAATATTTAACATTGTGCGTAAACTACTTTTAGATTGTTCTTGTGCAAACAGCAGTCCCTGCTCCTACATTAAGAGAATTTAATCTATACTTAGTGTTTAGCAACATGAGAGGTAGAAATGAAGTGGAGTGGCATATGGGGTTTCTGGAAACTGTAAATTAAGTATGATTGTTGCTTAGAAGTATTGATCCATCAAAAGTATTAGCAAGCTGTTTCAATGAAATGCACAACAGCTCAAGACAAAAGCTTATACCCTAATGTTCTGTATCATATGATCGCTCACTGTATGGGCAGTTTTAGTTGTTATGCAAACATTTGAAGGGTTATACTGTTGGAAGTTATGTAACAACTGCTTAAAATGAACTTTGTAAGCAATTTGCTGTTCAATTGCCTTTCCTTTTTGGGCCTGCCATTTTGGCACATGGTATACAACTTTCTTCTATATGAATCTTCTGTTTTCAGCCCTACAGAGGATGTGCTGCGTGGCTATCTGAGAGGCATCGACAAGTCTGAAGTTACTGGTCCTCTGTCATAAAACCATAAAGCAAGACTTCTAACCAAGCACCGTGTGAGATCACAAGAGTTTAAAAAGAGGAGGGCAGTTTGTATATACAGTGAACCAGAACGTAGTACAGATTGAGAGGTTGCGGGAATAAACTCCCAAAAATCTGAGGTGACATCAAATTCTGTATTTGAGCACCAATCATTCCCTAATACGATGGCTGAAAGCATGAATCTTAGCAAGATGAGGCTTTGTGGGAAAATTCTGAAGAAGCTAATGGATCACAAAGGTGGTTGGCTTTTTCATAAACCAGTTGACCCTGTTCTTTATGGGATTCCTGATTACTTCGATGTTATCCGCAACCCAATGGACTTGGGTACTGTCAAGAAGAAACTCACAAGCAAGCAATATGTTACGCCCAGTGAGTTTGCAGCCGATGTGAGACTTACATTTGCAAATGCAATGAAGTATAATCCGCCAGGAAATGATGTCCATGCAGTTGCTGAACAGTTAAATAGAATATTTGATTCAGAATGGAAATCAGTGATAAGAAAATGGAATGGCAGAAGCCCAGTACAAGAGCAGAAACCATTGAAGGCAGCAAAGGCTCAAGCTGTCATTAACTCGAAGTCTTTGATTTCTAGAGGGCTGGTCGCATGCTCAAATTCAGTGTCAAAGGAATCATCAATAAATACAATATCCTCCAAAGTAGGATAGTTATATTCACTTGATGGTACTTTTTTTAATGTCGATATTGTTTTAATGAAGTGCTATCTGTTGTCCACAGGTAAAAATTAAATTTTTTGTCCGGGGCTCTGAGAATACCTCTCTCAAAGGTTTGAATGGCAGATCTAACTCAACTGTTGGTTTTCAGCATATAACCTTTGCACTTGAGGATTTTTAATGGTTTGCTTTTTGGGGGGGGTCCTTTCATGCAGCTGGTAGCCAAGAACGCTCTATAGATAATTCACTCGCTCGCACCAAGGTTTTGGGCTTTACTGCTCTTATTTCTGTTTTGACTTGTACCTATTTTTGTATGATAAGTGTCATCAGTAGCTGAATGATTGACCATTTTCTGTCTTTTGCAATATCTTCTATCTCCAGGAGAATGATAAAATATCAAGGATAGAATCAAATGAGAACAGCGTCGTATCAAACGGTATGTTGATGATTTCGGTCAAATTGTATGAACTTATATACCATGTTATCAGTTATCTAATGAACTTGCTTGCGACCTTAGGAAATGAGCCACCATCTTGCGATTCGACTTCACCACTTGCTTCCTCGGAACAAGGTAGTTATTGTCATATATTTGATGCACCTGCTTATATTTTAGTTTTACATTCTTACTTTATAGCTATAACAGCTAGAACTTAAATCCTCGATTTTCCACACATAATTGTTTGCTAATTAGTGCATTTTGTGATTTAAATTCTAGGGGAGGAAAGTCATTTACACCTTGAACCATTGTCACCAAGTAAGGCCCTTCGTATAGCAATGCTCAAGAGTCGTTTTGCTGGAACCATTGTGAAGGCGCAACAAAATGCACTTCTGGATCATGTAATATTTGTGAATACATACTGAACATTGTACACTACAATTTTTTCGAAAGACGTTTCAACGTGGCTCTTACTGGATGCTGTTCTGATATTCTAGGGGAAGGAAGTAGACCTTGCAAAGTTGCAGTTGGAAAAAGAAAGACTGGAAAAAAGGCAACAAGAAGGTAGTAAATCTTGTGATGGCTGTATGGACCTGTTTGATTGCCTCTGCCAAGTTTGGTCAATTCAACTGTGCCTCACTGTTACTTTTCCTTTTTTTTTAAATGGGGAAGTAGATTGTTGGTGAAGTTGCTATTCTATTCAATATCCTAAATTTTGTTTACATCTCTTGCTATATAAAATTTGTGCGTAAACAATGATCCTACCATACACGTTTGTTTGGATAGGGCCCCCTCCCCTCCCCCCCTGGATTATGAGGGAAATGTGCTAATTTGAGGGGATTAATCAAACTCTTGCATATCCAAACATGCATGATACAAGATATTTTATCTTGGGTAGGAGCTAATGGAGGGGCCTCTGAACAAGCCAGTCAATTCTAAGACCTTTATTTCAATTTTATGTGAGGATATTAAAGGCCAGTTTGTTTTTCTTTGATACATTTATGGAAACAATCTTGGTATTTGTGGATAGGATAGTTCGAAGATACTTTAAGAAATGATCTTACATCATTTTGGATTTTTGAAAATTTTTTGGAATAGTGAGCTATGTATGGATAGTGGGTGCATAGACAACATATGCTGCAATCTGTTCATCATTGCATATCTGGACTGAGATGATGGTTCTTAAAAGGATCTCCATCTATGATCCTTTCCATAAGGAAATTACTTTTCCACCCTTTAAGCTACCTCTTATTTCGAGTCAGCTGCCATGGTGAAATTGGTAGACACGCTGCTTGTAGAAAGCAGTGCTCTTGCGTCTCGGTTCGAGTCCGAGTGGCGGCATTCTCGAAAAAAGTATAAAATAGACCGGAGAGTTGGTGGCGAACTTGCCTTAGGAAAACAGGATGTTTTAGTAGCTTATGTGTCCCGAGAGGATTACAATTTGAAGACACATTTTGACCCAACTTTCGCTAGATACTGGAAATAACCAGCTTAATCAATGCCTGTTTGCAGTTGAAGTTTCACATAGCAATTTCTTTGCAATAACTGGCTATCAACAGGAACTGGCTAGAGATTTTTTACTTGTGGCATGTTAGAAACTGTACCTTTCTACATAAGAAGGCAGATAGAATAGATAAAGGAGTTGAGGTTGGTTGGGTGGGTGGGTGGGGGGTGGGGGGACTTGTTTGAAATGGTGAGCTGATTTGGGGAATTTTCATTGGCTTTTGACATTTATCATTGGGAATTTAACTGCAAATTTGTTAGGATCTTTAATTGCTTTTACTTAAAGGTGATTGCATATAGAACCTTGCACTCTTGAACTTTGTCTGTATTGGGTTGTAAATGCTCGGGAGTTTTATTGTATTATGGGTCACACGAATATTAGATTGTAATTTTGTGTGCTTTTTGTTAGGAGTATATTAGACAAGGGCATATTTTCTTAGGGCATTTATGCCTTTTATTGCCCTGGTATATGTATATGTAACTTGACTAAACTAGGAGAAACTAGGTGGCATTGTGAACAAGAAGAAAGTCACCTTAATTCACCTACACCTCTCAGCAACTGAGCTAGGCTCAGTTCCTCTGGTATATGTATACAATTGGCAATTGGACTGAACTCTGAAACCAAATTCTCTCCATCCCCCAGCTGTTCCCACCCTATTGTCACCTCAAAATCCTCCCTCCTGGCTTATTGGTGCTGCCAAGATCTATTACTCCCACTTATTATTCTGTTCTAATTTTATTTGTTGCTTGGTCACCATTATCGTAGCAGCACCTTAGGTGCAGTCAATGACGCTCTGACAGCCATTTATATTGTTTCAAGTAGCCATTGGTTCTATTTTCTCTATCATTGATCTTGCACTTGTTGACTTTTTGGTGATCCGATAGCTGCCTCTAGTGTCTATTGGCTTCTTTGGTTAAATTAGCTGAATATTTCCATGCCCATCAATCAGTATTGTACTATCTCACGGAGCCCCGCATGGGTGACCAAGATTGTCTACAATGTTCTGCTACTAGTGGCACTAGCTTGTTAACATTTCAGTGTTGTCATTTGCAAAATTTACTAGGGCCATTATGAGCACTGCATTCCACCATCGTTATATGGATATCTGAATTTTTTTTCCCACATTGATGCATATCAGATATGGTGCGACGCTAGTAGCACATCTAGGATTTCAAGTTAGGGTGGTTCAACTGAGTCGAGAAATTTCAACATATAACAAATTTAAAGTGCCAACCTTTTTAACCAAAACATCCCTCATAGAAGAATCCAAAATGCGTATGTTCATTTTTGTTGAATTAACACACATAGGTAGAAATCCTTTCGCATGCCAAAGATTCTCTCCAATCTTCATCTGTGCTCTGTCCGGTAGCATAGCTATGTAAAGAAAAGAGAAACAAGAATAATAGTCAAAGGAAAGTGAGGAGGCATGAAGCAGAAAACAGCGATTCAACAATAGGATAAAGACTACTTGGCTGGTTACCTTGGCCGCTATACTTGGAGAGAAACAATACCCGCACCCATGTCGCTATATTAGAAGAATCCTATTCTTTGGGCTGACTACTTACCATTTTAGAGAGTTGCAGTAAATCTGCTGCTATATTCGAAGAATCCTTTTTTTTTTCAAGTTTGCCGAATTGAGCATCCACACCCATGTCGGTCATTGACACACACACACAGGTATCCCTAATTTCCTAGAGTGACGCCTCTATACTTTTGTGACTTTAGTTTGTGAAAAAATATTCCATGCTTCTAGCTTGCTTAGTAACCATCCTTGGTAGGTCCTCAGTGTAATGCCCTAAAAAAAGGTCCTCGGTGTAATATGCTCTTGACCCCTCATTTTCTTGGTTGTAGACTTGTGGTGCAGCTCATCCATTTTGTTTATAACATTGGGAAGTCATGATTTCCTTGCCATATTTTACCCTGCTTTGCTTTGTGTGTTTTTGCCAATTAGTCGATCTCATTTTTTCTTTCCTAGTCCTAATTGTCTAATCTTTAAGTTCTGCCTTTTACCTTTTGCGGAGGCTCTATTGTACTACTAGCCTCTTTTCTCTAAAGTGGTCCACCTATGCTGATTGTTGTTTGCTTGCTACATATGTAGCGCCTTGAACAAAAGCTTTGTACTTTTGTTGTCCAAGGCTAGCGTTTTTAACGACAATATGGTTGTGATTATGGTGAGACTTGTGCTCATATTGCTCATCTTCATGACCTTGTTGCCTTTGCTCAATAGCAGTTTCCTTGTTGTTGCAACAAGAACCACTAAACCTTTTGTCTAAAGCAAGTTAGATAGGTTATAGACAAAATAAGCCAAAAAAAGGAGGCAGACTCACCCCTTTCGAGGATAAAGCTAGATGTTGAGTTACCTGGAGAATTAAATACTATGTCATTTAACCCCAAAGTTGCCTTTGGAGGCGGTGAAACCGGCATGGCCATGTTGTGTGGCTTGACCCATTCGAGTATTCAACTTGATATTCAGTCACCCGAAGTATCCAATAGTATCTAAATGATCCTCAAGGTCACTTTTGGATGTGGTTACGTTGACATGGCGGCATGGCCACATTATGTGGTTGGGATGACAATGTAGCAATGACAACACGCCATTCCTATTTTTCTTCTTTCTTTTCTCTTCTTTATACTAAGGCTCACATGTCATCATTTTATTCCCCTTTGCAATACTACTTAAGGATCAACTCCATCACAAACGATAGTGAGGCCAATTATGTGCAGACCATTTGTAAGTGAGCCTATGAGCACGAAGGCCTTCATCCACATTTGTCAATCTTTTTGTATACCTTGAAGCTAAATGAGGTCATTGGCAAATCCCTCCTGTCCATTTGTCAAACACAAAATGCAATGGTTCAAGCCTGCAATCAAGATTATGTGAGACATTCAATTGAGAAGTTCACACATAATTTTTGCCATTTTCTACCTCACGCTTTGCCACTTTGGGTGAGACATTCCCTAACAAGATTGATTGCGCAATCAAACTAATGCCTAACTAATTGGAATATCTTGCCTAAATTTATGCCATTTATCTTGATTGGATGTGTGAGGTAAGGTGTCTCACCTACATTCTTGACATGGGAGCATGGTTGTCAACCTTGATTCGTATACCAACTTTAGGATCAGAATTGGGAGCTTGATTCTACGATTGTAGTCAATAGAATATATGCTCCAATGATTTGTATGTTTACGATCTTGTGGTTGCGATCCTAACTAAAGTCTAAAGAATTCCAATTCGACTTCCTTAGAACCAAAGATTTTGACCACCTCACATAGGAGGGGAGTTTGGAGAGTAACCATTTGTCGACGTTAACACATAGGTGTAATGGTTGTTCCCATAAGCTGTGTCGTGCACATATGCGATTACTTGCGCCACGAGTTTCAATTCGAGTGGTGGGCCCTTGCCATAGAACCTGCTTACCTGCGATGTTGTCCTAGCCAACCCAATTGCGGTGAGCTCCCTGGGCAGCATGTGTTTCTACCCGAAGGAAGGAGAGAGAAGAAAGTGATGAATTGCAAGGAAGAAACGGCGACACGTGTGGGATCTGTGCCTTGTTGAACACACAATGCGCCACATTAGAGAAACCACCTCTAAAGCCGCTCTAGAAAGCATGTAGCATCTACAAAATTAACATTTCCATCAATATTAGCATGACATTGTAGCATCCACCTAAATATTGATGAGTAATAGCTGACCCCCTTAATACCTTCAACTATAAAGCAGGCAGTGTAGCCCCTAAAGTATCTGATATTGTCTACATGAGCGGTCCTCAAACTTGTCTTGAGGTGTCATCTTGGTCCCTGAACTCTCAAAATGCACTTTTGTGTCCCTGAACCTGTCCAAAGGTTTCATCGGATCCCTAAACTCTCAAGATACATCTTCTAATCCTTGAACTTGGCCTGGTGTTTCATTTTGGGTCCCTAAACTCTCAAAATGAATTTTCATATCCTTAAACTCGCCATTAATTAATTGTATTTGAAATGGGTTGTTTATTTAGTTATTTTTACATGTGATTAATTTAGTTCCACTAACATTTGTTTTGACAACCAGCAACAAACGATCGTTGATGGAGGCGGCAAAACATCACTCTTGATCCCTTGAAATATTTGCTGACCTTATATTTGATGTGAATATTTCTTGCTACTTGAATTTGCGTGTAGATCGGCATGTTTTTACCCTCCTGTATGCCTTCAGAGCTCCAGCTAGTTGACATCTTCCTGAAGTCTCAGGCTAGAACGAAACATAGCTTATCTCTCTCTAAAGTCTGTTGCAGTTCCACTATGAGTAGTATTGGAGTATGTCTTTCTCACTCCTGTTCATGTTATTTATTTCACTATTTGCCTAATAGGCTTATGTCGTTCTGGCTATTTTTCTTGCAATATTGGCAAGGTTGTGTCGGGCCTATCCTGTGAATGTTGATCTTACATGGCTTCATTTTTTCATTTTTTTTCCATATTACAGAGAAAGCAAGAATTGAGGCCCAGGTAAAGGCTGCTGAAGCTGCTGCACAATTAAAGCTAGAGGAAGAAATGAGGATGAAGCGCGAGAAGGAAAGAAAGGCTGCACGACTGGCACTGCACATGGTACTTCCTGCTTGCCATTTCCTTACTGGACATTTCTATGCTTGTTGTCGCACTATGCCTATCCAAGCTGTTCTCTTTGGCATGTAGATGAAGAAGACCGTTGATATTGACAACAGTGACTTCCTGAAGGACCTGGAGAACTTGTGCCAAAAGTGGCAATTGAATCCTCCAAGCAAATTGATCGTAGATTTTGTCCATGGGATTGAGTTACCACAGGGCCTAGGGAGCCCACTGGAGGCACTTGGCCTATTCATGAAGAAAGATCTTGAGGAAGAGATAGAACATGAAATGGAGGACAGTGTGTCAACCTCCCTGAACGCCGATGTCGAGGAAGGAGAGATCAGCTGCTCTCGGTAGCATATCTCTATCCAGATTGAGCCTGGGATTATAAGATTGTGTGCGCTATATAATCTATTCCCCCTCCATGCAACCTCATAGGCAGAGTGCTGTTAGTGTTAGTTCGTGTGGTCTGCTGTGTCATCTAACCTAGTTGCCCCCAGAAAATCTCCGCCGTCTGCTGGAGTAGAATAATTTGGGCATCGCTATCAGTTTTGTGGATTGTCACGTGGCAATGTATGTATGTATAGGTGGCTAAACTCCGGACTGCACTTTCCATGGAAAAAGGAAAAAAAAAGAATAGTGAGATATCAGTTTATGTTGTAGTTACACGGTGTTAACTGTTAACCCGAATGCTTGTCACTCGCATTGCTCTTTCTTTTTTCCCGTTCTGCGCCTGAATCTGAAGTTACCCCAGCAAAGTATCGTTTATGAATCTAGTATATATTGTAGTTATACGGTGTTAACTGTTAAGCCGAATGTTTGTCACTCGCACTGCTTTCTTTTTTTTTTTTCGTTCTGCGCCTGAATCTGAAGTTGACCCAGCAAGGTACCGTTTATGAATCTAGTAATGGAATTATTTGCAGTGTGTAGAGGTGGATTTTCTATGGTTAATTAACTACATTTTTAGGTCCTAAATCTGTAACATCAAATTCACTAAAGTTCAACCGTAGATGTATACTTGTATGAAGTTAGCTCATATACATCTATTACTGGAATTTATTAAGCGTGCATTTCTGTGAACTGCGAACTTAGAGAAGTCGATCACGTGTTACGTCAAGGCGTCATGCATGCGTAGGCTCTACTAAATGTGTTTGTTAGGCGTGTCGCTGATTATTGGGTTGCCAGCAGTCCAATTAGCATCAAAGTGGCTGTAGTTTAGTGGTGAGAATTCCACGTTGTGGCCGTGGAGACCTGGGCTCGAATCCCAGCAGCCACACTTGTGTTTTACTTTCTTTTTTTTTACTTTTGCCATTACATTACATATGGGGAGCCATATTGTTCGATTTTTAACTCTAGACATTGTTTCCTCTACACAGATAAAGAGCCATTTTTCCCCTCGTTCATAGTACAGATGTAGACATCGACACAGGAGCTAAATAGCCTGCACCCTGGATTTAACAGCACAAGGAGCTCAAATAAAGAAATCAATTGATGCAATATCTAGGTCCGATGCTCTTTTTTTTTCTTTTCTTTGTTCACTTCTCAATGTAGTTTTTACATCCACAACGTGTGTGCTTGTGTTTTACATGCTGCATAGTACAGGCCACATTTCCTCATCATGACAGCTCGCATAAACCCGCGAGGTAGTTGCAGCTGATGAGCCACATGCGCCACAAAGCGTGACCTGGTGGGGCGGACAAGCGCGCTCGTTTAAGGACCCACCCCGCCTGCATTCCTAGCCTCATGGATCAGGCGATCAGCAAGGCTATTTTACAAGTATTCCCAGAAATCACAGTTCTTGTTAAAGTTCCCTCGAGCTCTTATCTACAAACCCATCTTTCTGGGCCTCAGATACGTCGCGCCCTTCTTCAGGCCAGGCATGGCAACCTGCTGCTGCTGCTTAGCTCTCTTCTCCCGCTCCTTCTCCTTCTCTATTCGCGCAGCCTCAGCCTGCTCTCGCCTCAGCTTCTCCATCTCCTCCTCCATGGCAGTCTTGTCTTCCTTCTGCCTCTTCTTGTGGTCCAGAAGAGACGTGTCTGTCTCCTTCACCGAGAAGAACATGGGACCCATCTCTGCTAGCCATTGTGGGTCAACCGCGGTGACGCACTGCATGTACTCCTTGGTGGTCAGGACGAGCTCGTGATAGACAACGTAGTCAGGAGTGTAGCCGAGGCCGTAGAGTGCACTGCTCGGGTGCAGGTGGCAGGGCATCCCATTCCGGCAGTTGACGTACTCCCCAACACCCTTCAATCGGGCAGAGTTGTGGAAGTATGCAGAGCAGATAGCTTTTCTCACAACGTCCCATTCCATATGGCATGATGTCAGGGGTATCTTCAGGGTTTTCAGTATGTCCAGCAGCTGAGATCTCACTTCCCGAGCCTTACGGAGACCCTTGACATGGAGGAAGTGGTCATTGCACCAGTCTCCTCGATATTGGTTAGACTTCCACTGAAGATACACGTTCAGGAGTGTTAGGTGGTCGGACTCTGGGACAAAGAACTTCTCCCGTGCTGCATCACTCTCCTCTGCTCGATCTTTGGGCCGGAAAAACACTGAGGGTACTGATAGCATGGAAACAATGGTCAGCACCTCATCAAGGCACTCTAGCTGCTCCCCCATGAGAAGCATCTTTGCTAGAGTTGGGTCCAACGGGAACTCCACCATCTTCCAGCCAATTTCTGTAAGGCCACCCACATTGTTCAAGGCACCTAACACCCAGAGTTGATACATGGAGTTGAGGATATTCTCCTGGGGAGGAGGGTCCATGAAATCAAAATCGAGCAAGTTTTCAACTCTCAGGGATTTCAGTAAAAGCACCACATTCCCAAGGTTTGTCCTTTGGATCTCTGGCACAGGGTTAGGGAGCATCTCATTCTGGTAGGCTGATTCTGTGAACAACCTGTAGCAGGTGCCAGGGCCAGTTCTTCCTGCTCGACCTGCTCGCTGGTCCGCAGCTGCCCGACTAACGGGGAAAACCTGGAGGGCATCCATACCCATCCGTGGGTTGTACACCTTCATCTTCCCATATCCTGTATCGATGACGTAGAAGATACCATCGACTGTCAATGAGGTCTCAGCAATATTGGTGGCAACAATACATTTGCGAGCGCCCTCTTCAGCCTTCTGAAAGATCTTGGCTTGCAAGTCAGCTGGCAACTGTGAGTAGATTGGCAGAATCTCCAGCTTCGGGACAGTCTTGGTGGACGATGATATCAGCTGCTCCATGCGTTCAGCGAGAGCATAGCAGGTAGCCTCGATTTCCTCCTGCCCAGTCATGAAGATGAGAATATCACCAGGGCCACTGGTGATGTGGATAGTCATTGCCTGCTTCACTGCCGCTTCTACATAGTCCTCACATGGTGTTTTGCTGAACATAATGTTAACTGGAAATGTCCGACCTGGGATATGGAATACAGGTACACTGCAGACAAGGAAAAGAGTTAACAGGCTTGCACAGATAAGCACAGCCAAGATTTTTCTTAGAATAAAGACACCTATCAGGTTATCTTACCCTCCAAAGAACTTGGAGAACTTGTCTGCATTTAGGGTTGCAGATGTGACAATCAGTTTAAAATCCCGTCTGCGTGCAACAACCTTCTTCAATATACCAAATAAAACATCAGTGTTGAGTGACCTCTCATGTGCTTCATCCATGACGATAACACTGCAAACAAATGAATAGGAAAAAAAAACTTTACTATGGCAAATCCATACTCAGACCATCTGAGGAATCTTGCAACATCCCAGACTCTATGAAATACTGAGAAAGAGGGAAAAGTTAAGCAACATACCGATACTTGTCAAGGTCAGCATCTTTCAAGGTTTCACGGAGCAGCACTCCATCTGTCATATACTGCAAATGGACCAACAATTAATTTAGTTATTTATCAGGAAGGCAGGAAAGCTACTAAGCAACTAAAACTTGACCAAGGTTAAAGCAACTTAATTTGCAATGTGGATCTGGCAAAAGTTTTAGCCAACTGGTCAAATGTGATCACAAATGATATTAGCCTATAAGACCTATAATAAGCCCTCCTACAAGGCTGTATGTGGGCATAAAAACCAAAAACTGAGATAGAAGGAAAACGTCTAAATTTACTTGAACTTTTAGCCTACAAACAATGAAGTCGCTAGCAGTTTACCTTTATTATAGTGGTTGGACCAGTGACATCCTCAAATCGTATGGCATATCCGACTTTATCCCCCAGCTCAGTCTCCATTTCCTCACTGACTCGCTTAGCAACACTCATGGCAGCCACACGCCTTGGTTGGGTGCAACCAACCACTCCTGTAGTAGTATATCCATCCTCATGCAGATACTGAGTGAGTTGAGTGTCTTCCCAGAACCAGTTTCACCAACGACCACAACTACTTGATTTTCACGCACAACCTGCTCGATAACATCAATAAGACTAGGTTATTACCAAACTGAGCATCAAAGAACTAAATACAAAAACTTGAGTGTTTGCCTCAAGCATGATATATACACAATGAGTTCCACAGGATGTTTAATATAAAATTATTGAAGTTTTCTAAATGAAAGGGCGACATGTTTTCCCCTGATGGAGAGGTGTTTCCTCACTCATCAAGCCATAACCCAAAGCTCCACTCCTTTTGGATGATGAACATTTATAGTATACCCAATTTACGGTACTGCTTTTAGATACACTAAATCCCATTAAGTAGAAGAGAGCAAGATTGAAATCATGACGCAACTAAAAACTCGTCATATAAATTGACAAACCCAAGTACAAACCTGTAGCAGATCATCCCGGACAGTATATATGGGAAGATACTGTCTTTGTTGAGCAAGAGATTTTGATTTGGCAAAATCACTGACACCTTCTGTTTTTTCCTTCAAATGTTGAGAAAACTTTGCTTCTTCTTTAAAATTAATCTCTCCTTGGTCGCCAACAACAGCAGTATCTGCATCAACCTGAATTTCAAAAGGTGAGTAAGATACGAGGACAAGGAATTGTGCTTTTCAAAACACATACATACATGTGGAAATAAGTTACCTGTTCAGCCGTTTTCTCAACACCCAAGATGTTCCCAAGCTTAGATCCAGCAAGCTCCCAAAATCGTTGCCTTGATTTGTTCATGCTCTGCTTTTCACGGATTTCCCTAACCAGAGTAGAACCTTTGCGTGAAATAATAGCCATATCAGATGTAGGATCCTTCAGTGGCATAACGGGTTCTGCTTGTTTTGTGAATACAACTCGTCCATCCAGGAACGGAGGCTTTGTGTCTGCCAAAAATTAAGTCATCAGCTTGTCAACTTCCACTGCATCAGTATACTGTTGATAGGCAGCTTTGCGAAGAAGTAAAAGAGTAATATGAGCACACGCATGTTATTTTCTCTTTCTATCTTATGTACAGAAATAATGACAAAGTAAATATGGAGGGGCCCCAGATTAAGATATAGTACAAGTTTCAGGTTAATAGGAACAATCGAAACATGTGTACTGCCTGTGTACTGCCTGTCCCACAACAACAAAAACGAAGTCTTTCAGTCCTAAGCAAGTTGGGGGTAGGCTAGAATTGAAACCCAATAGAAGCCAATAATCAAGGTTCAGGCACCAACAATACCTTTAAAAATAATTTATTTCATAGAAAAATTTGCATGTCATGATAGTTGGATTCGCGATGAATCTGTTATTATCTTTTTAGGTTATCAATCTTTATGATTTTTTTGCTATTCATTGTCAAAGTTAAGAATGTTTTGACTTAGGACAAACCTAAACGTAGCTATATTCTGGGACTGAGGGAGTACTGAAAATTGTTTGCAATTTATCCCCTACATGTTAACAACAGACACATCAAATTGCTTCAAGTTGTTCAACATTTGCGTATATTGAGTGATACGAAGGATCACAGAGTCAGCCATCATCTACTAGCAATAGCATCTAATATGGAAGCAAACAGCTCCAAATTGATCTAAAATAGCGATCAGCATACTTAATGATTTTAACAGGAACTGTTTACATTATTGAAACCTTCCATGAGAAACCAATGAACGATTTCTAACAAGTGTGATGTGATCAAGAAGCTTACTGAATCACAAATCTCAAGACAACAAAAACAAATAGGTAGAAGCCTTGATAGGAAAAAAACATACCATGCACAAGAAGTATTACTTTCCGCTCCTCCTCGTCATCGAATTCCGTCTGGACTTCAGTTCCTTTAACAGCTCCAGATCTCAACAATTGTCTATCCTCCCACTGAGCATTATCAGCAGTCATCTGTGACAATTTTTTGCTCTGAGCAAGGGTCATCAGACTACCGTCTCTACGAGTCTGCAACGAAGAGAAATAGCTGTCAAAAACAGAGTACACGTGCATAAACTGCAAAAGCTAAGTCTACAAAAATTATATTAGACTACAATCTTTACTGGAAATAATTGAAATATTAGAAAAATCTTGGATTAGCATCTAACGTCTGCATGCGGAGTTGAATATACTGAAAAGAAGTTGAATCATACAATATAATGAATACAAATTCCCTTTGTGATGGTGCAATTCATAAGATATACATCTCATCAGGATCATGAATTTAATTGGGTAAAGGTAAACAAACAGGGAACTTACCAGCTTCTTCGGCATCTGAGCTTCCTTCTTTTTGTACGAACTGTCATCTCCAGGATACATAGCATTATCACCGTCAAACATGGTGGTGTGTTCTTCACAATCATACCTGAAGAATTTGCAAAGGTTAGAGGAGCAGTTAATTATATTTGGTGTTCCATGACTACACAAGTTTTCCTCGTTGTATTCACTCTCCTGCACTATAACTCTGAAGAAACCACGCTAAGGTACAAGAACTTGGGATTGTATGCTAAATACAAGCAGAAAATGTTCACACTCAGGATTCTGAAATGTAATTTTAATAATAAATATATAAAAAGCATATTTTCCACTTTAGCAGGTGGCATTACCATGTTTTTAGGAAGCAAGCATTGAAAGCTTTTGCTTATATGTTTGCAATGCCAACAAAGATAATACAGCACTTGTAATATTGACCTTCTTTAAAAACACTAAGCAAGGTTTATAAGAATAATTACCATGCACGGTCAGCATTATAATCCATCTCTTGCATCATTTCCTCAGTTATCTCATAGTTTCTATCTGGATTTGAGGGGCTTCTATCAGCATCAATGACCTGGATAACAAGGCAGCAGTTATAGAGTTGTAGTTGTATCTTATGATAACAGCATGTTGAGGAAATAAAACGAGAATCCAAAGATAACTAAAGAAACATGGAATTCAAAGATCATCAACTCATAAGGTTGCTATCAGTATGTTGATTGACTATAATAAAGTTCGCAATGTCGATTGACTAAATGTCTATACATTAAAACAAAGATCCTAAAACAAGAATAAGCAAACCTAATACAACATATATTATTAAAGCTGTTTAGATTACTAAATGATAATCCTAGCTCATGAGTGCACTATTTATTAACTTTAAGTATAAATCAAAAAGAGGATGCTAAAGCAGGCAATGATGCATGTTCAACCAAACAAAATAAATATATCACATAGACCCTCCCATTACAGACACCTAGAAGTAGCCACCGACTGTTGTCAAAACACTATACAAATGGATGACTATGGTAGATAAATTATGTGCTACAAAGCAGAATTCAAATTCGCATTTGATAGCATGAAGTGGGTATGATGTATAAAGTCATATTCTAGCTTACATTAGAACCAGTTGTCGACGAAAAGGTAAGCTGGTGCGATCTTCCACTGGGACCTGAATAAGAAGACCCTTTCGAGGAACCAGAAGCGCGTATGGGGGCAGGTGAAGGGGATACATTATCCCAAGGGGATGCTGGACATTCACAACACATTAGATTGGTTTAGTGATTTACACAGGTAACTCAGATGTAAAGAGTATATTTGCTTCGTAGAAAAAAAAAAAGTCTCGCGCATGTTCTAGCTGAACTTGATTTACCTGCTGAACGTGGCGTATTCCCACCTAACCATGGAGACACCAAACGTGCATCTGGGGATGCAGCACCAAGCATAGGAGATCGTGTTGGATGCTGCCTTCGGGTGCCAGGTCGATCATCACGGTAGTCTCGACGAGGTGTATCTTCCCATTCCCAGCGTCCATCGTCCCAATCAGATCTTGCTAACATTTGCAATTGCAGCCGTACTCATATCAGTTAAGTGTCAGATCAGTAGGTTAGTAAAAAAGAATGCCAGACAAAAAGATACCAGGTGTCCTTGAGCTTCTCGAGCCATGCTCATGCCGACTTCTCTTGTTAGCATATTCAGTGGATGTAGATCTCTCACGCTCATCATGCCTAGTATGAGATTCCCTATCATCATGGTATCTTCGCCTTCCACTGCTGCTATAGGCAATGGAAGCAGATCTCTCACGTTCACCACGTTTATCACGGGATCCTCTATCATCATAGTAGTCATAACTACGAGGAGTATGGGTCTGTAAAGCAACAGGCATAGAATTTTTGACTTGTTAGTAAGGTCAAAATAAAACTTTAAAAAAATTTGTTAATGTAATCCAGGAGTGTATTTTCCATGTGATACTGACCTCTTGTCGGCGGGCCTCATCCCGATGGCTTGGTGTTGGGACCCTTTCGTCCTCATCAGCAACTGTTGGTTCCAAAAACAAAGAAAAGATGTAGTTACAACTACCAGATGGATGCAAATAGATTACCATAAAAACATAGCAATAGAAGGGTGTATATATCAGCTAAGGGAAGCACTATACGTCAGGTTACTTTTTCCTGATAAAACTTCAGTAGAAAGCCTTGACAGGTGCTTCCTTGTACCTCAAGAAGCCCCTGTGAGCACTTCTTCCTATGTAAACAAACCAACGCTAACACCCCCCCCC
>CM014271.1:13561750-13594292 GCA_004135705.1 Alloteropsis semialata | reverse complement strand
TCGCCAGGTTTGCCACCGCCACTCCACCCTTGACCACTTGGTTTTAGCACTCCCCTGCAGTCAGTGCCTGCAGACCGTGGCATCAACGATGGCGCCAGCACCTCGGTGCAGCACAACACTGCAGTCTACTGCCAGTGCAGCTGCCACCTTGAGCCTTCCTGTAAGCCCAACAGCTACCGGAACCTCAAACATCAAAAAACCCCCACTTAAGACTAATGTCACAGATGGTGGTTGACTGAAAGTTTGGGCATTTTCAGTCATCTGCGCTAGAGGAGTTGTTATGAGAAAATTTATACAGCTCGTGTGTTCTGTTGAAGGAATAAGACGCACCATTTGATGATGTTTTGTCATCCGAAGCGCTTCCTCGATACCGGCGCGACGAATTACTGCGACCAACTGTGGACAGGCTCGTCGCATCATTCTCGGCAGGTCCTGCCTTCTCATCTTCATCAATGGAACTGGCAGCAACAACGACCTTGGGAGGGGGTGGCTTAAACACATTGCCGCCTTCCGATCCCCGCTTCCTGCGGGCGAGATAGTCAAGACCTGCCAAAGGAAAGCACAGACCTAGAGTTAGCACACTGAAACTGTACGGCCACAACAGGAATGCAATCACTAATCAGTTTGGAAGCCAGCGCGTTATTAATCAGGGCAAAGCAATCCACCAAGCAACACGGGCCCATACTGCACAAGCACCAGATTCATACCTAGGACAGATTTCCCAGTCTGTGGGCGGTACATGACCTTACTCGGCAGAATCAGCCCCTGCGCCGTGTCGTCCTCCGGGCCCAGGGTAGTCATCGTCGCGTCCAGGTCGACCTCCCCGTTCCCGTTCCCCTGCACGACGGAAACGAATCAAACACGGAAGCCGTTTCAGCGTTAGCGAAAGCACACAAACGGCCCCGAAGCGCACACGAACTAGCTCATGTTAGGGTCCCCGCAGTTACCTCCATGGTGATGGTCCCCGGGGAGCACTCGGAGGTTGGGGAGCGGCACTGAGTCGCCTCGGATCGGCAGCTCGGTGAGGTAGGAGGCGGCCCCCGCTGCTGCTGCTGCTGCGGCGGCGGCGGCGGCTGCTAGGGTTTGGCCGCGATGCGGCGGAGGGAAGCGAGGAGGTGGGCGGGAGGAAGGGACGTGACGGGTGGGGAGAACGTGGGCGGCGGTGGCGGCGAGACGGCGAGGGAGGCCAGGGGAGACGGCGAGGGAGGTCGAATTTGGGCCCCCGAATCTGGTGGGGAATGGGGATTGGGAAAATTTTGTGGATAGGCAGGGTCAGGGTGCAAATTGTCAAAACCGGGCAAGTAAGGTCGGTTTCGGTTAGTCAAAGTCGGTAAGGGGGAAGTAGGAGGGACGGATTTGGATTTGAATTTTTATAGCCGGGCTTCCTAACCAGGATTTTGTTGCATGAAGGGATTAGAGAACAGATCGATCATGCAGAACTCGAGGAAAAGAAGCTCTGATGCTCCAAATGGGATTATTTTTTCATCTAATAGCAATCAGCACATCTATTATCTATGTGCATTTCGAGTTGGAGCGTTAAAGTAGAATGAGGAAAAGTGGCTAGTTGGATTCGTTTGCCACAATATCACCTTAAGCTAGACTTGAAATCAAGCCAAGCTACCGCCGCCACCGGAGATGCCGTGGAGGTGGGGAGGAGATGAGGCAGAAAGAGGAGTTGATGTGGACCATCAGGTGTAGATCCAAAGGGTGAAAAAAATGGATGTAGGAGAGAGGAGAAATGTGTGGTACTCTGTAGACAACCTTTGAATTGATGGTTCCAATTCACCTACAAACAACCAGTTTTGTTCGAAAGTCTCAACAAGAAAGCCCAAATCATTCTATACTCTCAATAGTTCAGATTCTCTCGGGTAGCGTTTGGATGCAGATATTGGGGCTCGGAATTCTGAATTGGAATTGGCAGATGCGAATGCCAGCTGTTTGGATGACTTATAATTCGGAACTAGAAATCAAGCTCAATGCTAACCGGTATTCATCCCACACTCATCCCCTCTGTCTCAATACCGAGCCAGATCCTTCGTATCAGCTGGCATTGTGTTTCCCATGTCTCTCGTGTCTCTCACCCTCCCCTTCTTTTCGCCGACGAACCATGCCGCCCTCCCCCTCCCTTCACCGGCGAGCCGCGTCACCCTCCCCCTCCCTTCGCCAGCGAGCCGTGCCACCCTCCCTTTTCTCCGCTGGTGAGTCGCGCCGCCCTCCCCCTCCCTTCGCTAGCGAGTCGCGCTGCCCTCTCTTTCCTCCGCTCGTGGGTCGCGCCGCACTTACCTCCCTCACTCCGCCGCCGATCTCGGCCATGGCAGGGGCGCCCTCCTTCGTCTTCCTTCCCAACGGCTCCCTCCATCGACGCGCCGGAGTGGGAGGAGAAGAAGGCCGCGGGGCGAGCGAGGAGCCACGCGCACATCCCTTTGCAGCGAATATAGTTATTAGAACCGGACCGAACGTTGAACCGGTGAGGTTCTCAGTTCCAGTTTGATTGGTTCAACCGGTTGAACCGCCGGTCCAAAACGATTTAAATAACATATATATTTCAACATATTCACAAGTGAATTAGAGGTCTAGTGTTTGTGCGTTGCCTTCAAACCTGCAAGTCACGGGTTTGAGGTTTCCATTTTTTCTGGTCGAACCGGCAGTCCGGTCCGGTAATAACTAGGGTGGCGAGCCCATGCCCCTCTGTCGGCGGGCCGCGCGGCTCCTCCCCTGCCTCCATCCACGGGCGAGCCCCGCGCCCTCCACCGGCGAGCACCTCGTTTGCTCCCTTCAGTGCTGTGGATTTGGGAGGGCGTGTGGATCCAAGAGGGGTGCCAGCACTCTCTTGTGTGCGGCGACGGTGGCGAGGGGTTGCCAGAGTAATGGTCATCGGCCAAGTAGAAGAAGCGAACAAATACCAATTCTATGCTTGTGCAAATAAAAAAAATTGAATTGAGTTCTTTCCTAAGATTCCAAATGTCAATACAATGACATCCAAACCATAGAATTGAAATTGCATCTCATTTCAATACTATGGCTAATTTGGTATTGAACCCGATTTAATTCTATGCCCTCCAACATCGACATCAAAACGGAGCCTCGTAGATATTACTATGGCGTGTTTGTTTCCATTTCTCTCAGCCATGCTTAGATTTTAAGGTAATCAATTTTTTTTCTCAATTTTCGATATTCGCTTATTTAGTTTAAATCTTTGAATCGGATTATCACGTAAGCGAGAATAAGAAAAATAAGCAGGACGAAAAATTGGGATATAGGTTGGCAACAGTTAGAGGTTGTTTTTCATATATTTTTCCCTAAAAGTAGTTATTGAGTTAAATATTTAACACTCTCGAAGATGCTATATTAATTATTCACAATTGCTGTGATGGATCATTTTATGCGATTCCCCCTGATTTAGTAGGAATCGAACTGTTTCTTAATAAATATGTATTACACAATCTGGCAAACAGACCCCTTGGTATTAGCACTGATTAATACAAGATTCGAGGTGGTTTGTGCAAAATTCATCCTTCCCTGAACTCCTGAAGCACTGGGAGAACAAAACACTCTGCCTCACGGCCTCACCAGTCACCGCGCCATCGGTAGGGTTACGGCGACTCCGCCATGGCCGGCCGCCACCGCAACCCACTTCCGCCCTCCTTCTCCCGCGGGGGCGGCGCTGACAACCACCCGCACCATCCCCACCTCCCGGCACACCACCACATCGACGACTACCGCGATCCGCCGCGCCTGCCCCCGCGCCACCACCCCGACGACTTCCGCGACCCGTCTCGCCTGCCGCCCGGCCACCCCGACAGCTTCCTCGAGCAGCCGCCGCCGCCGCATCTCCGCCATTTCACCGGCCACGGCCACGGCGGCGCCGGCGGCCCCCTGCCGCCCCAGCCGCACGTGGTGGCGGCGCTGGAGGAGCGGCTCGGCGCCGAGATCGACGAGGCGCACGCGCTGCTAGCGCAGAACCAGCGGCTGGCCGCGACGCACGTGGCGCTCGTGCAGGAGGTCGCCGCCGCGCGGCACGAGCTCGGCCGCACCGCGCGCTCGCTCGCCTCCGCTCAGGAGGAGGGCGACCTACGTCTTCGCGAGGTACAGATACTGTCCCCACTCCCACGAGCTTCAGCGTGCTGAATGCATCTTGTTTTCTATGCATGCAAATTTTGGGTGCAGATAAGTACTTATCTGGAAACAGCGTGCTCAATTTGACCCAATAGTTGAAGCTAGGGTAATGTAGGGTAAAACCTGGCCTGAAGGCTCTCTTATGTTCGTTTGGTGTCTATACAGGACCTAAGTTTCTCCCAATCATGCAAATTTAGTGCTAAATTTCACTCTGCAGTGTATTTTGTTACAGTGGATCTATTTGGGACTGACCATGTGAAAACTTGCAACATGCCATGAATCAATTTTCTGTTCTCTTTATGTATATTACGAGTCTCCTGCTGCTCTGTATTTGGAAACCACCACATTTTCATGACAAATTTGTGCATTACATCCTAGGACTCCAATCTTGCACAAAAACGATCAAAACGTGCATGAGGGCCCACAATTTTTTTTTCTTGTTTTTGACTTATAATAGTACCAGCAGTTGGAAGTGCTACACTGCTACTTGGACACACGTGTCCTAATCTTTTGCCGAGCCAAACAGTCTTCACCTGTGTTGAATTCCTACACCGGTGTCCATGTAATGCTAGCTATAATTGAAAAAGCCTGATAGTCCAATAGGTTCACTCCCTAAGTGGGTTTGGTGGCTGCCAAGGCAAATGAGGGAACTAGGCTGCTATTGGGTACTAGACAGGAGGGCTGCCTAGTGCCTTGGCAGGCTAGGCGGCTGCCTTCCAGAATAGCGGAAGATACAAGATACAAAAACCTGGATTTGTATTTATCTTCATGTCCATGGCCTTGCCATTGTCGCAATTGCGGTGGAAAGTGTGTCAGCTTCCACTGGATTGGAACCTCACATCCTTTGAGCTCATCTTCTTCCTTCTTTTAGTCTCCTCTTGTTTGTAAACAATGGGGATAAAGCGAAGAGAGGGAATTACTTGTAAAAATGGGGAGGAAATGAAAGCAAGGCAGAGAAGGCGATTACACATTGCTTCTGCCTCTTTAGTTTTTAGAGATCTGGAACTTCTACGTGGATTCTTTGTTCATAGGAGCTTTCAAGATCTATATTCATGGATTCGATATAAACTCTACAATTTTTGGTAGAATTATTTGTTTCTCCACTTTCAGTGTGTGTTTTGCTTGCAGAACCAACCCAAGCTCATTATGCTATATTTTTTATTAATTACAGTTTTATGTGTGTTTCCCAATTCCCTTGAAATTGCATAACTTTGCATTAGTTGTGGGTTTGGAACTGCATAACTTGAATAAGTGTGTTTCAGTGTTTGTAACTTTTTATGCTTTAGCTTGAGGTTACATCCCATTTTCAGGAGATATTTGTTCAAATACTCGCATACTATATTATCATGTAAAATTTATGTACCTTCGAGTCTATGACCCACCTGACTTAGTGAATAAGGTAGCTCTGCTTGTGCCAAATAAAATTAATCTATGGTTCTTTTGATTGTAATATCCTAAATGATTTTAATAGGTCTACGAGAGGTCAATGAAGATGGAAGCAGAGCTCCGAGCAGTACATGAAATGAGAGCAGAGCTTGCACAAGTTCGCCTGGACATCCAAAACCTTGGTGCAGCGAGGCAGGAACTCATGGGCCAGGTCCAGGGGCTAACACAGGATTTGGCCCGTTCAGCAGAAGATTTGCAGAAAGTGTCTGCACTAAAAGCTGAGATCCAGGAGATCAAACACGAAACACAACATTTGAGGTAGATCTCTATTTAATCTCTCACCTGCTCCCTTTCTTCCAAAATAGGTTAAGGTTTTTCAATCTTGGGCAAATACGAATACGCATACAAACTTGTTAGTAATGTTCTATCTGCTCATGGTCTATCTTACCCCTCCCCCATCAGCATTATTGGTAAACATTGTCAATTTGTCAGAGCCATTTTCATCTTCCCTTTCACCTGGTCCTGTAACCTTCTTGTCTGTTCCCCCTAGTCAATACGCACCTCACTCCAGACTGGAATGATATGTACAACAAGTATATTAAATGGCAACTGTCTGTTGACTAATAGAGAGAAGGAAAAATTTGCAACGAATGCCTTTGCTTTCTTCAATTTGTATGTACCTATTTATGCGTCAACAACCCAACATGCAGATCTGGTATTGAGCTTGAGAAGAAAGGATATGCAGAGAGTTATGAGCAAGGACAAGAGATGCAGAAGAATTTGATTTCAGTGGCTTCTGAAGTGGAGAAACTTCGAGCTGAGGTTGCTCATGCAGAGAACAGGTCACGGGCTGTTATGTCTGCGGGCAATCAAGGTATGATCTGAGTAGCATGCTATCCTTTTTATGTTTATATCTTTTCTGTTCCAAACTGTAATTCAGCAACTTATGTGGGATATGCCTGACATTTGACAATAAAACTAGCCACATGTTAAAACAATGTTTTAAAAGATGGCACCAGAGCGAATGTGAAAATTTGTATGCTAAAACCTAAACCTATCCATAGACCATATTGTTGAGAAACTGCCATCCTGTTGAGAAGCTTAATGTTCTGTCCTCTGTTCAGTAGCTGCATAATAGGTGAAGCTAGTTCAATCTATGTATGTGGCATGTACGCAACACTTAATGCGGTGATTATCCTGCAGGTTATGTTGGAAGCTATGGGAATCCCAAGGCCAATTTTGCCCCAAATCCTTATAACACTGGGTACAGCATGAATCAAGTATGTTTTCTGGCTTCTACTTAATTTTCTGCAGAACCAGGTCTCACATTCCTTAATCCTCATTTGAAGTTGCTTCTCTATTGCAGGCAAATGCTGCCGATTCTGCCTGCCAATATGGACCTGGTGCAACGCACGCTTCATGGGGTGCCTATGACATGCAAAGGGCATCTGGGCGGAGATAAATACCAATTTGCTTGCCCATCCACCAAATTATACACAGTCACATAGCTTCGGCCGTGACTTGCTACATGTGAATGTCGTGGTAGATAGAGCACAGCTTGACAAATGGGGCACATATTTACTTGTAGCTTATCTTCCTATTGGCCCGCATAATGGAATATATATAATAATCTCTGCCAATGAAGTCGAATTATGATTGTTTGGGTATTAGTGGAGATAAGAGATATGGAATCAAGTGAATGTGTTGAATGGTTATCCATCAGGTACGTTTGATGTGACGTGGAAATTGTGTAATATAACATCTAATTAGGTTTAAGTTGAAAATTCATCTCTTATGACATTGGGGAGTCCATACATTGATGTGCACATTTGAACACAATACACATGTAGGGCTGCTTAGGACATTCAAGCGTGGAAAGCCCCAACTCAGCTGTTGATAAGCCTAGTAATTAAATTTCCTTGTGGTAACAGCAATATAGCCGGAAATCTCATATGATGGTCTGTTGGGCACCCCATGATCTCAACTATCTGTCGACATCTAATGATCTCAACTACTGAAGTTGAGTAAAAGAAAATACGACATGCCTGGAATTGGAGGAAGGCCACATGGCATAGTTCCCTTGAGAAATAAGCAGGCTGGAATTATGCAGCTCTGATGCTCGAATGTCATTATAATAAAAAAAACCATAGCAGAACGAACTGATGAACTGATACGTAACGATTTTTTTTAGCAAGAATCACTTCACATTCAAAAGGAGTCACTAGCAGAGGAAGGGAGGCTCCTACGATCTAAGCTGCCGGGAGCACATGATACATACTTGAAGGGTAGTCATATTAATACATATGCAAAGCCACATCTTCATTGTGCGCGCAGGCAGGGCGCGCAGGCAGGTGACAGGTCTTGTCTAAAGTCTAGACTACAAATATAAGATCTACAAGATACAATCATCAAACCTGTCACAAGTTACATAGAGGCTTACAGCTCCCTTAATGGCGAATAATGAATCGGCGTCATGGAACGTTACTTGCTACCAGCAAGCCCTGCACAGTGGAAATAGATGACCCGCTTATGACCTTATGCTTGCGGGAATACTTTATTGGGGGGAATATTTTCGCGCCTCTCAACATAGGCGGCCGGAAACCAACCGGCCTTCCCTCGGCATTCTCCTTCGGCCCAACCGTTGGGAGCAATCTGTTGCAGGCACCGAAAGAATAAGCAAATACAATAAAATAGTATTGACAGACAATGAGTTAAATAGTTTCAGTGTTTTTGGTTGGACTGGCTAATTCATCCCTGTATTGTTCCATCATAGTACGTTCTTCGTAATTGACAGACTGATTCATCCCTACAAGCCTGTAGGCAGTCGCAGTGCACTCACTCCAGGAGGACAAGTGTCATATACTAATTGGTAATCTTTGGCCTAATAGTTTTTTATGATTATGTTAACAGTTGCGCAAGACATCCGGAACTACATTATTTCTGCAGCTGAATTTGTTAAGAGCACACTGACCTGACGAACAACAACATAGTCACCAACAATTAAGCTCAGTTCCTTCTCTGTGGTTCCATTGAAGTTATGCACTGCCTGCAGCACAAAAAAGATTGGTCAAAATAAATGAAAAAAATTATATACTTGTTATTTTACTGCCAGTTACTCATTTTCACCTCAGCAAGGAAGTACTGGGCTTTCTCAGCGCGCTTATGCGAAGATATAATAGGTGGTGCAGATTCTCTCTTTTGCTTTTCAGAGGACATCTACAAATAAAAGTTCATATAAAGAATTAGAAATGTTATCATTTTCAGAACTTACCAATCAAAGTGAAAAGTGAAAACTCTACCTCAGCCTCAACGTCATCAAGTATTGCAGCTAACCTCAGATGGAATAATTTTTCTGCTTCTACCTTCAACAAGATCAATCGCCAAAGATAAGAAAATAAGAAAGAAATGAATGTAACAAAAAATGCAAATAGAATGACCATATATTAGAAGAAGGCAATCTCACCATGCCAACCAGCCGCTGCAGGGTTACACGTTGCTGCTGAGACTCAACAGCCGCAAGTGCAGCTGCTGCTTCCTTTCCTAACACAGCCATGCTTGCTTTGTGCTCTATCATTTTAGCTTCTGATTGTTGAAGCTTTGTAGTGTGCTCAGGAATTGGAGCTTCTCTTACCCGTGCCTTTCTTCTAGCAATTTCAGCAGACTGTTGAAGAAACAAGAAAGATCAGGGTTCATGCAAGTAACAATAACTGAAAGTTACTCGCTTGAAGGAAGGATCAAGTCACCAGTACATACAAGGATCTCAGCTTCATGCCTCATCCGGCTATAACGCTGGGCAAGACCACGCGCATCTTCCAGGGGTGCACCCATAGCCATTGCCCTCAATGGGTCTATAGTCTGTAATGTCAACAAATGAAAGAATGTACCTAAATATATCACACATAGTGACACTCTTATATTTATATCAAAACAGCATGTATATCAGAAACTGAGCTCAAATTTGAACTGAAAAAAGGGTGTTCTGCAATTGCCATTGATGAAATTTTCTACAATTTTCAGAAAGTAAAGTGATACTAGAAATAAGCCACTTTGAAGGGCTGAGAATGTATCCCTACATATAGGATAGATTAAAAATCTATTTGATTCCATTCCAATTAGCATCTCTAAACATAAGGCTTTTCCCATTAAAATCCGATTTGATTCCATTCCAATTAGCATCCCTACACATAGGTTTGAAATTGCGGTAATTGTACCCTTGAAAATGCATTCCTCATTCCACATAAATTTCCTGCCAACTAAACAAGAGACTTCAAAAGCCCCTACCCCTGAATTCCATAAATCTCCTTCCAACCAAAGAGGACCTATGTGGGAAAGCAACACAAAGACCCAAAAAAAAAAATACCTGGGAAGATAAAGTTTTGTTGAAATCTTCATACTCTTTCTCAATATTTCTCAAAGCACCTCCATATAGTGATGCTGCCCTTGTAAGGGCTTCATCGCTTGCATTATTTTCACCTCCATATCTATAGCAGTCCTCCGAAAATTTTGTTCCTGTGACCAAAAGAAAGAACAGATGCAACTGTTTCACGAACCATTTCACTAGATGTTTTAGTTAGGGTTATTACATATAGTGTGATATCATGCAGTGCCAAAGGAAAAAGAAAGAAATATTAGGCCTTCTTTGGAGCTCATATGGATTTTTAAACTAATCTAAAAAATACCTTTAATAAGTACACTGGTTTTAAATAAGAAAAAAGTGATTCTTCTCAATCTCAAGTTAGCAAGGGCATAGCAATATACTACCTCCATTTTTTTTCATAAGACAAAACTAGGATATGAGGAAGTCTTTCCAGTATAGTTTGACCATTAATTTCTCTTATGATATATTATCTATAGATATGAAACCAAGTTTTATTCAAAGATATCTGAAATACAAATCTAACAATACACCTTTTATATAATAAAGATGTGCAAAATTTGAATCCTAACTCGTTTTAAATTTTGACATGGAGGGAGTATTCATCCTAGATAGCTACATGCAGAAGTTATCATTCTAGCTCAGTCTCATACAAAACTAAACTCTAGAGGGTGGACATTCTATTTCTAATACTAACTAATGGCTCTACCATGCGGGAAAATGTAAATAAGACAAGAAAAATAACAATACAATTTTCCTATTCTGTGAGGGAATCTCAACCTGACAGAATAAACCAAGGATAACTGACATGAGCCACATAGACACATACCCACTTCAATATGCTTGTTTCCAATAGATACCAAACCTTCCCCTGCTCTAACTATGTCCTTCTGGAAATCCTGTTAGAGTGTATATACATCAGATAAATTTAGCAACTACCATCATGGAACTCAGTAAAGCATATATACATAAATTTTCACTCCTTATCCAATGTCTTAGACATATATTGTCTAATGCATTGACTATACAAAGATTATGTGTGCTGTAGTACAGATGGTTAAAGTTCATTAAGCTTAGCATTCTATAGTGATTAGTGAACAGTGCTAATGCAACATAAATTTTTGGCCACATGCTCACATCACATAGGTAGGTTCTATGGCTATATAGAATCTTCCAGTCTTACCCTTCCAGAACGAGTAGAGCTATACAATTTCTCGAGCTGTTGATGTCTCTGTAGTTCAACCTCATCAATTACAACAGAATCGGAGCGCTCATAACCAGTAGTACTGAACTGCTTTATAACAGCCTGAAAATTTTAAATCACAAAATATAAGCAAGGGAAGAATTAACCTTAAAGCACCAGTAAACACTGCATCCACAAAATTTGTAATTCAAAACAGTAGCATCAGCCTATAAGGTCAAGTAATGTCATTCTAAAGTTCTCTATGTTTCATATTTGTGCTACGAGCGAGGTGTACAGAAGAAGTTGAGTAAATTACAAATAATCAAGCCCAAGCATAGCATAACCTCTTTCCTCAGGTTGCTTCAGATGTATAAGCATAGCTTTAGGCAACAAGTAATAATATAGTAGGAATCATTTATGTTTCTTGGTTTCTTGTAATTAACAAACAAAAAGGGTTGAAAAAAGAAACTGCAAAAATGCAAAAAATTGTGTAAGTAGTCAATTCCATATGCAGTGGCATGGCAGCTTTTCTATTGATACCATTATGGTAGTAAGTACAGATAGACAACGAGGAAAAGTGCTATTGTTGAACACATTATTGTCCAAGTACAAGAAAAAATTATCGCACGCAACCTACAACATAAAAAAGGTGACTAATAGAAATGGAATCAATGCAGAAACATTGCTATTCATCATCCTCCAAAGCTAGGCATGGGATTCCCGTATATTTGAGTGAAAATGATGTCAACCAAACTGTCACAGACACAGAAGTCAAAGGCTTTCCATACAGATTTACAAAATAGGTAAACGTTACAATTCCTAATGCAACTATGTCTCCTCAGTCGCAAAAAGGTTGAGACAATGAATCTTAACTTACAGAAGGGACACATTTCACATATCTACTCACAAAAGTCAAATCAGTGTGGTATACACTTGAACCAACATAACTACATAATCACCAAGTTTGTCCTTACCATGCTTCCATCATGCCAGGATTTTCTAATCCATACAGTGTTATGAGTATTACAAGGGATGACCGGATGATGCCTTGGCTGACGCTAGAACTGCAAGTGCTAAATTCAGTGCCTAATTGATACGAACTGCAACAGTGGTTCCAAACTAGAGCTACAATGAACAATTCACAGCACAGTCCGTATCAGCAAGATCCAGCAGAACAAAAGAAGTCCCATCCATCCTAAAAAAGCAGCTCATGGGTCCAAGCTCCAGCCCCACGGCTCGCAGACCCATGCGGACCAAGTACTGCGAATTCGCATCGAATCCCCGAGATCCAGCCACAGGGCAAGCGCGAGATCCCTAAAACCGGCAGCAAATCTCGCCGCCGTACCCTGGCGGCAGCCTCGCAACACATTGCGCAGCTAAACGAATCGAGATCACGCCCATTTTCTTCGCGCACTGGCAGGAACACGGAACAAGCGAGGCGCAAGGAAGAATGGATGTGCGGGTGTGGGATATGGACCTGCTGCTGCTTGGCGACCTGCTCCTTGAACTTGCTCGCCTGCTTCCTCAGCGCCTCCATCTCTTCCCCGGCTCTTCTCCTTCTCTGTCCTCTGGCTCTCGCTCTGACACCCACGCCGCCACGTGCAAACCGCCGTCGACGCTGCCCAGACGGACGGCGGCACCGGCACCAGCACGCGGCCGTTCCAAACGATCCCGTCCGTCCGTCCGTAGCTGGCTTCTAGACAGACGTCGACACGGACGCCGTGCCCGGCGCTCCGGCCCATGGAAGCCCAGCTCGATCTTCTTCACGATGGAAGAAGGCCCACTACGCTTCTTGCCCCTGGCAAGTGGCCCCACGAGGGAGACGCCTCAGGGGCTCAGGGCCGCGCCCACGGCACGGCAACGGCCTGGTCGATTCAAAACTTTTCCCCATTCTGCCAAGCTGCCAACCATCTTCCAGCCATCTCCACTCTCGCCGTTCCCCGCCGCCTCGCGTCTGGCGGTCGCCGCAGGGTTGGATCAGAGGCTCTCGGTCGCCGGGCATGGTGGTCCTCGACCGCACGCCGGCCGCAGCGGCGGGGGCCTCCTCCAGCCCGCTTCAGAGGTCCGCGATTAGGGTTCCGGGGGAGGAGGCCTCGCCGCCCTCCGACCCCATCCTCCCATACCTCAGGTACTCCCGAATCTCCCTCGAGATGTGGCTCCGTTACTTGGATTTCGCTTAGCGTAGTGCGAGTCGGTGTGGAAACCCGCTTCCTCGGTGTGTTTCAGTGAGAGATTCCGTCCCCGCCGCCCGCTGTACACGGGCGTGTGTGCTTGTCTCTGAGGGTCTACCGTTTACTGCTTAAGCTCTAGCTCCACGATTCGGCCCGTGGTGCTCGTGCGTACCATGCGGGATTGAACCTGGACGCACAGCTATGTCGACTCCTGACTCAAATGACTGTGAGGCTGTAACAGTGTGGCAGTTTCGATTTCAGCTCCAGTTTGGATATATGAACTCATACTCATTGTATGCCATGCTTTGTTTTTTTTTTGTCAACTTTCTGTACATAGTTACATTTTTTCAATTACATGTGCGGTTTATAAGATTTATCACTTAGCAGTGTGATGTGCTTCCCTGTTGGCACGAGCTTCTATACATATCTCTGGTTTGCTGAGGTTGGTTTCTGGATTTGTGTTCAGATCTATCAGCAGGGCGATGGATGAGCTCAGAACAGGGTCACAGAGTGACACAGCAGCCTTAGACCTGCTCAAGCGTTACTTGACAGAATGCGTTAAAAATTATGGGGATGAGTATCAGTACTCCACTGATCCACGCCTCCTCAAGATTTGGATTCTCTATGTAACCTGATTTCTTTCTAATATCAACTCTGATTTCATTCCTCCTGGATTGCTGGTTGTTCTTTTTGCTTATTTTTTGGGGTATTTTGTGATTCTTGCTGTTCAGGCAGATGTGACTGAAACCTTCCCAAAGGTTTACAAGCAATTGGAGGAGAAAAGAATGTTCTTGGAGCATGCGCTGCTTTACGAGTCATATGCATTGTATCTCTGCGCTGAGGGGAAATTGCAGGAGGCTGATAAAGTGTATGCGACAGGTATCTCCAGGTTAGTGCCAGTGGAAAATATTTTCCACTCGAGGTTCACTTCTTTCTGAGCAGATGCAGCCTGATTTTCTCATGTCGATGTGATGGTAAATTATGGTCTGTGGCTTAACTAGGAAAGCGGAGCCCCTGGATCATTTGAAGAATATGCACTTGTCGTTTTTGAAGCATTTGGAGCATTTTGTAGAAGAGGCAGACGTGGATGCACAGGTGTGGTAATTACGTGATGTGATTAAGTTTTTATATCCTGCATGTTGCGCAACACACTTTCGCGTTTATCAAACCTCTTGATATTATATTGTTTGTATCCATGAGTATGTTGGCCACTGGAATTCCTCATGGGTATGTTGAGCATCACATTTCTGTCTATTTCAAATAGGTCATGGACTCAGTATTCAATTGCAACCTTAGTATAAGGATCTCATGCAGGACTTTTCCATTTGATCAATGGTCATTAGATGCCAGTTCTGTATTGCCACTGGAGTTCTCAGCACTCTCCAGCAAATGCTCTTAACTGCTACCCAACCAGAAAATTTTACATTATATATTTTAAATAATGACCGTACTTTACTTCCAAGTCTGTACATCTGTATGACCAGAAAATGGACTATCTTACTACTGTGAATAGCTTGCAATAGTTTCTCTGCGGAGTGCATGTGACCTTGTATTACAGAGAAGAGATAATATGGTCTGCCAACTACTTTTCATTTTATGTGAATTATATTTTGTTTTGTGAATATGAGGTGTGTACACCTGTAGAAGTCTTCAGCTCCTGTTCAGGTTAGCTAGCCTTATACTTCTAGCAACTAGCAATGTTAACTAAACACAAGGTCAGAAACTGCTTGTTTTTGTGCTTAACTCCTAATATTAAGCTCCCTTTTACAGAGAAAACCAATGTGGGATATTTTGTGGGGTTTATAGATGGGTCAATCCAAAAAAAATTTTGAGCTTGGTTTGGATTAAGATTCTTATATAATTTTATTACCTCACTTAGCTAGTGAATTGTAGGCCCAGTCAGCAGTCACAAATGAGGTATGTACGTCATACCCCATTTGTTTTTTCGAATCCCTTTATATCACAATAAGGATGTTCCCTATTTCTTGTGTGGTGGAATGTTTGGGTTTGCACTTTGCACACAGTTGTTAGCTACACATACCTGTGCTTGTGATTTGTCTCCTTTCATTTATCCATTTGTGTGTTGCTTGTTGCCTGAGATTTTAACATGGGCTGAGGCTAATGTACATTGATGTCTGCCTCATACTTGTTTTATTATGCTGGCTTATACATCAATAATATCTGTTTTCATTTAGATCCATGTTAATTAGTTGGAAGTTTGTTGTTTCAATTACCATGGCCTGCAGCATAAGATTATATGAAACACACACACCTCTCATTGCTTAGACTGTTATCATATTATGAGTGACAAATACAGTTGACTTTAGAATAGTCACAACGAATGAATTTCAGGCTGCACTTTTCTTGGATTCATAATATTCAAATGGTCTATTTTGAATTTACTAGTGTCTGCTGTAGAGAACTTGCATAGCTTTTGTTAACCAAGCATTATGGATTATTAAAAAAAAGGATATGTGAGCTTTCTTTCACAAAGATATACTGCTCCCTCCGACATTGTTTTCTTTTAGCTTGCATATTTTCTGTTTAAATTGTTCATCGCTGTTCATTATTTTACATAGTATTATTTTCATGAATATATTTGCCTGTCATCCTTGTGGATTGATATACATTCTTCAATCTGTTTTTTGTTTGTTCTTGTCTTCAGCCTAAAGCATCAAAAAAACAGAAGAATGAACCTAGTGTGGTAGATCCATGGTCTGCTTCTACTAGGAACAGTTTAATGGATAAAATTAATGGTGACTTCAGGAGGTTTGCTGTAAGTTCTTATACTAGCATCTAGAGTTTTCGATGTGTCACTTGACTCTCATCATGGGTTATACAAATCCTTAACAGGGCTACTACAGGAGTAACAGGGTCTACCATGGAAAGGTGGCCTTAACCTCTTCACTGAATGTTTTAAGAAACAGGGTCATTGAGTTAGGTACGGCTGTAATTATTTTGTTTCAGTCTTGCACAAAGTTGCATACATTCTGAATCATGTTCCTAGTTTTATTGATGCTCCCGAGTTGCAATGAGTACATTAAAAATTCACAGATATATCCTCTTCTTCAATACGCTCATTTGTGGTGTTGTTATTACAAAATGAACTATAATACCCTTTTTGTGTCAAGGTGGCAGAAAGTACCAGATCAAAGGATCTCCTGGTACTGGTGCTTTTGCTAAAGTATTCAAAGCCACTGTTGATGGCAATGCGGAAGAAATGGTTGCTTTGAAGGTGAACCATGTTTCCATTGTCTTAGTGGAACTTGAGTTTTCACAGTTGGTTCCACTGTTAGACACTATTCATTATTTTGCAGATTCAAAGTCCTCCATTTCCTTGGGAATTTTACATGTATCGCCAACTTGATATGCGTATATCTGAAGTTGAGGTATAAAATTTCTGTTATAGAGCAGCCTTGGCATTCTTTCATTGCATTATAATGATGTTTATACTATAAATCATTTTACTTCCAGCGACCAAGCTTCGGATACGCAAGTGAAATACATATATTTGCTGACGCGAGCGTCCTAGTGTGTGATTACCTGCCATACGGGACACTTCTGGTAATTACAACAAAAATGTCCTTTAGAAACCAGCTCTATCGAAACTACTTTTCTGTGTTAACTGTCTATGTTAGGGAAAATGTGACTACAGCCAACCGGTGTTGCCAAGATGTGTTGAGACATAACTTAAGCATTCTGCAGGATGTCATAAATTCCTACTTAGTGGTTGGTCGGTACATGGATGAAGTTCTATGCATGTATTATACCATCGAGATGCTGCAAATGCTGGAAACGCTGCATAGTGTTGGCATAATCCATGGTGATTTAAAGCCTGACAACATGCTCGTTTGCTACCTAAGGTAATTATACCATTGTTGTTGCTACTTTATTCTTTATATGGCCCTTTTCCAGTGGTATCTGTTTACTCAGTAATGATCACACAAAGGCATTTAGTTTCTATAAGTATTAAGGGTTCAAATTGCAAATTCCCAAACATAATACCTGTATGGTTGCTCCATTTTTGTCATTTATATTCTCAAAAGCTCTTGTTTTGGGCATATCCAGGTGCTATTGTTCTTAGGGTGACGTTTTAGTTGAGTCCCACAAACATATGAAATGCCTATAACTACAAGTAGGTCAGATGCTAGACTTAGTTCTAGATAAGAAAGATAATTATTGGTGCAAATGTTTGAATTGCTTGGCCAATAAAAGTTTGAAGTTCATAATCGCTCCATTTGCTTGCCATAAGTGTTGGATTAGTGGACAGGCAAACCTTTAATCATCTACTGTATTATTCATTACCTTCAAGCTCCAAGCGGTAGTGGGCATCCCATTTTTTTACTCTCTTATTCTAACTTTTCTGCTGGATGTTGATGGTTCTGATCTGTTCTATTGAGATAACAGCAAACTAGTATGTAGGTAAAGTAGGCCTTCTATTGGGAAAGTGATTTTGATCCCTTCTATCAATGGTGAATCATAACAAAATCTTTTAACAAGTCTATAGTCCAATCCTTGACTTTTCACCCCATGTTTCAGTTCGACATGTAGCTTTATATCTTACTAATCATTGTCGTTCTTCTACTCTTTTTAAGTGGGGATATCACAGAAGAGACCTTCAGAAGTGAAACAAGAGACGAGCAGAATCAGGCGAGCATATCCATCCTAGCACATTTGGTAGCTTGCATACAGGGCATTGGAGCCCCTTCACTGATGCTTTGTGAAATCTCCATTTCAGGGGCTCTGCCTTGTTGACTGGGGCCGCGGCATTGATCAGAATCTTTTCTGCGCTGGCACGGAGTTCCGTGGAGACTGTGGAACATCGGGATTCCGCTGCGTCGAGATGCAAGAAAACAGAAACTGGACGTATCAGGTCGGGAACCTGTGCTTGCTTCTGCTGCTCCAATAGTCACTGAATGCTGCTATCTGATACAGTGCGCTGGTCTCTCTCGCGTGCAGGTCGACACGTACGGCCTCTGCGCCATCGTGCACAATATGCTACACGGGGCGCCCATGAGCGTGGAGAAGGTGCCCGCGGCAGGAGGGGGCTACGAGTACCAGCCGAAGCAGCCGTTCAAAAGGTGCGCGCATCATGGTGAATTCTAGATCTTTCGTTAGCCTCCCTCGCGCGCGAACGATGTTGGCAACTGGGCCGTAGAGAACGAGAGGCACGCGTAACCCCCACCCGTTGCTTTGTTGCTCGATCGCAGGTACTGGAACGTGGAGCTGTGGAGGAAGCTCTTCTCCACGCTGCTGAACGCGCCCTCCAACGGCAGCGACGTGGCGGCGCTCCGGAGCCTCCGCGCGTCCTTCCGGGAGCACATGTGCAGCAACCCGCAGCTCGTCGGCAAGCTGAACCAGCAGCTGGCGAAGCAGAAGGCCTCCCTGTGCTCGTCCTGAGGCGCGCCGCCCGCCCGTTCGATCCCCCCGTGCGTTCCCGAGCACTGCTGGTGCCTGTAATCTCCTTATTTATCTCCTGACTGATGCGAACGGAAATCTGTCACTCGCATCTAATGTAAGTTATCTCCCGTGTCCAAACGAAACAACGGCGTCCAGGGTCAAATGGGTTTGCTTATCAGCTGAGGCAAGCAGCAGCGACGGCGTCCGGGCCGTGGCCGGTGGCTAAACGGCTCCCCAGGTCGCCTCGCTCGGCGCTCGTGCCGTCGCTTCCCAGTTCCGAGACGGTTCGTACTCGCAACCTGAACCCACCCGAGCCGTCCACTACAGAATGATGTAGCGTGGCCGGGTGGCCGTCGCGGGCATGCAAGCGACGGCCACGAGGAGCAGGGCTTTCCCTCTCGCTGTCTCGCGTGCCCGCGGCGGCGTGTTCGCACGGCTCGTTTGGCCGGCGGGGACCGTCCGACCATGAGCGCGCGGCGCGTCCCTGTCGCGCGCTACCTTTGCTGTGCCGTGGTCTGGCTGGACTCGGGCGGTGGCCGCGGCGTTTTCGTGGCTCATCTTCGCTTACGTACGTCCGCGCGCGGCCAATTTCCGGCCGTTCGGCTTGTGGTTGTGTGGCCTGTTGATTGTTGCGCGCTGGGTGTAGTCGTGGGCTCGTTGGACTTGGTCACTCGGTGAGAGGTTGGGCTTGAATTACGTGTAGGCTTCTGTCGCCTCTCACCTGTAGCTCTCTCTCGGATGACGGGGCAGTCGAAAATCGGTCAAGGCCATGCCTCCCCGGAGAAAATTCTCAAGCAAAACGCATCAGTGGCAGGGGCATCCGGTAATGGACTAATGGTTCTCTTCCGTTTCTCTTTTTTTTACCCTAAAAGGTTCCGTAGTCGTTATAGCCGTGGGTCATCAAGGGCAAGGTAGTAACCGAGGATGACAGTATCAGATTCGTGGAAATTCTAGTATAGTGGGTTGGTCAGGAGAGGTCTGGAAGAAAAGGGTTCGAATTACGTGCCGGCTTCTGCTGCCTGTGTTTCCTGGAATCCTGGATGATGCTGGGTGAACGCCTCGATGGTTCTCTTGTGTTTCTATCTCTTCTTTTCTCCAAAAAAAGAAAAAGGTGCGGTAGTCGTTATACCCGTGTGTCATCACCAAGGCAGTAGTAACCGAAGATGACAGTATCATATCGTGGAAAATCTACAGCGGACCGAGGGGTTGAGCCAACTGACAGCAACGGCTGGTTGCTAAAACTAATTAAACTCTAAGCACATTAGCAAGTGTAAGTAATGGCGACATGTTCTTGTAGGAGGGAGACCACAATAGTCAATATCATTCCCTGGATCTGGCCGTAGACCGCGAGGACCCAACAGGGACCGTCAGCCACTAGCCCAGTAGGGCGCCACACCTAGCGGCTTGTTGGACCGGCGATGGGCCGAAGGTGCTCGTGTAAGTTAGGGCATGTTTACTTCATACCTAAACGAGCTATGCCAAAAATGTCAGCAAGGCAAACAAACACTGTGTTGCTTGTACGCCCTCCAAAACTTCGGCTCGCTGCGCCCCAGCCCAACACGCGCCCACACTAGACTTTTCCTCCCCGAATCGGTGGCAGCAAATGGACGGGGGGCCACTTAAAAGCTGGTGACCCCCCAATCTTTGGCAGGGCTAGCAAGGGCGGCGGAATCCAATTCCAGACCTTCCCTTGCTTGGACTCGCGCAAGCTCATTTGTGACTTGTGAGTGATAGGGTCGGGCCGTTCATCTGATAAGTTCTAGAAACTAGAAAACCGATTTATTTGGAGTTTAATTCCGTACATGTAACACGAACCCACTGAATTTGGAACGCTACAGACCGAGCTTGTCTGCAATACTGGCTCCGGCCCTCTATAGCAGAAATCCAGCTCAGGTCGTTGGCTGGCTGATTCTGTACCGTACCTGATGGTTGACGTCTCGAATTTATGACGCTATTTTTTATCGTTTCGAAACACTGATACAGAAGCACACCACTTACGTGAACGTAAACTTACTTGAAACACTGGAAACCAACGATAAACTCGGTGATTTTCAAAGCCAAAATTAAATCCGGGCAGTCATGCATTTAGTCCCCAGCTTCTTGCAGCGGTGGGTCGACCTGTGTACCGGCGACACCAAGCTCTGACAAGCATATACGAAGGCCTTGTTTGGTTCCAAAAGCGCTAAAGGGAATCTTGCATGCATAGAGTACTAAATAAAGTCTATTTGCAAGACCTCTTCACAGATAGGTGTAACATTTCGAGACGAATCTAATGACCCTAATTAATCCATGATTAGCTACAGTGACACTACAGTAACCATCCTCTGTTCATACGGTCAAAGGTCTCATTAGATTCGCACCCCCCCCCCCCCCCCCCCCCCCCCCCCCCCCCCCCCCCCCCCCCCCCCCCCCCCCCCCCCCCCCCCCCCCCCCCCCCCCCCCCCCCCCCCCCCCCCCCCCCCCCCCCCCCCCCCCCCCCCCCCCCCCCCCCCCCCCCCGCGAATTAGCACAGGGGTTGTGGAGGTAGTTTTGTAAACTGCCTTTATTTAATACCCCTAATTAGTGGTCAAAGTTATAAACAGTAGTACTAAATTTTATAACTGGTGGATCCAAAGAGGCCCAAACTTGACTTTGGGTCCTGGAATAATCACAAAGCTGGCCAGCTCCTCAACAGTGCACGTAGTAGTAACAATGCATGTGCGGCGAAAAAGTAAAACGTAACGGAGGATCGCCACAGCGATGCACTGATTGATCGCCGAGCTGACCTGTGCCCGAAACAGTCCAAATTTTCTGCTACAGCGACAGAGTACGCTCAGCTCCATGCCCCCGATGCCTGGATTAGAGATTACCGACTTACCGTCGGAGTTGACTCGCGTTGAAACCAGTCCAAACTCGCTGCTATGGAATGGACAGTGGTCCATGGAGCGGAGTGTCAAGTGTGAGACGAAGCACGTGCACGTACGACTGAAAGAGATACGGCCTCCGCCGTGCTGGTGATCAGACTGCGGACCTACCGAGTTGACCCTGTATGTCTTCGGTACAATCCAAACACCCTGACCATATAGCGACACCGCGACAGGCGTCCACAGCAGGAACAGAACCATAGAACACTACCGGAGAACCCTTCATCCATCCTCCCTAATAGGTCACGGTTGTAAAAGACCCGGTACCAATGCTTGCATTGGTACCGGGTCTAAATGTGTTGCCCCCCGAGAACCCTTTGGTACCGGGCCGTAACACGACCCGGTACCAAAGGCCGTCCTTCGGTACCTGGACCTTTTGGTACCGGGTGGTAACATCACCCGGTACCGAAGGACGGCCTTTGGTACCGGGTCGTGTTACGGCCCGGTACCAAAACGTCCGTAAAAATCTAACGCCAGCTCTTTATCTCGCGCCATCTCTCACCCACTCGATCGAACTCTTATCCTCTCCCTCTCTATCTCTCTCTCTCACGGCGAGCCCCCTGGCGGGCGGCGGCGGGCGAGGCCCCTGCGGGGCGAGGTCCCTTGGCGGGCGAGCTCCCCTGCGGGCGAGGCCCCCTGGCGGGGCCCGACGACATCCTCCACTCCATCCTCCGCGGTCTCCCGCTCAAGCACGCCGCGCGCACCAGCGCCCTCTCCCGGCGGTGGGCGCGCACGTGGCTCCGCGCGCTCGCCACCTCCCGGGCCCTCGACTTCACCGACCCCGACTTCCGGAGCGGCCAGGCGCCGGCGCGGGCCGCCGCCACGGTGAGCCGCTGCCTCCGGCTCCACGCCGAGTACGGCGCGCCGCTCGACGCGTTCCGCGTGGAGCTGATGCCCCCGTCCGGGTCGGGCGACGGCGCGTTCGGGCGCGACGTCGTGGGGTGGGTCACGTCCGCCGTGGCGAGGGGCGCCAAGGAGGTGGAGGTGGACCTCGCGCCGGCGACGAGAGGGGACGACAAGGTCCCGGACGCCGACGGTGATGGAACCGTGGCGTTGTTGGAGCTGCCTGGCGACCTGTTCGTTGCCAGGAACTCGCTAGCGCGCCTCGCGCTCGGCGGGTTCAGCCTCCGCTGCGTCTGGAGGTGAGGGCCGCCGCGTCTGGAGGCCGTCGCCGCCGATGAGCTCGTGTGTATGGTGAATTTGTTCATTTGTTCATTTGTGATTCGTGACTCTGATTCAATTTGTTCATTTGTGATGGTGAATTTGTGTGTATGGTGAATTTGTGATTCGTGATTGTGATTGTGATTGTGATTGTGATTGTGATTGTGATTGTGTATGATTGTGATTGTGATTGTGATTCATGAGATGTGATTGTGATTTGTGATTCATGATCCATGAGATTCTCAGTTGGAGAAGGAACGGGGAAAAGAAAAAGGAAAGGAAAAGAAAAAAAAAAAGGAAAGGGACGGGAGACTTACGGCGTCGGGTTTCCTTTGGTACCGGGTGGTGTTACCAACCGGTACCAAAGGCTCCCTTTGGTACCGGTTCTGGACCCGGTACCAAAGGCAGGCCCCCTTTAGTCACGGTGTCATGGTACCGGTTCCAGAACCGGTACCTATGAGGGTTACGAACCGTGACCGATAGAGCCTTCTCCGGTAGTGGAAGAAAGTGGGCCTTGGCAGTTGGCGCGGTAACCGCGCGCGTGGTAACTCCGGCGCCGTCGTACGACCGGCCGCCGGGACCAGACATGCAGGCGGCTGCGGCCATCGCCGGCTACAGCTGGACCAGGCTGGGTCGAGCGCTACAGGGCTTCTTCTTCTTCGTTCTTCTTCGCTGCTTCAGAGCAGCACAGCAGCTAGCTAGCAAAACCAATGCGGCGAAGACGCCTGCCGCAGTGCAAGCCTGTCTGCTCTGCTTCTCTTAATTCCGAGCCCGCCGGCCGCTCCGGTTCCGGCCTGGCACCGGTCGGCCGGGCCGCCGGCGTGGGCCTCCCGTCGTCGTCGACCGACCGACCGATCGCCCGGAGACTTAGAGGCGAGGCCCCCTGCCTGGCAGGACGGTCGGGGTCGGTGGCTCGCCGTCACGTGGCTGGACCCCCCGTCCGGCCGGCGGCCGGCCCCGGCGGGCGTGCGTAGGTATGTGCCGGACCCCGTACGGGCGTGGCCGGCGCTGGACCTGGCCCTGACGGACGCTGCCACCTGCAACTGCAATCTCCTACCAACCTCTACCTGCATGCATGCACGCATAGCGCGCCCGCATGGACCTATCTGTCGTTGACGTCGGGGGCGGCCGCCGATGGGGCCGGGCCGGCCTAGCTTCTTCTTCCGTCCGCGGCGAGCAGTATTGGGCTGTCGTTTGCAATATAATGCAGCTGCTACTTGCTAGTAGCTTGCATGTGGGTTGGATCCACGAACTGGGATGCACCGTTACGGCTGCTGTACCTGCGGCGACCAACTCCTCGTCGCGGATGCGTGGATGCTAGTGCTCAAGTTTTGACTGAATGTGTGGGGCGCTTGCTTGGTTGACAGGAGCCTTGGAGCTCCGCGGCAGGTGAAGCTGGACATTCACCTCTCAGTTTGGGTAAACATTTACAGCTCTGGATACTGCTTCGAGTCTCCGACTTAATATGGATGCTCACATTAACTAATATGGAGCAATATGTAGGCTCTTTAGGTTAAACTTTTTATGTTTGACAATATTTATATAAGAAAAGTCATCAGCATTTGCAGCATAAAAATAGTTTTATTAAATTCACCGTGAGAAGTATTCTCTCCGTCCTGTGATACAAGGCATTCTAACAATTTTCCTCGCAAAAAAAGGCATTCTAGCAATTTTAAAATAGATTAAGAGAGAACAAAAGACACATATACTCTACGAGACCTTCCCGTTTACCAGCCATAATTAATGTTTTACTAAGATTAAACAGTAGAGAAAGAATAAAAACAGTAAGTATGTAGTGGAGACAATAAAATTAAATGATTTCCTTTAATAGTTGTCTAAAAGCCTTATAATGTCTTGTATTTTAGGACAAATTTTGAATCTTTGAATGCCTTATATTTCAGGACGGAGGGAGTAAGTGTTGACAGTGCATTTATTTGGTATTGAAGATGTTATTTTACTTTTATATAAATTTAGTCAAAGTTAGAGAAGAATGAATTAGCATGTACATAAGCTAAAATATTTTACATCTTGGAGCAGGTTAAACACAAAAGGCATGAGGCGTCATCCGTGTGACCTGAGTCTCATCCTATAGCACTTTTGTCTTCCGGACAGTTTTGAAAGAAACTCGTCTAGAACATCTGTTACACCACCACGTGTTAGGACTTCCTTTAAAGAGCACCTGGAACAACATCAAAAAAGCTTCTTTCAAAATATCACAATCGGTTCCTTAGAACTACCTTTGCTAGAAAACAGATGGTCCGCAAACATCACATACTAGGATTTTTCCCCGAGTTACCAACAAACGTTGCGCACTTACGCTATATAAGAACAGTCAGCCGTCTGATGCAGAATTGCTGATGAAAATTGTTGACCTTCTTCCTCTGTCTGTCGGTTGGGCCGTCGTTTCCCACACCAGCGTTGCATGATTGCGCCACCAAACGTCGTCAGCCCATCAGTCTTCACCGTCCACTCCATCGTCCTACAGGCGCGACAGAGCGGCGCTGCCACATCCAGCGCGCGGCGCCGCCACCGTGCTTGACCGTGGCCGGAGCTCGCTTGCCGTCCACCACCACCCGCAATATGGCTCATCAACTCAATTGTATAGTGTCAGTGCACACCGCCAACGCATCGGCCGGATCACTGCAAGATCGCCACAAAGCACAACGTACGTGACTGAAGCCTGGTCTCTTCATAAATGAAGTGATCGATTGCGAGATGAGCCCTAGCGATGACCAGGCCAGTCTCTTAATTGGTTTCCTCTAACAACCAATGACGTGTTCATGCTGCAACTAACCGTGATAGGTTAGCCGGACATGGTCGATCGCTTGGTCAGGACTCAGGGTACGATGAACAAAGCCGATACGCGCAGGTCGAGGAGGACAGCGACTCGGTCTCCCGTAGAGCACACCGAACCCCGGACAGGCCACCGGCTCGCGACACCGACGTGGGCACGTGGCCGGGATCGATCGATGGGCGGGCCGGTACTGCGTGGCGGTGGTTTCCATCCATAGCACGATCGCTAGCTCCCGCCGGCGCGGCGGACGGCGGCGATCGACGGGATCCCTCGCCGCGGCGCGCGCGGTGCGGCGGTTGGAGCGCCGTCGCCTGTCAGGGTTTGGCGTGTTCGTGTCGGCTGCCGCGCGCAGGCATCGTATCGATCAGGTAGCGTTTGTTGAAGCATCAACGTTGCGTCGCCTTGTGTCGTCGACACCCGCGCGCGCTTTGATTTGCGTCCTGGCGCGAGGACATCCATGGCTATCGATGTCAAGGCGATATTTGCTCGGAAGTGGCTGGGATTGGGAACGATGATCGATCCTTTGCTTGTACCAGAAGTATATACCTCGATTGGTGGTGTATGTGCTGCTGCTCGACCATATGCTCGATCTCTATGTGTACTACGTCCTGGAAACATGTTGCTATGCACCTGTAGCACTGTGACTATATTCAACGATCACTACACACTAGCTAGTTCATTGCACTAGCTACACACACCCCTTGAAACATGGGTGCCATGAAAGATGAAACTGGATCCTCGACTCTGTGGCGAGCGGCGACGGACGAAAGTGGAGAAGGAAAAATAGAGCATGCTGCTTCAAAAAGAAGCGGCACGAATCTCTGGTTCCGAGTGGCTATGGGCCGCTCCTAGCTTGTCAGTAGAGCATCAGTCCTTCACGCAAATTTAAAAGAGATTCCTTGCGAACGGGGCGCGGGCGAGCTGAGCAGCTAGCCGAAGCCGCCGCTGGCAGCTTCCATTTCCATGGCATGGGATGCCGCGCGCCGGCTGTATGTACGTCTGGTGGGGATCGGAGAGACTGACCGTGCCGAGCGGCGACGCGCGACGACAGGGACAGGTCGCGGGCGATGGGCGCGGCGTGGCGCCGACCGGCCGCGGCCGGCCGACATTCCTTTCTCGAGTCCCCAACCAACGGATCGGATCGGATCCAAAGGAATCGGATGCCTTCTCGTCTTTTCACCCCCTCTCCAGCATCGCCCCCTCCACACGCCACGAATAAGATTATCAGCTCACACTGACCGATCGACCACTGCTTGCAGATCGATCGATCTGCACCCTTGCATGCTGCAGTGCTAGCTGCCGGATAAGTAACGTTGTTTTCTTCTTTTGAGGCCATGCCGCTGTACATTAGGCTAATCCTCCATTGTTGATCTCCGATCTCGACCTCGTAGAACGGATTGTACTGGTACTGCTACCACTGATGATCTCCAATCTCGAAGCAAGGCAGAAGAGATTTAAGTATAATGAACTAGCAGTGCTGTACGACATGCAGAGAGAGAGAGGCCGTCCAGATCTCACTTGGTTAATTATATGTATATATATTATATATAATTCTCAGCGCTAGCTTGCACCTGGCCGGCCGGTATGATCGCTAAGGTTTGGTGGTGAGCTCAATCCTCAGAGATCGGCCAATATATCTGTCGCTGAACTGGAGTGAGGAGCTGGGCTTGATTTTTGCGTCCCGAAAGATATATATTATTGTGCGTGAAAAATAAATGAGTTAGGATAGATGGCATGTCTCTACCGCGATTGACCAACTTGTGGTCATATCGAGTCAAGCAACTTGTCTATCTATATGACCTGGGAACGACAGCTAAAGGACAAGGTCAAGCTTTCTTAATCTGAGAGCGAGGCCGGTCACCAAATTACTAAAGGCACCTTTTCCCTTTTTCTATTTTTATTTGAGTTCCATACTTCCATCAGAGATTTATTAGCCAGCCTGATGGGTGGGGATTAATGGTTGATCTGATCATCACACCATACAACCTGGCCATTGTAGTGTGTCACTACTACTCACTAGCATGTACTGTGTGCATGTTTTGGTGATGTATAGAAATGCATGGAAGAAAATACATCTTAATTTGTACTAGAAATGCATGGAAGATAATACACCTTTGTTGACTAGAAAATGCATGGAAGGCGATACAACTTTCTATTAGAAATGCATGGAAGAAAATACACATCTTTGCAGTAGCATGTGCAGGATTATATTCCTTGAGATATGTATGTCTACATACTTTGGCAAACTAAAGCTCTACATGTCCACACAGTTCCTTCTCCATGAATAAAGTCCTCCAGCTATACATGACGCATCAATGATAGAAAGTGCAAAGAGACAAGAGCGGAATGCTTAACCAAACACACACAGCTCGATGCCGCAAGCACAACCCTACTACCCATAATTGGCAGACAGGGCATCCTTCTCCAGGAAGCAAAGCCACAGACAGCGGTCAAAATCAAAATCCCAGAGCGGCTAGGGCCCTCTCTCATTCTCCTTCTGTCTGGAACCTGGACGCTACTCCTAGAACACTGCACACCTATAGCCATATCTAGGTGATCTTGCACTATACTTAACAGTAATCAACCACTCTATACAGCTGCATGATCTAAGAACAAAGCTACCTAGACACTAAAACACATGCATTGCTCCTCCCTCCTCCTCCCTCTCCCCAATTTCAAAACAGAATTTGCCCATCCTGCTCACCATATAGTATAGATCTGGTGCCCAATGAGTAGGGGCCCTGTTTAGTTTTTAAGTTTTTATTTCTGCCCTGTCATTTCTAGGGCATCTTTGTTCCATCATTAGGCCATGGAGTTGGCATTCCATGTGAGGCATGCGAGCATCCAATTATATAAATGTAATGTGTGTGGCTTGCATGAAGAGCAGCGTAGGGATGCGTGTGAGATTCTTGGCAGCAAGAACCAATCCCTTTGCTAGGGCCACCAATTCTTAACCTTTTTTAATTTCCCCCTTGCAAGATGAGGATGACGCATCACGTAGTTCGCTTTAAAATTATATAATCTCTTGCATTGTGTCAAGTAGTAGATTTGGCGCCTGTCCTCTAACAAGTGTACTGCTGCAACTAAAAAATCATTATGAATGTTTTGTGTGTGACCGCCCATTCTAACACTATTCTAAAGACGGCCCGTGATGAAAGTGCAAATTATTAGATTATTGTTAACATGACATGTAAAGCTTCCCGTGTTTATTTGATGCATATATTTCTACAGTTAGACCCATTCAAACACTGGCCACGTACTATAGCCACCAAATACGTTGATTATAGTCACATGAATTATAATTAATTAACCTTATTCGAACGAATGGAGTGTATATATAAGAACTTATAGGATGGGACTGAAGACATGACATGCACCGAAGTATTTTGAAAAATTTAGTTGTAAATATTTCCGTATCAATGTAGATAAATTATATAGTGGGTTTCGAGTCTAATCTCTTTTTGGGTGATATTTTAATTTGAAGTATCACCCAAAAGAGATCAATTGGGTTGCTCATTATGCTCAAAACCCACCACTACTCTATATTTCTCTATATATAGTTATAACAAGAACATGACATCATTGTGTGCACACAAGGTATTACAATTAGTCTCTAGGGTTGATGAAGATGCACGTATGTATATGTACATATATTTATAAATAAAAAATAAAATGTGTGCCCCGGCCCTGCATTGGTCCAAACGGCGCATCGTCAAGGGCGAACCTAGCCCAAAAAATGAGTGGCGGTCTGCTATATAAACTACAGTAACCGCTACAGTAAAACAGTGCATTGTTACATAGAAATCTGAGAGTTTGAGCGGCGGCCCATACCCTCGCTCCTTGTACACTACATCCGCCCCTGCACATCGTCCATCCATATATGTTATGTGAAGCCCTTTCAAAATCAGACCCAATCTCGATCAGGTGGCGATGCATGGCCCCAGGGGTGATTGCGATCGGTTCCCAAGAAAACACCAGCAACTCCACCGAAAGACAACAAAGGGCAGCAAACAAACATTCCCCTCGTCACCCCGAGAGCGGGCGGAACAGCAAGAGAACAAGCAACAAGTGACCGACATTCCCCTGGGAATTCGTGCCGGTTCTCTCCACAGAGTTTTGTATTTGCAATCAGTTGCAAATTTTATATATATATGCAAGTAGCAGGAGAGACTAGCGAGTAAAGAAACGGCGTCCGTGCAGGCAATTTGCACGCAAGCGCGGGCTAAACAAGCTGATCCAGTGATCCGGCCGTGTTTCAATGGCTCCTGAAAAAATTTTCGGGGTAATAAATGCATCTTTGACCACTAATTAGGGGTATTAAATAATGTCAGTTTACAAAACTACCTCCACAACCTCTAGTAAATTTCCGAGAAGAATCTAATGAGGCCTTTGACCGCATGATTAGAGGATGATTAGAAGATGGTTACTGTAGCATCACTGTAGCAAATCATGGATTAATTAGGCTCATTAGATTCGTCTCGGAAAGTTACGCTCATCCGTGGCTGGGTTTTGCAAATAGACTTCATTTAGTACTCCATGCAAAAAAGATTCCCTTTTGCAAAATTTTGCAAAGGGCATCTAAACACTGGCACGCGTATGGAGGCGCCCCTGCCCCCCTGCTGGCTGCTGCACCCTCCATCAGCAATTCAGCATGCATGTGTCCGCGTACCTAATCTTTGCTAGCTGCAGTGTTCGAATACTGGTACTCGACGCGGCTTTGTATATTGCTTCGCACAGCTCATGCACACTGCCCAACCTCTGATCTAATCTCTCCCTCTCTGCCCTGCCGTGCCACAGGAGAGAGACGGAATTGTTTTCCATGTCGATCGAGTTGGATTGGAATGTGTAGAGAGAGATAGAGAGAGGGTTTATTTGAATAAATTAGTTGGATCGATGAGAGAATGTTTTGTAGGATTTGTGTGCAGGGTGGTTGCGAGGAAGATCCACCTGTTTAGTTTAGTCTCTGCGTGCTAGCTAGTGCTACCATGGCCGCCGTGGAGAGAGAGAGAGAGTGAAGGGCGGTCCTATTGTATATCCTAGCCTATGTGCTGTGTTAGGCAGGCTGCACTGACATTCTTGGGCCCCACAGTGACAGCCCTCTCTCCCTCCCGCCATGCGCGATGCGTCGGTGGCAGCTAGTCCTTGAACACGCATGACTAATTATTTCCGAATCATCAGTTTATTCAGTAAACAAACACTACCGGAAATCCGGTCTTTGCCGAGTGTCAAGCTCTTTGCCGAGTGCAATTTTTCGGGCACTCGGCAAAGATTTCTTTGCCGAGTGCATTTTAGAAAACACTCGGCAAAGAAAAAGCACTCGGCAAAGAAAATCTTTGCCGAGTGTTTTTTGAAATACACTCGGCAAAGAAAATCTTTGCCGAGTGTCAAAAAAATACACTCGGCAAAGACTTCTTTGCCGAGTGCTTTTTTTTGACACTCGGCAAAGTCATAATTAAAACCACATTTTGAAGTAGTAAATCAATTCAAATCAAAAAGTTTTGAACTACAAAGTTGTATATCTTCTCAAGATGTAGAACTTTTAGTTTGGTCATTTCTTCATTCGACAAATTCATATGAATATTGTTCACAAAATCTATATCTCTCGTAGAGTTTCCTGAAACTATAAGAGAGATCTATAAGATTTGTGAACAATGTTACTCTCACTACATCGGATGAAGAAATGACATATATCAAAGTTGTAGATCTTCAGAAGTTATACAACTTTGTAGTTAAAACTTTTTATTTTAAATTTGTTTTGCTAATGAAAAGTATGTTTGTAGTTCTCAAAATTTGAAATTTGAGTTTTTTCAAACAACCTCGGATGAAGAAACAGTCAAAATAAGAGTTGTAGATCACAATAAGTTATGAAACTTTGTAGTTGACAACTTTTTCATTTGAAATTATCTAGTCAACAAAAACTAAGTTTGAATGTTCTCAAATTTGAAATTCAAATTTTATAAACAACCTCGGATGGAGAAACTACCAAAATAAAACTTGTAGATTTTAAAAAGTTATAAAACTTTATAGTTGAAAACTTTTTAATTTGAAATCGTTTAGGGCCTCAAACAAGCAATTTACACTCGGTTTAGTATAATATGGTAGGAATCAGAACGGTATCTAGTCACAGACGAGAGTGTGGTGCAGTGGTAAAGGGGGTCACGCGCGAGAGAGAGGTCACGGGTTCGAATCCTAGCGACCGCGTAGCGCGCGAATTTTCCGCGAAAAATGGCGCGCCTTGCGGCTTGATGGGTTGGGTGCCTTCCCATATTTGAATAAATTTTTTTGCTATTTGTTTTCGGTTTTTTGTGCTCAGGAAATCCCCTCTTTGCCGATTGTTTTTTTGGCACTCGGCGAACCTTTGCCGTGTGCCCGACGAGTGGCCCACGGCAAAGGCCTCTTTGCCGGCCGCGCTTTGCCGTGTGGGCTTTGCCGTGAGTTACCCACGGCAAAGGCTTTGCCGTGGGTAAAACTGCCTTTGCCGTGTGCATCTGGCACGGCAAAGGCTCGAATTCCGGTAGTGAAATATGGCTTTGCTAGCAAGCAGAAAAATCATTCCTCAGTTGTTATATGCGTTCTAGGACCGATATATATTGAAGCTCTGGTAGTGGAATAGTGATACTACTACTTCTTATTGTTGATGATCTATACTCAGGGGTATAATCACTAGTAGAAAAACCACTTTCGGTTTGATCTTTTAGTCCCGGTGGATATTGGACCTGGGACTAATGTGGGTATTAGTCCGGGTCTAATATTTAGAGGGGTCGAAGACTCTTTAGTCCCGGGTAGAAACCCAAAATTTCCTTTAGTCCCAGGCGGTGGCTTCACCCGGGACAAATAAACATCTATAGTCCCGGGTGAAACCACGGTCCAGGACTAAAAGAGCATAGGCACTGACGTCCAGATTTTTCTAAGTGTTTGAGCCGCTCTCTCTCCTATATCTTCTCTTCCATCCACTGCATTATCTCATCTCCAACCTTATCTCAATCTTTCACAGGAAGGCGGCAGGAGTGCAAGCACGGCGCAGGAGGGCCAGGCCGCCGCCGCGGGCCCACC
>CM014271.1:13500799-13554182 GCA_004135705.1 Alloteropsis semialata | reverse complement strand
TGATTTTGATTCTTGGAGAAGCTGTAGGTTTTGAAAGTGATCTGAAACTGGAGCTTTGGATCCCGACTTTTTTTTATTTTTCTAAAAATCTCTTTAGTCCCGGGTGGTTATACCATGTTGACGCTCGTTAGCGACGCCTTTTTAGTGCTAATTAAGTGGTGTTTTGGGATCAATTCATATACTAACCCGCCACTTGGCACTTGAAATAACCCCGTTTTTGCATATGCATGTATTTTTGGAGAATTTTGTTTACGCAGGTATCTGAGTTATAAATGAGCACTTTTGGACGAAGATCAAGGTCATGCGTACCATGGAGGAATATGAAGGCAAAAAACCTAATACAACTCGGATTTCGTTCGCTCTCATCTATGGTGAACCAACCTCCAAGAATGTAGAAGGGCAAATACTTAAAGACCTAATCTTATCATGAAGCAACCGACGTCAAATACCCACATGCATTGGCAAATCAATTCCTGGAGATCTAGAAGCTTGCACGCAAAAGATGAGACCGAGGGGCCACAAAAAAGGCCTAGGCCGGCCGGCCCAAGTGCCGGCCGGCCTAGCCTCTTTTTGCGCCGCCTCGGCCTCCCCTTCGAGCTAGGGTTTTCTCGGATTATTTATAGCCCCGATATCCAAAGCCATGCACATCAATCCACCAGAACTCGGTGAAACCTTGGGCATACATCAAAGGGAGACGACGGCCGTCGCAAGTCCTCGAATTTGTCTAGGGGATGACTTAAGCCAACCCTAGCCACCATGGCCTCCCTGCGTGGTTGTGCCATGGTGGAGTTCAAGAGCTAGTTGGAGTCATCAATGGTATGTACTCGGTGGTGATGATCCAAATACATCTATTATATGAGTAATGTTCTTCATGTCATCCGATCTCTTAGCGACTCAATAACTCCTTCTATGCTTTCTACCTATCATGAATATGATTGTTTCTTAGTCTAAAGCAAGATTAGACTATATAGCATGCTTCATGTAATCATGGTGATTAGATCTAGTGTGTTGACCCTTCATGATATCTAGACACGTTCACTTGTGGACGTGCCCTTGTAACTAACCACGCCGATAGGGAGCATCGTGACAGGGTGTGATCCCGTGTAAGGTGGCGTTCTCGGGAGGTTGACCAGAGGTAAGGGTTTAAAGATTGCTTTGGATGAGATGCATGATGTGCTTGCTCTTATTAGCTAGAACTACAACTAGAAGACGACAGGCTCATTTATCCTTTGGTTATGCTTAATCTTTGCCTATGTTCTTGGGTGCGATCAATCTATTCACTACACTCATACCTAATAGGTTTAACCCTCATATGCAATCAACGCTTAATGCTAGGAATAGATCCGTTAGATTAGATGGGGAACCCTAGTAAGTTCATTGTCGATCTACGGATTGATAAACCTTGATTGGAATACTCTAAGGGAAAAGCTACGATGATCCGTGCGCTTGCGGTTCACAATTGGCGCGTCTATGGACCGTCAACATACCACCCGGGACAAAAGCTTCTTTTAGTCCCGGGTAAATACCCGGGACTAAAGATAGTACCTTTTAGTCCTGTCTGGGTAGTCCTGGTTGACAACCCGGGACTAAAGCCGGTTGCCAACCGGGACTAAAAGCAGTTTTTGTAGTAGTGAATTCAAATACGGGGCCAAAGTATATAGTAAATTGTTTGTGGGTTAAATTTAAAAGTTTTCATACAAATATATTGTAAAGTTTTGTATGGACTCGTTGTGTGGATATAGGGGGGACTTTGCCCCCGCCCCTCAGCCCCTCCCTATTCTCGCCCTTGTCTATGCTAATAACGTGTATATGTACACCCTCTTGTATTAAGTTGCACATAACTAATGAGCTAATAACTTATTATTATGAATTCCTTGCAATCACGCTCTCTTGATTTACTGAAGATCATTTGCATTGTTGTCATAGGGGTGTGCAATTTGAACCTAAAATCCAAAGACTGATTCGAACCGAACCCAAATTATCCGAATTATCGGTCTATTCGGGTTTTGGGTTTGGTCTAGAGAACAAATGTAATTCAGGGTTTGGGTTCGGTTTCAGTTCCTATGCTCCAAAATACAAATATACATAATTACCCAAAATTCAACATAATTGCATATTTTGGTTTATACTATGAAGGTTGCAACGTTTTGTTTTTAGCTATCTTAAATTTATCTTTCACAAACTTATCAGTTATTTGCATTTGTCTTGTAGTCCTTGAACTAATAGACTTTGTAATGAGTTGTGAATTTGAATTACTGTCATTGAACTTTGAGAGGTGATAAGGGTATCCATCAAATTCAGTTAATTTGATGGACCGAATATACCAAACTGAAATAGTTGGTCTATTTAGATTTGGTTCCTATCATTTTCTCAAAACTTCAGTTCATTTTTTAAACCCGAAATTCACCGAATAGACCGAACTGATATGACCGAATAGACTGAACGCCATCCCTGTCATGCAGGGCATGTTTATGTGAGGGTACGTGAAGCTTTCACGGATCTTACTATTACTAATTGGAGGCTCCTTTTGAAGCCCCCAGATGAAGCCACCTTGGATCCTAGGTGGACATCCTAGAAAAAGAGAGAAATCCTAAAAATTCTCACAAAAAATCAAAATATCTGGCCATCAATTGAAACGCTTAAATCATCATAGCCATTAGATCTATTATATTTTATAAAAATTATCCACCTACGCCATTATTAAAATAGATTAAAGTAACCCCCTAAATCTATATCAAAATTACCCACATCTGCCATTATATAAAATAAATCAAAGTAATCCCCTAATCTTCATCAAAATTACCCATATGCCATTATAAACAATATTTAAAATAACCTCATAAATTTGCAACTAAATTACCCACTATGAATACTTAAAAATAACTTAAAGTAACCCCTTAACTTTACATCTATATTACCCACATATGTCATTATTAAAAATAACATGAGATAATCCTACATTGAAATCCAAATCACCTTAATTAAAAATATAAACCAATATAAGATTCTAAATTATGTATTTCATATACTATTAGTATATTATATGGTGATTAAGGTGTATACGCATAATGTGCGTTGTCATTTATAAATATATAGGGGAAGTGATGACAATATAGAATTCTACGTTAAAATTATAGTTCAAACTTAGAGTTCATTGAATAAATTCAAGGCATACATGTGATGCAAAGTGAAAATTTAAAGATTATAATTGTGTATGAAAACATTATAGAGTAATTACTAACAATCTATCACAATCGGATGAAAATAATAAGTATATATCTATATAGGTATTGTGTTCGAAGATTTAAACAAATGAGAGATAGCTCATAAAAGTTTGGTCGAAATGTATGAAAGGACCTTGATGTCGCCTAGAGGGGGGAGTGAATAGGCGATATACCGCAAAATCAAACTTTTCCCCTTTTTTACTCTAGCTGCCAGGGGATGACCGGTCAGACCGGTGCTCCACACCGGTCAGACCGGTGACGTGCAGTGCACTCCCCCAACAGCAGCTCGAGCTTCTTCTTGACTTCTAGCACAAACCAAACTTGGTGAGTTGCTTCTGTAGGTGATATTCAGCAAGGCAAAGCTATCCCTGCACACAATATAAGCACACCCAAGTAGATCGAAGCGGAAGCACAAAATATGCTAGAAATCAACAAGTGAGGCAAACCACAACGGAGACACAAGGAGTTGTTTTCCCGAAGTTCGGATTCACCGCTCGCACCAAGCAACCACCAAGGTACGGTGAATCCTACTCTCCGTTGAGGAAGCTTATGCGACCACCACTTAGGTCAAGCTATCTCCTCCTTCCACTAGTTTGCTTCTTCCCTTCCGGAGGTGAAGCACAACCTGCACAAACAATCCCGAGGCTCACCACACAATTTGGTAGCTCACCGGGCGACGCCTAGCCGTCTAGGAGGAAGAACCTCCAAGAGTAACAAATGCTTCAAATTGCTTTCTTGACAGCGAATCGAAGTGCTCAAGCTATGGTTGCTCTTGTTTTGCTCTCTAATGCTCACTCAATCTTGCTCACTCAATCTTGCTCACTCAACCCAACTCAAAGATATCACAAATATCACACAAATCTCACAAAGAGATGTTGGGGAGGGCTTTCCTGGCTTCTGGAATATGTCAAAGTCGTGTGGAAGCAGCAGCCCACCAAGAGGGGGGCTGAGGGGTATAAATACCCCATCACACAAAAACTAGCCGTTGGAGAATCTGTCGTGACCGGTCAGACCGGTCACCCTGACCGGTCAGACCGGTCAGACAGAGCTGATTTGAAAAACTAGCCGTTAGAGCCTACACCGGTTAGACCGGTCCCCTTGACCGGTCAGACCGGTCAGGTCTGTCCCAAAAACTCACAAGTTAGATCAAGGTTTCATCCGGAGATAAAACCACACGATGTTTAGTTGAGCTGGGATTTGTTAATACACTCTATGTCTCTCTCAAGGCTATTCTCACATGGGTCAACTATTGAGCACTTTTGATATTTGTCAATAAGCAAATTTTGCATCCCTCTTGATAGTACGGCGTACCTATACTCAAGGATAAATATAAACACAAAGACATCCTCTTGAGTTTTCAAGTTTTGATCAATGCCATACTTTGATAGTTGTCAACTTGAGGGCTTTCAACATTGCTAACTTTCTTGAGCAATTCCATACTTGAGCTAGTGACTTAGGATTTTCCATCATCTATTGACAAAGTGTATTTGAATCCTTAAGTCACTCCATTTTATCAATCACAACTAATTGATGCTTTGCATTGCTTCCCTCAACAAAGCTTGGATATGGTTCTTCGAAACCCCACGGACCTAGATACTTCACCTTAGCAATTTGCACACATGGAAAGCCGTCGCTTAGCCAAAGCTTGCTTAGTCCCTCGCTCTAGTCATCTCGGTTGATTTCTTCACCACTTACTCTTGCCATATTGAGTTTAGCTTTGCTTCATCATTTTGAAATCCCATTTGAAAGAACTCTTCAAATGCTTGTTCTTGATTGACAAAGTACATTCAAACCATTGCAAGCTTCCAACAATGAGACCAACGTATATCACATAAGCATATGTCCCTTTGGTGTAAATGCATGAAGCCTTGCAATTTCCACTTTGAATGATCCCTTCATATATTAACAAGCTTTCTCATAGATTGGAACCACATAGATATACCTTTGTTGACTTGTCCAAAATCTATCAACACTCATGCTTGTCATTCATTATTTATGCACAAAGAGATCACACACTTGCTTGCCTTTCTCATTATGAGCCAAAGAACATTCATTTCATATATAATTCAACATCACAACATGAATGTACAAATAAAAACCTGCTCATAGTCTTAAGCAAACAAGTTAGTCCTTTAATCGTTTTGTCATACAATTCACCAAAACCCACATGGGGGCCTAGATGCACTTTCAATCTCCCCCTTTTTGGTGATTGATGACAACTCGATTAAAGCTTACAAATATAAAAATTAAGCTCTTTTGGTTTCTTAGATATATTGTGAGCTCCCCCTTAATGTGTGCTTCGAATGGAATTTCAAAATTGGCCTCACATGCCAAGAGCACACATTTCTCAATAAAAAATATGGGAGCTCCCCCTGTATCTCAGAAACCGTGGGGTGCAACAAGTGTGTGTACAAAAAATATCCGTGATGCATATGACAAGAAAAGGCGCACAAAGAAATGTATGTGTGCTTTCAGGTGCCTGACCGGTCAGACCGGTCAAGGTGATCGGTCAGACCGGTCAGCCCCAGTCAGCACACATACAAGGGATAAAAACAACCACCAATCAATCCAAGCATCATATACTAACACAAAGTTACTTAGAAGCATAAATAAAAGTCTTACACACACAATAGCACACATTACAAGTTCTCAAGTCCACAAAGGAATAGAATTCAAGATTTATTACAAAGTTCCACTGCCAACTACACTTGACCGGTCAGACCGGTCACCCTGACCGGTCCGACCGGTCAGGGCAGCTGCTACTGTCTTGATCTGAAAAGTGAAGCTTTAATCCAACACTTCTCCCCCTTTGTCATCAAACATCCATAAAAGAGCCTGGAGAAGTTATAGCTGCAGTCACTCCTGTCCATTGCCACCGTTTCCTCCATTTTCTCCTTCACTAGGTGAAGCCCCTGACCAAAGATGAAGTCCTTCATGCAAATGCGAGAGAGGAGGCATAAGATATATAGAATCTGATACGGTGATCTCAGAGGGAGGAGCAAGAGTGGGATCAGTAGTACCAAAGGAAGCGGAAGTGTCGGGATGCACAGGAGGTGTATAGCCAAAGATAGAAGTAGAGAGCCTCGCTGCTATGTCAGAGGTCTCCGGTGCATCACTAGAAGGATCAAGAATGCCACTGCTGAATGGTGAAACTGAAGAACCCGCCATCATGCCCTCACTATGAAAAGATGGACCCACAGAGGATGATCCTGCTGGATATGTGCCACCCATCATGCCTGGCACAAAGCCCGACGAGAATGTACTAGGCATACTGGCAGAAAGAGTCTGGTACTGTGGAGGAACATGTGCATACTGTGGAGGTGCTGGCGGCTGCTGTGGCTGAACTGGTGGAGCACCTGATGAAGAACTAGCCTCTGGAAAGAATATGCTCCCATACTGATCAAAGTATCCTGCTGATGAATATCCTTGGAGCCTATCATCAAGAGATGGAATCTCAACCTCTGGAGGTGGTGGAGAGGGAGGAGAACGCTGCGGCTGAAGGTTCATGGCATTGTGCATCATCTTAATTGAATCATTTATCTTCTTGTTGTCCCTCCGTTGACGCTGCTGCTCTACCTCTATATCTCTTTGGCTCTTACACATGCCGACAAAAAGATTGAAGAGCTTCTTGATGGGAGAAGTGGGCTTTTCCCTTGGCCTGTGAGAGAACACAATGGGCTCAGGACCGAACCGGTCAGACCGGTACCGGGCACCGGTCAGACCGGTGCCGGCCTGAGCACCAGGCTGAGCTGGCTGAGGCTGCTCCTGCTGCTCAACACTCCTCCAACTGGCTCATGCTGAATTTCTGGCTCAGGAGATGGAATCCTAGGATTTTTCTTGGCATTAGGCTTCAATGGTTTGTGCTTCACATCACTAGAAAAATCAATCTTGGTCACCTTTCTAATCATATACATGATATAGGGACTATAGCTGCAGATCTTCTTTGGATTTTCAGATACATGCTTGATCTCTTGCCAAATAAAATCCCCAACACTGAATTCAGGTGCCCCAGGTCTCATAGCATACATCAAATTCTTTTGGTAGGAAGTAATTCAGATGTATTGCCATCTCTAGGGGTTATTGTCTTTCTAAAGAGCCTATTGAGAACTCCATAGAAAGTGTACAAATGCTTCACTTTCCCCCATTCATTTTCCATATTGCGAGGATACATGATCTTCATCATAGATAGTTCAAGTTCATCCTCATCATGCAACATTTGAAGGCCTTCTTCATTACCAAGTTTGAACATGTTGCTGAAGGCCGGAAAGGTGATGTGATATCTAACTCCATTTGTCATCCAAAACATGGCTTTAACATCATTCCTAAAGCCAAAGTACACTGTAGCATAGAACTGAGCAATAATCTCTTTGTTCCAGCTTTGCTTGAAACCCATGATGTGCATTATTCTTTGTCTTGTACAGGTCTCAATGATCTCATCAAAAATTTGATTATGCTGATCTGTCATGTGTTTCTAATCCACATACTGAGCCTCATGTGTGATTTTGGACTTCTTTAGATAACTGAGGTGTAGAAATCCTGCTGAAACATAGTCCAAAATCTATTATCACTAGCTGTCCTAGGCCCACTGTAAGGATCTGCATCTCTCATTTTCAGCACAGCCTTTGTCATCCCTTCCCCATGATAATTTGTCATTCTTGTACCATAGAGATAGTTAGGCCTCACAATGACAGGAATCTCATCATCTTCACCATCACCGTCACCATCATCACCATCATTATCACCGTTGCCATCACTATCACCACCACCATCACCATCACCACCCCCATCACTCTCACCACTGCCACTGCTGTCATTATCAATAGCCGGGCCTTTGCCATGGCGAGGCTCCACTCTATAAGGACTTTGCTCCTCATCATCACTACTAGTCTCAATTTGCTCCTCTTCTTCCTCCTCAACATGTATCTCAACTGAAGATCTTTTCTGTCCTCTAGGTCTCAATCGGCCTGCATAATCATCTCGCACAGAGCTAGCACCTTGAGAACTAGAATCTTCTTGTCTTCTCTTTTTTCTTCTCTCGGCATCATGACCCTTAGTCATAGCTGCTGATCCTGGGTCACAAAGAAAATATCCATAAGACACCAGGGGACAAGATTTGATTGATTTGACAAGAGAAAGCACATGGATTGGAGAAATTGGAGCAGTTCTGGGCTGGACCGGTTAGACCAGTCAAGGTGACCGGTCAGACCGATCACCCCCAGAACTGAGCCAATAGCTCCATCCAGCAATCTGAGCAGATATGTTAACTATATATGATCATGGAAATTGATGAGACATCCTAAAGCAGATAAAAGTTGAATAAATTGAACAAAATCAGATTTTGGAGGTGAACTGCCTTGACCGGTCAGACCGGTCGGGGGCACCGGTCAGACCGGTGCCTCGCAGTTCATCCCCAAAATCCAATCCTCACAATGCATCCAACGAAATTGAAAGATCTTCTAGGAATAGTCTCTAAGGGTTGCCAGGATATGTTCTACCCAAGGAATTTCAAATCTACTCATGGAGTTGATAGATCGGGCAAAAACAAGATTTGAATACCTTTGGAGAGAGGAACTCGAGATGAATCCAAGGGGCTGGTTAGGGCACCGGTTAAACCGCCCAAGGAGACTTGAATCCTCGAGAGGGGCGAGCTTTTCCTTGGTTGAATCCTCAAATCGCCAATGGAGGATGAGAGGGGAACTTGGGCGCTCGGGCAGGAGAGAGGAAAGGACGTGGATGGGAGTAGAGGGTGAATGAGGATAAGGATGTACTGTTGAGTCACGGGAGGGGGTAAAAGGGTAACTCCCGGGGTACACCGGTCAGACCGGTGCCGGGCACCGGTTAGACCGGTGCCCCTCTCAACAGCAAAGTTGAGAAGGCTGATTGATGAACTTTTGATCCTTTTAGCCCTTACAAGGTTGGACATTAGATTTGCAGTGAATATTATCCAAAGTTGGCATATCTCAGAAGAATATGAAATAATCCAAATTATTTCTCATTTCTTGATTCTTCCAAGAAAGATAGATAGATAGATAGATAAAGATTTTATGGACTTGAGAAAATCTTCCCACTTGTGACTAGGCATCAATCAAACAAAGTGAACAATAGTCACAAGTGAGTCAATAGGGCCACAAAGACCAAGAACCAAAATTTTCAAAGAAAGCACACTTCCTACACATGCTAGTTGAATTTTCGCAAAAAACTACCCTATGCCACAAGAGACATGCATCCATCTCAAGTCAATAGTCATCATAGCATATTTAGCTCATATCTTGCAAGAGATGACACCAAGTCAATTCTCAATGGAGACATCAACTAAATATCTAGATTTGAAGCTCAAAATGACCTGAAACAATTACATGCAAAAACACATACTAGCAAGGTACAAAGGCCTAGATGCAAAAGATAGGAATAGAAGGTTCATGAAAACATACCTTTGCCTTAAGCCCATTCGATTTGTGCATATTTCAATTTAGCATGGTGCTAGCTCTCATAATTATTTTTCTTATTCAAGTATTGAGTTAGCACAAGATACACTAGCACATGTGACTACAAATTCACTAGAAGAAATTGTTAGTCCCACAAGTGACACAAGTATTGGAATAAGCTCCCCCTTCGAAAGTGCATAAGAATTTTTGAATTTCTTTTGAGTTGCACTTTATTCAATTATGAATATTGAGGAGTTTATTCACAATCTTGGTCAAGGCACATAGAAGGTAATAAATAAATTGAAATTATGCCAGGGATCTCAATCATAGTCACATAAAACTTTTCATGCTAAACACACTAGCATGAGGGAAGGCCTAGATGCATTGAAATGAATATATGAAATTGAAAAACATACCTTGGTCTCTAGCTAATCCTTTTCTTCACATTGGTGAAGATTCACTTCTCAAGTCTTGTGCGTTATCAATATAATCCAAATGCTTCTTCTCATTTATAATTTTCCCTTATATACATCATAGAGAAGAAATGCATTAAGAAGCACAAGATCTAGTTTCATCATTTAGTGATCTTTGGATTGGTAAGGCACAGTGGATCACTAAAAGATGAAACCTCACAATATAGGTTAAATTCCTTTTCTTGATGCACATGTGTATATGGGTGAAAGGCAAGCTCACATGCATCAATCTTGTCACAAAAACAAGCAAGAGAATTTAATCTATATTATGGGAAGCAGCTATTCAATAAAAGAATTTATTGTCCAAAGAGGAGCTAGATACACTTTTACCAATTTTGAACAAAGGACATAGCTTGTTTCAAAGAGAGACAAACTCTCACACATGAGACTACAAGATCACTAAAAAATGTTAGTCTCTAGGACACAAATTGTAGGATAATCTCCCCCTAAATAGGTGCATCATGTATTTGAATATCATGTCACATGCACTTGATCAATTTAATGAGTTTGAGGAGTTTATCACACAATTTGGTCCGGGCACATAAATAAATTGCATTTATTGACAAGGTGCCAAGAATACTTACTATCACAAAGATAGTGCATAAATTGTATGCCATGGAAGTGCTAAATGAATTTCTTGTAAAATTCCAAATTAGATGAAACTTGACAATCAAACCTCTGCCGGAACTTCTGGTAGGATTTGGTCGGAAATTTCTGGTACAAGACAGAGGCTGCCGGACTTTCGGGTCGGAAGTTCTGACATGAGACCGAGGCTGTCGGAACTTGAGGTTTGCTAACTGGGCCAGCACCGGTCAGACCGGTCAAGGTGACCGGTCAGACCGGTCAGTTCCAGTCAGCAGACATACAAGTGGAATTCTTTTCTTTTGCTTGCTCCAAGAAATTTCTTCTTTAATTTTTTCTGTGATTTCCTGCACCAAAAAAAATATTCTCTACTAGAGAGACATTAAAAGCATCACATGGCATAAGGGGAATAAATCAAATAAAAATGTCAAAGTCACTTTCTCATGCCTCACAAACTACACTTGTGACCCATAAGTGTTCACTTAGAACTGAGAGTGACTAAGGCATGACATTAAGCACTAGTTACCGAGATGACATTGGTTTTGTGATTTCAACACTTTGCTAGTCACTTGGCTAATTTTTTTTTTATTTCTTGCATCTTTTCTATAAGCCAAGTGTCCAATGCCTCTCGACGATCCTGCAAGCTCAGCAAGCACTCTTTGGTACCCAAATCTTGTTGGGTCCTTTGAGGTTAGTCACAAGATGCTTAGGAACCCAAATGGCTCTTATGCTAATTTGAGGTGAACTAATCACTCTTATAGCACAAGTGTCAGTTTTGTCTTTCCCAAGCTTACTAAAATCATAATGGACAAGGTTAGATTCAAGAATGTTACCATTTGGACAATCCTTGCCCATGTGACCCTTTTGCCGGCAAGTATAGCAAACACGGCTCTTGTCCTTGCTTGACTTTATATTTCTTTGCTTTTCTTGCCTTTGCTTGCTTTTGAGTTCCATGGATGAAGAGGTGACTTCAATCTTGTCACTTTGGTGAAGAGTGGCTGCCCTGGCCGCCACCGGTCTGACCGGCCCTGGGGACCGGTCTGACCGGTCAGGGTCAGAGCCAGGACACATGGCTATTGTGTGTCCCTTCTTCTTGCATCCATAGCAAATCCTATTCTTTGCAAGACTCCTTTTCTTGGATACTCTATGCTTCATTGTCTTGCCTTTATGCTTGATCGGGCACATAGATGCATAATGCCCCATTGTTGAACAATTGAAACATTGTATTTGATCAAGCTCCTTTTTCTTCTTTTCTTGAGTCTTGTCTTTGTTGACTTGCTTGTCATGCTGAGGAATTGAGTCAGTGACCATTGATCCCTTCTCAAGCTTATTCACCATGTTTTCACGGTTATCTTGAGAAGGTTGCACTTGACCCTTTCCCTTAACCTTGATCAAGTCATTCTTGATCTTTTCTCTCTCTTGCTTCATGTCTTCCAATTCTTCAGCAAGGAGATCATCACAAGACTCTACAAAAACATGCTCACCACAAGTTTGGGTTGCTTGGGAGCAACACGGTTTCTCACATAATAAAATAGGATTCATGTGAGAGCATGTACATGTGTGTGTATGAGGTTCAAGATATTTTACCGATGATAATACAACCTCATGAGCAATGTCTAGCATAGCATATGCTTCAAGCTTCTCATGAGAATACTCAAGTTCTGTGTGAGTTGCTTGCAAAGCCATATGCTCACTAGTGAGCTTCTCAAGTTGAGCAATGAGCATTAGTTTATCTTGTTCTAAGAATGCTACACAAGTAGATAAATTAGTAGCACAAGCATAATCCTTAGACAAGAATTCATACTTACTGACCAAGGAGGCATATGACAACTTGAGCTTTTCAAGTTCTTGAGTTAGAGCCTTGATAGTTCCAACTCTATGGAATTCATCTCTCTTAGTCTTCTTCTTCTTTCTGCAAGCCATCAGACACTTAGGTCCCTCATCATTGGATAATGAAGAACCAGAAGTTGATGAGGTGACGCTTGCGGCTTGGGTGTCTTGAGCACACTCGGGAGCAGCTCCCTGCGGAGAACCGGTCAGACCGGTCCCCTGCACCGGTCGGACCGGTGCCTCCAGGCAGGCTGCAATTTCTTCATTTTGCTCTTCTAGCTCCTTGGCAAAAACCACCTGAGGCTCAATGAATATTGCTGAAGCACTCCTCAGGTGATTCCATAACTTCTTGCTCTTCATCATCACTTTCTAAATCTTCAAATGTTTCCGTGATGAGAGTCCAAATGTGATGAGCATCTCTTCGGATTTCTTTCTTGCTAGAGATGATATCCCATAACTCTTCACAAACAGAACTCCGCAAGAAGTTAATAACACAAGCATTAAGTTGCGTGCAAGCTAGCTCCTCTTGAGTGAGATTTGACAAATCAAAGTTGTCATAATCAAATTTAGGAGGTAGAATGCTAGCAACTAAAATATGTTCAACTAAAGGATCTAAATTTCTAAAAGCATTATGAACATTACCAAACCAAGAAGTATAGTTTGAGCTATCGAGCTCAAGTGGCTCAAATTGTACCTCACAAGTAGTCGACATCTTTTCTCACGGCGGTTAAGCTTGGATGTGAGTCCTTGCTCTGATACCAATTGAAAGGACCTTGATGTCGCCTAGAGGGGGGGTGAATAGGCGATATACCGCAAAATCAAACTTTTCCCCTTTTTACTCTAGCTGCCAGGGGGTGACCGGTCAGACCGGTGCTCCACACCGGTCAGACCGGTGACGTGCAGTGCACTCCCCAACAGCAGCTCGAGCTTCTTCTTGACTTCTAGCACTAACCAAACTTGGTGAGTTGCTTCTGTAGGTGATATTCAGCAAGGCAAAGCTATCCCTGCACACGATATAAGCACACCCAAGTAGATCGAAGCGGAAGCACAAAATATGCTAGAAATCAACAAGTGAGGCAAACCACAACGGAGACACAAGGAGTTGTTTTCCCGAAGTTCGGATTCACCGCTCGCACCAAGCAACCACCAAGGTACGGTGAATCCTACTCTCCGTTGAGGAAGCTTATGCGACCACCACTTAGGTCAAGCTATCTCCTCCTTCCACTAGTTTGCTTCTTCCCTTCCGGAGGTGAAGCACAACCTGCACAAACAATCCCGAGGCTCACCACACAATTTGGTAGCTCACCGGGCGACGCCTAGCCGTCTAGGAGGAAGAACCTCCAAGAGTAACAAATGCTTCAAATTGCTTTCTTGACAACGAATCGAAGTGCTCAAGCTATGGTTGCTCTTGTTTTGCTCTCTAATGCTCACTCAATCTTGCTCACTCAATCTTGCTCACTCAACCCAACTCAAAGATATCACAAATATCACACAAATCTCACAAAGAGAGGTTGGGGAGGGCTTTCCTGGCTTCTGGAATATGTCAAAGTTGTGTGGAAGCAGCAGCCCACCAAGAGGGGGGCTGAGGGGTATAAATACCCCATCACACAAAAACTAGCCGTTGGAGAATCTGTCGTGACCGCTCAGACCGGTCAGACAGAGCTGATTCGAAAAACTAGCCGTTAGAGCCTTACACCGGTCAGACCGGTCCCCTTGACCGGTCAGACCGGTCAGGTCTGTCCCAAAAACTCACAAGTTAGATCAAGGTTTCATCCGGAGATAAAACCACACGATGTTTAGTTGAGCTGGGATTTGTTAATACACTCTGTGTCTCTCTCAAGGCTATTCTCACATGGGTCAACTATTGAGCACTTTTGATATTTGTCAATAAGCAAATGTTGCATCCCTCTTGATAGTACGGCGTACCTATACTCAAGGATAAATATAAACACAAAGACATCCTCTTGAGTTTCCAAGTTTTGATCAATGCCATACTTTGATAGTTGTCAACTTGAGGGCTTTCAACATTGCTAACTTTCTTGAGCAATTCCATACTTGAGCTAGTGACTTAGGATTTTCCATCATCTATTGACAAAGTGTATTTGAATCCTTAAGTCACTCCATTTTATCAATCACAACTAATTGATGCTTTGCATTGCTTCCCTCAACAAAGCTTGGATATGGTTCTTCGAAACCCCACGGACCTAGATACTTCACCTTAGCAATTTGCACACATGGAAAGCCGTCGCTTAGCCAAAGCTTGCTTAGTCCCTCGCTCTAGTCATCTCGGTTGATTTCTTCACCACTTACCCTTGCCATATTGAGTTTAGCTTTGCTTCATCATTTTGAAATCCCATTTGAAAGAACTCTTCAAATGCTTGTTCTTGATTGACAAAGTACATTCAAACCATTGCAAGCTTCCAACAATGAGACCAACGTATATCACATAAGCATATGTCCCTTTGGTGTAAATGCATGAAGCCTTGCAATTTCCACTTTGAATGATCCCTTCATATATTAACAAGCTTTCTCATAGATTGGAACCACATAGATATACCTTTGTTGACTTGTCCAAAATATATCAACACTCATGCTTGTCATTCATTATTTATGCACAAAGAGATCACACACTTGCTTGCCTTTCTCATTATGAGCCAAAGAACATTCATTTCATATATAATTCAACATCACAACATGAATGTACAAATAAAAACCTGCTCATAGTCTTAAGCAAACAAGTTAGTCCTTTAATCGTTTTGTCATACAATTCACCAAAACCCACATGGGGGCCTAGATGCACTTTCAATGTAGTCTTAATTTTTTAATTAGAGACTCCGCATTAGTTTTCACGAGACACATTAGAAAAAAGACAAATCATAGAAATTCTCACAAAAATTAGAAACGTCAATCATGTAAACTCTAATAACCATAATCATTGGTCTATTATATTTTTTAAAAAGTTACCCACCACTATAATTATAAAAGTATTCTAAAATATATCCTAAAATGTATCTAAATTATCGAGCTATGCAATTATAAAAAATAATTTAAATTAACCCCATAATTTTTATCCAATTTACTCATGCATATCATTATAAAGGATAACTTAAAATGACATTCAAATTCGTATCTAAGTTACCCACATATGTTGTTATCAAAGATAATCTAAACTAAACACATAAATCTTAATCTAATTATCTTTATGTGCATCCTACCAAAAAGTCCAAATTAAACTGATATATGATTCTAAATTATGGTAATTTATCATTGTTAACAAAGAAATGATAAGGTATATACGCATTAGTGTCACCATGTAGACCATTTATACATGTACAAGCAACCTTGCATGTGTCACCATATAGACCATTTATACATATCCTAGCAACCTTGCATGTGCGTTGCTACGGATGAACACTGTTATATCGTTTTTCTAGCAAGTTAAAGTAATTAACTTGCTTTTCCTAATCTGATTGCGATATGCAATGGACTACTACTAATCAATCAGGGGACAAGATGAAGCATGTCTAATCTGACGTGAGACATATATGACAGTCCGCTGAAATGTTCTTTCCTTTACAAATAGGTAAAGATATATAAAGATAGAGATAGAGAGGTAGGAGATAAAGATTGATGGGTTCAGTTAGGACTCTAATCCAATTAGAAAACCGATGTCGACAGTTAGAACCGTGGTTACAGTTCGTTGCAATAGGTGGGACCCACCTGTCAGAACAGAAAAAAATAAGAAAGAAGCAATCCTCTATTTAGAAATAGGTAACTATATGTGAGAACATAATGAAAAATATTAATTTTTATGTTAAATATAATGTATGGAGACGCGATACAAAATGTACGAAGTGTGAATATGGATGAAAAAGTGTATAGAGTAATTACTAATTAAAAATCAATCACAAATGAAAAAAGTTCATATCTATATGAGCATTATGCTGAAGTATTGACAAAAATGAAAGAGTGGTATATAAACATATTTTGATTATTAAGAAGTAGTTTAATTTTTGAATAATTTTAAATATAATGTTTTTAAAAATATTAGCCCGTGCGAGAGCATGGGTTGATGGACTAGTGTAGTATAATTGCAAAACAAGCGATCGTTTCACTTCACAAATCCACTTCACGAGACATACATTGTTTTGACGCTTATTAGGGCTGCTGTTAATCTTTCGTCTTGTTTACCTAAACCTCTCCAGAATTAACCGCACAATGAGTTTCACGTGACATGTGACATTGTTTTGGCATTAGCTCATTAATTAGTTTCACGTGACATGTGACATTGCTTTGGCATTAGCTTGTTTGGATGCAGTATGGTTACATCTCGTTTTACCTACCATAAACCTCCAGAATTTACCGCCTCATGTTTGCTAAGGACACCTATCAAGTCGACATGAGGTGCTTTGCTTGTACAATAAGAATACACATGGTAGCCTCGGTCATTTTCTCACTACAAACACGCATGATGCAAATACACTCATAACCACACCTGGAAATAAACACTCGCCCGGGCACTTTCTTTTTTCACTGAAAGGGATTCTGTTGGTAAAAAGTGCGCACAAGGAATTATATTACTATTAGCTCAGAACAGCACCGACTGTTGCATTGCATTATTGTAGCTGTAGAAATGTAAATATACTAGAGTTCAACCAGTCGTCGGGTATAAATTCAAGGAAATTCTCATAGACGATATGTCAATTTAAGGATAATCACCAAGCTCAATCATTATTGATCAGGCCGGTACAGAAACATGCCCTCTCAGAATGTACGGAGTAATTATTAAGTGACATGCGCATCTCATACGCACAAACATCCGGAATAGTTAGTCAATAATTTGCAGTGCACAGCAGCATCGTACAACATGTAGGGCGTGTGTCTACAAATACATACAAATAAAAGAGTGGACCACTATAGCAAGTGTTTATGAGAAACTCACAGCAGAAACAATTACCAAAACTAAACTCCATGAAGTATCACAATCCAGTGTCTTATATACAGGTACTTGTTGTGGCCACTCCATTCCATTATTTCCATATGTGTGTTTAGAACAACAGCTCGCTAGGCTCCGTATTATGCTACCTCTCCACAAGCAATGGAGTGTTTCAGCAAGAGCTGCACTGGACCAATCAGCATGTGCCCAACTTCCAACTCCTTAGAGAGAGAGAGAGAGAGAGAGAGAGAGAGAGAGAGATTCCAAGGAAACAAGCATGGCAGGGGCGGGCCAGGGGCAAAGGTTCCTCTGTGATGTGAGAGTGAGAGGAGGAGGGAGTGGATGAGAGAGAATAGAAGAGAGAAGCTAGGGCATGGTCATGCTCATGCATGTGTGGTCCGTCCCATGCACTGGTCCATTCTGGCTGCAGCACTTTGGGAGGTGGGGGTGATCTCCGGCGATGGGGCACGGCAGTGCTGAAAATCACTAGACACATGCAGTTGATCCCCCACACGGCACTGTGCTGCCACTGACTGTCAGTTGGGTGCTGCTGGCCATGGTCCATGGCCGTGGATGGGCAAGTGGGCCCCAGCAGCAGGAGGAGTGAGGGGCCCATGGTCCACTGCACGCACTGTCAAAAAATCCACTCCCTAGACGCTGCTCGTCGAGAGGAGAGAGATGGGGAGAGATGCGTCATCATGGCTAATGAGAATTATTAGGGCCTTGACCATGATGGCTCTGTGGAGCGGAACTAATCCACATGCAGCCCCTTATGCAGGGCATCATGATATGGCATGGCATGGCAGTGCTCAGCTCAGCTGGGACGATTAGTCCATGGATTGGACTGTTGGAGCATGATTAGCACTGACATAGTAGTACAAGTATACTACCTAGCTTGACAACTCAACCTAATCAATTATTAATAATTAATCAATCAGCTATAGCCAGCCAAGCTAGCCCACTGTGTTTCGCTAAGCCAGGAATAGAAAAATCATTCCTGCTGGAATGATCCCTTTATTAGCAGCACAGAAATTTGTTTGGGGCAGCTAGACATATAGTCAGGTCCAAAACATAGGAACATGTTATGGAACTCAAAAGAAACAAGCTTTCACTGCCTTTTGGCTGTTGGCATATTGTGTGTTGCGCCCTGGAATTAGCCGCTTCTCAATTATCCGTGTGAATTGTTACCATTTTAATAATTTTGTCCATGAATCCTACTATTCAAGTGTTTGAAATCATCACTTTTTTATCATTATCCTAGTCAATAAAATCCGGTCATCTTAACCTGTAATTCATATTTGGGTGTTGATCAAAAAGAGAACTGCGTGCTTTTGTGTACACCAATTTGATCAGTACACATTGAGTATATACACAGCCGATCATCTTTCGAAGTTGTCATGGAGGTCGAGTTAGTAGTTACTAGTAATAACTAGAGAGATGACCCACGTATTTGCGCGGCTAGTATATATAATTTAAATATTTATATATATCTATTTTTGCATCATTTTTGTTTTTCATAAATTTATTTTTTTTCTTGCCGGTGTCCTCTTGTTACACATTAAGCCAAATTGTTGACAAAGTAATTCAGGCATTGTCATAATATTTTTCCTTGTTAAGGCTACTATTATCTTTGTTCCTCAATCTCTTATAGGTGTACTCTATATGTACATCTTTGTTTATTTTTATTTTTACTAAATAACTTTGATTGGAGTTATTTTTAGTTAATGGTATAAATTGGCAGTTTTATCAGCTAAAATAAATTTTATATTTATGTTTGTACAGTGACAATGAGCGAAAATAAAGAATTCGGTCGAACTCTTCTTTGCTGTTAAGGCACTAGCTGTGAATAGCCATCGACTACCCTAAAAAGAATTTCATATTTATGTTTGTATAGTGACAATGATGGGATAATTAATGACTGGACTAATTTCATAGTAAAGAAAAAGGTATATACTTTTTAGATAAAGCGTGAGTATTTTGGTTAATTTTTTCTTTACGTAAGCAAATATTTTTTTAATTTTAAATAGTATTGAGGTGTTTTAGGTTATTTTTATGTAATGACATTGGTGGATGATTTTCAAAAGGATAAAGATATAGGATGTTTTAGGCTAATTTTTACGTAATGATAATTGTGGATAATTTTTAAATATTTACATGGGTAGTTTAGGCTAATTTTTACATAATGGCAGTTGTAATTTTTCCCCTCCGATTAACGTGGGAATTTCTATGTCATAAGAGTGAACATAACTTTTCTAATGACATTGGTGGATGGTTTTTAAAAATACATATGGATATTTTAGGCTATTTTTTATGTAATGGCAATGGAGGTAATTCTTAAATAGTTAAGGGGCAGTTTTGGCTAAATTTTACATAATGGCAGTGGTGGGTAATTTTAATTTTTCTTATTTTCTCCGATTAAAGTGGGAATTTCTAGGCTTTAAGAGCGAATGTGGAGGCTCCGTTTGTTGGCCAAATACTAAGACAATAATAGATAGATAGATGTCTTTAATTTTCCATCCGTTTAAACATTGCATTATATTTTGACAAACATTTAGAATTTACCAATAACCAAACATACTACTACTAAATAACGACAAGAAAAGGGGGTAGAATACGAGAAGTACAGGCACAGTGTGCGTACTGTGTACAGTCCGTCGCCATGCCACGCCATACGTACATTTGTACGCCGGCCTCTAGCCAGTACCGCCAAAACAGGTATAGCTACTAGCTATAGTAGCTAGCTAGGGGCCGGGGTGGGTGCACTGGTCCCTGTCACTATACGATGAGACTGTTGCCGCCGCACGGCGACATCGACGGCCAGATGTGCATGATGGCGTACTTGCCCACGCTACCTGTACAATCATACTATGCATCATACACTACCCCACGCCGCTATATATAGCTAGCTTCTAGCTACGGTTAAAACTAGTACAGCTAGCTATAGAAACAGTACGTGCATAAACACGCTAGCTAGCTCCCCGGCCGGACACGGCGGCCATGTCTCGCGCGCCGACGACAAACCGGCCTCGCCGGCGCGGCATTCACGGCGGGAATGCGCTCGCCGGACGGATGCGCCGCCGCGCCCAGTTACCAGTCTCTCAAGACTGCTTGTGCATGGTCTATGGTCTCTTGTCTGTCATGTGACTGTCCTGGATCCGTGTATAAAGAATAAACATGCGAGCAGATCGATAGAGAAGCGATGAGCTAGTGCTAGATGATGCGTGAGTGGTTGTCTCTCGGTGTGTGTGTGTGTGGCAGTGGAATATGCGTGGAATGGAAAGGGATGGAAGGGTTCGAGGAGTTGAGAATGGCGGGGAATTCTAATTGGCCATAGGAAATACTCCTCCTATATATTTATATATATGATAAATAATGCTGCGGCGTCGAGTTGGAGACTGAGATCGTTGTCGTCGCCCTGTCCGGCTTGGAACATTGCGTGTTGTTTTCCGCCTTGCCCCGACCACCCGGTCGCCCAAAGATTTATACTATATACTAATACTAGTCCTTGTTTGATTCTCTCTCTCCGCATCTTGATTGTTTACTTGGCAAGAGGGAGAAACTGAAATACTGTACACCTCTCCTGATGATGATCCTTTCCTTCACGAGCACGGGTTTAGCTAACACAAGAGAGAATCTCCCCCCTCTCTCTCTCTCCTCTCTCTTCTCTTCTCCTGGTCCCTCTCTAGAGCTATCTCAATCAGTCTAATTCTTTCTCTCTCTAGCTAATAGCCTAATACCACCCACCAGTGGCGGCTAGCTAGCTAGCTAGCAAGTAGTACGCGTGTAGTGCAACGCATGCGGCCGGGGCTGAGCCTGAGCGTGAGTGGAGTGGAGGTGGGTGGCGCCGTGGCGGCCACTAGCTAGCGCTAGCCCCAAGCAGCGATGGGTCGACGGACGGAGAGCCAGCCGCCCGTCCCCATCGCACGGTTTTGACCGGACCGATCGAATCGCCGATCAGTCGCCGGCCGGCCGCCCGGTCGGCCTCTGTCGCTGATGCATATGCGCGCGCGCCGCGCCCACACGCATCGCTCCCGTGTCTGTACATATGCGCGCGCGCGCGTTGCCGTCGCGTCACGGGCAGCTTCGTCGTCGTCGTCGCCGGCGACCTCGGTCGCTGTCGGGCTCGCTCCGTCCTCTAGCGCCCCGGCGCGGCGCCGATCGATTCTTTCCTTCCGGGCAAAGACACGGCAGATGCTCTCGCTAGCTATATCTAGCTAGGCTCCATTGCATGTGGCAGCGACCCGGCTGTGTCGCGTCGCGTCGTAACTAGCTAGTACGTGACCGTGCCGTGCGTGCCCCGCGCGCGCAAGTCAAGGGTCAGTCCGATCAGGGTGTACATGTATGTCGTCTCCGCCCGGCCGGTTTCAGCACACGGACGGCTCTCAGGCCCATTTCATCATGACCGGACGTTGCATAAATTTTATCATTAATTCATATTTAATACCCTTAATTAATGTCTTAACATTCGATGTGACTAGTTTGCAAATTAAACAGGGCCTATATGGGTTGTGACCGTGTGAGTGCGTCAAGTGTCAACGCCGGAACATGTAGCGAAACTGCGTGCGCGCCCTGCTGTCGACGTCATCGGCAGGGACAGGTTTGTCGTACGTGCCCGTTGGCCAGAAACGGTACATGTTGGAGCGAACAAGCAAAGTAGCATGCGTGTCGAGTGGTTGCTATACTCGTGCAGTACCCGGCCATCGATCTACCAGTCACACTGCTTTACTGGTGCCTCGCCCAGAACGAACGCACTAGCTATAGCTAGCCAAGTTATCAGCTCCTCCCCAACGGCGTGCGGTTTCAGCGCGAACGGCCAGCCGGCCGGTTCGTGCGGAGCTGGGGAGATGAGGGCCCAGGGAGTGTCACCGGCCGATACCGCGACGCGTCCCGGGCTGGCCGGACGGGGCAGGGCCGCTCGCCGCTCGCTGGCCTGGCCGTCAATCGCATCATTGTGGCCTAGACCGCCGGCCGTCGCATCTATCGTGCGTGCGTATGCGTCGTACGTGCGCGTGCCCAGCGGCCGCCTGCGCTGCTCGCTGTCGATGGCCAATCGGGCGGCGCCGGGGGCAGAGCAAGGCGATCGACGCCGGCCGGCCGTTTCGTGTTGGTTTCCGGCTTGTCCGCGAGCCCGGTGTGGCTTTATTCCGGCCGGCGCCTGCTTGCGTGCTACCGCTCCGCCACTCCTAGGACTAGCCGACTAGGAGGGAGGAAGGACGGACGAGGATCGGGGCGCGCGCTTGATTGCCTTGTCGGCTGCCTCTCCGGGCACTGCAATCCTCTCTCTCTCTCTCTCTCTCTCTCTCGTAGTGGAACAAATGATTGCAGGTTGGTGGTAATCGATCGTCTCGGGATGCTACAACATGCGCGCCATCTCCATCCTCCGTCCCCTCTCTCTCTCTCTCCTCGGCTCATCAGTTTCTCTCTCTACGTCGCTAAGCAATTGTTCATCTCGTGTCATTTTGTCCATGACACTGAGAGATGACAGTCACCGAGCAAGGTAAACTATTGAGGAGCTTGTGTTGCTGAGTCATGCTGCTCTCAGAGAGAGACACAGGAGGCGGCGCTGGTCAAAGTACCAAGGATGAGTAGGAACTAGGAGCTGGTGGATAGTGGCCAAACGGCCGCCGGCCGTACGTACGTCAAAGGGGTACGTTCGTGTCGGTCACAGACTATGCATATATGTACGCGCTTTCAAACTGGGATTAGGATTGGAGTGAGATACGGTCGGGTTTGGACACATTCCGATCTATCAATTAATTACTCCTTGCGTATGAATGAACTTTGGAGCATGGATCAACCGTTGACAAACAGTGCATTAGAATTTTTTTTCGATAAGAGAACATTTTATTAAACAAAATAATTATATCGAGTTCATACAAGACCTAAAACCACCCTCAAAACGATCTTGAACCAGGATGCACATAATCTTAAAAAACAAAGCAAAACGATCAATACACTAATGACGCTCAATTCGATGGTTAGACTGCCACCTATTTGCATGCTAAAAAATTTCTTAGCATCTGTCCGAAACATTTAGATGTTGTGGTAACTTAAGACCTACGTACGCCAGTGGGTGACTTAGAATATAACCTACAAAAGAGACGATGCATTTTTCTCCCCAAAGACCAAGTCGTTGCGACGTAAGCAAATAGACCAACATGTTGCTGCTGCAATTAGCAAAATCGGGAGATCTTTACAGACAGCATGGGGAGGTGTTGTTTGACACATATGACTAAAATTAGAGGGAGTTGCTATTGGTGCATCTCAAATCATCAGATTTAGTTCCATCGGACGTTTGTTCTTCTGGGGGTGTTTAAATCCAATGAATTGGTGAAAAGTGGTGAAAAATTTTGTATTGAGAAGCGTGTTCTGTGAGAGGAGGCAGGTTGTCAGTGTGAAAATTTTTGGTGACTTTTTGGTGAGTTTTGGGAATTAAACAGGCCCTCTTTCTTCCTTGTAGCATGGATGTTTTTTTATTCCTCTATTCTTCACCATAGTCCATACCTGTCTTGGTAAATACCCACTCCTCTATGTGCATCACAAACATTGTAGTGCCAATTGTTTTTACAAATCAATATCATGGAATGTAGATGATATAGAATTGCTTTAGGATAATCCAACAATGTCATGATGCATTTGGTTTAGATTCCTTCCTACTTGGGTGCTTTCTCAAAAGGAGAATGTTTGAATATTTCTATTTACAACCCGGATGTTAGAAATTGTGGTTTATACCTGATTTTCTGCTAACCTTTCTTATATTGAACGATCAAAATTGTAGCATGGTAATTTTGTGTTGCATATGTACAAGTGTCCTGAAACAGGAGCAGATCTAGTCACAAATTATAGGGGGAGTTGATATCTTCTTCCTCCTCCCTATCTTCTTTCTGTATATTCTTTTTCTCTCCTCATCTTCACCTCCCCAAGCTCCCTCCTGGTTCCAATGGAGCATGTAGCTAGTAGGGGGGATAGAGCCCCCTAGCCTCCTAGTGGATCCACCATTGTCCTGAAAGCTCAATGTGATCGCCCATCAAATTGTAGCATGGGAATAGATAGATGGCATTCTTTTGAGTGTGACTAAGACAAACTTACAGACGACACTGATATTTGACCCAAAAACTTTAGAACCTTGCAGCCTTTCTGCATGAGGCCTTCATCAAGCAATTCACATTATTTCAATTCCTTCATTTAGATATTTAGCTTAGGATATGAACTTTCCTATTTAGATATTTCATCAAGCAATTCACATTATTTAAATAAGTACTCTCTCAGTTCAAAAATACAAGTCATTGTAGAAAACCCCACACAGATTAACAAAGATGTAAAATGATATTGTTTATTAGCCATATATGGCATTGATTCACTGTCACATGCGTATCAATATACTAAATGAGGGTAAAAATGACTTGTTTTTTGGAACAAATTTTGAATCATACATTGTCTTGATTTTTGGGATAAAGAAACAATACAACCAATAGTTAGGTCAACTAACACATATCACGTTGGTGAACGGAAACATATTTAGCTTTTCTAGTATCAAAGCACTCTAAAATTTGCTATCGGATGGGGTGAATGGTAGCATAAACTATAGCGAAAACTTTTCACCATGAAAACAGATTTTGGTTGTTCACTAAAACGTGTGTCGCTCGTAGATAGTAGTTCCTAAAATCATGTCGTTGAAAGTTTTACAAATTAAGAAACAAATCACGCTGGAATCACGTCAATTTGAAGTCTATAACTCAATATATAGAATAAAAAATGATTGTGTGAGATGGTGATGAGAATTTATTAAGCCCTAATTTTGTGATTAAATAAAAAAACTAATCGACCAAATTCTTCGTATCACTAGCTTGGTGACCTACCAAGGTTTTGGATAGATCAAACCAAATCAAATTGTGTTAAATAATAAAATAGTATAGATCCAAAATTCTAGACATGCAAAACAAAGACTGGAGATATAGACGAGATTATAAACACACCATTTATCAAATTTTGAACTTTATTGTATAAAATATGCCTGCACAGGCATGCATACAAAGATCGGCACGAGATTTCAAAACACTAGATGAGTTACTTCTCTCTAGAAAAAATAGAAGTCATGTGTTTTTATGTTCTTCTGCCACTCATCAACTTAGCCAACTCAATTTTTCATAATGTTATAATCCATCATCAGCACTTGCCCTTCTATTTTTTTCCTGTTCGGTACATGACCAACACGTCAGCCCCGAATATAGAAGTCTGTCTCATGCATTTAAGTTGCACTCAACACAAACCAGGCACAAGTCATGACCAGATTGTGCACCAAACGACACACGTGTGTTAACTTGCACATGGACGGCATGACTACGACTCCAAGGACTCCAACATCCACATGCCAAGGGACCTCATCCATACCCCAATAACTACAACACGTCGTGATGACATCTCTAGCCATGCATGTTACACGCATAGCCCGCATGTCCAAGTGTCATGACTAACTACCACGCCGCGTCAACTCCATATGTAGTGTTCTCTAGTCTGAGCGTCTCGCATGACATCCTCGACCAATAGGTTCACAGTTCCTCCTGAACTTAGTCTCGAAACCTTAATCCTCTTAACCTAGCTCTAGTCTGTCATCGACCACATTCTAGCTCAAGCAAAACCTGCACATAAACAAACACATAACCGTGTACTCCCTCCATCCCAAAATAAATGACGTTTTAGCTTTCCTAAATACACTTGTTTTGATATGTATCTAGACATACGCTATGTCTTGATACATAACAAAACGAGTGTATCTAGAAAAGATAAAATATCATTTATTTTGGGACAGACGGAGTACACGCACAAGTCCATGACTTGACTCAAGATGTATGAGCACACTCATACAAGCATGTTACATTCAGATGACTTGCTGCCTTGAGCACATCCAAACATGCTACCACAAGTGTATCGAGAAACACATTAGCACACATGCACATCACCATATTTCATTCAGCTAATCACTTTGCAATGCCAATTTCAATATAAAACAAAACATATACCCGGATACAATGAGGAGTCCAACTTACTTGATTATGACACTTGTTTTGATGTTACAATGAGGTTATTATTTTTCAAAATAAAGACCTTTTTTGACATGCCACATAGACGAACAATAATTGTGTTCAATTCTCAAATATGTGCTCATCTCTATCAAACATAATGAGAGAAATGACAATTCGGAACAAGAGTTCGAGTGAACTCGGCACAAATAGTGTAGTGCAAGAGCCATGACAATAAGACTTGGGTGATTTTGTGAGAAAAGAGGTTTTGGTTATTTTTTTAGAGAAAAGGTGTTTTTGTATTGAATATTTTTTTAATGTGTGATGTTAAATTGTTGATTACTGAATCTTAAATTTTTGTTCACTAGGTTTTAGAAATATGTCCTTGCCGCATATAAACTTTTATACTATAAATATAAGATTATTGTTTACTAGATTTTTTATTAATATAAATTCTTATTTGGTAGGTTTGTTGCCCGAGACTATTGTTTCGTATGACACGATGCCCAAATGGAGCGTATTTTTCCGGGGGAAAGATAGAAATGGACCTATCGAAAACACCCTACTCGGGAACGGTAAAAACACAAACTTTTGACGGTTTACCGCCTTGGCGGTTGCCCCTTGCAGACTGCCGCGAGATACGCTGCTGCAGGGGGGCTCTGAATCGAAGGATTGTCAAGCGCGCAGTCGCAGAGCAGGAGAACGATGCGCGAGAGCTCTAGCTATAGCTATAGCTATAGGCGGAGGGTAGCTAGCTACTAGCTCGCTTGCTAGCTAGGCCGTGCTAGGCAGAGGCCGGTGGGGGTTTCTCCCGCGCGCGCGAGAGCGAGCGAGCGAGAGACCGGAGGAGAGACGCGAGATGGAATCTTTTACTGTGGTGTCAGCGGCGGCGAAGCCCTGATCGCGCGCGCGTACGCCGGACGTGTGCGCCGGTAGCGCGATGGAGGAGGGCAGGGCACCAACCACCGCGCCCTGCACGCGCACAGCGCACCGGTACTCGAACGGCCGCGCACAGCGCCGGCTACCACCTGCAGCGCGCACAGCGCCACCCCGTCCTCTCTCTCGCTCTCAATCTGCATGCGTCTCTCTCTTCTCTCTGGATGGGTAACGCATGTACGCAGCAAGACTTCCACGCACCTGGTGCGTTAACAGGAGGACGACAGGAGAGAGAGAAAGACAGAGAGACGGCGACGGATTATTGCTGCAAGGATCGGAGAGGAGGCAGGGGCTACTCTGGGAGGCACAGTGAGTTTGGTATCTACCAGTTTTGTCGCTGGCACGCAACAATAAGCAGGGACGCCGGCCGCCCGGGACCGCCGGTTAACCTCTCGCTTCTCTCTCTCTCTCTCCACTCATCATCGTCTGATCGAGCTAGCCGCAGCTCTTGCAAGATAGCAGGCAGCCATGCATGCAGCACACGATGGCCGGCCGGGCCGGGGCACGCAGCGAGGCGAGGTAGCTGGAGGTGCAGAAGAGACCAGAGGACTACACACTAGCTGCTGCGTGGGATGCATGGCTCGAGCGGCGCATGCATGCATGCACACTACGGCCGGCCAGGGGGATCGAGGAGCGACCGAGCGAGAACTACTACTAGCAGTAGCAGCGCCAGTGCATGCCCGCCGTGCCGTGCCGAAGCGAGTGACGAGGCGGCGGCGATGGAGCGAGCGAGAGAGAGTGAGCTGTCCAAACACATGCGCTGTCTGTGCGCGGCCGGCCGACCCACGACGCACACGCACGCCTGCTGCGTGCACCACCACCGCCCACTGCGCCACCACCGCGTAGGCCTAACGGCCGGACCCGACCGTACCGGCCGGCCCGTCCTCGCCGCTCTCAACCTCTCCTCACGCGCTGGGACCAACCGTACCCCAACCTCTCCTACGTGACATCGATCGATCTCCGGCGTGCCATCATCTCCTCCGTCCATCTCGCGACCGGTGTAAAAAATCGCCGTGACCAACATTTTCACACCAACAGTGACAGGTGACTGTCGAGCAGATGTACTGTCACACGTACCCTCTCTGGCTCGTACCAGAGGCCCCGCCGCCATGTACGTACGTGTCAACTCGCCGCCGACGCCGACGCCGATGCCGAAGCCGCCTTGTCGTTTTCCCTCGAGGGAATTCTCCCCATCCCGTCCCTTGAACTTGTTACTACCGGGCGGGGCCCACGCTGGCAGCCGCACAGCACAAACCACGCACGCGGTAGATACACCACCACACCACCACGAGTCCACGACCAGGCTCACTCTCGCCTCCATCTACCGCTACGTGTAAAATGGACAGGAGCAGGACGACATGAACAGGAGAAAAAAGAGACGCCGTGTGCGTGAGTGAGGGCTAGCGGCTAGCTAGCCACAGGGAGAAGGGAAGTGACCGCCACAGTGAGGAATTGTTCTTCTCGGGAGCCGCGAGGCAAAAAAAAAAAAACTCTGCCGGGGCCTCGGGATTCCCACTGCACCGCGTGCCCGGCCACCAGCGCAAAATTCTTTCGGATAAGTATATATGCTAAGATTATTTATTTATTTATTTGTTTAGCCACTACTAGATCTCTAAAAGCGTCCATGGATTAGCCAGTACCTGTACTGTACACTGCACGTTAGCTGTACAATCGAGCTGACGATGGACAGATGCGAGCTAGTTCTACTATTTATATATATATACAAAAAGTCGTGGCGTACTGTACTGCGTGTACGTACGTGACCAGGGTCCAGAGTGCCTACATATACGTCCGACCGAGCGAGCAGTGGTCCTAGGTATTAGTATAGCCGTACCAGGATTATTGTTGAGGGTACGTTGCAGGGTGCACAGGCGCAGCACAGGACAATTAATTATGGCCTTGTTTAGATGGGGAGAATTCGATTGAATTCAATGATTGGAGATGTATTGGGAATTGAAAAAGTAGAGAGAGGGCACGTAGTTCAATGCGTTGCCTTTTGATTGAATTGGTGGAATTTCGCGAATGCCTATCTGTGTGCGTAACATCTGATACTGAATCGGCAGCAGCTTTATTTTCTGGACACGGAGCGCGTTGCCGGTTGGCTAAGCGTTGCACGTACGAGCGCGCAGGCAGGACGCACGCAGCGGTGGTCTGCCACGTACACGTTCAGCGGGGAGAACGGGAGAGCGCACATATATGCGTGCGTGTAGAGACCAGGTGGGAGCTGGTGGAGCTGAGAAGCATCGGTTCGTTTCTATTTGCCTTTTGACCGCTCGATCGATGTCACGGATTCTCTCTTTGAACGAGACGGGATTCGACGCGTCGCTAGCTACAGGATATACAACATATGTGTATGAGCAAATTCGATTCAACCCATGACTCTCGCTCTCGTACATTCCATAGCCGGGAACAACTATCTGATCCTGAGTTGTTAGTTGTATTCCAATCCCGGAATATCTTGTTCAAGAAAATCTTTTAAATTTTATGTGGGCATACTCCTTTTTTTATTAACTCGAAGAAGTTAATGTAAAACATGTTTTATAGGTTTATGTGAAGGACACAAGGCATGCCCGTTTTGTATATGTGACGCTCATATCGGCCTCATCTATATATATCACTAAGAAGCAATTTTGTAAGCTCTATTTTTAACTAAAATGCAATAATACAGATTTGTGCGAAAGGAAATAAGGCAAGTTCATTGTTGATAAATTATTATAAGAACTCTCGCATTATAATCAAGAGAAACGAAAGTGACTTACTATATGCATTTAGTGCCTTTGTTAAATCACACACAATAAATATAGTTCTTGAATACTGTACCTAGGGTCCTTGCAGTAAAAGGAAAAACAAAAGACAACAGTGTTAACAATTTTAAAAGCGGATGACAAAGAACATTTTGGCATTACATCGAAGCTATATAGCCATTTTAGCCGTACCATTTCTGAAATTAACCACACACGGTCCGACCTGGTTTGTGTGGTTTACTTAGCTTTGGGACGGAGAAAGTACAAGTAAATAAAAAACTAAATAAGATAATTGTTTTAATAATTTTCAAAGGACAATGTCAAATAATTTTTTATATAATTGTACACGTTACGTCTGAGCGGCATAGCCATTTCAACCTTTCTCAAATTTAGCCGCACGCGGTCGGGCGAGGGCCTGGTCTACTAGTTCACAACCCTTTACTCCGCCTGTTAGATATATAACAAATTTGATCACATCCAGGTGCGTTGTTTTCATGTTTCCCACGATAAACAAATGTATAAGGAAAAGCTCATTCCTTACCCCAAATCCAACTAGTGCTCCGGTCAAATACACTCGAAGCACGTGTATTTAAAACAAAGAAACACGCCACACCTGTCACACATACACTAACCACCCCAACATTCCATATATACACATATAGATATATGTACACTACATGCACCACCGCGTATACCACCACTATTATACACACAGAGATAGTGAGAGGCCCAATTGAACCTTATCACTTGTTACGTCGTCGTCCTCCTCCTCGTCGGCGGCGTCTATAAAACTCGCTAGGTTAGGGTGCGTGCGGCCCCTTCATTTCTCACCTCGCGGCGCTTGGAGCAGCGGAGTGGTTGCTGCCGGAAGCCCAAGCCGAGCCGGAGCCGGTATTTCTAGTGCGTAGTATCGCCATCAGCGCTCAATAATACCGCACGCTCGCCTTGTTTTCTAGCTCTTGTCAGCGAACCTTCCCCCTGAAAACCCCACCCACCCTTCCTCCTCCTCCTCACTTGCTTCCATTCTTTCTTCCACCACCCATCCCTCTCTCTCCTCCCCGCCCCGGCCTTCTTTCTCTTTCTTTCTCTCTACGCGGAGTCGCGGATCACCGGACGGCGGAGGCGAGGTAGCTATCTCCCTCGACCGACCGACGGCCGATCTGCTGCAGTGCTTTGAAGAAGCTAGCACAGCAGAGAGATACGTATGGCTGGCGCGGGGGGTGCGACGGCCGTGCAGCAGCAGCCGGCGGCGGGGGCGCCACCGGCCGGGGCGAGGAGCGGGGTCGGCGCCGGCGCGGCCGGGGCGCCGGTCGCGGACCCGCGCGCCGAGGCGCTGCGGTGCCCGCGTTGCGACTCGGCCAACACCAAGTTCTGCTACTACAACAACTACTCGCTGTCGCAGCCGCGGCACTTCTGCAAGGCGTGCAAGCGCTACTGGACGCGCGGGGGCACGCTCCGCAACGTCCCCGTCGGCGGGGGCTGCCGCAAGAACAAGCGCTCGAGGAGCGGAAGCGCGGCGGGCGCCGGCGGGAGGACCGGGTCCTCCGTGGCCGCGGCCGCCGCGGCGGTCACGTCCTCCTCGGCGGCGTCGACGCTCTCCCTGCCGCCGCCGACCGGGTCCCTGCCGTCCTTCACCTCGGCGCTCGGCCTGCCCGGGGGCACCTCGCTGGCGTCGCTCCTGCTCGGCAGCGGCACCGGCACCGGCGGCGACCACCTCGGCCTCTTCCAGGCGGCCATGCAGTCGGTGGTCTCCTCGGAGGCAACCGCGTACGAGATGCAGCACCATCAGCAGACGCAGGTGGACCACCTGCTAGGCCTCGGCTACGGGAGCGCCGGCGCCGGCTCGCAGATCCACCTCAAGCCGTGGATGCACGAGGCCGGGGCTGGCGCGGGCGGGATCATGGACACCTTCTACGCGCCGCTGCTCTCCAGCTCCCTCGTGCCGGGGCTGGAGGAGCTGCACGTCAAGGCGGAGGCCGCCAGCGCCGGGGATCACCAGCAGAAGGCGGGGCCCGGGGACCAGCAGAACGGCAGCTGGGAGCTGCCGACGCCGTCGTCGTCGAACGTCGACGCCAGCATCATCGCGTCGGACGCGCTCATGGCCGCGGCCGCGTCCATGAACCCGGCGGTTAGCTCCGCCTCCACGGAAGCGACCACCGCCCCGTCCTCGTTCATGTACTGGGGCAACGGCGGCATTGGCGCCGCCGCCGCCGCGTGGCCAGACCTCGCCAACTGCGGATCCTCAATTGCCACGCTCTTCTAGCCGCCTGGCTGTCCTGCTGGCTCGTTAACTTTATTTTTTTTCTTTCACCTTGATTTTCTGGTTAATTTTTTCTTGACTACAATAACATGTAATTTGTGGGGGAAAGCTGAGATGAGAGGGAGAGCACTGTGAAAGAAGAGAGATCACCTCACCTCATAGGGCAGAAAATTTGACAAATCATCAAACAATGATCCAATATTTCAAGAGGATTTCTTCGCCGAGTCGAACATCGTCGTCGGATCCATGATCTTTGCCGGGGACCGACGATCAAGTCGGTCCCAATTTGCAAGCATGGATTTAGAAGTTGGAGGCCAAGGAGGAGAACTCACGAGAGACCAAGCTAAGGGGAGCAAAGAAGCCAAGAAGTACTTGTATGTAAGTGCAGTGCTGCCATGCCACTACTTCATTTGCTACCTCTTGGCTAGCTTCTCCTTGGGTTTTTGTACATAGGGCATATGGTGTGGGGAATACAATAGCTAAGGTAGCCCATGAGAGATCATGGTGCAAGTCATGAGCCTCTCTCTCTCATCTCGGCATTTTAAATCAGTGTGTTTATTGGTTACTCTCTCTCTCTCTACCATGGATTTGGGAAGAGCTCTCTAGATGTACAAGTTAATACTAGTACTTTTTTCTACCCCTTTGCAGCTGAATTAGAGAACTGTTTTTGAGTTCTCATGCATTAGAGTTGTTAAGGGTTCATGCATCAACTTCTTTCTTTCTTCTAGATTGGAATTAATTTCTCTTTCTTTTGGGGGACAAATTTTGTTCAAACTTGGCTTGTACGAATTATGATGACTTTGTGAGTTATGAGAAATTTAAAACATCTGCAGTTCTCATGATGGTACATAGATATGCTCCTCTGAGTAGTGGTGCCACACTGCTACTACTGCATGCTGTGCTAGTTACTCATCACTTTTAGTGCATGGATGGGTGTCTCACTTTTGGTGGTGCGCAGCAGCTTTATCTTTGCTCTCTTTTCCATGCAAGTGTGTGTGCGTGAGTGCATGATCTGATCTTTGAATTCTGTGCTCCTTGCTAGGGCTCTATGGAGCTTTCTTTTTTGTTAAGATCATAGGATTCCAGAGGCAGTGCACTCAAGTTAGAGCTATCATGTTTGTGTGATGCAGAATCTTTTGTGCCCTCTCTCTCGTTTGCTGCTGCAGACATAAAAATATGGCTCCTGCGCTTGTTCTTACCTGCGTGTCTTGTAGCAACTTCGAGCTGCATTTTGATGCTAGCCATTTTCACACTGATACTACTAGTATGAGCATCACAAAGAAATTAAATATAAATAAATTCCAATGTCCTGGAGCTTGAAAGAGGAAAAAACCGACAGTTGCATGTCGAGTTTCCACGAGTAGGGGGCTTTTCGTTCGTTTGAGAAAATTATGTGTCAAGGTAGCCTTTTGTGGTAACATTTGTGTTCTTCTCCCAGTCCTTTTTATGCTTGTTTGCCAGTTTGGCCAGTGTTCTTCGACAATGAATTTGCGAGTTAGGAACATGGTCCAAATGGCAATTTGATGTTGACATATTATTTCCTCCTCTTTGGAAATGAACTACATGAAAAGTAACACAGAACTTATGAACTACTCCTTTCTCTCTCTCTTTTGCTAAAATGATTCTAGATGGTCGTACGTTTTTCGTTCCTCGATTGATTCACATTCAATCATCTTCGCTTGATGCAGAAAGTTTCTATGCTGATTTGGAACTATTAATTAGAAAGGGGACACACACTGCTATAATATCTCTATATATCTTTCTGTCAGAATGACTTGATATAGCTTAGACATCAAAGTTACTCTCTTCTCTTTCAGAGCAGTTCCCATGCATGCCCATGTTTTAATCTCTCTGTCCCCCAATCTAGCTTATTTCCTTGCATTGTGTGGTCCAATATCTTATATAGTTAATAAAAAAACTTCTGTTATATGAAAATCTGCATTGGCATAGAACTCAGCGGTGCAGTGAAATTACTGTTTATTAGAACATGTGGTTGTATTATTCATGCTAACTGATACCCTTTCAATTGCTAAAAGGAAAATTTGTTACACTAGAACTAGTAACTAGTTAGTATATCTCGGCTTCTGGAGACTACAGGTGATAAAAATAATAATGCTGGTAGTACCTAAAATAGTCATACATATATGCAAGGTGTATATATTCACATATCTCTACATCAGGTGATACAGATTTGATGCGTATACTACGCTAGGCTGAATCTAATTAACTTGAATACATGCAAGCATGCTGCATTTTTTGCATCAAGTTGTTGAAACATATTTGGCAAATGGCAATTGATATCAATAATCTGCACTCCTTGGTTGACTAACATGTTGGGTAATCAATGGATATCATTTGCACAGTGATCGTCGAATACGTAGCTACTGCAGGTTTCTTCAAGGCTACAGTACTGCATTAGGTATAGGGATAGATATCAATCAGTGTGGTGCTATCTGGATGCTTTTACTTGTACTGCTAAGACATAAGTAAACAGTAAATCCATTTAATCTTTCTGCAGCTACGGCAGTCAAGGATCTAGTAATAATAAATATCTCTAACTCAAAAGCAACATAGATTAATTGATGTACAAAAATGGATCAGTGTACTATGTGCCCAAATTAAGAAAGAGGACTAGCCCAATCATGTGTGCATTTTGCATTAAATATGTCTGGATATTCAATAGGCCAATTTGAACACACTGTTTCCAATTTAGAAAAAAGTGTGACAAGATCTCAACATATCTTTTCTTGCATTGTTATTTCTTTGCGTTGTAGAAGTGATATTCCTATCCTAAGAAGCATACATACTACCTATCAGCTTGTCTATGTGAGGGTAAATGAAAACTGAAAAAAAATCAGGGAAATAAAATGTTTAATTTACTAAGGTGTAGATAAATATTATCTTAGCTATGCGTCGGTAGAGTGCACTTTTGTTTTCCCTTTACAGGCCAGGTAGCTAAATACCCAAGCGCCAATATTCATTCGGTGTATAGTATCTAGGAGTACCGCAAATGTCTATCTTTGTAGAAATCTTCAAAGTTCTTTGTTTGTTTAGACTGCTGATGAATGGATTGTGTGACAATGGTGAGATATGAATTAATTTATGCTTCTTTCGCATCATGTGTACTCCATCCATTCGTGTGAGCACACATATCCCTATTTTTCATTTTCACAACATTTGTTGCGACTGCACATGCCGTACATAAGCTCCAACATAATATGCAAACCTCTCAGTCATAGGAGTCTGTCACTATTTTCCATCGATCAATGTCACATTGACACTGCAAACTAAACACAGAAGTATAAGGCATAGATCGATCCAATTGATTTACTGATTACTGACTGATTGCAAAGGCTGTCGGTTTTCTGAGTAGTGTGATATTGTGAATATATGGCTGTAAAAAGATTATTGCCAATATCCCTAAAACAGTTTTTTTTATTTTCTGGCTGACGCAATACTACAATTGATCGCAATAGGTATATAAAAAGTTGGAATGCATGGTTTCTGACTTTTCTTTTAATTCTCTAGTTTCTATGTTGAACTTTTACTAGCACACACCCTACACAAAAAAAAAGTGCATTGCATGGACAGGAAATTTATCAATGCGTGACATCCTTTCCCTACACACCAGTACTGTCTTTCTTTCTTGTCATAGTTAATTATCCTCATTTCCATTTAAGGGCCTGTTTGGAGGAGCTAATGCTAGTTGCTAAACTTTAGCACTTGTTAGCACTTACATTCTAGCTAAAGTTTTTGTGTCTTAGCTAAAGTTTAGCATTATCCATTAGCACTCCTGTTTGGAGGTGCTAGTGCTAAAGTTTATCACTTTAGCCATTAGCATATGGGATCCAAACACCCCCTAACAAGTTGCATTGTACGTGAACTATCTCGACAATGATGATTAGGATCAATCACTCTGCCAAAAAATGATTTGAGGAGACAACTCCCTTTTCTTTTGGGCTGTTTGTAATTTGGATCGACTCTAGAAATCCTTTCTATTTTTAGGGCCAGTCGGCATAAGAAACCATCTCTAAATCTTTTATTTTACCATAGGACTAGTCTATTAAGTTGGCCATTCTTGAAAATAGGGAGCGACTCCGATCTAGGATGACCTGCTATACAGAAATCGTCAACTCACTTGGCCCCCACCTCTCTCTCTCTCTCTCTCTCTCTCTCTCTCTCTCTCTCTCTCTCTCTCTCTCTCTCTCTCTCTCCCCCCATCCTCTCTCCCCATCCCTCTTCTATTCTTTCCCTCCTTGGTATCTATCTCCTTTTCTCTCCCATCTTCCCAAGTCCCATTCTCCTTTCTCTCTCACCCACGTGCTCCCTCAACTTCACCGCCATGGACGATTCTCAGGACAGCAGTGAGCCTCATAGCTAGAGGTGGCAATGCGGACCTTTTTTGCCCAGCCATAGAAACAAAATAATTTCACGGCCATCTGCATATGGTCAGTTGCAAAAACCAGCCATATAGATCAATTTTGACTAGTCCAAAAAATAGTTTTTTGGCATATTGTACATAATAAGGATGAATAGAGGTTCTCCTCTATGAAACTTTTTTTCTTTTGTTTTAGTGATCCATCTTAATATTACTAATTGGAGACTTGTTTTGAGGCCTCCACGTTAATCCTCACAAGACACACTAGGAAAAAGAAAATCCTAGAAATTCTCACAAAAATTAGAAACATCTGACCATCAATATGTAGACTTGAATCATCATGGCCATTGCATCTATTAAGTTTTCTAAAACATTGCCCACTTTTGTCCTTGTGAAAATAGCATAAAGTAGCCTCCTAAACCTATATATAATTTTAAGTTAACTATTTCTGCCTTTAGTTGTTATATAGAAAATACAAACATAAGGTATAGGTGCATGATGTGTCTCACTATGTAGACCATATATAAATGTTCAAAGAAAGCGATGATCGAGAACACATATTTCCATGTTATACATGTAGCTCAAACACTAAAATTGCATCTAAATTACCCATATATGTCATTATTAAAACAATCCCAAAGCACACTAATATATAATTCTACATTACATGTTTCTATCATTATTAATATAGATAGTACTAATTTTTCAAGCTAATTGTATTATAACTCAAAATTTTCAATTGAGGTATACATGTATTATTAATATTAAATTGAGGTACTAAATTATTAATATTAAATTGAGGTATACATGTATTACATGTGTCACTATATAGACTGTATACATGTATGCAGAAAAAAATAAGAATACCAATTTTCAAGCTAATTGTATTATAACTCAAAATTTTCAATTAAACATATATAGAAGTGTGATGCAAAGTGAAAAAAGATAAATAAGAGAGCACAATGTAAATAATTTTGATTATTAGCTAGGAGCATAGATTTTTTTAATGAGTTTTAATATTCACATATCTCAGAATTATTGTCTCGTGCAGCACCACGGGTTGATAGACTAGTGATATACAATCCAATTGCAGCACTGCAGTCTGCGGCTATGCATACACATCTGTTCCTATCTTTTTTTTTTCTAGGAAGAAAAATGTCCCACTCTCAAATCAATACCGTGAGCAGCTGTACTGTTAAATATTAACACTACCAACTGATAGTGCAATCAAGTGAGGTACATATGACGAACACAGTGACGGTACGACGCTGTACGTAGGCACCAGATAAGAATAAAGATACGGTTCAGAGGAGGCATATAATGCACACGCCGCATGCGACGCAGCGAAAGCTACAAAGGAGGCAGCCGCAGAAAAGAGAACGTTGTACGCGGCCACACCCACACCACTGGGGAGGAGAAGAGAGGAGGGGATAGGCTGTGGCCGCTGGCCGAGACCCGAGAGGGTAAAATTGCTACTGGGTGCAGCAGCAGCCGCTGTGGTGCAGCGTGAGATGCAATCCTTGCGGCGTACGGCGGAATAATTGGAGCTCTGAATTTGATGTGTGACTAGACATGATAGCAGCTCCCATCTGGGCGTGTCAGGCCAGGCTCCCCGGCCAGCCCGTCCTTCGTCCTGGTGCCCCCGGCCGGCCACCACGGCCGGCCACTGTCGCAAGTCCGATCCACCGGTCCGGACTTCGATCACTTCATCTCATCATCGACACCTCTGCGTTCTACTTCTACCTGACGATCATGTCTCACTTAGAGGCTGTTGATTCGGTGAAAAAACTTTGTGAAATTTACTGTAGCAATTTTAAATTGAAGATTAGGACGACTAAATATAATCTAATTATAAAACTAATTACACGGATGGACAGAAAATCGTGAGACGAATCTATTAAGTCTAATTAATCCATCATTAGAGATTGTTTACGGTAGCACGACATTGTCTAATCATGGCCTAATTAAGCTTAATAGATTCGTCTCACAATTTCACCCAGGGATTATGGAATGAGTTTTGTCGGTTACCCACATTTAATACTTCTAATTAGTATCTAAATATTCGAATTTACTGTAGCGATTAAAAAATTGACGAACTGGGCCTTAGTATTATTATACATGGGCAGCAGTGCAGCATGCGTACGTACAATATACCACGCACGTATAAATACGCACGAGCTTGGAGTAGAAAGATACGTTCGTTTGCTGTATACCAGTATAGACGGAATCTTCGGAGAGTGATATCGCGTATTGGATTCCCCTGCGCCTGGCCGCCTGCACGAACCCGCTCTATAGCCTAGCTACACTAGCTAGCTAGAGCTACTCCCCTGCACTGTACAAGCTTCCACTCATTTTGTTCTGGGATGGCGCCATTGCTGAGCTCCGCTGGTCGCCGCTGCAGCTGTGGGCTGGGCCGGCTGCCTAGCTCGGCAGGGCACAGTGGCCTGCTCTGCCATGTAGCTGCCGGCCGGTGCAGCTACCACGCTGCCACCATCGATGCTGCCAAAACCCGGTAAGATCCCTCCGCGCCGCGCCCCACGTTTTACTGCCGCCATGATCGACCGAGCTGCCGCTGCGCAAGTGGGCCCGCCGCGGTTTTTTCCTGCCGCGAATGATGGGGGTCGGAGACGGGCCGCCGGCCGGCCACCAGCGCAGAAGATGGCCGCGGCAGCTTCCAGCTGGGGCCACTGCACACCGCGGCGGACGTCCCGGCCGGCCCCCTGTACGGCGGCGACCCCCTCTGCCTGCCTGCCCGGGCTCAGGCAGGCACAGCAGCGGCTGTCGCTCGAGAGAGATCGCTCGCGTCGCGCGCGCAGGCAGCGCAATCCTCAATCCAAACGGTAAAATTTGAACTCAATCGAGCTAGTTCGATCGTCGTTGATCGTCCCCCGGGCCGTCCTCCGACTGTAGCTCTCTGTCAATTGGGATTGGGAGCGATTGTTACCGTGTCAGGGAGGATTGAACCCAACTCGTGAACTCCTGCTAGTGTGCTCCACTGTTCACAAAGCGTGACTTCTTTCACTCCATCTTGTTTGTCCGATCTATATGCTCAGGCAGCTTTATACAAAAGTCCATGCTTTTTACTTGATTTTTGGATTGTAACACGACCTTTAGACCATAGATTACCTTTTTGTAAGCATTTGTAGTTCAAAGTTATAGACAATGTAGTCATTTGAATGTTTTATCATCACAGTGCTAAATACCATTTTTCTTTGGCGAGTCTCGATATCTCTCTCTCTCCAATCACAAATACTTACGGTTTTGACCAAGATGCGGTCAAACTTTAAAACTTTGGCCATCAATATGCACAATATTTAGTTTGGAAACATAAACGCATATGTATATTTTGTCTTGAAAAGTAACGTCATAACGCCATGGAGTATGTAAACCAATATTTTAAACTTGTGCTGATTAGACAGCTCAATACCATACATCTATCTAAGGCCCCGTTTGAAAACCCAACTTTGACCATTAATTAAAGGTATTAAATAAAGGTATTTTACAAAACTAACTCCAGAACCCCTGCACTAGGAACCCTGAAGAATCTAATGAGGCCTTTGACCGCATGATTAGAGGATGATTAGAGGATGGTTACTGTAGCATCACTGTAGCTAATCATCGTTTGATTAGGCTCATTAGATTCGTCTCGAAAAGTTACGCTCATCCGTAAAGAGGTTTTGCAAATAGACTTCATTTAGTACTCCATGCAAGAAAGATTCCCTCCGTGCTAGATACTGTTTCCTAGCATTGCTAGGAAACCAAACACAGCCTAACAATAACAAAATCTATCCAAAGGCTATAGAAGTGTACTAACATTGCACCTGTATTCTTGTGCAAGATTTACTCACATTCCCATATGCAACTACATATCATACAACATCTACGGATTAAAAAAATATTTTCAGATAAAAAATAATTTAGGGTGCTACATCTTTGATAAGATCTATCATACCTACATAAATATATACTAGTACAGTACCTATAGCTTTAAGGGCACGGCCGGGTCGTATTTGGCTTTAAGTTCCAACACCACAGTATCAGTACCAAATAATCAGTACAGTGGTAGTCTGTCACACTCTGTCCTCCCTTTACTACAGTGTTGTAACCCTTCCTTCTCTCTTTTACTTTTACAGATGATTGGAAGAAAGAAAAACTTCCCGTCTTCACATGATGAGAAAATAAAGAAAGTGCGCCGCAATAGTTCGATGAGACACTAGTAAGTAAGCACCAATCCTATTGGCAAACCTCCATTTGTTGCTGCACCTGGACTAAAGCCCGGACCTTTAGTTTAGACCCATAGTTTCAGTTGGAAAAACCGGAACTGCACTGCAGGGGTTTCCCAATTGGGACTATGGGCAAATTTTGCAGTAGTGACATGCATCATGAATTTGATTTTTGTTATCTCACCTCATTGTAGAAAGAATTCTCTCTAGGAAAGAGAGACTTCCATGTATTATTTCCTTCTCTGCACATTGCTGTGGAAATTTCTAGTGGACGTTTGGTTTGACACCATACCAATATTTGGGTGGTTGACTGAGAATACAACTTCTGTTTGGATTAACGGCCAACGTTGGTGTGCCGACACCCAATGCCAAGCACTCCAGTTGCTTTTCACGCTCATGCATTGGTTAGCCGTGAGCGAGCAAAACGGCCACCAATGATTTGGCTCGCAGATGGATTGGCGTGGCCAGCGTGGGCACAATCCAAATGAGCCCTAGAACCCAAACAAATGTGTCTTGTTAGTAGTGAACAACCTCTCTATTCATATTCAGCACTGATAAGTGATAAGTTTGACAAGCATGCATAATATCTAAGGATATCGTTGCTCAAAAAAAATATCTAAGGATATCCAAAGAGGTGTGCTTCAAAGTGTGGTGCATTGTTGTCAAGCTCGAGGAGTAGAGGGGACAGTATTGGCATCATATCATGGATGACCCGACGGGTGTGATGATGGTAGGGCATGGACACAAACCATATGCTAGTGTATGGGGTTTTCTACTCGCTTTCCCTATCAAATTTTCTCGAGAACATATACAGGAACAGGAGCATATATTTGATATTAGGAGCAAATTAATTGATGGCAGAGTTTCTTTACAGAAATAAATGATATCTGTTCTAGTTTTTTGGTAGAATTCTTATGTTGCAAACAGACGTGCCACATCTACATATCTTGCATCCAAAAACGGAGGACACGCTTGTGATGATAAAGTAGCAGGGACTTCCTCCCGTCAACACGAGATGGAGGGAACAAAAGGGTACTGATTCCTTGGGCAACATGCACCTCGTCCCCCACATGCTCATCTCCCCCCTCGCTCTCTCACTCCACTCAACCATGGGCCCATATGGCCGCACCACACGCGTCACGCCGTGAGCAACATTGGGCCAAAACCCAAAAGGAACGAACGTGGAGCTCCACTCGATGATGGCTCAACATAATCACCCTCCACTCGCACACCCAGCCAAAAAAAACAAGATTAGTCGCCCTAATCTCCGCCCTGTCACCCTTGATTGGCGATCCAAGACGCTCACGGCGACTAAGCAACGGCCATCATCATGATCATCATCAGTCCATCCACTAACCCATCGAAACGACAGGGAATGGAAGACGAGTAAGCTAAGAGGAGGCACCTGTCTCTTTCATAAAAAACACTCAGAAGCGCGCGGGGCATGTCGCCCCCGGCTGCCGACATGTCAATCCCGGGCGCCTTGACGCGGGTCACTCGTCACTGCCCCGGCCCGCCCCACTAGAACCGGTCGCGCTCAGGCCTCCCCAGCTCTCGTATTTCCTGGAGATTCTCGGGACACCACCACCCCCGGTCCCGAGCCTGAGGCAGCCACCGCCATCCATCCATCCATCCATCCGATTGCGATGCGATCCGGGGGGGCTTCGGCCGGCGGCAGCAGCACGCCGCGCGTATGGACACGCACGAGCGACACCGGAGCAGGTACGACGCCGGGGGAGAAGAGAACATGACCTTATTCTCCACCCACCCACTACGCTCACCACCGGCTGCCAGGGCGTCCTAGTTTAAGTGCCTCGTCAGCCAGAGCACGCGTGGTGATCGGCAATGAAGAGCGCGGATCTCGCCCCCAGCCTGCAGCAGGTATGCTTCGTGCAGGGCGCCCATCTCGAACCATCCCTCTGATTGGGCGCAGCTGGGCAATCAATACCAGTCTGTTCTCGCCTCTCGTCACAAGCAGACAAGCAAAAACCACCAGGCATATCAGAGCGGGAGATGTATGTGCAGTCCACTAACATTGGTGTCCCAATCTCAACAGGCTTGTGCAAACACAGCAACAGTTTGTACATCTTGCTTCACAGAGAAAGGCAGCTTTGCTTGTTATAAGTAAGATCATATTTTCCTCGAAAATGGGATCGGTTTTGATCGAACAGCAGATCGGTTAGTGCTGGCTCTATCAAAACGGAAAGCAGCTCGAAAATCCTCTCGCTCGCATGTCGTTATCTACCGCCGCGAGTTAGTATCATGTAAGAGAGAAGGGGTGTAGAAAAAGCCCCTAGACCATGTATTGCATCGCCACCTGCATCAGCCTTGTGTGGGGTACGCTCAGCGTCGCGATGCCCCGCCTGCAGTTCTTCCTCAGGAACGCGTAGAAGTAGTTGATCACCAGCTTCTTGAGGAAGAACGACTCCTTCCGAGCCCTGATGTCGCCGTGCCCTAGGAGGTACACCACGCCCGACTCCTTGGCCTTATGGATGAATGAGAGCTCGTTGTCCAGGCTGCGCCTCCCATCCATCGCCTCGTCCAAAGATCCGTCGAGCGACATGCTTGATCCCAGGGCAATTGATCCCAGGGCTGAGTTATCAGCACCGCCAGACTCGGCAAGGGGTACGCCGAGTGAGTAGATGCTACCGTTGGGGCCAACAAGGACTCTTGATGATGAAGATGCAATCTCCTCTTCAGAGTCTGTGTCGTCATTATGATCGCTCTCCAGAGAGCGCTCCTGGGCCTCTCGGCGTATGAACTTTTCCAGGCTTTCTATCAGAAGCTGTTCGAACGCTTGGGGATTCTCCTTGCGTACATCCTTGTAACCATACCTATAGTCATGAAAAGTTAACATCCAAGCCAACAATCAATTACTAAACAGTGCTCATAAATGACAATATAACTGTATAAAATCTTGGTTTCTGTAGGAACATGGTAGATAGTATCTTAAGTCTTTAAGGGCAAAGGTAAGACTGAGGAACACGGCGCTCAGGGAAATGAATGAGACATTCAGTGTTGCTCTATCCATATCATTGAGGACAGCAAACATTTAAAATGAGAAGAGACGAAGAATAAATATAAGTAGCATTTCACAAAAATAATTTGTGCCCAAAGAGGCAAAAAAAAAAACTATAAATGGAACACTACAAAGCTCTTACTAGATGAACAGAATACTCTTAACAAACTATTCAACAGTGCAAACAACAGGAACAGGATAGCAATGCAAACAGCTTAAGAAAGATCAGCAGATGAAGCTCGAGTTAAAAAGGTTCCAACCAACTGCCGTGAATCACTCAAAGAAAGCAACTAAAAGAAAAGCATATTGATTCACTATGGTATAAAACCTAACTCAACACCTGACAACTTTGAGGGAGCAGTGAAGTATAGCACAACTCCCAAAAGAGCACCTGCCCTATGGCCCTGCCGACACAGTAACAAAGCTGGCAGAATAGTCACCTGAGTAACCGACACACCCAGTGGCTTTCTAGCAGACTCTAAATCCAGGGGCATCAGGCATGACATGGAAGTATGAAATACAAACAGTGCATAGTGTAAAACATGTGTAGATGCAAAGTAGTCTCGAAGTTCCAATGGAGCATAGCAACAAACTTCAAGAACAATTATTTTTGGAGGCAAGCACAGTTTACATATATTTTTAGAAACTCAGAAAATGAAGTTCATACCTAGCAATGCAGCGGAACATATGGTAGTTCTTTGGGCAGACCCGACGAAAGAGAAACCTCTCATTCTGAGGCACAACTGGAACTGGGACCCATTTGATGCAGACAAAAATGACCATAGAATGCATGGCTGGCAGTGTGGTGAGGAAGTGACCAAAGATTGCAGGAACCCCCTGACCAGTTCATTATAAAGCAATCCGATTCCAGGTGCTCTAACTGTACCAAGATTGCAGCCTAGCTGCATCAACAAATCCATTGAAAGCTTTTGCTTGACCTCAGTTTCGTACTTCAATTTGGTACCATAGTTCCATATGTACATTACCAAATACAGTACAGCTGCAAAGACCAAAAGAACCCAACTTCCATCTGCTGCACTTCCCAAAACTGAGGAAAAGAAAAATAACTCCAGCCCCAGGAAAAGGGTGAGAAAGCATAGAACTACAACAATGTTGACCTGCCATATCAGAAGCATAATAATGGTTACCAGGACAGTAGTCATCATCATGACCCCAAGTTCTGCCATGCCTGCAATCAAGACCAGGAAGTGACTCAATTTGAATTATTCTGTTCAATTCTTGTACACTCAAATTAACTTATCACATCGACACTTGATCATGATAAAATCAAAGCGAGTTACGGCTTCTGGATTATCAGTAAATAATATCAAAAATTAGGAGCCATTTATATACAGGCAGAGAAAACTATATTGCAGAAAAGGAAACCAAGGTAACATAGATTGCATTATGAACACAGTGCCAATCTCCTTTAAGGATCATATCACGTACCATACGCATTGCCAATCTCATTTATGCTCCCAAATACCGTAACAAATGCCAGACAAGAAACCAGCAAGAACCAGTTCATCACTGGGATGTATATTTGGCCCATGAACTTTCTGGAGGTGTGTATAATCTTTAGGCGTGGAAAACAACCAAGTGCTGTTGCCTGCTTTATGGTTGAGAATATAGCAGTTGTCATTGCACGACTAGCAATTAGTGCAGCCAAAGTAGCTACGAATACCACTGGCCAAAATGCCTGATCTGCAGCATGGATTGAAAATATATATCAGAAAGGATCTCTTAAAACAAAGTTTGATTTCATTATGGCATGAGAATTTTGTTTCAGCAAGTGCAACAATTTATAGCAAATCAGACAAACAAATTAGCCTTACTTGGGATGGACAAAAAGAAGACCTGCTGACTTTCAGTTAAGTTCTCCATAAGAAATGCAGCTTGCCCTAGATATCCCAGTAAAAGGCATGGAAGAACAAGAAACACAAAGGTAAGCTGCAACATACGAGCAATAGTAAGTTACCATCAACTATTTGTCTGTTTCAAAGGAGCAACATTAAGCCCTAAACAATAGGGGTAAATACCTGAACAGATCTAACAGAGAAGTAGCATAAATCCGCAAACATTGCCTCAGATCCTGTAAAAACATTAATCATGCCAATGTCTTATAACATAAAATAAGTCACTTTTACTATGTTCATCTTACACTAGATTTTATGAATTTCTTAGGAGAAAATGTTTTTACGAGTCAGTGCCAATTGAACCAATATGATTAGTTTTTATTCTGAACTTCTGTAATTTTGTGTTTCTTTGGATGCCAATTGAACATTTATTTCACTGCTTCCCAACTATAGCAGCAGTGAAATCTGCTATTGGACTACCAAATCATTATTACTTTCTTTCTGAGTCCAAGGGGCTATATGTCTGATACTCCCTCGGGTCCCAGATTACGATTCATTTTATTTTGTTATGTATCTAGATATACCCTGTCTACATACAAAGTAAAAACTACGTATCTTGAAAAGCCAAAACAAATTGTAATTTGGGACAGAGGGAGTACAAATATAATCCCTTTAAGATTAGCATAATTAAGCAGAGTTATCAAATACAAAGTTCTGTCTCCAATTGTATCAAGAGTATACTAAAAACAGCATCGAGAAATATGGTCACAACGCCTACCTGTTGCACATAAAAGACAGCCTCCAAGGGACATCCAAGCTTGAGTGGGATTTCTTTCAAAATAATAGTAGATATACACAGGATTGAATGCATGTAATACTTCTGAACCATATAATCTGATGTTATAAATCCCTATCCCAGCAAGGCAGCAAAACCATATGAACAAGGCAGGCCCAACAGCAAGACCCACTTTGCTTGTTCCGAACCGTTGTAGGCTGAAGAGAACAATAAGAAATGCAACAGTAATCATGACCACTTCACCTGCTAAAATTTTATAATAACTGGTGAGCATTGCGCATAGCTAAACATCAATACAAAATAACTTGTTAGTAGCCATATATTCTTAATAATGAATAAATTAACAGTTTAGCGTCACCTTCATTAACACTAGGTATTCCAAACTTCAAGCCATTAACAGCAGACATAACTGCAGATTTCAACAAGAGAAACAAAATAGATTTATTTCTAAGTGAGGGGGAAAACTAGGGAAGCAAATGTGCAGATCACCCAACTAGGTGGAGAGAAAAAACAATGAACTATGCATCAGAAAGACATGAACCTGACATTGCCGGTGTAACAACACCATCTGCTATCACCATTGAAGTACCAAATAGAACGAGCATCAAAAGTAGCTTCTTTAGCATAGATGAAGTCTCAAGACGTTCCTTGATCTTCAAAGATCTCTCGAGCTCTACTGAAGGCACCTTCAGATTGAAACTTGATATCCGGGTATCAGATGGTAGTTGGTTAGGAAGCAGGCTTGCCTTTGCATTTCTGCATATTAGCGAGTACAAAGCAAATGTTCCTCCTGCCAAATAATCAGAAAGTGAGTATTAGCGTAAAGTTTCAAGAAGAATAATTTTGCGTAGTTTACTCTAGCACCCTGCTACATATACAAAAGCATACCTTCTCCATCATCATTTCCCCACAAAACAATCAGGGTATACTTTAGAAATGGTATCAGAATGAGTGTGTATGTTACAAGTGAGAGTGCTCCGAGCACATCCTCCTTTGAAGTAATAGGGTATTTATTGAACATTACATCAAAGGTATACAGGGGGCTGGTGCCAACATCCCCAAAGACAACGCCAAGCGTCTGAAGAGTCAGCACAATACTCCTGCCTAAGGTAAATTCCTGAAAGGAAGACAGCACCTAGGTATCAGCAGAGCTTATGCATGTAAAACAGATTTGGGATTAGCAAGCTCACTATTTGAAGTGAAACAGAATTGGAATTTGTAGACGCGCTATTCATGCAATATATCCTTAACCAATTGTTCATTATAGCAAACTTCAATAGAAAAAAAATGAACACAACACGGTGAACTATGGGCAATGAAAAAGAAAGAGATGATTCAATCAGACAGTCTCATTTTGTAAAGAGAATCTGTAGCAGGTAGGATCATTGTTTTCCATTTTTTTCTATGACACTTCCATGAAAGCTGGTTCAGATTTATCGCATTTCACTTTTAGGATCGAAGGGACAGACTGTAAATGCACTCCCCAACACCCTCTGGCTTGAGCTAACAAATAGGAAGGTGAGAATGCAGAATCCTTGCATTACAAGGAAAATGCAGCGGGGTTAAGGAACTTCAATAACCATACTACAGGACAAATGAGGAGTGTTATTAAATCCTCCCAGGACATCAACCCGGTCAAGGTCTTGGATCACTACTCGCTAAGTCACTGGTCGAACTAATGGATAAAGTTTCATGATGCAGGTTCACAAAAGCAAAGACAGGTTCTGCTGGTAAGTACTCTAGTTTGTTTGCATGGGCATGCATTAATCTGCATTGCATGACTGCAGGTCAAACCCAGTGTTATCATTATTCCTGGAATTTAGGTATGCGGAGTGCAATTCTTTTGTCCAACTCACCAGTTAATTGAAAAAAAAAAGCTGGTTCAACTAGATCTCGCTCTCGCCAGATCAATGGCAGGAGCAAACATGAATATGATGTGGTTCACTCCAGAAGAGGGTGCTGAGTCCTGTCTTTGTCCAGCCAGATTGATGAGTTGAACCAGGTCAAATAAGCAAGTTATGAGGCCGCCATATTAGCACTTTAGCAGTACGAGGACAAACTCCTTCAGTTCATTTTCACAGCATGCACTACCACCTCTCAGATTGCTCATGAGACTAAAATGGTCCTCATTCATTAGTTCTAGTAATTTCAATTAGGCAGGCAGTGCACCCCTCACCATCACCTTCCACCATTAATTAATCCCTAAACTGGACATGAACCTTTTAGACAAAACTAGTACTACAAACAAAACCAAAACCTCCATATCTGCACCTCCTCAAATGCATCATTGAGGCGCTGTCCTGTCATTAAAGTATAATGTTGTGTTAAGAACTTAAAATACCGGCATTGTAGCCAGTGCTCCTATGCCTCAGCCCACAGGAAAGTGTTTCAAGAGTTAATCTGCGCGGCTTACAAATAAATAACATCACGCAGCACTCAAACTTTGACTTACGAAATGAGGCATGTTTTTAAGGGAAATCTTGAGGTGCTTTAACCTTTTTGGACTTGGAACAGAAAAAAATCAGAGCAACGCATCCAACAATTATTCGAAACTCTTGCAAAGCACCCAACTTAAATAATAGAAGGTGAGTATTTTTACAACATAACTAAACATCCGCATAACTTCGAAGAGTTCAGCCAACTCTTACAGAGGCCTATAAATGGGGCAGTTTGATGAGGACGCTATCATAAAACTCAATTGTCATTATTGTAGTTATTCCGGCTCAAGCTGTTCCTGAGAAGCTCACAAAGATGAGAAAGGCCTGATATTGCTATCCATAAACTAAAAGTTTGCTCTCTGTTACAGGTGTGGATATTTGTACTCAGAGTGGCACTAGTAGTCACTAATCAAGTGCTTGCAACATTTCCTATAACCACTGGTAAATTTTATTTTTTTTGACTCCACTGCCTATGCGTGAACCAGCCAACCATAACTAGAAGTCCACCATTAATCTAACTAGAAGTTCAAACTAAATAATCCGGTACATATCTAAAGAAATATATGCGTCGCAAGTACCAAATGTGCATCCAATAAGTCATTCATGAAACCAAAGACAAAGGAAAGAAAATGGCTAATTTGAAATGGTCTTACCATGCTTGTTCAAAATACCACGTTAAAATGCATATCACACGCATCATAAGTACATCCTTGAAATAATATGGTTCTTAATGCATCAGGAAAAAATGCTGTACATGCCATGAAGAACAAGGCCTCTGTTGCTACCAGTATTGGAAAATGAGGAGTATGAAACAGCTAGTGCACGGGAAAGGAGGGCTCTCAAACACTTGCATCCAAGAAATGACAGATGCACCTCATATGTGTGTAATCTATGCAGGAAACCAGGAGCAACACCCACCTAAGCAATACCACAAGCATCAAGACTTCATTCATCAAGCTATCGACATGACCACACGACACAGAACTATGAGGATGCATCGGCTTATGCGCTGGCGGTCAACAGGCAACAGCCACATAAAACCCATGCCAGTCTAGTGATCTACACAAGCAAATAGCTGAAACTTGAATCATACAGGATCGTTGGACTAATGCTGCAAGCACCTTGCAGCTTGCACACATTCACGGACCAAAATTATCTAACAGAAATACACAGTCCTATAGGCTAAGCACCCTCGCACATTTGCTTTTACCATTACCAACATTAGGTCCGCCTCAGCAGCGTGGTAGCACAAGATCACGCAAACAAGTGGTAGCGCACATGCAGAAATGCCTAATAGGAGACATTGTCCGATCACGTTCGATCAGACAATACAACAAGCTCCTCGCGCGCACAGGCAAGGCTATTGTCGTGCGGGCGCAGCATCGCGCAGGCAAAACCACAAACATCTCGCGGGCACCGAAAGACAGTTCAACTGAGTGCAAGATGAAGGAAGGGCGCACCTGGTGGCGGTACACGCCGGGAACATCGAGCGCCTCGACGTCGAAGGAGTCGGCGCGCGGGCCCGTGCGCACGAGGCGCTGGCGCAGCATCTCGTTCTCCTCGTAGCCGTCGTCGTCGTCGTCCGAGACCCCGCCGCCGCGGGAGCCCGAGGCGGCCGCGGGGGTGTCGGAGCCGCCGTCGTCGGAGCTCTCGATCTCGTCCTCCTCGCAGGCGCCTGGGACCACCCACCGCATCTCCGCCGACTCCGTCTTCCGCAGCCTCGGGCCGCCACCGCCACCGCTCCCGGGCTCCATCAGGATCGAGGCGGGTAAGTGAGAGGCGCGCGCGCGACTGCCGGGGGGCTATGGGGTTCCAGCGCTGCGCGGAGATGTGGCGGGGTGGGATTGTGCAAAGGGAAAGGAGGAGTGGGGAGACTAGAGGAGAAACGGAATCGGAGCATCTTCAGCAGTCTTCAGCGGTCTCTCGTTCTCCAGTTCAATACTATATTAAGATATATTAAGAGGATTATTGAGAAAATAGTATTAGGCTACATTTGATGTTAATATCAAAGTCTTTGACATTAAATTTTGCTCAATACCAATTCAGTTATGATATTGAATTAGGTCCAATATCAATTCTATTATTTGGATAACTATTTTGCATTGTCATTTGGAATCTTGGAAAGTAGCCCAATCAATGCCCGTTTGGATGTGAAAAGAATGAAATTGGAATTTCGGCCACAGAAAAGAGGAGGGGCCGCCGGCTGTAGGTACCACGCGCGAGCGGAGTCGAGGAGGCGGGCGCGCGGGCCACCGACCACAGGCAGTGCGTGCGAGCAGAGTCGAGTAAGCGAGCACGCTGGCCATCACTCCTCTGTCATAGCCCCATCGAGGAGGAGGCGCGCCAGCCGCTGCTCCTCCATTCTACTCCCAACCCCGTCGAGGAATCCAGCACGCGCCACCGCTCCTTCGCCCCGGCTCCGTCGAGGAAGCGCACGTGCCGCCGCTGCAATGGGGGGAGGCGGGCCTCCGTGCTGCCGCCGCAACAAGGGACTCACTGCTTCGACTGCTTGCCGCCACTTGGATCGGAGAGAGAGTAGGAGGGGCGGCGTATTTGCAGCGACTGCCTGGACCAAAGAGGGAGGGAGATACCAGGAGGTGCGTGAGATGCCACCGCCGCTTAGACCGAAGAGAAAGAGCAGGAGGAGAGGCAAAGTCGATCTCAGAGAATACTGAGGGGGTGAGCTTGGTATCGTGGGAGGGGCTGCGCTTATATGCTCAATACCGCTCGGTATTGGGGAAGAATTCCAATTCCAACAGCAAACAACAGATATTAAAGATACTCAAGCCAATTTCGAATTACAAGCTTCAATATGTACATCCAAACGGGGTGTTATTGTAGAGCATCTCCAGCAGTCCCCGTTCTTCAATTCAACTACCATAAATAGTGCTCCAGCAAATCTCCTTTCCTTTTTCTTAATTATTGGAATAAATCAATGATCCACCCCAACTCTCTCCAAATAGAGGGGGAGTTGTGATTCTACTAATACGGTAGTTGGATTGGAACTAGATTATTGGGGAACGGCAAAATAAACTCTCCCAATATTCATAAAAAAGATATTGGGACATCCCATCAGGTGATTATTGGAAAATATTTATTGAGGACTGTTGGAGATGCTTTTATCTTTCCCTTTTCCCAATAATTATTGGGATGAACTAATAATCTACCCGAACTCTCCCCAAATAGAGGCGGAGTTATGACTCTCCCAATATGATAGTTGGATTGTGACAAAATTATTGGAGAGCTGCAAAAGCAAATCTCATCATGAAAGAGATATTGGGACATCTCATTAGAAGTTTATTGGAAAATGTTTATTGGAGCACTACTACACTACTGGAGATGCTCTTAGAGCCCGACAGTTCCACTATATTTTTACCAATAATTACCTAATAGAATGTTCTGTCACTGCGAGAGTTACTCATGGAATTATCTAATGGAATGTTCCGTCACTGTGAGAGTTACTCCAATGAGTCACAACTCTCATGTTATTTGAGAACACGAGGTGAATGCATTAGAGCACCTCCATCATTAGCCTCTATTTCAAAGCCCAAAGTTAAATGGGTTACCTCTACTTTTTAAAGTCTTAAAATGTCTCTATTCCAACAACAACCTCTACTTTTGGCACCATTTTCTTATGACACGTGGGCCATCCTAGAAACATCGCAAAATGTCTCACTTTTTTCTCTCTGTTACCTCTGTCCCCTCACCCTGGGCAAGGAATGCCGCAATACGCCATGGCTGCTGTAACGTCCCGGAAAATCGAAAACCTAAATCACGCGGTTAACGGAGTTTTAAAACCTTAATCGATGAGTTTCTGAAATCCAAATCCGATCAAAAACCTTCCCATCAAATTCCAAATCCGTCCAAAGCCATTCCACCCAAATTCTAAACCCAGTCTTCCGAAAAACCCCTTCGTCTGTTCTTTCCGCCGCTCACTTCCTTGTCTCGTTCCGCGTGTCGCTTTCCGACCCGCCCGACCGAACCCGCGGACGCCGCCGCGAAGTCCGGCCGATCTCTCTCTCTTCTTCCTTCCTCTCTTTTCCTTTTTCTCCTTTCTTTCTTTTCTTTTTCTCTTTTCTTTTCTTCCTTTCCTTTCCTCCTCCTTTCTTCCTCCTCCTGCCTCCCAACCCCGACACCGCCACCACCTCCATCCTCCTCCCTCCACCGTGCCCTCCTCCCTGTGCTCGCCCACGCCGCCGCGCTCGCACGCGCCTGCCCCGCGCGCACGCCACGCACCCGAGCC
>CM014271.1:13478676-13499015 GCA_004135705.1 Alloteropsis semialata | reverse complement strand
ACTTATTTTTAACACAATAATACAACATGCGTAGCAGCCATCAGGAAAACAAACTCAGCAAAGCAAAAGCATGCAACGAAGATATAGGCTGTCCTCGTATTGGGCTTTATTTGGGCCCGAGCTGAGCTAACCTTCTATACACTGAAAAAAAAAATCTGCTGTAGCCGTTGGATGGAGGTTGGATGGCATCCGGGAGAGGCAAACTCTGACTTCGCTCCACGTCGTTAGATAATATACTCCCTCCGTCCCAGTTTAATTGCATTTCTAGGAGATAGGTGCGTAAATCAACATGGCTATCAAATGACAGTTTTACCCCTATACAAAGGCAGCAGAGCCAACCTGAGAACAGCAGTTCACGGCAGCAGAGCGATAGAGGATAGGGCGTGTCTCGGTGCGGTACGGAATAATCAAGTATTTTTTAGATAGGAGTAGAAGCGAGAGCTGTCGTGAGAAGTCTGGATGCTTCAGATTTTTTTCACAAACGGGCTCACATCTCCATCCACGTACTCCCTCTGCTGCTCTGCAACATTCGGACTGATAAACGGTGAGCATCTACGAGTGTAGGGAGTACGGCTGCTCTTTAGCGTTTAATTTGGGACATTTTTTGAACTGCAAAAATGCAGTCAATGCGGGACGGAGGGAGTACGCCGTAGTGGACACCGCAAACCCTAGCCGCCGCGCGAAAATTCCCCAAATCCCCAGTGAGCAAAAAATTCCTAAATCCAACGCAAGCTGCAGATCCTAGTAGATCCGATGACCGCCGGTCCCGTTGAAGATCTATCCCCAAATTGTAGCGCGGCGGCCTCCTCATGGCAACCTCTGTGGGAATTTCTCCCACAGAACAGGGCTCGAGAACCTCTTCCCTCGTCGAAGGCGATGCCTTTGACCACAGCACGGAGTGGCTCTGGCGCCAGGGGAGGTTCACTTGTTACCACCGGGAGGCGTACAAGTTCCCTCCTCGGCACGAAGACACCCTCAGATGCGGCGAGAAGAACGCCAAGTCCATAGAGGGATACTACCTGGCGGCGGAGCGCTTGCTACCCATCGACGAGGTGCCGGAGCTCGTCGACTGCATCCGCTCGGGCGGCCACTACATCGGCCTCGCTGACCCCGTCAGCAACATTATCATCAACGCTGTCAGAAGGCTTCCCAAGCGGCTCTGCTTGGATCCAAAACACCCCCTGCCCCGGCCGCCGTGGTGGCAGGACATCGCCTACGGCTCTCTCTATGGTCTGCTCGGCTTCATGGCTCAATACTTCCGGTACCTTACCGAGGTGCAGGCCAGGCGCTACCTCCACTCGGCCCACTACGACCTCTCTCTGGCCATTAAGCTCGTCCAACACGAGCGTTTCTCACCCAGAACGCAGCGACCCTTGCTCCCCGACGGTGGCAAGATCAACCCTGCCTTGAGGGTTGCTGCGCTCAGAGCAGGGCACCCTGACCCTGACGACCTGGTGAGGATCATGACGGCACAGTACCCTGGTGACCTGCTCTCTCGTACTGTCACTAAGCTACGTTCACGTGAACGGCTTACAGTTGATGACATTGGCGCCATCATTGACCTACTGGCCTCTCAGTGGCCTCCATCCCCCATGGCCAACTTAGAGTTCTTGTGTCGTCCAGAAGACCGCACTTGTGGTGCAGACATGTCTGACAGTGTGTTGCTCCAGGTTTCAACCTGCATTGGGCAAGACCTTGTTGCTGATATCTCCATTCGCCGCCATGTTCCATTGGAATACATCTCCAGCCTGACATATGATGATTATACATTCATGGAGATCAAGCTATCCAACTGCCTGATGGAAGTCACCAGGCAGCCCAGCGGCTACCCTGCGGACTCAGTCGTGAATTATGATGACCCTGTCTGTGAGCACATACAGTCTTTGAGGATGTGCCTGCTGGATGGCATCCACGCCCTATACATCAAGGCACTTGCCATATTGCCTTACGCTGCTGGTAATTCTAGTTTCCTTCGTGCTCTCCTTGTTGCTGGACATTGCTACGGCCTCATGGACCCTGTGTCTAACATCATCCTTAGCTCTGTCTGGTATGACATCAACTTCCCCCTGGAGGAAAGTTGCGCCATGGATTCTGGTAAAAAATTTCATGCCATTAATGGCATCGATGGTATCTTGGACACCAGCATTATGTCCCGTGTGGAGTACCGTTCCCTTGCTGCCTTGTTTTCATGTTCCACACCATCTACCAAGCCACCAGCTCGGTACACAAGGCCTTGGAGTATCTCTACTTTTGGAACTGTGATCTCACCAGAATCATAGGAATAGCGCCGAGGCCCTTTGCTGGCATGGCCAAGGCTGCAAAGCACCCGCGATACACTGCCTTCGAATCATTCCTCAGCTCCCTATCCTCGGAGAAGCTCACCCACCTGCGCAGCATGCTGCAAGCTGAACCTGGTGAGAGGATCTCTCATGGCCATTGGATCGAGCTAAGAGCGTTCCTCCACAACAAAAAACCACAAGTAGCCATTCAGCTTGACCCTGTCCGCCCCCTGTCTCAAGAGGCTAGAAAGCACATTTCAAGCAAAAAGTCAGCCTTCATGTCCAAGATGACCTTTATTCACAGAGAGCTGAGACGTGTGCTACATAAATACTGCAGCCAGCATCCTTGGGTAAGTAACTAAGTATTTCTTGTGCTTGAGCTTAGCTGCATAGTTGTTTCTACAGGTTAGTGTTCACTAGTCAACGTTAGTTTGGTGTTACTGGCTAACCGACGTCTTAGGCATTATTGGTTACTGGCTATGTACTAACTAGTATTACTTTAGGGTAATCATTCTTTGGTGGTTGCTTAAATATTGGAAAAATCAGATCTGTGACACCAAAAGGTCCATGTTTTAGAAATTTACCATCGAACTGGTGTGGTACATTTAATGCCATTGAAAGATTTCGCTGTTAAGAATTATACCACCGTCACATTTGCCATCCATCCTCTGTCTTTTACGTTGTCATCTGTTATCTTCCTCACCTGCCTCCACCCACGGCCACACTCCACATCAGCTCCACTCCACCCCAGTGCCTAGCCCCCAGCCCATCTCGCACCATTGCCGTGCCACAATCCATGTTCGCTACAGGCCGCTGTCCTGCCCGCATCAATCCACCGCTACGCCCCCGCTAGCCTCCACTCCGGTCCATGATCTGTTGAGGATGCAGCCAATTTGGAGCTTCACTCAGGATTTGGAGCTCACAGCCTGCTAGTATATGCAATGGCAAGGCAGGCTAGGTCCTGCAGCGGCAGCATGCAAGCCTCCGTCGCCAAGGATGAGTTGTATCCTTGCAAGCTGCAGCAACGTCGCCCTTTACTTGCTGGCAGAATGGAGCAAGCACATAACTCTGGTTTGGCCGGAGGGGAGTAGCTCTTTTTCTGTTGGAGAGAGAAGAAAAGGTCGGACCTAAGGATGGCAGAAGGAAGAGAAATAGTGAAGAAATGACATCATGGATGGAAAACGAGTCAGAGTGGTAAAAATCTGAAGGGCGATGTCTTTCACTGGTATCAAAGTGTACCAGGACAGTTTTTTTATGGTGAATTTCTAAAACATGGACCTTTTGGTGTCACAGATCCAATTTTCCTTAGTTATTTGTGCAGCTCTTTTAGTATAATGATACTAGGCCACTAGTAACTATTAAGTCACATGCGATTGCCAGACCCAGGCTAATGTTATTCTCCCCCTTATACCATGTTTTCACAGTATATGCTGGTGGTTTTGTTTGTTGCCAGCTTTCTGTAATTGCTGTGTTTCTTACATTCTTTTTTTAAAATTCACTAGTCATAGATTAACTGTCTAAGTCTACTACAAGGTACTTTACTCGACTTTATGATTTGACAACTGCACTTCACCAGGCTGCTGAAATATTCTCAACCTTTGTACTTGCTGCAGGAACCAAGTTATGAGCTTGACATTATCTGTGGAGTACACGTGGAGTCCAGATCCTCCTATCCACCAAGATTCTACCATGCGAACTTTTTGGCGATCAAAGTTGATGCAGGTGTCACATCGCTCCATGAGCGCACACTCTTCTTTGCTGAATTCTGGGAGTTGCCTTGGTATGCAGAGCAGTCCAGCTTCAGCTCCAGATGCTGCCATGATCACGGTGCAGGTGTCCCATCGAGCTCCAGCTTTAGCTCCAGTTGCTGCCCTTTATATGATTATCATGCATGGTTTGGTGAGCCCTCATTCCTACAATCACAAAGCTTCCATGAACCATGTTCATACGTCATTATGTCATGATTAGCATCACAATCAATAACGCAAAAAAACTTGTAAACATTCACTTGGTAATACTAGCATGGATAGGAACCATGGTTCTGTTTATTCATGAACGTAATGTACGATTCATGGTAGAAATAGTAGCAACAAGTTACTATGTTGTAAATTAATTGTAGTTGTATATAGGTCCAGAGGCATATTAGATCTTTTTTGCATTCCTCGAAACATAGCTTTTCTTAAATCATGTTGAAGGACATAATAAACCTAAATATTCTGGAGTAAAGAGAGTTACTGATTTTGTAGTTGGTGAAGTCGTTTCTGATAAAACTCTTGATACTGGTATTCTCAATCTCACTTTCTTTCTGGACAGGTCGTTGCATTGAGTGCGAGGGTGCATTAAGCAAGATTGTGCATCCACCGAGTGGAAGTCATTCTGGTAACAAAACAGTTGGCTCAATTGAACTTTGTGAGAGCTTGTATCAGTCAGCTACCGACGCATTGGATACTAGTGTTTTCGAGGATGACATGCTGGACTCAGACTTCATTTATTCTGATCATCTCGCAGACGTTAAGCTTGAGACTAGTCTCAATTACCACACCTAGCCACATGTATTTTGTTGACAAGCTTCAATGTTGAAACTGAACTAATCCATGAAGTTCTTTGAGGATTTTGTGACCACCATCAAACCATAATATTTGGGTGCTTGTTGACTAGATGAAAGAGCTGTGGGAGTATGAGCTAGTACCTAGCTCTAAGTACTATAAGTGATAGTTCTTCCAATGGTTTAGCTTTTACTACATAACTCATAGTATGAATGACCCTACATGTCATATTCACATGGTGTTAAAGTGTGTGCACGAGACTATCTCTTGATCAAGAGATAATTTTTCTCTCCATTAAAATATCAGATGATATGCCTTTGAGCTAGGTTAGAGCTAACTATTGGAGCAGGCCTAAGAGGGGTATGGCAGCCATGGCGCATTGCGGCATTCCTTGCCCAGGGTGAGGGGACAGAGGTAACAAAGAGAGAAAAAAGTGAGACATTTTGCGATGTTTCTAGGATGGCCCACGTGTCATAAGAAAATGGTGCCAAAAGTAGAGGTTGTTGTTGGAATAGAGACATTTTAAGACTTTAAAAAGTAGAGGTAACCCATTTAACTTTGGGCTTTGAAATAGAGGCTAATGATGGAGGTGCTCTAATGCATTCACCCCGTGTTCTCAAATAACATGAGAGTTGTGACTCATTGGAGTAACTCTCACAGTGACGGAACATTCCATTAGATAATTCCATGAGTAACTCTCGCAGTGACAGAACATTCTATTAGGTAATTATTGGTAAAAATATAGTGGAACTGTCGGGCTCTAAGAGCATCTCCAGTAGTAGTGCTCCAATAAACATTTTCCAATAAACTTCTAATGAGATGTCCCAATATCTCTTTCATGATGAGATTTGCTTTTGCAGCTCTCCAATAATTTTGTCACAATCCAACTACCGTATTGGGAGAGTCATAACTCCGCCTCTATTTGGGGAGAGTTGGGGTAGATTATTAGTTCATCCCAATAATTATTGGGAAAAGGGAAAGATAAAAGCATCTCCAACAGTCCTCAATAAATATTTTCCAATAATCACCTGATGGGGATGTCCCAATATCTTTTTTATGAATATTGGGAGAGTTTATTTTGCCGTTCCCAATAATCTAGTTCCAATCCAACTACCGTATTAGTAGAATCACAACTCCCCCTCTATTTGGAGAGAGTTGGGGTGGATCATTGATTTATTCCAATAATTAAGAAAAAGGAAAGGAGATTTGCTGGAGCACTATTTATGGTAGTTGAATTGAAGAACGGGGGACTGCTGGAGATGCTCTACAATAACACCCCATTTGGATGTACATATTGAAGCTTGTAATTCGAAATTGGCTTGAGTATCTTTAATATCTATTGTTTGCTGTTGGAATTGGAATTCTTCCCCAATACCGAGCGGTATTGAGCACATAGGCGCAGCCCCTCCCACGATACCAAGCTCACCCCCTCAGTATTCTCTGAGATCGACTTTGCCTCTCCTCCTGCTCTTTCTCTTCGGTCTAAGCGGCGGTGGCATCTCACGCACCTCCTGGTATCTCCCTCCCTCTTTGGTCCAGGCAGTCGCTGCAAATACGCCGCCCCTCCTACTCTCTCTCCGATCCAAGTGGCGGCAAGCAGTCGAAGCAGTGAGTCCCTTGTTGCGGCGGCAGCACGGAGGCCCGCCTCCCCCCATTGCAGCGGCGGCACGTGCGCTTCCTCGACGGAGCCGGGGCGAAGGAGCGGTGGCGCGTGCTGGATTCCTCGACGGGGTTGGGAGTAGGATGGAGGAGCAGCGGCTGGCGCGCCTCCTCCTCGATGGGGCTATGACAGAGGAGTGATGGCCAGCGTGCTCGCTTACTCGACTCTGCTCGCACGCACTGCCTGTGGTCGGTGGCCCGCGCGCCCGCCTCCTCGACTCCGCTCGCGTGTGGTACCTACAGCCGGCGGCCCCTCCTCTCTTCCGTGGCCGAAATTCCAATTTCATTCTTTTCACATCCAAACGGGCATTGATTGGGCTACTTTCCAAGATTCCAAATGACAACGCAAAATAGTTATCCAAATAACAGAATTGATATTGGACCTAATTCAATATCATAACTGAATTGGTATTAAGCAAAATTTAATGTCAAAGACTTTGATATTAACATCAAATGTAGCCTAATACTATTTTCTCAATAATCCTCCTAATTCTAAAACATGGACCTTTTGGTAAATTTATGTAATTGCTGTGTTTTTTACACTTTTTTTTGAAAATTCACTAGTCATAGATTAACTGTCCAATTCTACAAGGCACTTTACTTGACTTTATGATTTGACAACTGCACTTCACCAGGCTGCTGAAATATTCTCAACCTTTGTACATGCTGCAGGAACCAAGTTATGAGCTTGACATCATCTATGGAGTACACGTGGAGTCCAGATCCGCCTACCCGCCAAGATTCTACCATGCGAACTTTTTGGCGATCAAAGATGATGCAGGTGTCACATCGCTCCATGAGCGGACACTCTTCTTTGCTGAAGTCTGGGAGTTGCCTTGGTATTCAGAGCAGTCCAGCTTCAGCTCCAGATGCTTCCATGATCACAGTGCAGGTGTCCCATCGAGCTCCAGCTTTAGCTCCAGTTGCTGCCCCGTATATGATTATCATGCATGTGTTGGTGAGCCCTAATTCCTACAATCACAAAGCTTCCATGAACCATGTTCATGTCATTATGTTATGATGAGCATCACAATCAATAATGCAAAAAACTCGTAAACATTCACTTGGTAATACTAGCATGGATAGGAGCCATGACTCTGTTTATTCATGAACATAATGTATGATTCATGGTAGAAATAGTAGCAACAAGTTATTATGCTGTAGCTCTGAATCCAAATTGCCATATTGTAGTAGTATATAGGTCCAGATGCATATTAGATCTTTTTGCAAACCTCAAAACATAACTTTTCTTAAATCATGTTGAAGGACATAATAAACCTCAGTATTCTGGAGGAAAGAGAGTTACTGATTTTGTAGTTGGTGAAGTTGTTTCTGATAATACTCTTGATATTGGTATTCTCAATCTCACTTTCTTTCTGGACAGGTCGTTGCATTGAGTGTGAGGGTGCATTAAGCAAGATTGTGCATCCACCGAATGGAAGTCATTCTGGGAACAAAACAGTTGGCTCAATTGAACTTTATGAGAGCTTGTACCAGTCAGCTACCGACGCATTGGATACTGGTTTTTTCGAGGATGACATGCTGGACTCAGACTGCATTTATTTTGATCATCTTGCAAATGTTTAGCTTGAGACTAGTATCAATTACCACACCCAGCCACATGTGTTTTGTTGACAAGCTTCAATGTTGAAACTGAACTAATTCGATGAAGTTCTTTGAGGATTTTGTGACCATCAAACCATAATATTTGGGTGCTTGTTGACTAGATGAAAGAACTGGGGGTATTAAGTCGTTGCAACACTAGTTAGTAACTTAATATCTATCATTTTGGAAGAACACATTTATGAACGTTATTATATATTGTGCTCTTTGATTACCTTGTGTTCTTAAGGCACGGCAAGTTTGCCTTGCAACATCATCGTATATCACCGATGCCTCAGTTACTGTCTTGCATAAAGTATGTGCAAGTCAAAATTACTTGTAGCCCTTGCAAAGGGAAATTTTTTTTGTCACCCTCAAGGTGAACAATATCGGCAATTCTGTTGTTTTCATTGAAAATGGGGGTGCCTAGGACTAATTTAATCTAACTTTTTCAAAAAGTTGTCAAATTTTGCATGATGATAGGTTATTGCATTATCTATCAATCTATATTTTTGTTAGAAATTTTCATGCATTTTGTATGCTTTTTTTTCTTGAATGGGGGAGTATGGGAGCAAATGAGGTTTATAGGAAGATGGCGATCCAGCCACGCCAACGTGGCCAAAACCAAGTGCAAGACCTGCAGTAAGAATGGCAATGAGACTGTACAACACCTTGGCGATGTAAAGCTTTATGAGCAGGAAAGGTTCTCCCGCTTCAGCAGATTGGCTGTGCTCTCAACTAACTTGAAATTGTCATGGATCAATGCCATTTTTGGGGGCATTGTGTCATCTTGTCCGAGCTTGTTTTGCTTGGGGGCGTCATGGGTCCGGGGTGGCATTGTAATGGATCTTAAAGGACATAATTTCCTTCTTGGCAAAGTGCCTTGTGCCCTTGTGCCTAAGTTAATGCAAACGCACGCCTTTGTGCTTGTTTTACAGAAACCTACATCACTGTTTACTCTGCTTTCTGAAGAATTTGGTTTGGCTATGCTATTACTGCTTATTGCTTCATTGCTTGAACCCATAAGCAGCTTATTGTTATGAGTTGATAGAGATTGTTATTATGGTTCTAGCATCGTTAACTCCCTGTCTTAACTAATAAATGAGCTCTTGAAAGTTTTGCCAAATCCGACATAGAAACATCATATCTTGACGACCACATCCCACAGGCACTCACATGACAAGGTTCAAACCGTATAGAATTCACCACATATGCAGTCACAATGAAATAACCCAGCATTTAGCATGATCAGCATCAGTGAATCTAATCTTAAGCTGCCACATGCTCGAGCACAAGATTCCATTACAATAGTGCAGTGAGCGACTCCAACAAAAGCACCTTCTAGTTGACCAAGTCCCGATCCAACTAAAACATCACAAAAATGTAAATGACAGCATAACAAAAGGTGCAAAGATCCCGTTACAAGACATCAAAAGAAAGAGTCTACTCCAACATAGTACATGAGCTTCTAAGACCGTGAAGTAGGCAGCACTGGAGGCCCAGGGCGAACAGGCATTCCAGGAGGTAGAGGAAGATCCATCAGAGCCTGTGTAGGTATTGGAGCCATTGGCCGGTCAGGAGGAAGTGGCCAAGGGCCATGGTCACAGCCAGAGATCTCAGGCTTCAAGATAAAACCCCATATACTCACACAATCAGAGGCCCATACACAAAGATCACCAAATCTTTGTTTCTGATAATCAGAGTGAGCTGCCTCTCCGTGTGAGTTTCTTGCCACATAGAAAGTATCAGCCTTCCCATTTTTGTTGGGATTAGGCCCCATTCCCGACCCATGGATGATTATAGAATGTGTCGGAGGAGGATCCTCATAAGTTCCTGGTGGTGTTGAGTATACATCCTTTTCGTTGGCAAACTGGAACAGGCTACCACACCGGATAATTGTGATAAGAGGGTAGCCACTTGCCATCAATCGTGTCACAAGGAACACATCAGTTGCATCTACTTTGAAGAAACTACTGATATATAGCCTTGGCACTTCGCCCTTCCGATGCTGGTCAAACATGGTGTCCAAGAAGTATCCTATTCCATATGCCCTGAAGGTCCTAAGCACCAATGGGATGTTATCAAACTGTTCAAACAATACCTCACGCCTCACAATCTCTTCCCCTAGGTGCACGCCATTGCATCTCAAATACATAGATGGCATATCCACGAGCGTAAATGGCGCGGTATTGTGAATCAAGTGAAATGCACCCAAGATCATGCGCGCAAAATCCACTGCCCCAGTTACTGCATAGAGAGAGCAGTATTCTGAAAAAAAAACAATGAGAAAACACTTAAGTTGCCACAGCATAGAGAGCGCAGAATACTGAAAAGATAATGAAACACTTATAGCTATACGGAACATGAGACACTTACTGGTTGGGCCTTGATTATAGACCATGGGATCTGGGCATATACCATTAATCCGAATTGAACTCATCGACCACGCAAATGTACTTGGATTCTGTAGAGCCCATTAGACCATTAGTAAAACACCATTAGACGGTGCCAACTCTTTGTTTATACATGGTTAAAAACACCACATTAATTAGCACAGATACAAATACATTTTCCTCCTTACCTTTTCCAGGCACAAGGAGCATTAGAGCACAGGGAGATCCATCAACAGATTCTGGATAGGATAACAATGCGCGCGACAGTTGTGGCAAATCCATATGTCGGTGCAGTCTCTGGTATTTCTGTGACAAGTAGGACGGAACTTCCTGTTAAGCTGATCCAGGTCGGCATGGCCTGGAGTATGGCCTATGTCACCCCACCAATTCATCTTGAACCTAGCCAATCCAACAGGGGTCAACCAAATGAAAAGTTAAAGAGGACAGAAAGGGGTGTGTTGCCAAGTCCCAAGTAAAACAAATTACATTAAAACTAAAAACATCATTGTCAAACACACTTAGATCCACATTAACACGTCATGAACAATTATGAGAATGGAAGAAAAACACCATTGGCATGGACATGCTTAGAGTAAAACTGAAACATCATTAGCATTGATCCATGCTCAGATTCTATGGGCATTTTAGATATAGGAGTCATCATTTTGGCATGGCATCAACACCATAAGTCCATAATCGAGGAAATTTGACATCATAATAACTCAAGAATGTCTCTAGCATGGAAAGACGATAAACAAGATTTCACAGGGTAGGAGAAGGGAAGAGGGTAACCCAATGCAAGGTTGGCCACAGTGAGCGATCTATTACCTCAACAAAGAGTTGGCACCATCAGACACGGGTGAAGAGCTAGTGAGATAGATCTGCATAAGCATACTTCATGTTTTAACATCTGTCCAAAGGAAAGGGAACATTGAAGTACAAATCGAAATTCGTGGAGGAATTATTTAGCCTTCTACCAAGCATGACGCTTCTCAATAGCAACAAGACGCCTCTCAGCAACAGCTTCTCAATCTAGCAAGCGAGACACCTCTCAACAACAACTTTCCTGCATGATAACGAAACAAGTGGGTGTACGATCAATGGCAGCAGACACTAAGGAAAAACAACCTTTTGCATCAAATCAGATGAGTTCAGCACGGCATCAGCGCCAATAATCAAGGAAATTCGACGTCCCAATAAATCAACACAAGAATAGCATAGAGAACATGGAAACACGATTAATAAGATCATCACGTGCATGGGGAAGGGGGGGTCAGAGGGAGAGGGGATTACAATGCAAGGTCGGCACCTGTGAGAGGCAGCTCCAGAAAGAGCCAGAACGTCAGATCAGAAGGGAAGAGAGAAGCACATCTCACAAACTGCAATTTTTAACATCAAAACAAGTAAAAGAACAATAATCAGGTGTGAATCGAAATTGGTGGAGGTTACAACCGAGGAGAAGCAAAACATATCTACGCTAAGTACCAAAGAAAACCCTTTTTGCATCGGACAACAAAAGAAAGAAAAGAAAAAGAAATATTCTTGCAAGAAGCTGTTCAGATCTTGTGACCTCACGGAACAGCACAGCGTTGGATGAGAATCTCGGTGGCAGATGAAGAACCGCGTGGAGAGGACCAATCCGCATCTACGAGCGCCGGCGGTGGGGCGTCGACTGGGCGCGGGGCGCCGCGGGCGGAGGCTGCTGGGGTCGGAGTGGATGGAGGCGCACCGGCGGGGGCGCGAGGGGACAAATGGTGTTGGGGATTTGGGCGGCTAGGGTTTATGAGCGCACTAGAGGAGCAATTCCAGCCAGGCCCAAGAGCGTCTCCAGCCTTACCCCTACTTGAAGCCCCCACTTTACCGAGCAATTCCATAAAAGACCCTACTCAAGCCTCTACTCAAAAGTAGGAGCTGAGAGCAAAAATCACAGCTCCAAAAAGACCCCTACTAGAGCCTCTAGACTCTAGAATAGAGAGGCACCCAAATCTCCCCCTCCGTCCCCTTCTCTCACGGGTCCGCAGGGTCTCCCTACTCAGCAGTTGCGACGGTTGACACTGGCGGCAGTCGCGTGAGTCTGGAACTCGCTCCGATTCAATGGTGCCCGAGCTCGGTTCCACAGATCGACGATGCAAGAACCAGCGTTTCCCAATCGATTTCGACGACGGGCATCGGATGGGGAGCGAGCCCACCCGTAGAGGAGCAAGCCGAGGGCCGGTGAGGTCGGGCCCTCCCGTGGAGTGGGGCGGCGACCCACGGGGCGGGGTGGGGCGGACAAGTGCGACGAGCTCGGCTCTTCAGTGAGACCGGCGAGCTCTACTAGGCTAGGGCCAGCGACCTCCTCCAGGCTGGGGCCAACGACCTCCTCCAGGCCACGGGGCGAGCTCGGGGACGACATAGAGGAAGAACGTGTGGGGGAGGACGAGCCGCCACCCCTTCTCCAAGCCTCAAGAGCGGCCTCCCCCGCCGGCGGATGCCCTGGCTCGTGCGCCGCCCATGACTGCCTCACAGATCCACCGCGGTCGTGGGGAGCGGCGGCCGACAAGGGCTAGGGGAGGCGGCGGCCACACCCGTTGCCGCCGCTAGGAAGAGACAGGAGTCGGGGAGAGGAAGGAGGGGGAACCGGTTGTGGAGGGAGGAAGAAGCGTACGGGAGAGAGAAAAAGAAGAGGAGTTGGGGAGGAGAAAAATAAGAAAAAAATAAAAATGTCTTAACCCACTGATGAGCGGGTCCCATATGTTAGGTAAAAAGTAAGGGCTTCAAAGTTGGAGCTGTTGCTGAAGCAGTGGGTTAATTTTCGAGTCCCAAGAAGTAGGGGCAGCCCCTACTCAGACAAGTAGGGGTCTGAAGTAGGGGCTATTGCTAGAGATGCTCTAAGGGCTTCTCCTATTTTCTAGGGCCCTGTATTTTGTAGCTAACTCCAGCAAAAGCTCCTTAATTTCAGCCCCTACTTTAATTATGACATGTGGGACCCAGTTGTCAGGGCCTAATATTTTTTGTTTTGTTTATTTTTTCCATCATCTCTCCTTATCTATTTCCCCAACTCCTCCCTTCTCTTCGTGTCCGTCCTTCTCCCGCGACAGTGGTGGGCACGTCGCACCGAGCTGGCCTCTTTGCCCCGCCCCACGGGAGCGTCGAGCTTAGTGGTCGCCGCCTTGCCCCGCGGGAGGGGCTGAGCTTGTTGCCCTCAGTCACCTCAACGACCCCTGGATGGCCGTCCTACCCTGCCCCGTGGCCCTCGGATCGCCGCCAAGTGGATCACCCGGCTTTGCAGGGCGGTGACGCTCGCTGCGGAGGAGGCGGATCCGCCAGGGCCCTACGTCGGTCGCCACTCCCCCAGCCTATGTTGGTCGCAGCCTCCCCAAGTGGAGCCCAACCACATGGAGCTCGCGTCGAGCTCAGGAATCAAGCAGCTGTGCAACCCTCGACGTCCTCGTTCTCACGGAATCTGTGCTCGTGCGTCGTCGATTCATCGAACCGGTGCTCAATCTGATGACATCGTCGATTTTCCCTTGTCTACTCTTCTCTCCATGTTGCGGATGGTGGCGCTCCCTCGGCCCTGCTTGCTCTCGCGCGGCAGGTCTAGCCAAGAAGGTGTTGTGCTGGGCCGGGCGTGCGTTCAGCGGGGCGGCGACGCGGAGGACCAAGGACGGCTGGTCAGGCGAGTGCGGCGGTGCCAAGCAGCGGGCGGGAGGGAGAAGTGAGGAAGAAACGACCAACGACCGAGTAGGGGCTCCTCAGGGACCCGTGGGAGATGGGGCTGGTGAGGGAGATTTGGGTGCCTCCCTACTCCAGGGACCCGAGTAGGGTCTCTGCTGGAGTTGATTTTTTGACTCTCGGCCCCTATTTTATGACTAGGGGCTTGAGTAAGGTCCATGTTGGAGTTGCTCTAAACAAACACCTAAATTCGGAGACCAGGTAAAAGAAAATGAACTTCAATAGGTCTCTACTATAACTACGCCTCCAAATCCATTGTAGTCTTAGGTGTTGTTTAGATCCATTTTCCATGGCTAAATTTTAGTGACTAAATTTTAGCCCTACCTACATGTTTGGATCCAATGCTAACTTTAAGAGATAGATTACTAATTTGCTTCTCATAATTGCTTGTCCGGCCATGCAAATGCAAATGCACATGCACATGTTATTTGGTTACAATACTTGAGTCCATATAAGAAACCAAACACACTCGCTATGAACTATTGACCAAAGCATTGGCTACTTGACGACGGAATGCATTCATGTTTCGATCTTCGTCTCTTACTTGAGTACTCTGTGTTGGATTGGATTGTGAGGTTGATGCTTTAGGTGGAACATGGTTCTCATCACGGTCGAAATGATCAAAGTTCTTGTCCATAATTTTACTCTCTCTTATAAAATTATGAAGTGGCATGCATGCTACAATAATGCGGGTTTGCTTTGACATTGGATAACTCGACACTTTCAACAAAATCCTTCACTTCATCTTCAAAACTCCAAATGACCTCTCCACGACATTTCTAAGAGATGAATGAGCATAATTGAAGGTCTCTTTTATACCTCTCGGCAATGGGCCATTTTGAAACTCTGGCAGATGGTATTTTGTGCCCTTGTAAGATGCAAGATAAACCGAACGATTTGGGTAACCAGAGTCCACTTGGTAAAAATTCCCTACATAGGTGAAACCTTTATGTTATAAACAAATGATGCATATATGTTGCATGTGGAAACATAGAAAGCATTGTGGATGTGGAAACATGTTTTTGTACTTGATTATAGCATCAGTGAAAACTCTTATATCATGTACTGAACCAGGGCAACCCGCAAGCACAAATGTGAACCTCATGTCAAAGTCACAAATAGCAAGTACATTTTGTGTACTGTATCCCTTCCAACAGAGATTTTGAACCACCTTATCATTTGGCACCACAACTGGTATATGAGTGTCATCTATTGCTCCTATACAATTGTTGAAGTGTGGACTGATCCTTGCATTTTGCAATCGACAGTGTGTTGTCCTGAATTCAGAGTCCATTAGCCTAATTGTATCAACAACTAGTTTGATCACACAATTCAAAATTTTGTCAAAGTTGTGGTGCATTTTATCTAGTGACCTCTCTACTCAGTTCTCAGTTTGGGTGCACCAACCATCCAAATGAACACTCGAACATATATTCTGTTTTACAATCCGCTTTTCTTTTATTTCTAGTTAACTGAAATTTTGGGCCAAAAAACCTTATCCAACAATTCCTTTCACAATCCAATTTCTCTTTATTTTTTCTTAATCCCTTTATTTCTCCTCCTCTCCCCTTTAAAAAGGGCATTTGGCACCTCTTCCCTTTCCTCTCCCCTTAATTTTCTTACAAAAAAAACTTGAAAAATCTTATCTCAGAAAAAGAAAACTAGAATTTGGGTTAGATTCAAATCCATAACCGACTTCCAAGGGAGGTATGACACCTCCCAATCGAACTACACGTATTATTTGTTCTTGGAGCGCAGCTAATTTTATTTATTCGGTTAGGACAAGGAAACCCCGCAGGCCAAACTCTGTTGTTTGTCATACGTGACAATAAATATAGCCATACATCTTTTTTGTTATCATGTTATAAAAATCTAGACTTGCATACGTCTATTCTATTATATCGACATAAATAGTTTTTTTTCTAACTTTATAGGTCATTTGTGGTCTTAAAATAACATGACATGCGTGGGTAGTCCAATACAGTGGAGTAAAATTGTGTAGATAGATTGAAGTTAGTATTTGCACTGAGAAATAGGTCTACACCTAGTATTCCATGTGTTACGCTACGCTCACGCAGTAGGACCAGACCATATGTGAAACATAACTCTTGTCAATTTGAATCAAAGAGTACAATTAGAGATCTTGTCGCGTTGTATGGTACAATATGGATGTACCTATTTTTGTCTCCAAGAATTCTCTTGCTTAAATAAAAAAAATAGAAATACACCGAGAGTGTTTGAGTATAAAGAAATATGTTAAGTTAAATTATTTTGATTTGTTAGCAAAAGGACAGAGATTTATTGACTACAATAAAAGTATCGGATCGAGAAAAAAATTGCGCACATTTTACAAATATAATAAGTACTTCGTCGTAACAGTGTACGGGGCATTTTTGCTAGTACCATCAAATTGTAAAAGACAATCACTTGTGGCCGAAAAAGAGAAACGGAAAGGGAACTGCTGGACATGCTTTTAGAGCACGTACAATAATAGGCGAATCGACCGCCATGTCAGCTACCCAGTTGAGGTGGAGGGGAGAGAATACCGTGCTTGTCGCTCGTTCCGTCGCCGAGCTGAACACAGAAACCGAGGATGCGCTGGGCCCCGCCACGCTGTTCCGCTGCCTTTCCCAATTCTCTCTCTTCCTTCGAGCGAATAAAATAACAGATGTTGGCAAATGAGAATAGACAAGTTATTGTGTGTTTTGGGCTATAAGCTTGTCTCAGCATGATTTGGCTTGGCTATAAGCCAAGACTTATTGGCCTTGCTCTTAGCCCTTAGCACTTAACCCTAGGCATCTGGGTTGATGACGTGGCAGTCATTTCGCACCTTCGCGCCATCGCCCTTCCTCTCGTGTCAAACCACCAGAGTTGATCTTTTGTAGCTAGGGGGCTCGATTCTACTGCCAGTCATGCGCGGCCAGCCCTCCGCTCCTTTGTTCGAGGGGAGCCATCCGTCGCCTTCCTCTAGGCTCCCACGATGGCTATATATGAATTCGGATCAGATACACATGAAATTGGATCTGCATATTTTAATTTGAATACGGATCGAATACAAATACAGATGTGAATATTGTTTATTCTCGTCGGATACGAATACAAAACGAATACATCAAATACAGATACGCATTCGGATAGATGGCTTCATCAGGTGTTAATTCTTCACGGATACGAATAATATCGGATATTCCATATTTTATTGAATACGAATGTGGATTCGGATAGAGAAAATTAATGAAAAGTGGATTCGGATATTTTCATTGAACACTCATATTAAAATCGAATACGAATACGGATTCCATATTGATGTTTTAGTCGAATATGAATACGGATAATTCGGATGTCTGGACATCCGAATCCATCCCTAGCGATAGCCGCTGGCGTGTGTATATGAGGACCTTGGCCGCACAAGATAGCCAATCTCGAGCAATCTTCGTCCTTCGCACCATTATCTATCCCTAGCGATAGCCGGCGGCGGCCAAGATCGCTCGAAATCGACTCGCTAAAAGCTCGGCTCGAGCTCCAAACGAGCTGAGCTCGAGCCCAATCTCGAGCTCGCGAGCCCCAACAACCCGAGCTCGAACAGCTCGCTTAAACTCGGTAATATTTTTACCTCTCAGCCTGCTTTTTTTAGAAGAACCCGGGCCAGCCTGCTGCCTGGGCTGCTTCGACCTTGGGCCGCCTGGCAGGGTGGGCCGCTTCGGTCTTGGGCTGCCTGGCGGGGTGGGCGGCTTTAATCTTGGGCTGCCTGGCTTGGTGGCTACTCGCGGCCCGTTCGTGTGTACAGTTCCATCTGATTCAAATTATTCAGATATAATCGATTTTCTTAGAAACAAATCCAGACAATCGATACTACTACTACATTACTACTATATCCATGATCTTATTTCATGCATGGAGAGGCTTCAAGCTTACTCGCATTTGATCGCGTCGACTGCACTTTGCACCATCTGTCTACAATCCTAGTTGTACTAGGCAAATGTGGTTCGCTGCATGAGCGTTGAGCGGACCTGAAAAGCATTCACCTTCAGGCACATGCGTCAGGTCTCAGGTGTGGCATGATCTCAGGCTCACAGTCACAGCGATACAATGTGATCTAATGGAAGCGCACCCCACGTTTGATGAACTGCCGGAGCAACCGCCGCAGGTCGTCGTTGGACAGCCTCGACGGCCTCCCGTTGTGGAGCCCGGCGGACTGCAACGCTCCAGCAATCCTCTCCTTGAACATCCACGACCTCTTCCTTGCTGAAGCCATCTGCTGCCTCACAGCAATCTTCGTCCTTCGCACCATCATCTACGTCGTCGTCGTCTTTGTCATGGAGCGTGCCGCGACTGCTAATGGCATTGCCATCACGTCCTTCGGACAGCCTCAATAGCTCCATGGCCATCTCTTGCTGCTTGAAGATGGTGCCTAGGGTCTTCTCCTCCTTCCTTTTCCTCTTCCTCTTCTTGTGCTGATTCTGGAGCTTGTGCTGTCGGAAGCACACGCGCGTGAACTCCAGCCACTCGTCGAGGCCGATCCCGGGCTCGACCTCCGTCGGCCGGACCTCCTTCATCCGGATCTCGACGAGGGAGGAGTCCACCCCGGGCACGGGCACGAAGTCCGCCTTGCTCACGTCCATGAGCACCCTCACGTCGGCGACCAGGCGCACGTTGGTTGCCAGGTGGTTGTGCTCCCCGTGGCCCGGCGCGCCCACGAGCCGCCGCGCGAACTCCTTCTGCACCAGCAGCGTCGCCGTCCGGAACCGGTAGGGGCCGAACAGCAGCTTCGCGGTGAGCGGCGAGGATATCGCGTAGGGGATGTTGGACACGCAGACGTCGAACTCCGGGAACTCCACCTTCATGGCGTCGCCCGTGGTGACCTGCCAACGGAGAAAACGAAACGAACTAAAGACTCGTCAGTCATGTGATCAGCGTTTGCGTCACGAGGCATTCGATCGATCGGGTGGGCTGAGGGCTGAACCGTGAGCTTGTGCGCGAGGCCGAGGTCGCTGGCGCGGGCGGCGACGGCGGCGGCCATGCGCGGGTCGATCTCGACGGCGGCGACGCGCGACGCGGGGGAGGCGAGGAGGCGCGCGGTGAGGTTGCCCGTGCCGGGGCCGACCTCGAGGACGGCGTCGCCCGGGCGGATCGCGGCGCGGCGCACGATGTCGTCGAGGACGCGCGGGTTGGTGAGCAGATGCTGCCCCCGCTGCTTCTGCAGCCGGAAGAACGGCCCGTCCCAGGCCTCCGGCGCCGTGGAGGAGCAGAGGCGGCGGGCGCGGAGAGCGGAGGTGGCGCGGCTCATGTCAGGCACGGTTCTTCGTCGGGGATCAGCCCACCGCTGAAGCTTTCGCCCCGCCCCTTGGCGCTGTCCCGTCTGACGGACGGCGTCCTGCTGAACGGCACCGTGGCGGTGGAGGTGCGTCGGAGAGACTAGTTAGGTTACGATTTACGAATCCACTTGTAGATACGGCCGGCCCATACTGCGCGATGCGGTGGGGGCCGGGCACCTATCTGGATCGCGGAAGTTAGATAGGGGGTGATGTGCACAAGGCCAGCCCAGCTCTGTTTGGTGGGCTGCATAGGGGTTATGCAGGCTTCGGTTGTGCAAAATGGCCTGTACGGCATGCACTATAGGGGTTATGCAGGCTTCGGTTGTGCAAAATGGCCTGTACGGCATGCACTATGGGACACACGGAGGGCGTGTTCCTGGCCTATGCAGTCTCCGCGCGCGGCCACCTTTGTTGAGCCCGACTTGTGCATTTCGGCCTGGCCTTGTGTGACCAACAAAACCAGCCGGGGCGCTAGAGTTACCGCGTCACTGTTCACTCGCACCGCACCTGTCCTCGTCTCGGCTCTCCTCGCTTCGTTCCGGCGGCGTAGTCGGCGCTGCACTCGTCCCCGGCTGTCGCGCCGGCTCTCCCTCGGAGCGTCGCCGCCACGCCCTCGTCTACTCCGCCGGTCGCCGTCATCCACCCCTCCCCCTCAGCTTCGTAGAGAGGTGCAAGTTAACAGAAATTTCAAGAGTAGCCGCCAATTTACAACTAAACAATATGATAAACGTGTTTTAGGATTTGCAACTTAGTTATATAGTCTTGTTTCAACACTTTGTATTTCTCTAGTATTTAAAAATACGTTGATATTTTTGTAAATTATACTTTTAG
>CM014271.1:13452805-13478339 GCA_004135705.1 Alloteropsis semialata | reverse complement strand
TTCGGCACGAAGACACCCTCAGATGCGGCGAGAAGAACGCGAAGTCCATAGAGGGATACTACCTAGCGGCGGAGCGCATGCTGCCCATCGACGAGGTACCGGAGCTCGTCGACTGCATCCGCTCGGGCGGCCACTGCATCGGCCTCGCCGATCCCGTCAGCAACATTATCATCAACGCTGTCAGAAGGCTTCCCAAGCGGCTCTGCTTGGATCCAAAACACCCCCTGCCCCGGCCGCCGTGGTGGCAGGACATCGCCTACGGCTCTCTCTATGGTCTGCTCGGCTTCATGGCTCAATACTTCCGGTACCTTACCGAGGTGCAGGCCAGGCGCTACCTCCACTCGGCCCACTATGACCTCTCTCTGGCCATTAAGCTCGTCCAACACGAGCGTTTCTCACCCAAATCGCAGCGGCCCTTGCTCCCCGACGGTGGCAAGATCAACGCTGCCTTGAGGGTTGCTGCGCTCAGAGCAGGGCACCCTGACCCTGACGACCTGGTGAGGATCATGATGGCACTGTTAGCGTAATCTAGTTAGTTGCATGCTTAGTTTGTTAGTGGGTCGTCTTCTCCCCGGGATTGTAGCGCTCTCCCGTGTTCTGTTGGAGAGCCGGTTCTGCGCATGGCCACGCTGCGCCGAGAGGCCATGCGCGTCGTGCGCGTTCAGGGTGCACGTTCGTGGGTGTGTGTTGGCGGAATGGCCGGACACACGACATCTGTAAATGGTGAATAAGTGGAGAAGAGTAAACTAGAAAATGCTGCTGGTTCCTTTGGCAGCGCCAAAACCTTGTGTTCACGAGTTCCTCGAGTTCATCCAGTTCATCGAGTAGAGTTCTAGCTAACATCTGGTATCAGAGCGAGGGTTCGATCGAGGGCGAAGCAATGGCGTCCCGGACGCCGCCACGCCGTGGCAGCGCCCCTCCGAGCCAAAGGCGATCGCAGTCGCCGTCGGCGCGGCGCGGCCGTGGCCCTCGGCGTGGACAGTGGGAGCTTTCCATCGTCGTTCACCGCACTGTCAAGGAGTCGCCGGCATCCATGCAGTACCCGGTGCTGACGAAGACCAACTGCCCGGAGTGGGTAGTGATGATGCGCATCAACCTGCAGGCACAGGGCTTGTGGGGCGCGATTGATCCTGGTGGCGCTGACTACGGCGACGATCGGCTGGCGTTGGCAGCGATCGCTCGCTCCATTCCGGTGGAGATGTTGAACATGATCGGGAACAAGGAGACCGCACGGGAGGCGTGGGAGGCGATCAAGGTGATTCGCATGGGCGTCGAGCGGGTGCGCATGTCGAACGCACAGAAGCTCCAACGCGACTTCAACAACATTGCGTTCATGGAGGGCGAAAGCATCGACGACTTCTCACTTCGGATTTCTAGCATCGCCAACAACTTGCGTCTTCTTGGCGACGAGATTGACGAGACAGAGGTGGTGTGCAAGCTACTCCAGGTGGTCCCTGATCGTTTCCTGCAGGTAGCCATCTCCATCGAGACGCTGCTGGACATTGACGACCTCTCCGTCGAGGAGGTGACCGGGCGAATTCGAGCTGTGGAACAGCGGCTCGAAGCGCGCGCCGTGGCCGCGGAGATGGGGACTCGGCTTCTCCTCTCATCCAAGGAGGAGGACCTGATCCGGCGTCTGCGCAAGCGCGACAAGGAGGGGGCGCGTGGCGGCGGCGCTAGTGCGGGCAGCGGCAGCACGAACAGCGCCGCGACTCCGCCATGCCGCGGCGTGCAACCGCCGAAACGCGGGAACGGCGGCGATGCCCGAAAGGGTGAAAGAGGCAGGAAGCCGGTGGACAAGGACTCGTGCCGCTACTGTGGTAAAGCCGGGCATTGGCGCCGGGAATGCCGCAAGAGGAAGAAGGACATGGAGGCCGCGGCGGCGCTGTTGGCGGAGGAAGACGGCGACGACGAGGAGCCGACTCCTCCGAGCGACGACGACGAACCGGGCGTGCTCATGGCGCAAGTGGCCTCGCTCTCCCTGGGGCCCATCCATGCACTAGAGCGCTCACCACCGGTGTCCACCGGCGAACGCTTCCACCTCAACGAGGAGCGCGCCACGGTGCACCTTGGCGACACCGACGTCGACAAGCAGGAGAGCAACGTGTGGTACCTCGATACGGGGGTGTCCAACCACATGACCAGGAACGCCACGGCCTTCACCGAGCTGGACCGGAGCATCACCGGAACCATTAAATTCGGGGACGGATCCGTCGTCGACATCCTCGGGCGCGGATCGATCATCTTCATGGCACGACATGGGCGCCACCGCGTTCTCAGTGAAGTGTACTTCATCCCTCGGCTGTGCAGCAACATAATCAGCCTGGGTCAACTCATGAGTTCGGCTGCCAGGTCCTGATTGGCAAGGGGGTGCTGAGCGTCCGTGATCCACAGAAAGATTTACTCGCCAAGGTACGGAGATCGTCGAATCGTCTATACAGGATTTCCCTTACTGTGGCGTAGCCAGTCTCACTGCTGTCCAAATCCGGCGATGATGCATGGAAGTGGCACGAACGCTATGGCCACCTCAGCTTCGACTCGCTGCGCAAGCTGGAACGTGGAGGGATGGTAAAAGGGCTTCCGGAGCTGGACCATGTCGACCAGTTGTGCGACGCGTGCCTCGTCGGCAAACAGCGACGGGCACCATTTCCTCTGGAGGCCAAGCACCGCGCCACGGGCTGCCTGGACCTTGTCCATGGAGACCTGTGTGGCCCTGTCACCCCGGCAACTCATGGCGGAATGCGCTACTTCCTCCTTTTTGTCGACGATGCAAGCCGTTACATGTGGCTTGTGTAGTTGACAAGCAAGGACGAGGCAACGAGGGCGATCGTAAAGTTCCAAGCCGGAGTTGAAGTGGAGACGGGTCGGAAGCTGCGTGCACTCCGGACTGATCGCGGAGGGGAGTTCACCTCGGTGACCTTTGGAGAATACTGCGCAGAAAAAGGCGTCCACAGGCAGATCACGGCGCCATACTCGCCCCAACAGAATGGCGTCGTGGAACGCCGGAATCAGACGGTGATGGCCATGGCACGGTGTCTCCTCAAGGCGAAGCAGATGCCAAGTCCGTTCTGGGGGGAGGCAGTGTCCACCGCTGTCTTCCTCCTCAATTGCTCGCCAACCAAGAGCGTCCACGGCAAGACGCCGTATGAAACCTGGCATGGCGTCAAGCCGGCTATGCACTATCTCCGCACGTTCGGATGCATAGCACACGTCAAGGTAACTCGCCCCCATGTTGCAAAACTCAATGACAGGAGCATCAAGATGGTGTTCGTGGGCTATGAACCTGGATCGAAAGGATACCGGGTCTATGATCCAGTCGGGTGGCGGCTACACATCACTCGCGACGTGGTGTTCGACGAGGCTAGCGGGTGGAATTGGGAGGAAACTGGCACTGCTGCCCTTGAAACATTCACGGTTGAGTACATGGTGGACGCGTTCTCGAGCGGCGGTACGCAGGGACCTCCTATATCCCCGCCGGCCACAGTAGAGGAGCCTCACTCCGACTCACCAGCAACACCTGCGCCCGGCAACACCGACCACGGAGCCCCGCACATCGAGTTCGTGTCGCCACCAACCAGCATCCCGAGCAGGCTCGACCACAGCGATGATGGTGCACCCCGGCGCTACCGGACGGTGGACAACTGCATCAACACGTTAGAGCCTCGCGCCCTCGACCCCGACGAGTGGCTCCTTGTGGCGGCCGAGGAGCCCGCCACGTTCAAGGAGGCCGACAAAGATCCAGCATGGCGTGCTGCGATGCAGGAAGAAATGGCGGCGATCGAGGACAATGGCGCATGGGAGATCATGGATCTGCCGGCGGGACACCGTCCCATTGGCCTCAAGTGAGTATACAAGCTCAAGAAGGACGCCCAGGGCGCGGTGATCAGGCACAAGGCCCGTCTCGTGGCGAAGGGGTACGTGCAGCGCGCCGGGGTGGACTTCGACGAGGTGTTCGCTCCGGTGGCTCGCCTCGACTCTGTGCGTGCACTGGTGGCCGTCGCGGCACATGAGGGGTGGTCAGTACATCACCTCGACGTGAAGTCTGCCTTCCTCAAAGGTGACCTCCTGGAGGAGGTGTACGTCGCCCAGCCGCCGGGGTTCATCGTCGCCGGACGCGAGCGCCAAGTACTTCGTCTGTGCAAGGCGCTGTATGGACTACGTCAAGCTCCACGTGCGTGGAATGCGAAGCTCGATCACACGCTCGTTGCGCTCGGGTTTACGCGCTACTCTGAAGAACACGGCGTGTACACGCGCGGCTCTGGGCGAGGGCAGCTACTTCTGGGCGTGTATGTGGATGACTTGATCCTCACCGGAGCCGAGCCGGGTGAGATCGAGTCATTCAAAACGGAGATGAAGAGCAAGTTCAAGATGAGTGATCTTGGCGCCCTCAGCTACTACCTTGGCATTGAGGTGAAGCAGGAACATGGGCGCATCACCCTGAATCAGGCGGCGTACGCGGCAAAGCTACTTGAGAAAGCTGGCATGAGCGGCTGCAACAGTACACAAGTGCCCATGGAAACGCACTTGAAACTGAGTAAGGACAGCTCTAATCCACCTATTGATCCTACTCTTTACAGAAGCCTGGTTGGAAGCCTGCGATATCTGGTCCATACCCGGCCAGACATCAGTTTTGCAGTCGGGTATATCAGCAGGTTCATGGAAAACCCAACGACGGAGCATATGAGTGCTGTCAAGCATCTCCTACGGTACATCTCCGGCACCATCCACTATGGCCTCAGCTACACCAAGCACGACACCGAGCTCAAGCTACTGGGGTACAGTGACGCGGACATGGCTGAGGACATTGATGATCGCAAGAGCACCACTGGCGTGCTCTACTGTCTTGGGTGTGCGCCGGTGACTTGGCAATCACAGAAGCAGTCTGTGGTAGCTCTCTCTTCATGTGAGGCTGAATTCATCGCGGCCTCAACCCCGGCATGTCAGGGCGTCTGGCTTGGGCGCCTGCTGGGTACGTTCTATGGCCGACTAGCAAGCACTGCCACCATCAACATCGACAATCAGTCTGCAATTCAGCTCTGCAAGAATCCAGTGTTTCTTGGCCGGAGCAAACACATCGAGACTCGGTTTCACTACATCAGGGAGTGTGTTGAAGGAGGACAGGTTGTCATTGAGAAGATCCACACTGATGAACAGCTGGCCGACATCTTGACTAAGCCTCTGGGCGGGTAAGGTTCTTGCATTTGCGTTCAAAGATTGGCATTGTTGATGTTCGTCAGCAACTAGATTAGGGGGAGTTTGTTAGCGTAATCTAGTTAGTTGCATGCTTAGTTTGTTAGTGGGTCGTCTTCTCCCCGGGATTGTAGCGCTCTCCCGTGTTCTGTTGGAGAGCCGGTTCTGCGCATGGCCACGCTGCGCCGAGAGGCCATGCGCGTCGTGCGCGTTCAGGGTGCACGTTCGTGGGTGTGTGTGTTGGCGGAATGGCCGGACACACGACATCTGTAAATGGTGAATAAGTGGAGAAGAGTAAACTAGAAAATGCTGCTGGTTCCTTTGGCAGCGCCAAAACCTTGTGTTCACGAGTTCCTCGAGTTCATCCAGTTCATCGAGTAGAGTTCTAGCTAACAGGCACAGTACCCTGGTGACCTGCTCTCTCGTACTGTCACTAAGCTGCGTTCACATGAACGGCTCACAACTAATGACATTTGGGCCATCATTGACCTACTGGCCTTTCGCTGGCCTCCACCCCCCATGGCCAACTTAGAGTTCTTGTGTCGTCCAGAAGACCCCACTTGTGGTGCAGACATGTCTGACAGTGTGTTGCTCCAGGTTTCAACCTGCATTGGGCAAGACCTTGTTGCTGATATCTCCATTCGCCGCCATGTTCCATTGGAATACATCTCCAGCCTGACATATGATGATTATACATTCATGGAGACCAAGCTATCCAACTGCCTGATGGAAGTCACCAGGCAACCTAGCGGCTACCCTGTGGAGTCAGTCGTGAATTATGATGACCCTGTATGTGAGCACATACAGTCTTTGAGGATGTGCCTGCTGGATGGCATCCACGCCCTATACATCAAGGCACTTGCCATATTGCCTTACGATGTTGGGAATTCTAGTTTCCTTCGTGCTCTCCTTGTTGCTGGACATTGCTACGGCCTCATGGACCCTGTGTCTAACATCATCCTTAGCTCTGTTTGGTATGACATCAACTTCCCCCTGGAGGAAAGTTGCGCCATGGATTGTGGTAAAAATTTTCATGCCATTGATGGCATCGGTGGTGTCTTGGACACCGGCATTATGTCCCGTGTGGAGTACCGTTCCCTTGCTGGCCTTGTTTTCATGTTCCACACCATCTACCAAGCCACCAGCTCGGTACACAAGGCCTTGGAGTATCTCTACTTTTGGAACTGTGATCTCACCAGAATCATAGGAACAGCGCCGCGGCCCTTTGCTGGCGTGGCCAAGGCTGCAAAGCACCCGCGATACACTGCCTTCGAATCATTCCTCAGCTCCATGTCCTCGGAGAAGCTCACCCACCTGCGCAGCATGTTGCAAGCTGAACCTGGTGGGAGGATCTCTCATGCCCATTGGATCGAGCTAAGAGCGTTCCTTCACAATGAAAAACCACAAGTAGCCATTCAGTTTGACCCTGTCCGCCCCCTGTCTCAAGAGGCCAGAATGCACATTTCAAGCAAAAAGTCAGCCTTCATGTCCAAGATGACCTTTATTCGCAGAGAGCTGAGACGTGTGCTACGTAAATACTGCAGCCAGCATCCTTGGGTAAGTAACTAAGTATTTCTTGTGCCTGAGCTTAGCTGCATAGTGGTTTCTACAGGTTAGTGTTCACTAGTCAACGTTAGTTTGATGTTACTAGCTAACCGGCGTCTTGGTCATTATTGGTTACTGGCTATGTACTAACTATTAGTAGTACTATAGGGTAATCAATCTTTGGTAGTTGCTTAGTTATTGGAAAAATTGGATCTGTGACACCAAAAGGTCCATGTTTTAGAAATTTACCATCAAACTGGTGTGATACATTTAATACCATTGAAAGATTCTGCTGTTAAGAATTATACCACCGTCGCATTTGCCATCCATCCTCTGTCTGCCTCCACCCACGGCCACACTCCACATCAGCTCCACTCCACCCCAGTGCCTAGCCCCCAGCCCATCTCGCACCATTGCCGTGCCACAATCCATGTTCGCTACAGGCCGCTGTCCTGCTCGCATCAATCCACCGCTGCGCCCCCGCTAGCCTCCACTCCGGTCCATGGTCTGTTGAGGATGCAACAAATTTGGAGCTTCACTCAGGATTTGGAGCTCACAGCCTGCTAGTATATGCCATGGCAAGGCAGGTTAGGTCCTGCAGCGGCAGCATGCAGCAGCGTGCGAGCCTCTATTGCCAAGGATGAGTTGTATCCTTGCAAGCTGCAGCAACGTCGCCCTTTACTTGCTGGCAGAATGGAGCAAGCACATAACTCTGGTTTGGCCGGAGGGGAGTAGCTCTTTTTCTGTTGGAGAGAGAAGAAAAGTCGGCACCTAAGAACGGCAGAAGGAAGAGAAATAGTGAAGAAATGGCATCATGGATGTGAAACATGTCAGAGTGGTAAAAATCTGAAGGGCGATGTCTTTCACTGGTATCCAAGTATACCAGGACAGTTTTTCGATGGTAAATTTCTAAAACGTGGACCTTTTGGTGTCACAGATCCAATTTTTCCTTAGTTATTTGTGCAGCTCTTTTAGTATAATGATATTAGGCCACTAGTAACTGCTAGTAAGTCACATGCCATTGCCAGGCCCAGGCTAATGTTATTCTCCCCCTTATACCATGTTTTCACAGTATATGCTGGTGGTTTTGTTTGTTGCCAGCTTTCTGTAATTGCTGTGTTTCTTACATTCTTTTTTTTTTGAAAATTCACTAGTCATAGATTAACTGTCTAAGTCTACTACAAGGCACTTTACTCGACTTTATGATTTGACAACTGCACTTCACCAGGCTGCTGAAATATTCTCAACCTTCGTACTTGCTGCAGGAACCAAGTTATGAGCTTGACATTATCTGTGGAGTACACGTGGAGTCCAGATCCTCCTATCCACCAAGATTCTACCATGCGAACTTTTTGGCGATCAAAGTTGATGCAGGTGTCACATCGCTCCATGAGCGCACACTCTTCTTTGCTGAATTCTGGGAGTTGCCTTGGTATGCAGAGCAGTCCAGCTTCAGCTCCAGATGCTGCCATGATCACGGTGCAGGTGTCCCATCGAGCTCCAGCTTTAGCTCCAGTTGCTGCCCTTTATATGATTATCATGCATGGTTTGGTGAGCCCTCATTCCTACAATCACAAAGCTTCCATGAACCATGTTCATATGTCATTATGTCATGATTAGCGTCACAATCAATAACGCAAAAAAACTCGTAAACATTCACTTGGTAAATATGGATAGGAACCATGGTTCTGTTTATTCATGAACGTAATGTACGATTCATGGTAGAAATAGTAGCAACAAGTTACTATGTTGTAGCTCTGAATCCAAATTGCCATATTTGTCACATTTCTATCATATGAAATTAATTGTAGTAGTATATAGGTCCAGAGGCATATTAGATCTTTTTTTGCATTCCTCAAAACATAGCTTTTCTTAAATCATGTTGAAGGACATAATAAACCTAAATATTCTGGAGTAAAGAGAGTTACTGATTTTGTAGTTGGTGAAGTCGTTTCTGATAAAACTCTTGATACTGGTATTCTCAATCTCACTTTCTTTCTGGACAGGTCGTTGCATTGAGTGCGAGGGTGCATTAAGCAAGATTGTGCATCCACCGAGTGGAAGTCATTCTAGTAGCAAAACAGTTGGCTCAATTGAACTTTGTGAGAGCTTGTATCAGTCAGCTACCGACGCATTGGATACTAGTGTTTTCGAGGATGACATGCTGGACTCAGACTTCATTTATTTTGATCATCTCGCAGACGTTAAGCTTGAGACTAGTCTCAATTACCACACCTAGCCACATGTATTTTGTTGACAAGCTTCAATGTTGAAACTGAACTAATCCATGAAGTTCTTTGAGGATTTTGTGACCACCATCAAACCATAATATTTGGGTGCTTGTTGACTAGATGAAAGAGCTGTGGGAGTATGAGCTAGTACCTAGCTCTAAGTACTATAAGTGATAGTTCTTCCAATGGTTTAGCTTTTACTACATAACTCATAGTATGAATGACCCTACATGTCATATTCACATGGTGTTAAAGTGTGTGCACGAGACTATCTCTTGATCAAGAGATAATTTTTCTCTCCATTAAAATATCAGATGATATGCCTTTGAGCTAGGTTAGAGCTAACCATTGGAGCAGACCTAAGAGGGATATGGCAGCCATGGCGCATTGCGGCATTCCTCGCCCAGGGCGAGGGGACAGAAGTAACAGAGAAAAAAGTGAGACATTTTGCGGTGTTTCTAGGATGGCCCCACGTGTCATAAGAAAATGGTGCCAAAAGTAGAGGTTGTTGTTGGAATAGAGACATTTTAAGACTTTAAAAAGTAGAGGTAACCCATTTAACTTTGGGCTTTGAAATAGAGGCTAATGATGGAGGTGCTCTAATGCATTCACCTCGTGTTCTCAAATAACATGAGAGTTGTGACTCATTGGAGTAACTCTCACAGTGACGGAACATTCCATTAGATAATTCCATGAGTAACTCTCGCAGTGACAGAACATTCTAGTAGGTAATTATTGGTAAAAATATACTGGAACTGTCGAAGTAGTGCTCCAATAAACATTTCCCAATAATCTTCTAATGAGATGTCCCAATATCTCTTTCATGATGAGATTTGCTTTTGCTGCTCTCCAATAATTTTGTCACAATCCAACTACCGTATTGGGAGAGTCATAACTCCGCCTCTATTTGGAGAGAGTTGGGGTAGATTATTAGTCCATCCCAATAATTATTGGGAAAATGGAAAGATAAGAGCATCTCCTGCAGTCCCCAATAAATATTTTCCAATAATCACCTGATGGGGATGTCCCAATATCTTTTTTATAATTATTGGGAGAGTTTATTTTGCCGTTCCCCAATAATCTAGTTTCAATCCAACTACCGTATTAGTAGAATCATAACTCCCCCTCTATTTGGGGAGAGTTGGGGTGGATTATTGATTTATTCCAATAATTAAGAAAAAGGAAAAAGTAAAGGAGATTTGCTGGAGCACTATTTATGGTAGTTGAGTTGAAGAACGGGGACTGTTGGAGATGCTCTACAATAACACCCTGTTTGGATGTACATATTGAAGCTTGTAATTCGAAATTGGCTTGAGTATCTTTAATATCTGTTGTTTGCTGTTGGAATTGGAATTCTCCCCCAATACCGAGCGGTATTGAGCATATAAGCGCAGCCCTTCCCACGATACCAAGCTCACCCCCTCAGTATTCTCTGAGATCGACTTCGCCCCTCCCACCCGACTCTGTTCGTCGGTCTTCTCCGTCTGCCCCTCCTGCTCTTTCTCTTCGGTCTAAGCGACGGTGGCATCTCACGCACCTCCTGGTATCTCCTTCCCTCTTTGGTCCAGGCAGTCGCTGCAAATACGCCGCCCCTCCTACTCTCTCTCCGGTCCAAGGGGCGGCAAGCAGTCGAAGTAGCGACTCCCTTGTTGCAGCGGCAGCACGGAGGCCCGCCTCCCCCGTTGCAGCGGCGGCACATGCGCTTCCTCGACGGGGCTGGGGCGAAGGAGCGGTGGCGCGTGCTGGACTCCTCGACGGGGTTGGGAGTAGGATGGAGGAGCAGCGGCTGGCGCGCCTCCTCCTCGATGGGGCTACGACAGAGGGGCGATGGCCAGCGTGCCCGCTTACTCGACTCTGCTCGCACGCACTGCCTGTGGTCGGTGGCCCGCGCGCCCGCCTCCTTGACTCCGCTCGCGCGTGGAACCAACGGCCCCTCCTCTCTTCCATGGCCGAAATTCCAATTTCATCCTTTTCACATCCAAACGGCATTGATTGGGCTACTTTCCAAGATTCTAAATGACAATGCAATAGTTATCCAAATAACAGAATTGATATTGACCTAATTCAATATCATAACTGAATTGATATTGAGCTAAATTTAATGTCAAAAGCTTTGATATTAGGGAACATATCAGGTGCAAACCAACCCTTCCGTGCAAACTATGGAAACTTCAATCTGGACCACACGATATTGATCCAAGGGTGCACTCAGGGGAGGTGGGAGGGGTGATTTGCAATACGACTTTGCAAATCACCCCTCCCACCTTCCCTGAGTTTTGCAAATCACCCCTCCCACCTCCCATGAGTGCACCCTTGGATCAATATCATGTGGTCCAGATTGAAGTTTCCATAGTTTACACGGAAGGGTTGGTTTGCACCTGATATGTTCCCTTATATTAACATCCAAATGTAGCCTCTTACTATTTTCTCAATAATCCTCCTAAGTCCTAATATGGTATTGAATTGGAGAACGAGACTGCTGAAGACTGCTGAAGATGCTCCGATTCCGTTTCTCCTCTGCAGTCTCCCCCACTTCCCCCTTTCCCTTTCGCACAATTCCACCCCGCCACACCTCCGTGCAGCGCTGGAACCCCATAGCCCCCCGGCAGTCGCGCCGCGCCTCTCACCTACCTGCCTTGATCCTGATGGAGCCCGGGAGCGGTGGCGGTGGCGGCCCGAGGCTGCGGAAGACGGAGTCGGCGGAGATGCGGTGGGTGGTCCCAGGCGCCTGCGAGGAGGACGAGATCGAGAGCTCCGACGACGGCGGCTCCGACACCCCCGCGGCCGCCTCGGGCTCCCGCGGCGGCGGGGTCTCGGACGACGACGACGACGGCTACGAGGAGGACGAGATGCTGCGCCAGCGCCTCGTGCGCACGGGCCCGCGCGCCGACTCCTTCGACGTCGAGGCGCTCGATGTTCCCGGCGTGTACCGCCACCAGGTGCGCCCTTCCTTCATCTTGCACTCAGTTGAACTGTCTTTCGGTGCCCGCGAGATGTTTGTGGTTTTGCCTGCGCGATGCTGCGCCCGCACGACAATAGCCTTGCCTGTGCGCGCGAGGAGCTTGTTGTATTGTCTGATCGAACGTGATCGGACAATGTCTCCTATTAGGCATTTCTGCATGTGCGCTACCACTTGTTTGCGTGATCTTGTGCTACCATGCTGCTGAGGCGGACCTAATGTTGGTAATGGTAAANACATCCAAGTTTGTATTCCACAATCCACCCGAGGGTACTCGTTACGCATTGTAATCTGTACTCGACGAAATAATACAAGCAGCAACTGGACGTAGGGTTATTACTCGATCTCGAGGGCCCGAACCAGTATAAAAATCCCGTGTCTTTCTGTTCATCACCGTGATCAATCTTCGCACAAAGCGGGGTGTCTACCGGACAAATATCTGACGAGTACAACCTCGACAAGAACAGAAAAGGAGCAAGAAGATGTGGCTGAAAAAAGACCCTCAAGTTGAAAAAAGAATTCGACACTCGGGGGGCAAGCCAAAAGCAAAGGCACTGGTCCTGACAGGACCGGTCAGACCGGTTCTGGTAACCGGTCAGACCGGTTGACGCCGGGAGTATCTGGTAAATCGAAGAAAAAATCAAGGCCGACCTTTGAGGAACTTCTGGAGAAATACAAGAAGCTTGGTGCTACTCAGAAGCTTAGAAATCGGCCAGAAAAAATAAAAGCCTCATCAAAGCACCAAGAATCTTTCTCAACTCAAGGCAATAGTAGTGCTACATTGTATCCATCTTTTAGACCGACTACACAATGGTCCTGGTCATATCCTTACTATTATTTGCCTTGGGATTACAGTAGTATGAATATGCAGCCATATTTTGTTCCATATCCTGTTTCATACTACAATCATGAGCCATTACAAAGACCGATTGTTTCTAGTGACAATCTGGTTAAGGAAAGTGTATCCACTGATTTTGAGGCAAGTGAAAAGGGCAACAAGCAAGAATCAATATATATGCAACCAAGGTGGTGTCCTCCAGACTTGTCCCGTACTCAAAAGAGAAAATTGCAGCGGATGCACAAGAAGTCAATGGAGCAACAAGTTGAGGAGAAGCCAGCAGAAGCAATGAAGACAAAGATGGTGTGGAGACCGAAGAAAGTTGCTTCAACTTCAACTTGAGCAAGACATCAAGACATGGCCAATGTATAAACATTGTCCTTAGAGCAATTTTGGTTGCTGAATGTTTTCTGATTCGCAAGCTTCACCAGAAAACAGGGGGGCATATGTTGACGACCAAAATTGGCACAGGTCAAGACAGACCGGTCAGACCAGTGTGCCTGACCGGTCTGACCGGTCCACTCCAGGAAGTTGCGGTGCTTAAGGTTTAAGGACCGCAACAATTGGTCCAGATGCGAGGAAGGCAGCATACTCTCTGGAATGACCGATTATTTCGGTGCTAGGAGGCTCAGGAGGACCGCAAGAGTCGATGGAGGTTCAAGATGAAGGATTGGCGCCCGGACCGGTCAGACCGGTTATCCCTATCTCCTAGTAGATCTGGACTCTTTTGTAGATTTGAGTTGTAATAGGACCCTCCCCACGGGATCAGACCTATCCTCCCTATAAATATAAAGGAATTCGGCCGATTGAGGATCATCCAATCGATCAAATACAATTTACCTTTTATTTGTTTTTACTTTTTATATCTACTTTATGTTCTTCAAAACCTAGCCTCCTCCAAACCCTAATTGCTGTTCTTCCTTCATCTCTACGGCGATTGAGGATGTTCTAGGTGGCCTGACCGATCCTAGAACAACCCAAGGTGCACACATCCTGACGGGGTCCCTCCCGGACGAACGCTCGTTGGTTTTCTCGCCGAGCTCCCAGCTGCCCGGCGGGAACCAGTCTGACCGGTCACCGGAACCGGTCTGACCGGTCTGGTCAGAGAAGCTGCAAGGAGCTTTTCTGCGCGTGTTAGTATTTGGCGCGTTTTCGTGTCAACAGAGTTCTTGTGTCGTCCAGAAGACCCCACTTGTGGTGCAGACATGTCTGACAGTGTGTTGCTTAAGGTTTCAACCTAGGTTGGGCAAGACCTTATTGCTAATATCTCCATTCACCGCCATGTTCCATTGGAATACGGGGGTGTTCAATTCCGTGAAAAAATTTTGGTGAAAAATTTTGCAAGAGAATCTTACCATTTAGGAGTACTAAATGTAGACTAATAATAAAACTAATTATAGATCTCGCATGAAAATCGTGAGACGAATCTAATGATGGTAATTAATCCATGATTAGTGAATGTTTAGCGGATGGTTACTGTAGCATCACTGTTGCAAATCATGGCCTAATTAGGCTCATTAGATTCTTCTCGCAAAGTTACCTGGGGGTTATGAAATGGGTTTTGTCATTAACACACGTTTACTACTCCATGCATGTAAGATTCCCTAGAGAAAAATTTTGGTGAAATTTTTTTTGGAGAATTGAACACCCCCTACATCTCCAGACTGACATATGATGATACATTCATGGAGACCAAGCTATCCAACTGCCTGATGGAAGTCACCAGGCAGCCCAGCGGCTACCCTGTGGACTCAGTCGTGAATTATGATGACCCTGTATGTGAGCACATACAGTCTTTGAGGATGTGCCTGCTGGATGGCATCCATGCCCTATACATCAAGGCACTTGCCATATTGCCTTACGCTGCTGGGAATTCTAGTTTCTTTCGTGCTCTCCTTGTTGCTGGATATTGCTACGGCCTCATGGACCCTGTGTCTAACATCATCCTTAGCTCTGTCTAGTATGATATCAACTTCCCCCTGAGGAAAGTTGTGCCATGGATTGTGGTAAAAATTTTCATGCCATTGATGGCATCGATGGTATCTTGGACACCGGCATTATGTCCCGTGTGGAGTACCGTTCCCTTGCTGGCCTTGTTTTCATGTTCCACACCATCTACCAAGCCACCAGCTCGGTACACAAGGCCTTGGAGTATCTCTACTTTTGGAACTGTGATCTCACCAGTATCATAGGAACAGCGCCACAGCTCTTTGCTGGCGTGGCCAAGGCTGCAAAGCACCCGCGATACACTGCCTTCGAATCATTTCTCAGCTCCATGTCCTCGGAGAAGCTCACCCACCTGCGCAGCATGTTGCAAGCTGAACCTGGTGGGAGGATCTCTCATGCCCATTGGATCGAGCTAAGAGCGTTCCTTCACAATGAAAAACCACAAGTAGCCATTCAGTTTGACCCTGTCCGTCCCCTGTCTCAAGAGGCCAGAATGCACATTTCAAGCAAAAAGTCAGCCTTCATGTCCAAGATGACCTTTATTCGCAGAGAGTTGAGACGTGTGCTACGTAAATACTGCAGCCAGCATCCTTGGGTAAGTAACTAAGTATTTCTTGTGCCTGAGCTTAGCTGCATAGTGGTTTCTACAGGTTAGTGTTCACTAGTCAACGTTAGTTTGATGTTACTGGCTAACCGGCGTCTTGGTCATTATTGGTTACTGGCTATGTACTAACTATTAGTAGTACTATAGGGTAATCAATCTTTGGTAGTTGCTTAGTTATTGGAAAAATTGGATCTGTGACACCAAAAGGTCCATGTTTTAGAAATTTACCATCGAACTGGTGTGATACATTTAATACCATTGAAAGATTCTGCTGTTAAGAATTATACCACCATCGCATTTGCCATCCATCCTCTGTCTGCCTCCACCCACGGCCACACTCCACATCAGCTCCACTCCACCCCAGTGCCTAGCCCCCAGCCCATCTCGCACCATTGCCGCGCCACAATCCATGTTCGCTACAGGCCGCTGTCCTGCCCGCATCAATCCACCGCTACGCCCCCGCTAGCCTCCACTCCGGTCCATGGTCTGTTGAGGATGCAACAAATTTGGAGCTTCACTCAGGATTTGGAGCTCACAGCCTGCTAGTATATGCCATGGCAAGGCAGGTTAGGTCCTGCAGCGGCGGCATGCAGCAGCGTGCGAGCCTCTATTGCCAAGGATGAGTTGTATCCTTGCAAGCTGCAGCAACGTCGCCCTTTACTTGCTGGCAGAATGGAGCAAGCACATAACTCTGGTTTGGCCGGAGGGGAGTAGCTCTTTTTCTGTTGGAGAGAGAAGAAAAGTCGGCACCTAAGAACGGCAGAAGGAAGAGAAATAGTGAAGAAATGGCATCATGGATGTGAAACATGTCAGAGCGGTAAAAATCTGAAGGGCGATGTCTTTCACTGGTATCCAAGTTTACCAGGACAGTTTTTCGATGGTAAATTTCTAAAACGTGGACCTTTTGGTGTCACAGATCCAAATTTTCCTTAGTTATTTGTGCAGCTCTTTTAGTATAATGATATTAGGCCACTAGTAACTAGTAAGTCACATGCCATTGCCAGGCCCAGGCTAATGTTATTCTCCCCCTTATACCATGTTTTCACAGTATATGCTGGTGGTTTTGTTTGTTGCCAGCTTTCTGTAATTGCTGTGTTTCTTACATTCTTTTTTTTTAAATTCACTAGTCATAGATTAACTGTCTAAGTCTACTACAAGGTACTTTACTCGACTTTATGATTTGAAAACTGCACTTCCCCAGGCTGCTGAAATATTCTCAACCTTTGTACTTGCTGCAGGAACCAAGTTATGAGCTTGACATTATCTGTGGAGTACACGTGGAGTCCAGATCCTCCTATCCACCAAGATTCTACCATGCGAGCTTTTTGGCAATCAAAGTTGATGCAGGTGTGTGGCAGAACCGCCCTAATTAAACTGGCTCAAGTACGTTAACCGTCATCTCAATCACTTGATCCGGTTACTCGTACTTCAAACAGTTCAATTAGACGACCTGTCGGGTCAAGCCCGATGAAACCACCGTATTTCCGATCGAACCAATGTGCACAAGGCTCACTCGGAGGAGAGCACAGATGTTACCAACATTACCATAATTTACAACAGTTCCATAATTAAGTTTTACAAGCCAGAGTTTAAAACACTTAGAGTACAAACCAGAGTTCTGAATAAAAGCGCGGAAGCTAAACGACGAGATACAATAACATGTTCATAAGCCCAAGAACATGTCATCAAAAGCACACAACAAGACCGTTAGTCCTCGATCCACTCGACGGTCCAACCCGCGGGAACGGTCTGACAATCGATGATCCACTGCTCGGAGCCATCAGACACATTGAAAACACACTCTGAAAAACAAAGCCACAAGCAAGGCTGAGTAACTAATACTCAGCAAGACTTATCCGAATATGGTTTATAACACCGACTCCTAAGAATGCAAGGCTTTTGGCTGTGGGGTTTGTTTTGCCGAAAAGCAACTAATAGTTGATTCTAACTTTCAAATTTTAGCATCAGGTTCATAGTCATTATCCAGTATCCATGTGAGCACCTTTTCTATAGCAAACATGTGGAACAACAAATAAATCATAGAACCATCATTATGTAACATTCACCATTCAGTTGCTTAGTGCTGTACAGCGGACAAGCGGTACTCATAACGGAGAAGTGCCGCGATCATGATTGAATTTACACCTTGCAAGGGAAACCTGGACACACGGCACGTAAGCACTCCCAGAGCCTTACGCGACCACCTTTCCCATCCTCTCCCGGATATTCAGTCTAAACCCACTAGTCCCGGGTGCAAAGCCCTACAGGTCCCGGACCAAGTAGCTGCAACTACACCCGCCATCCGTCCACTCCCAGAGTAGTGGGAAGAAGCCCAAATACCGTTTGATTCAGGTACATCAGTTTATTGAGACCCAGACGTCAGTATGTGCACAGTACGTTCAATACTTGCCCAGCAGTACAACATTTCCATTTGATACGTAGACGGGGCACATCTCCACACCACAGGAGCATGGAACCACGCCTCGCCCACGAGCCTCATGATTTCAACATAAAGTAGATAACCTATGTCTCGCGAGTGATAGGAAATCACTCGACTTCTACCGGTCCTATTTAGCATGGCAGGCTAACGACCTAAACATACTAGTATCTTGACATAGGAATCCTAGGGATTATGCATCTAGGGTTTCAATCATATCCAAAACGTAAATGCATAATACTTAAGTAATTAAGTTGCATGGTTTTGGAAATAAGGTTATGTTTACGGTGCTTGCCTTCCTGCTCAACAGCCTTGGGCTCTACCGAACTTTGGTTCGGGTCTTCTGGAACGGGCTCAGCAACAACTGCGGTCTCCACCGGGTCAGCAACAGGTTCAGCCACCAACTCGTACAAGCCGTCAGCGACTGCGGTATCTACATGAAATGCATCATGCATGAGGGCGATGAATGCAAAGACAAAAATAAATATGATGCTCATGTTTGCGGCAAACAACCTTGAACTAATTTGTCTATTTACTTCATGAGCACTAGTGATAAGCAAACAACTTCATTATGCAATGCATCAAGATATAAGGATGATTACTACTAGTCATTTTACCATGCAATGAACATAGTTTATGAACATATACAGATACACCCACTTATGCACATATGATTATTCAATTACTAGGACTAGTTTTACTATAAGATACATATATAACATTTACCACTCTCTTTTCTGGTTGACAAAATTTTATAACAGCACATAATTAATATGGTGATGCACTAATATCAAGTTTTAATGCAAAGGTACTATCTAGTTCTTGCATGTGATGACAAATGCACAACTATTAGCAAAAAGATGGCAAAAACACATATAAATAAATAGCACATGAAGCAACTAGTCTCTACAGCAAAGACACACTTCTACTAACCTTACCAAACAAAACTTGCAAAAAGATTAGCTACTAAACATATCTATGCAACTAACTAAGCCATACAAGCTAGTGCTCACTAACAGAATTTAACAGAGGGGTAAAACATCTATTTTACTCCTAATCATGTTTTTCCTGTAGAGAGAACCTCATGAGCAAACTAACAAAATTTAGTTTGCAAATTTTGGAGTTTTCTACGATTTTATGTGAATTTTGCAAGGAGCAGCACTACACAGAAAACAGCAACTCGGGATTCCAACAAACGGGCCGAAACCACTTCCGAAAGTCTACTTTTCCCCCTCTAAATCTTCTCCACCTCTTGCTGGCCGAACCAGGCCCAAAACGGGCCGGCCCAACCGCCCCCCTCTCTCTCTCTCTCTCTTCATCCCCAGCCCACTCGACTGACCGGCCCATCCGCCGGCCCAGTCGCCCCCTCCCCTTCTCTTCTCCTTGGCCCACTGCGCCCGGCCCACTGCTCCTCCGCTCACGCGCTCGCCTGCGCCAGCCGCCGCCCGCTCGCTCGCCCGTGCTGCCGCTGCGTTACTGCCGCCGCTCGCGCCGGCCCACGCTGCAGGCTCGCGCACCGTCCATGCGCACGCGCGCGCCGCCGCCTAGCACGCGGCCTAGGCGCCTGCTCGCCCCCCTCGCGCTCGCGCGCCTGCGCTGCAGCCGGGCCAGCCGCCTCCCTCTTCCTTAAGCTGCTGCTCGGCCCACCGGGGCGCCAGGCCCAACTGGCCGGCACCACCCCAGGCGCGCCGCGGTCCTCTTCCTCGCGGGAGCACGGAAAAGCGGCACAGCGCCATGGCTGCCGCCGCCGCCGGAGGTCCCGCCTCTTCCGGCCGCGAAACGATGAACGGAGAGGAGCACCGCGTGTTCCCGAACGCGACGAACTCGACTTGCTAGATGGATTGAAGGGAGGCGAACCGTGTGAAGCTACCTACGAGGGAGAACTGGAACGGCGAGGGCGTGCCGAGATGTGGAATTCCGGTCAGGGGAAAGAATGGGAGAGGTTGGGGATGGGTTGGGCGTGTGGAGGAGGGTGTGGAGGCTCTCTGGGTGCGAGGGTTTGAGCGGTGGGTGAATGAAACGCGCGCGACGACGAGCGCCCGTTGGTGGCCGCGGCGCCCGCGGCGTTCTGGTGATAAGGAGCTGTGCTCGTGCTTGTGGGAAGGCCGTGGTGAAGGCAATGCGTGCGGGAGCAGGTGGAACAACGGCTCGGCCGCGCGGACAGTGGCCACGGCATGGGCATGGCCAGGACGGGGACGCGGAGAGGACGGCTTCCAACCCTGGTCATGGCAGTCGTCGTGGACGTCCGCGTGACGAGCGAGGGCAGTGCCGCAGGGCATGGCGAGGTGCAAGCGATGACGCACGCACAGGGCGCGGCATGGCGAGGTGGGGCGTGCGCTGCAGCCGAGACAGAGGAGTCAAGACGACGCGACGGCGCGACGGACGGCGATCGCGAACACGTCACGGCGACGTTCACCGAGCAGCTCCACTTCGCGCGGTTAAAACTCCAAAAAGTACTGCATAACCAGCCCCAACCAAGAATACCAAAGTTGTAGAGGGATGGTAGGGCTACAACTTTGAGTAAGGGAGTTTGTTCTAGAACTCAACGGATTGAGAGATAAAAGGGATTGAAATCAGCCAAAATTCACGAATTCGGCCACACTTAGCAAAATTCGGAACTGGCAGAACTGGGTTCTGAGGCTGTTTTAGAATTTGGATTGCGTGAGGTTGGAGAAACTTCAAAGGGGGTGAATTTGGTACTGTTGGAAAGATCATTGGAAGCTCTACAAGATTGATAAAGGCTCTAACACAGGATAACAAGTCTAACATATTTTAAAAAGGCACTCAAGACAGCTAAAAGACATGATTTTAAACTTAGCGCTAGAGAGCTAAAACATATCTAGAACACTAGTACATGAGATGTTCATGAAACTTGCTAGGCATGCTAAAGAGAGTATGAATGAAGAATTAAAAGTATCTTAGCATGAACCATGCATAAAAAGCACATGAAATGATAGCACATGTGTATGCATGAAATGATAAAGCACTAATAACTAGGTTCACATGCTTTCTTTATTATGCCATTAGATGACAGTGATTATGCTACATGATCAACGATGCAATGCAATAAGTTAGTTAGTTAATAATCGTAGGGTTAAACACCAGAGGTGTTACAAGATGTCACATCGCTCCATGAGCGCACACTCTTCTTTGCTGAATTCTGGGAGTTGCCTTGGTATGCAGAGCAGTCCAGCTTCAGCTCCAGATGCTGCCATGATCACGGTGCAGGTGTCCCATCGAGCTCCAGCTTTAGCTCCAGTTGCTGCCCTTTATATGATTATCATGCATGGTTTGGTGAGCCCTCATTCCTACAATCACAAAGCTTCCATGAACCATGTTACAAGAAACCATTTATTCTATGACGGAATAATTTCGTCATAGATCATTGAAAATTCGTCACAAAATAGTGTTTATGACGGTTTCGGAAAACGTCATGGATTGAGCGTCACAGATTAAATCGCATGACGGTTTAGCTGAATCCGTCACAGATTGAAGCAATCTGTGACGGTTTCTAATCGTCATAGAATGGCTTTGAGCTCGTGTAGCCCAGCCCAGGCCCAATCTTTATGACGAAAATAAACGTCACAAATTTCGTCACGGATTGAATAGACTGCTGACATGGCATCGACATGGATGTTGACATGGCGCCGATGTGGACGCTGACATGGCGCTGACGTGGACACATTTTGGAACTGGGTCATTTTAGAACTGGGCCATTGTAAAACTAGCCCATATCAGAACTAGGCCCATTTTATCGGCCCAATATCAGATCAGAGCACACTAAACAGGCCTATGAAAATTTGAAACCACCAAATTCAATCCAATTTCTCATAACATAAATCAGAATGTTTATCATCATAATAAATGATACAATCTCAGATTCAAAAGTTTCACAGTCAAACAATAGTTCCACAGTCCCTAAACCTTGCTTGCTTCTTGTTCATCTTCGCTTCAGGACATCAGAGGCACCCAAAACGCAAGCAACCAGTTTTGGTTCAAGAAACACAAGCAGCAAAAGTTCCAGCAGACCAGCACCAACAACCAAGTTTTGCTTCTTGTTCATCTTCGCTTCAAGACATCAGAGGCACCCAAAACGCAAGCAACCAGTTTTGGTTCAAGAAACACAAGCAGCAAAAGTTCCAGCAGACCAGCACCAACAACCAAGTTGTCCATGTTGCTCAACACCAGCAGCACCTGCAGCACCAAAAACCAAGCACCTGATACAACTAGCAATTTGTTTCCAGAAGCAAATATAGCAAAAGTTCTAGAACACCAGCAAAACTCACTGTACTGGAAAAGAGTAGAAAATCATAGCAACAATCAACAGGGTTTCACACAGCACGTGTATCCATAACACATCAACTGCTTTTATCTTAATCACTAGAGGTTATAGACACCACAATTTGCATCATATAGAAACCACAGATGTAAGTTGAAGAGTTGGAAGTGTATCACATTCTGCCCAAATCATGGAATTCATGCTCTACTTGCAATCTATTTTTGATAGAGCAGTAGATGTCTAAAGTACTTCACCATATGCGACAATATATGTGTGTGAAGAAAACTTATCTCATTGGATGATCATATCAATTTTGTCTCTTGTAGGAAACAGAATGCTTCTGCAAATAGAACAGAATGTTTCACACTGGCACTCATATTACAAAATGAAAAAAAGGCATAGCTAAGCTAAAAAAAGGACAAAATATTCAATGTTAACGGACTAAACTCAGTAGCTGGTAACAAAAATAACCACAAATACATCCTTTATATGAATGGAGCAACCTAACTATTATAAGGTAGAAGAAAAGTGCTGTAATATACTCCTGGGTGTAATAAAGAATAAGCAAATGAACATATAATTTCAGGCTTTAGAATATTCTTAGGAAAATTACACTGAAAGAAGACCATAGCATAGAATATTTCCGGTTAAACTCATTTACATGTCAGTAGGTGCCACTTCTGCAAAAGAAAGAAATTCTCAGTAGGCACCATGCATATTCTAGTCTGACTTAGGTGAAAAGTCTCCAGTTAGTACATTGAACCATGCAACCTTTGAGAAAGCCTTTGCATTTAGATTTGTTGTAGATATGTCAAAAATCAATATATTTTATATGGGAATAGGAAGAGCAATATTGAAATTATGGACAAGCTGTTCAATCTAACACACACAACTTTTAATTGATACAACAGACGCATGAAAATAATGTTGCTACTGCTCAACCATGTGTACTGCTGCTGCTCCACCATTCAAGATTCAACCGCACATGCCCATGGCACACAGACACACATGCTAATTATTGATGTACAGAGAGAGAGAGAGAGCCCTCAAGCTGTCAAGCATAAGAGCACATGCTGCAGTTGCAGATCTACGATTTCTGTTACTTCTCTAACATACAGAGAAAGAGATCTAGCACTAGCAGTCCAGTGTACAGGCCAAGGTAAAAACACAAATTAAAGTATGCTAGAGCGGTGGATTTTAGTAGACATCACCTTGCCGTACGCATGTACACCACCTTGTCGTCCCCTGCACCGGCGCCTGGCCGAGCTCCACAACGCACACCAAGGCCAGCAGCGTCAGCCGCGACAGCAGCAGCAGCAATAGGCCGCCGTCGCCGCTGATTCCCACGGCCGCCGTCGCCGCTGAAGGGAGCCGCGCTGCGTCTGCTTCGAGAGTTCGCGCGAGAAGGCCGGCTTACCCAGCGACAGGAGGGAAGGAAGATCAGGAGCGCCCGCCAAGAGCCCACCTCCCCCGAACCTCCCGCCGTCGCCGCCTGCCTCGCCGTCCGGCAAGAACGGGCAGGAAGGAGGAGCGCGCTGCGAGCTGCGAGCGCGGGGATCAAGTCCTCGTCCTTGTCCTCGTCTCGGTCGCCCACGCCGCCGTCGCCGCTGACTCCAGCGGCCGCCGTCGCCGCTGAAGGGAGCGGCGCGCTGCGCTCAGATTTGAAGGGAGGAGGCTGGAGAGAGAAGGGGGCCCGGGTTAGGGTTTCGATAGGAGCGGGTGGCAGCCGGATATTTATCCACGCGGAAGTCCATCTAAGCCGTCCATTTCATCCAATGGTCTGGCACGAGAGAATAATCGATTTGGGCCACGGTGGGCCGATTTAGTTGTTTTTTCAGCCCAATATTATTTGATGTATTGCCAAATAACTAATTAGATCACCCTTGTGAAGCAACTCACAAAAATATTTATTTTATATATATCTCAATATATTTTTTATATATAGTAGACTACATATAAGTTGTCCTGTAGAAAAATTTCAATAATTTTCTAACTCATTTACTATTTTTAATAGTTTAAATGATTTTTTGTGAGTTTATTGAAAGTAATTACGATTTGAACTACGTGTATCTCAAATAATATTTAAAAATTTTCACAAAAATATTTTTTAAGTATCTATGCTCTATTATAGCTCGTATCTTGAAAATAGATGAAAATTTCAAATGTTTGCTAGGGATAATTCAAACTTATACTTGTAGGCTTGTTACAAAATAATGATAATAATACCTAAAACTTCTGCGAAAATTTTGTAAATTGTCAAAGAATCATTTTATGGATGTATAAACTTTACATAAAAGTTTCATAATATTTTATGAAAATTGAAGTATACATTGTTCATAAATGAATAGATCTCTCACATGGTTTCATACAACTTAAGTCAAACTTTGAAGTTTACACACCTTAAAATCTTTTTTTACTCATATGCGTTTGAAATTTGGACATAAACTTACCTTTGCCCTCTTATTAGATTTTGTGCATTTACATTGACCGTTGTTGTGTAAAAAAGATGTTTGAAGTAACTTTCAAAGTAAATAACTTAAATACACCAATACATTTTTTGCATGTAACAGTCATTATATAAGTTATAATGTAGGGGTTCCATGAATTTTTGATCATATTTAGTATTTTCTACAATTTAAATGAATTTCTATGTTTTATAGAAAGTTTAACAAATACACATGTGTTCCAAAAAACTACACAAGTGAAGCTCTAGCTCAATGGTAAGCATGGTGCCAAGACATGGTGCCAAGACATTTGAGAAACACCATGTAGTTAGTGGGCCAGACTGTGACGGATTCGTTAAAATGTCACTATATTTTGGGCCAGACTGTGACGGATTGGTTAAAACGTCACTATATTTTGGGCCTAATATCCAGTGTTGCAAATCTGTGACGTTCTCTGATACGTCACAAAAAATCCGTCACAGAATAAATGGTTTGTTGTAGTACGTCATTATGTCATGATTAGCATCACAATCAATAACGCAAAAAAACTTGTAAACATTCACTTGGTAATACTAGCATGGATAGGAACCATGGTTCTGTTTATTCATGAACGTAATGTAAGATTCATGGTAGAAATAGTAGCAACAAGTTACTATGTTGTAAATTAATTGTAGTAGTATATAGATCCAGAGGCATATTAGATCTTTTTTGCATTCCTCGAAACATAGCTTTTCTTAAATCATGTTGAAGGACATAATAAACCTAAATATTCTGGAGTAAAGAGAGTTACTGATTTTGTAGTTGGTGAAGTCGTTTCTGATAAAACTCTTGATACTGGTATTCTCAATCTCACTTTCTTTCTGGACAGGTCGTTGCATTGAGTGCGAGGGTGCATTAAGCAAGATTGTGCATCCACCGAGTGGAAGTCATTCTGGTAACAAAACAGTTGGCTCAATTGAACTTTGTGAGAGCTTGTATCAGTCAGCTACCGACGCATTGGATACTAGTGTTTTCGAGGATGACATGCTGGACTCAGACTTCATTTATTTTGATCATCTCG
>CM014271.1:13436225-13451805 GCA_004135705.1 Alloteropsis semialata | reverse complement strand
TTGTGGTCGGGCACCCTGGTATTATGGCCTCAACAGTTCTGGTCGTACTTCACCAATGATTACATTTTTCCCTTTTGTTGTATCGGCTTGACTCGGCCTGATCAACACTTTAGGATTCTGCAATTCAATGGTATTGACAGAGAAATTCTTAGGAAAAGGATCAGAATCAACTTGCATTCCAACCAAAGTCAAATGACCTTCATTAAAGGCCGATTGAATTCGCCTACGGAACACATTACAATCATTAGTTGTGTGTGAAAAAGAATTGTGAAATTTACAATACGCACGACGCTTCAACTCATCAAGCGATGGTATAGTATACGTGGTCTTGATGTATCCATTTTTATGCAACTCATCAAATATTCTATCGCACTTGGAAACATCAAAAGTAAATTTCACTTCTTCTTGCCCATTTTTGTGAATCGGTTTAAGAGAAGGGCAACTATATGATTGAGGATTGCTCGGCCATGTAAATTCAGCAGCACATATCTCTCCATTCTCATCGTCCAGTAATCATTGCTTAGCATATGCATGTTGGGACGATCAAATTTTGAGCGAGCATCTTTACTTCGGCTTTCTTGAGCCAAAGCTTTTTGTCATACTTGATTAATAGTAAGAAACTCATAGCCTTCTAATTTTTCTTTGATATGAGATTTCAAACCATTGAAAGATAATTCGGCAAGATCCTTTTCAGAAATACTCAAACTATAACATCGGTTTTTTGTATCTCTAAATCTTCTAATATATTCAGCAACAGATTCATCATTCTTTTGCCTAACCGATGTCAAGTGAGATAGTCTCAATTCATTATCACCACTATAAACGTGCTCATAGAATTTATGCTCTAACTGAGACCATGTATAAATAGAATTAGGAGATAATGCCGAAAACCATGAGAAAGCAATACCAGATAATGACAAAGGGAATAATCTGATTTTTAAATGATCAATATTACCGTGAATACCCAATTGTGCATTAAACTGGCTAATATGCTCCCATGTAGTCCTATTGTCTTCCCCAGTAAATTTAACAAACTCTGGCACTTTAAAACCTTGAGGATAGGGTATAGCATCAAAATTTGCAGGATAAGGTTTTTGACATGCCAAAGTTTTATCTTTAACCTCCACGCCAAAAGTATCTTTAATCATAATAGTCAAATCCTTTTTGTATTCTTCAAGCAAGCTTTGAATATAAAGGTCATTTGAGCCTTGCTGATCGTTAACATTTGGCACATGTTGAGGCATATTGTTCGGCTATGAATGCAGTGATTGCTGTAAATAGCCCGAACTTTGGGAAGACATAGGATTTATAGTATGTGTCATTGGAGTACATGTAGTAACATCATTGATTCGGCCAGAATTGGCCTGAACATGTGATGTACTAGTTATAAGTTCAGGTGTTGTTTGATATGCAACATAATTACCCAAACCGGTCTGACCGGTTCCAGCAACCGGTCTAACCGGAATCTGGCCGTGCTGCATAGGAGCGCTCAAACCGGTTTGACCGGTTACAGAAACCGGTCTGACCGGAATTGCCTGGCCAGATTGTCCTGAAAGATTTTGCCCTGTTTAATAATTCAACGGCATCCCATATTGTGGATCTTTGGGTGGTATTGCTGCCGATGAATTATGAGGTACAATTTGTTGTGAATTACCAGCCATATCAGATCTAATAGCATTACTAGTTACGGCCGAAGGTTGCTTTCCTATAGACTTATCAATCATGCCTTGAACAAGAGAAAGAACTTTTTCTTGACCAGAAACTAGCAATCTATTAATTTGATCAAGAGTAACAGGCTCTGGTGCAGTACTCACAGTGGGTGTTACCTCATCTTTTTCTTCTTCTCCTTCTGAAAGAAGAACCACCTCCTTGTCCTTGGAGATAGCACCTTTTCGATCCTTGGAGAAGTGCGAGAGAAAACATTGCGCCTTGTCTTCAACCTTCTTCTTGGCTCGTTCCATCTCCTCCTTTTCTTGCAGCAGGAGTTGCTCAAATAGATGACGATCCTCAGCCGATAGCTCATTAGCAGTCGGCCTTTGAATATTGTCAGGATCAACTTCACCTGGCTTTGGTAGATTCGATATGGTAGTAGATCCTTTTTTCTTGTTCCCCAGCGGAGTCGCCAAAAAGTATGTTGACACGAAAACGCGCCAAATACTAACACGCGCAGAAAAGCTCCTTGTAGCTTCTCTGACCAGACCGGTCAGACCGGTTCCCGCAGGGCAGCTGGAAGCTCGGCGAGAAAATCAATGAGCGTTCATCCAGGAGGGACCCCGTCAGGACGTGTGCACCTTGGGTTGTTCTAGGATCGGTCAGGCCACCTAGAACATCCTCAATCACCGTAGAGATGAAGGAAGAACAGCAATTAGGGTTTGGAGGAGGCTAGGTTTTGAAGAACATAAAGTAGATGCAAAAAGTAAAGACAAATAAAAGGTAAATTGTATTTGATCGATTGGATGATCCTCAATCGGCCGAATCCCTTTATATTTATAGGGAGGGTAGGTCTTATCCCGTGGGGAGAGTCCTATTACAACTCAAATCTACAAAAGAGTCCAAATCTACTAGGAGATAGGGATAACCGGTCTGACCGGTCCCCCAAACCGGTCTGACCGGTCCAGGCGCCAATCCTTCATCTTGAACCTCCATCGACTCTTGCGGTCCTCCTGAGCCTCCTAGCACCGAAATAATCGGTCATTCCAGAGAGTATGCTGCCTTCCTCGCATCTGGACCAATTGTTGCGGTCCTTAAACCTTCAGCACCGCAACTTCCTGGAGTGGACCGGTCAGACCGGTCAGGCACACCGGTCTGACCGGTCTGCCTTGACCTGTGCCAATTTTGGTCGTCAACAAACTCCAAGTTGGCCTTGCGGGATGGAGACCACCGAAAGGCCAGTAGGTCAGTGATGGCCCAAATGTCATTAGTTGTGAGCCGTTCATGTGAACGCAGCTTAGTGACAGTACGAGAGAGCAGGTCACCAGGGTACTGTGCCGTCATGATCCTCACCAGGTCGTCAGGGTCAGGGTGCCCTGCTCTGAGCGCAGCAACCCTCAAGGCAGCGTTGATCTTGCCACCGTCGGGGAGCAAGGGCCGCTGCGATTTGGGTGAGAAACGCTCGTGTTGGACAAACTTAATGGCCAGAGAGAGGTCGTAGTGGGCCGAGTGGAGGTAGCGCCTGGCCTGCACCTCGGTAAGGTACCGGAAGTATTGAGCCATGAAGCCGAGCAGACCATAGAGAGAGCCGTAGGCGATGTCCTGCCACCACGGCGGCCGGGGCAGGGGGTGTTTCGGGTCCAAGCAGAGCCGCTTGGAAAGCCTTCTGACAGCGTTGATGATAATGTTGTTGACGGGATCGGCGAGGCCGATGCAGTGGCCGCCTGAGCGGATGCAGTCGACGAGCTCCGGTACCTCGTCGATGGGCAGCATGCGCTCCGCCGCTAGGTAGTATCCCTCTATGGACTTCGCGTTCTTCTCGCCGCATCTGAGGGTGTCTTCGTGCCGAAGAGGGAACTTGTACGCCTCCCGGTGGTAACAAGTGAACCTCCCCTGGCGCCAGAGCCACTCCGTGCTGTGGTCAAAGGCATCGCCTTCGACGAGGGAAGAGGTTCTCGAGCCCTGTTCTGTGGGAGAAATTCCCACAGAGGTTGCCATGAGGAGGACGCCACGCTACGATTTGGGGATGGATCTTCGACACAATTTAGGATGGATCTTGAACGGGACCGATGGTGGATTCGTGGATTTCCGGTCGCCGGATCTATTAGGGTCTGCAGGTTGCCGTGGATTTAGGAATTTTTTGCTCGCCGGGTGGAAAAGGCTCGCTGGGGATTTGCGGTGTCCACCAGGGCTTCGGGTAAGCAGCAACCGCCAGGCCGTCCGGGGAAGATTTGGGCCTGATTTGGGCCTAGGGCTGCAGTTTTAGGCGTGGCTCAAAATAACCGAGTCCCTTCAAAATTTTGACCCAACCCATTCGGGGGCTCCTGTACAACAATATAAAATCTAATAAAAACAGTGCGCGGCCAATTTGGGTTGAGCGGTTTTGTCGTTGTTACCGTTCCGTTCTGAACGAAAAATTTATTAGCGCGCGCACGGCGCACCGTTTTATTTGTTCCATGTGCACGACTTTTTTAGTTCTCATGCACACAACCTTTTCTATTCCGCACGCATGACTTTTTTTTCCGCGTGTTTGTGCATTTGTTGTATCATTTTTGCGGACGACGTGGTTACAAGGGGGAAACTGACGAGTGGAAACTTCAAACTTGCAGTTTTTTTAAAAAAAACTGTCATTTCAATAGATAAATAGCAAAAAGTTAAATTTATAGTACACTAAAAGTATAATTTACAAAAATATCACCTATTTTTAAATACTAGAGAAATACAAAGTGTTGAAACAAGACTATATAACTAAGTTGCAAATCCTAAAACACTTTTATCATATTGTTTAGTTGTAAATCGGCGGCTACTCTTGAAATTTCTGTTCAACTTGCACCTTTCTACGAAGCTGAGGGGGAGGGGTGGATGACGGCGACCGGCGGAGTAGACGAGGGCGTGGCGGCGACGCTCCGAGGGAGAGCCGGCGCGACAGCCGGGGACGAGTGCAGCGCCGACTATGCCGCCGGAACGAAGCGAGGAGAGCCGAGACGAGGACAGGTGCGGTGCGAGTGAACAGTGACGCGGTAACCCTAGCTCCCCGGCTGGTTTTGTTGGTCACACAAGGCCGGGCCGAAATGCACAAGTCGGACTCAACAAAGGTGGCCGCGCGCGGAGACTGCATAGGCCAGGAACACGCCTTCCGTGTGTCCCATAGTGCATGCCGTACAGGCCATTTTGCACAACCGAAGCCTGCATAACCCCTATGCAGCCCACCAAACAGAGCTGGGCTGGCCTTGTGCACATCACCCCCTATCTAACTTCCGCGATCCAGATAGGTGCCCGGCCCCCACCGCATCGCGCAGTATGGGCCGGCCGTATCTACAAGTGGATTCGTAAATCGTAACCTAACTAGTCTCTCCGACGCACCTCCACCGCCACGGTGCCGTTCAGCAGGACGCCGTCCGTCAGACGGGACAGCGCCAAGGGGCGGGGCGAAAGCTTCAGCGGTGGGCTGATCCCCGACGAAGAACCGTGCCTGACATGAGCCGCGCCACCTCCGCTCTCCGCGCCCGCCGCCTCTGCTCCTCCACGGCGCCGGAGGCCTGGGACGGGCCGTTCTTCCGGCTGCAGAAGCAGCGGGGGCAGCATCTGCTCACCAACCCGCGCGTCCTCGACGACATCGTGCGCCGCGCCGCGATCCGCCCGGGCGACGCCGTCCTCGAGGTCGGCCCCGGCACGGGCAACCTCACCGCGCGCCTCCTCGCCTCCCCCGCGTCGCGCGTCGCCGCCGTCGAGATCGACCCGCGCATGGCCGCCGCCGTCGCCGCCCGCGCCAGCGACCTCGGCCTCGCGCACAAGCTCACGGTTCAGCCCTCAGCCCACCCGATCGATCGAATGCCTCGTGACGCAAACGCTGATCACATGACTGACGAGTCTTTAGTTCGTTTCGTTTTCTCCGTTGGCAGGTCACCACGGGCGACGCCATGAAGGTGGAGTTCCCGGAGTTCGACGTCTGCGTGTCCAACATCCCCTACGCGATATCCTCGCCGCTCACCGCGAAGCTGCTGTTCGGCCCCTACCGGTTCCGGACGGCGACGCTGCTGGTGCAGAAGGAGTTCGCGCGGCGGCTCGTGGGCGCGCCGGGCCACGGGGAGCACAACCACCTGGCAACCAACGTGCGCCTGGTCGCCGACGTGAGGGTGCTCATGGACGTGAGCAAGGCGGACTTCGTGCCCGTGCCCGGGGTGGACTCCTCCCTCGTCGAGATCCGGATGAAGGAGGTCCGGCCGACGGAGGTCGAGCCCGGGATCGGCCTCGACGAGTGGCTGGAGTTCACGCGCGTGTGCTTCCGACAGCACAAGCTCCAGAATCAGCACAAGAAGAGGAAGAGGAAAAGGAAGGAGGAGAAGACCCTAGGCACCATCTTCAAGCAGCAAGAGATGGCCATGGAGCTGTTGAGGCTGTCCGAAGGACGTGACAGCAATGCCATTAGCTGTGGCGGCACGCTCCATGACAAAGACGACGACGACGTAGATGATGGTGCGAAGGACGAAGATTGCTGTGAGGCAGCAGATGGTTTCAGCAAGGAAGAGGTCGTGGTGTTCAAGGAGAGGATTGCTGGAGCGTTGCAGTCCGCCGGGCTCCATAACGAGAGGCCGTCGAGGCTGTCCAACGACGACCTGCTGCGATTGCTCCGGCAGTTCATCAAACGTGGGGTGCGCTTCCATTAGACCACATTGTATCGCTGTGAGCCTGAGATCATGCCACACCTGAGACCTGACGCATATGGCTGCAGGTGAATACTTTTCAGGTCCGCTCAACGTTCATGCAGCGAACCGCATTTGCCTATAGGAGTACAACTAGGATTGTAGACAGATGGTGCGAAGTGCAGTCGACAAGATCAAATACGAATAAGCTTGAAGCCTCTCCATGCATGAAATAAGATCATAGACATAGTAGTAATGTAGTAGTATCGATTGTCTGGATTTGTTTCTAAGAAAATCGATTATATCTGAATAATTTGAATCAGATGGAGCTGCACACACGAACGGGCCGCGAGTAGCCACCCCGCCAGGCAGCCCAAGATCAAAGCCGCCCACCCCGCCAGGCAGCCCAAGACCGACGCGGCCCACCCCGGAATTTTTTTAAATTTTTTTACGATTTTTCAAAAACAACTGCTGGGTGGCAGATTTTGCAAATCTGTCACCCAACCGCCGTATCAAATGGCTACCGCCAAATGATACGGCGGTAAGCCGTTTGAACCGGCGTTTTATTAAACCGCTAAACCAACCGGCGGTTTCTTGATAAAACCGCCAAATGGTTTGGCGGTTAGACAAACCGCCAAATGAAACGGCGATAACTATTTTGAATTAAATTTTTTGTTGGTAAATTGTTTAATTGTTTAAAATTGTTATTTTCATTAGTATAATGGTTAAAAATTGTTTAAATAGGTTATTGATGATTTTTATTAACAGATATTTTATTTTTTGTTCTGACTGACTGCAACAAACACATCCCACGGATTCAATGGCCCTCCAATTAATTTTTTTAGGTAAATTGTTTAATTGTTTAAAATTGTTATTTTTATTATTATAATGGTTGAAAATTGTTTAAATTGGTTTTTATTTTTTATTAATAGATATTCTCTTTTAGGTAAATTGTTTAATTGTTTAAAATTGTTATTTTCATTATTATAATGGTTGACAATTGTTTAAATAGGTTATTGATTTTTTTAGTAATAGATATTCTATTTTTTGTAGGTAAATTATTTAATTATTTAAAATTGTTATTTTTATTATTATAATGGTTGAAAATTGTTTAAATAGGTTATTGATTTTTTTCTTAATAGATATTCTGTTTTTTCTTACTGACTCCAACAAACACATCCCACGGATTCAATGGCCCACACCATCTCCTTGCTGAGTGACTGCAACAAACACACCTCACGGATTCAATGGCCCACACCATGTCCTTCCTGAGTGACTGCAAAAACACACCACACGGATCCATTGGCCCACTGGCTGGGATGGGGTACTTGGTGGCCTATTAATATCACGTTCATTCGTCCCCTTCAACCCACATCACAAAAACCAAAATGGCTGACCAGAGTGGGAGTGGGTCTAGGTATTGGACGCAAGGTGGGTTCATGCATCTGCGCCGAGAGATGGAAGCCATGGAGGGAGCTCCGCGCAATGGTCCAGACAGATCAATCCTTGCTGCCAACCAGAGGCCAAAGGATGAGATTCCACCCGAGTGCTATTGTGGCATGAACAGCGGGATGGCTATCTCATTCGAAGAAGGCACATACGGGAGGAGGTACTAGTGTGGCCAGAGGATCCATGAGATAACAAACAGTTCGCAGGTAATGACCTCAAAGAATAAGAACTGATGATTGTTTGAAGTACTAACATTGTTATCATTTTTTTTACGAATTGACACAGGGAGGCAGAAGGACCACTACACCGGACGCCAGGGCATGTCACTTCACCGAATGGATCGACGACTCCATCAGCTGGAAGGACCAGATGCGCTGGGACGAGATGAAGATGAGAGCCGAGGAAGGACGACAGGCGGCACAAAGGGTTGAAGCTAACAGACTTGCCGGAGAGCAATTCAAGGAGGAGATTGAAGAAATTAGGAAGGAATTTCGTGAGAAGAGAGATTCACGAGGTCCCTGAAGTTATCTGTCAGGCTATCTAAATTCCCTAAGACATGTTAGGTTTAGGACGAGTCATGTTAATCATGTCGCGTCCCGTGCCAATGCAAAATGTAATAGATTGTGTAGGTCAAAGGTTAATGGCGCACCATGACCTTTTCTGTCATGCAATTTAAATTCAATGAAAGCCAAGGCAATTGAATGCAGTGATGTGTATTAAATTTTCTGTGCATTCGGTCTCACAATATTATGAACTTAAAAATAAGAACAATGCAGAGTCAAACACAATATTACGAGCTTAAAAATAATAATATTAAACCTCGAAGGACATTTAACTTGACTAAAGTGGCACTAAGATACATAGCTTGACCTTGCAATGGCATGTACGGCACACCTTTCTAACCTAAACATACGCCGTTACTAATCCTAACATGTCTTAGGGAAATTAAATTGACGCTTCGACGATGCGTCCAGTTCTACTGCTCGAAAGAGAAGAGAGATCCACCCGAGTGCTGCGAGGGAAAGTAGTACTTAGGGCGAGGCTCGGTCGGTGGCACTGGTGGTGGTGGTTGGCTACTGTTTAGGTGGCATGAGCACCGACAGTTGGGGTCATAACAAACTGGTGGCGCAAAGCTTGGTGCACTGCCCTCCTCAGAATCATCAGGAACGTCATCTTGAAGGAGCCTAGTGTTGTCCACCTCTTGCTGTAGCTCATCGATGACGAGGTGGAGGTAGGCGATGTACTCTTCATATGGCTGAATTGGTGGGGGATCCACCCACCTTGCGAATCCACAGCCGTCGGGAGCCAACGAGCTCTGAACGTTGTAGAAAAACGATTAGGATGACAAATGTGGATGGAAATATACAAATCTAGGGTTATGACTTACATATCCCCTAGGGCATCGCCAGAATCGTCGTCCGCCCTCCGAAGCTGAATGCTGAACCTGCACAACACAGTACTCACCGTGCATACATCTTGGCCACTGCACCGACTTTCTGCGCTCATAAGGTCGGAGGCTACGCTGCGGGCCGAAATCGCTCTTGGATTCGATTGGAAAATGTTCTGCAAACTCTGGAGTAAGTTCAGTATAGATGGTTGGCTCTAAGTCGTCGCCGGTTGCCATTTTGGTTTTTGTGATGTGGGTTGAAGGGGACGAATGAGCGCGATATTAATAGGCCACCAAGTACCCCACCCCAGCCAGTGGGCCAATGGATCCGTGTGGTGTGTTTTTGCAGTCACTCAGAAAGGACATGGTGTGGGCCATTGAATCCATGAGGTGTGTTTTTGCAGTCACTCAGGAAGGACATGGTGTGGGCCATTGAATCCGTGTGGTGTGTTTTTGCAGTCACTCAGGAAGGACATGGTGTGGGCCATTGAATCCGTGAGGTGTGTTTTTGCAGTCACTCAGGAAGGACATGGTGTGGGCCATTGAATCCGTGTGGTGTGTTTTTGCAGTCACTCAGGAAGGACATGGTGTGGGCCATTGAATCCGTGTGGTGTGTTTTTGCAGTCACTCAGGAAGGACATCGTTCAAATACAGCTTTGTTAGTAGATGGTGTTGATGAAAACTTGAACTCAAATGGAGCATCTGATACTTTTGATTCAGCCGATTCAGATTTTGAGAAATACATTGATTCTGGGGGAGAAGATGGCGAAGATACAGATATAAAAGGGCATTATGGGGAAGAATACAATAGACTTTTGAGAATTGCACTGCACGCACTTTGGATTCCACTGCCACCACTATCTGTTGTGTAAGATTCTATATAACTCAAACCAACAGAACACAAACACAAGTCCAGTACAGGGTGTGCTTCCTCTGAGTGACAGCAACAAACACATTCATGCGAGCCACAGATTCAATGGCCCACCACCTCTCCTTCCTCTGAGTGACAGGGGGGTGCAGGCTATAAGTGTAGGCCGGTGCGCTCTTTATATTGCACAAGTTTGATACACAACTCATCCATCCCACGACTCATCGTCAATATAGATCGTACCAATGTCATCGTGGAGAGATGACCCAAAAGGTGTGCCGACATGGGAAGAGCGGCCAAAATGCTACTGCGGGTTCCGATGCTGGTTGCAAGTCTATACTGATTCTTCAAACAAGTCCAAGTGGGGTGCTAGGTTCTTCAGATGTCCTGACATTGATCATGATTTCAAGGTTTGTTGCAATACTAATGCATGTTTTTGTTGTTAGTGTATCTAAATGACCAAACCGTCCACATGCAGGCTTGTAGTTTCTTCCAGTGGATCGACAAGAATGCTCTACCCAGTCAAGGAGTACCATCACCAATTGAGAGCAAAGAGCAGTACTCTGCTAGACTAGAACAAGCACGTGAGGCCGAACGTCTTTCTCGCCTTGAGAAAGACCTTGTTAAGTGTGAGGCGGCACTTAAGCTTAGAGAGGGAGAATTCCAAGGTCGGGAGTCTCGCCTGCGTCATCAAGAAGCGCAACATTTAGCTTCGGCAAGAGAGTTCTGGCAACGAAGTAACAGGATGAAGGAGGTGGAGCGTCAGGAGGCCGAAGCACGTGAAGCCGATCGTGAGCGCAACAGAGAGGCCGCACGCCGTGCAAAGGAAGCTGCACCAGAATCCAGCAGGAAGGGGAAATATCCCTGTTGTACTCAGTAGAGCGTTAGCTCCACACCCGGCAACCTACTTTCCCCTAAGGCATGTTTGTGCTAGTAACAGCAACTGATTATGTTTTCGGTGTGCTGCACATGCCATTGCAACTTCTATTAGATTGTTTAGGCTAAGGATGTGAGGTGTGTGTTCACCATATCGTTTATGTGATGTAATTTTTTATACATTGCAAATGAATGCCGGAGGTACTTAATTAAGAAAAACATGAGTACAAGAGACCCATTTGTTATCCATCAATCTGCTAGCTTCTTGGAAGTTTACTATAATCCATCCATCGTCATCTTTAAGGTTTTTGTTAACTGGAGGTATTCCCTGGCATATTTGCTATCAACGGTGAGCAAACATTTGAAAGAAATATGGCATGGTGCAAGATAAAACGATGTGCGAAAATATTATGATGGCATGAGTGTTTGGTCACTATCAGCAGAGCCACCATCCTGGTCTGTATAATCTCTGTTTTCCTCATCACCGGAGCTCAGGTCACTTAGGTACTTGGCATCATCCAGTCCTCCATATTTGTTATGCTCAGAATTGATGTCAGATCTTCCATTAGTTTTTCTTTTTTCCGATTTATACATTTTCTACTGAATTCAGGACCTAACCGCTGTGTGATTCGGCGGTTAGGTCCTGGCCGTCCCAGAAAAAATAGTTTTAAATAAAACCGCCGGTTCAAAAGGCGGTTCAGCTAACCGCCGTTTGATACGGCGGTTACAGATTCTTACCGTCGTATCATTTGGCGGTAGCCGCATGATACGGCGGTTGGGTGACAGATTTGCAAAATCTGCCACCCAGAAGTTGTTTTTGAAAAATCATAAAAAAAAATTAAAAAAAATCCCCACCCCGCCAGGCGGCCCAAGGTCGAAGCAGCCCAGGCAGCAGGCTGGCCCGGGTAGCGTGCTCATCACCCCTCGCGCGCGCCGCGGCGGCGTTTCCTCCGCTCACGGCTCTCGACAGCAGGAGGCCAGCCAGCAGATGACAGGACGAGCTCCTTCGCGCGTCACCGGCCACCGCGTTTTGCTACGAGGAATCCACCATCCGCGGCCGCGCAAGCAAACCACCAACTAAACAGCAGCAGTTCCCGCTGCGGCTGGCTTTGAGCTGACACAAATGAAGCGGGCCGTCTCCGCTCCCTGGGCCCGGCGCGCCGTCCGCCAAGCCTACTTCTACGCCACCACCACAGCCTCCTCCTCGCCTGAGGCGGCGGCGGCGGTGTCGGAGGCGTGGGACGGGCGCTTCCGTCTCCACAAGCCGCGCGGGCAGCACCTGCTTACCAACCCGCGCCTCCTCGACGCCATCGCGCGCCGCGCCGCGATCAGCCCGGGCGACGCCGTCCTCGAGGTCGGCCCCGGCACGGGGAACCTCACCTCGCGCCTCCTCGCCTCCCCCGCGTCGCGCGTCGCCGCCGTCGAGATCGACCCGCGCATGGTCGAGGCCGTCACCGCGCGCGCCGCCGCCCTCGGCCTCGAGGGCAAGCTCACGGTCCGTCTCCCTCCGCACGCACGCCAGTCGCTCGACCAAATGCCTCAGCGAGAGGAAACGCTGCGCTGACCCAGATCGATGACGGTTCTTTCTTCCTTTCTCCTCTACCGTTCGCAGGTGATCGCGGGCGACGCCGTTGAGGTGGAGTTCCCGGAGTTCGACGTCTGCGTGGCCAACATCCCCTACGGGATCTCCTCGCCGCTGATCGCCAAGCTGCTGTTCGGCGCCTACCGGTTCCGGACGGCGACGCTGCTGCTGCAGAAGGAGTTCGCGCGGCGGCTGGTGGCCACGCCGGGGGACGGGGAGTACAACCGCCTGGCGGCCAACGTACGCCTGGTCGCCGACGTGAAGCTGCTCATGGACGTGAGCAAGAGGGACTTCGTGCCCATGCCCCGGGTGGACTCCTCCCTCGTCGAGATCCGGCCGCGGGGAGTTGCACCAGGGGTCGACCTCGGCGAGTGGCTGGCGTTCACGCGCGCGTGCTTCGGGCAGAAGAACAAGACCCACCGCCGATGATTTGATGCTTGGGTGCTGATCAAGCTAGAGTGGCCATGGGTGAAGTTCATGAAGGGATTTGTGGAACGCATCAATCGGCTCCTAAGATGAAGTGGTTACTTAAAAGAGCTGCCTTCTATTGGCTTACTATGATGGCCAATTGTTTTCATTACTACAGAGGATGTGAAGAATGTCAGAAGTTTGGTAATATTCAGATGGTACCTGCTGCATTACTTCATCCTATTATTAAACCATGGCCTTTTCGTGGATGGGGATTGGATTTCATTGGAGAAATACATCCTTCTTCTTCAAAGGGACATCGCTTCGTGTTGGTTGCTACGGATTACTTCACTAAATGGACCGAAGCTGTTCCTCTCAAGAATATGACCCATAAGGAGGTAATTGAGTTTATTACTGAGCATATTATTCATAGATTCGGCATTCCACAAACTTTAACTACGGATCAAGGCACATCCTTTATGTCTAAAGAAGTGCGAGTTTTTGCCGATATGTATAAGATCAAATTGCTCAATTCATATCCATACTATGCTCAGCCAATGGTCAGGCCGAGTTTAGTAATAAGACTTTGCTTAAATTGATCAAGAAGAAGATAGAGAAAAATCCCCGAAGATGGCATGAAGTCTTGTCTGAAGCTTTATGGGCTCATCGCATATCTAGACACGGTGCTACCAAAGTCACTCCTTTTGAGCTTGTTAATGGTCAAGAGGCTGTTTTGCCCGTTGAGGTAAATCTGGACGCTTATAGACTTGCTAGACAAAATAAGCTTTCGATTGGTGAATATTCTGACTTGATGATGGACAACATTGACGAAGTGACCGATAAGCGTTTATAAGCTCTCAAGGAAATTGAGAAAGACAAGATCCGAGTTGCTAGAGCATACAACAAGAAGGTTAAAGAGAAGACTTTTCAGGTTGGTGATCTAGTATGGAAGACAATATTGCCACTTGGTATTAGAGATAATAAGTTTGGCAAGTGGTCTCCAAGTTGGGAAGGTCCATATCGAGTATTCAAGATCAATGGCGGAAATTCCTACATGGTGGAGACGCTGCAAGGAGGACGTTTGCCTAAAGCATTAAACGGGAGGTACTTGAAAAGGTACTATCCAAGTGTTTGGCAAGAGGCATGAAGTGGCATATGGCCGATATTTGGGTATCGCCCTTAGAAAAATATAATGGCCGATGAATTCTGTTAAAGCATCGCCCTCAGGTGACAACTTTGGTGCTGATGTGTTTTATGGTACGCAAGCTTTACCAAAAAACAGGGGGGCATATGTTGACAACCAAAATTGGCACAGGCCATGGCGAACCGGTCAGACCGGTTAGCCTGACCGGTCTGACCGGTCCGGGTCAGGAAGTTGCGGTGCTGGCGCATTGAAGACCGCAACAATCGGTCCTAGTTCGATGGAAGCGACATGGTCTCTGGAATGACCGACTGTTGCGGTGATAAGGGTTTTGGAGGACCGCAAGAACTGGTGCGAGAAGCAAAAGGATGACATGGCCTCTGGAATGATTGAATGTTGCGGTGCTTGAAGTTCAGGACGACCGTAACAGTTGGTGCGAGGAGCAAGATGAAGGATTGGCGCAAAAAGGAGACGTCCGACCCAGACCGGTCTGACCGGTGTGGGGGACCGGTCAGACCGGTTACCCTTTTGTAATCCGACTAGGACTCTTAGATTTGGGATTCTGAGATTGTTACGAGTTGTAACTTGGTTTCCTTGCGGGACAAGACCTACCCTCCCTATAAATATAAGGGGATTCGGCCGATTGAACACACAACAATCGAATCTATCAAATTTACTACTTTTACCTTTACTTTTTTGCATCTCCAAACCCTAGCTTTTCCAACCTCTACTTGCTGTTCTTTCTGCGTCTCCGCGACGTTTGAAGGCGTTCTAGGTGGCCTGCCGACCCTAGAACACCCCTGACCTCGTCCTCCCTGACGGATCCTTCCGGGAGGCGCGTTTAGGGTTTGCTCCCGGCTTCCCTGCAGGTAACCGGTCTGACCGGTCTGCGTAGAGGAGCTGCGAGTTTATCGTGTTACGTGCTGCACGATCTAGCGCTTTCGTGTGTTGACCTAATTCTGCGCCAACACTGCGAGTTTATCGTGTTACGTGCTGCACGATCTAGCGCTTTCGTGTGTTGACCTAATTCTGCGCCAACACCGGCAAACAGCTCTACGCCGTACCCGAACGTGGAGGATTACAAAGGACGGACAGGGCTATCACCACCTGCCGCCTACCTCTTCTAATCCGTGCGGCTACGAGGCAAACGAGGGCAGATATACGCCTAAGCACCACGCCTAAGGTAATATCAGCTATGCTAACCTTGATCAGAGATTAGAATACTTTATGAATAAAGCAACGAATCCACAAGCACAATAGAGAACTCAGTTTTCTATTACTCAGACTTAAATACTAGTTGAACCTCAGATACTTACTAAGTAGCTTGTATCCGTCGAGGTACAGGTGGAGGGTCGCCGACACACCGGGACTCCTCCAGACTCTCCCTCACTCTATCCCTATTTCTACTCTAGATATGAGGAGGGCTTCGCCTTGGATCTTCACTTCATCTCGATGATGCTAGCCCTGCCCCGAGTCCAGCTATTTATAGCTTGGAGAGGCGGTTTGGAGTCGGTTTGCAGAGGTTGAGGCGGTCCGGAGGTGGGCCCAGGTCGGCCGACTAAGGGGGATCGGCCGA
>CM014271.1:13410550-13435968 GCA_004135705.1 Alloteropsis semialata | reverse complement strand
AAAAACAAATCCTGGAAATTGATGTGGCTGATCCGACGAAAACAAAGGCCGATATGGTTAATCAGTTCTTTCAAATATGTATCTGATAGTTCTTCTTATAAATTGAATCGGCCTGATTATTGTTTCGTCTTGGGGGGCAAGATTCGAGTTTGCTTGTCCAATGGTATTACCCTAACACTTGGGTAAATTTATAAAGCCGATGCTACGCGTCAGGCTTGAAGCCGATGAAAAATCGTCTCAAGAAAAAATAAATAATAATAAGAGTCGGTGTAACATACATCACCTTAAGGATTATATACAACAAAAGAAGAGTATATTATATCATTAAGCCGCTCGACGGCGGAGCAGGCTATCAATGTATCAGACCACTTGGTGGGACAGACAAGTTTCAATGTTCAAGACTGCAGATATCTAACTATCAAATCAAGAGCAGTCTGACGAATTTTGTCAACATCGGCGATGATTTTGGCATCAGCTTCAGCATTCCCTTCTACAGGCTTGATTGATTTGTGAATTTCTTTGGCGGCCTTGATGTGGATCCTGTAGTCCTCTTCAGCCTTTGACTTCAAAGCCGGAATATCGTCAAGCTCTTTTGCCTTGGCCTGGATGCTTGATCGGACTTGGAGAAGTTCCTGCTCCAATTGTTGTTCTCTAGCTCGAAGATTCTCAAGCTCTGATTGGATGGAAGCAGGACGAGCCGATAATTCTTCGATCAGTTTAATTGACTCGTCAGCCTGGGCATGTTTTTTTTCCCTGGCCTTGATCAGATCCTGCTGGGAGGTCCGATTCTCGATTCGGCGATTAGCTTGCATTACTTGGAAGGAATGGCCTTCTATGTATGCCGCCGGAATCAATGCTTCCTCCAAGTCTGATGGGAGCTGACCTCGCAAAGTCTTGACAATTTCACGAATCGGCTCTACATCCTGGACGAGATTGACGATATTTTGATGAAGGAGTGCAGATATGTCGAGCAACTTTGCCTTCACGTCATCAGATAGCAAGCCTTGCCCAGAGCTGATCTCTTCCTCTTCGGTTTGCAGCCGATCAAAATCGACTGATATGGTCTGGCTGGTTTGAGGAGTATCTTGAGCCTGCAAAAGAAATAATTAGATATAATATCAAAAAGCTGATATGATTATATCGGGTTAGAAAGCTTACTTGTTTCCAGGCTAGTTCTTGCTCGGGTCCGATTGAAGGGTTGTTACTGCCCTGGATGTTTACTTGAGCAATCTCAAGATCCGTCAAGACATTCTGAATGATTTGCTAGAAAAGGAAGAATAAGAATAAGTTGGCTATCAATTATTAAAGAAATTGATCAATGATTACCGTTACTTCTGTAGAATCAGATGATCGGACCTGTGGAGGAGTTACTGGTTGATCTTCTTGAAGGCCCTGATCTATTTGTGCTTGTTCTGCTTGAGGTGGCAGGCTTGATTGACGAGGCGACCCAGTTATAGTCCTCTCAGATGAAGACGTATGGCCCGAGTGCTCCTGAACTGGGCTTGATTGCATCTGAATAGGGCTTGATGATTTTTGTGGGTCCGATTCTGGTGCTTCTTCGGCCGATGGGCTTGAAGACTTGGTCGGACTGGGCTGGCGTGCAGAAGATTCTCCGATGACCTGAATTTACAGAAAGGATTAATTTCAATAAAGAAAGAAATCAAGTTGATGAAGTTCTTGGACTTGCCAGAGCAGTCTTCGGGCGTTTGGAAATTTTAGAGGACGCCTACTTCTTCCTTTTCTTGCTGTCGCCGTATGCCGACAGAAGCTTGCCGATAGTGGGAGAGTCACAGCCGATCCACGGATCTGGCGAGATATTACTGTAGACAACTTGTCTCCCCGATCGAGTCATCGTTGGAGGGGAACGATCGACGTCCTGACAAAGAATTGTTCAACAGAATAAAGTTATGAAAAGGAGGGAAGCAAGTTCACAAATATTACCTCTGGTCTGCCCTTGAAAGTAGGCTGCAGCTTCCGGACATAAGTTTTGCAGGCGATGCAAAATAGGTGTTGACGCCATTCGGCCCACCATGTGTTGAAGGTCCGATGAGCCATGAGGCCGATTGCCCAGGTGTCAAGATTGGTTTGATCAAGGGGAGGCTCGAACTCCAAGAGGCGATCCCATTCTACACCAGTATCAACTTTTCCCCTTGGGAAGATCCGATCGGTTAAAACTAGATGAGGCGGGAGCTGTCCAATGCCAAACTGACGAGCGACCAGATTTGGATGGTAGTACTCGTAAGATGATTGTCCTGGTTTGCTCAGACTGAGGCCGATCGGAAGGAATTGAGCATTGATACAGGTTCGGAAGATAGCAAGGGCTTCTGTATCAGTCCCTACGATCATGCCGAATTTGAATTTGAAGGGCAACTCATATTCATCAGCATGATCGTATAAGAACCAAAGCATTTTGTCATCGGCAATACCTCTATAAAGAAGTGCGAAATACTTGGACGATTCCTTGCCTGATAACTTCTCAGCAGGGAAACCCATGGCAGCTTCACCAAGCGAAGTGCATCGGCGCCAGGTGATCTCTTCCGATTCAGGCCTGCTTTCTGGGAATTTGTTCCTTCGAAAATCTACTTTGACGGCCTTACTCAGATGTAGCATCAACCACATCTGAATGAACCACCATGGCCCGCCAAGGTTGGTGATGGGTGATCCGGTCCTCAGGCGCTTGGCGACTTGGTGAAGCAGATTGTATACTGCTCCTAGGAGATACTGGCCGAGGTTGATGACGTGATTACTTGCCAGTGATTCGGCCAAATATTGAAAATTGGCCGTCGGACCGAGAGTGGTACCGCAGAAGAAGAATCTGTCTAACCACATATTCAGAAAGGCCGCATGCTCGCGGTCAGTCACGGGTCCGGTCCGATGATGACTCTCCATATATCCTTTCCAGCCGCCACAGTTTTTGGTTTTGAAGTGGTGAGCTAATTTGACATTGAGTCTGAGAGGGCGCTTGTTGCTGGTAACGTTGAGGCCAAGGAGCATGACCACATCGAGCAATGTTGGGGTCATCGGACCATGACCAAAGATGAAGGCATTCATTGCATCGGACCAAAAATGTGATGCAGCAATCAGGAGGTTCTCATTTTTGGCAATAGGTCCGATACTGAGACCGATACATTGAGAGATGTCCGATCTGTCCCAGATTGCAGATTTGGAGGCCGACATTCTTAGATACCAGTCTTTCCATCCGGGGAGAACTGTCGGCCAGGAACGGAATGCATTCTTCCAATCTTCGATGTCAAATCCGGAAGTTTTGAACGGAATGCGCAGGGTTTCCAGATTGATGATCTCGGTCGGGTCCGGATCTCCCATTGGACCAAGAAAATAAACCCCATGAACACCGTCTACAGGGATTAGGGTTTGGGCACGAATGGCCTAGAAGAAGATTGCGAAATGAGGAAAAGTTTTAAAAGCCGAGTTTCAGAAGATGCGGAAAATAAAATCGGATTCAATGAAGTACCTCCGGGATTGAATGACGCGCTTCTCCTGCTGAGCCTGCGTGTGCCGAGGAAGAACTTGAGGCGAAGAAAGTTGATGAAGAAGGGGTTGAAGAGCTTGTTACTGCCGCCATTGTCGAGGTCATAACCGCCGCCATTGTTGAGGTCGTGACTGCAGCCATAGTAGAAGGCATAGCAGATGGAGAACCCGCTGGAGCAGATGCGGAGATGGAGCAGATGTAGAAGACTGGAGGGCGCCCATGGAGGATGATTGAGCCATTTGAAGCAGTTTTGATGTAGGTTTGAATGAATGTGAATGGCCGCTCGGGAGAGAGGAGGAAGAAGATGAGCAGTGTAAGTTCTCGGCAAGGAAGGAGAAGTGAACAGCGTGGCCGCCGGCGGTAATTTTATAAGGAGAAAACGGCTATGACCCGAGAATCGAGGAACGGCACAGTACAGGGATGAAAAGTTTCGGCACGAAAATCGGTGGAGGAGTTATGATGACAGATACGAATTTTGGAATAAAACATATTTTATCCCAAAATTGGGGGCATGTGTTGACACCAGATTTTCGCACCAGATATGCTGAGTCATGAGGTGACGTGGTAAGGCTGGTGGACCCATTGACTGGTCAAAGCCGAAGATGACAGAGAAGGAAGCCGATATGCAGAGGAGGTCCGATGAAACAGGAATCCGACCCGATGACGAGTATAAGAGGAAAGGCGCGTCGGCTGAGAAGGAAGTGTATCAGATGCAGGGACTATTTCCTTTTTGAAGGCATATTGAGAGTCCCATTCTATATTAGATTTAGTTTACTTTGTCCGCAAGCTAGTCTGGTCCGATCAGGACTCTCCATGACCAGGGTATAAATATGAACCCTCGTCCATTGTAAAAATTATTCTCACAATCAATACAACCCGGTTTCACGCCAAAAACCCTAGTAGTAGTTATCGACGAAGCTCATTGGTGGACGGGCTGCATCAGTTCTGATCTCCGGCTTACCAGTAAGTTAGTCAATTTATCGAACTAGTATAGGCTTTGAATTGAGGCGCATCGCCCTTTCTCGTTTATACTGTTCAACCGATTTATCTCTGGATAATCAAGATTGATATAGATTCCCTACGTTGGAGCTAGATCAATATTGATTATTCAACAGATTATTGTTTATTGGACTGCACTTTATGTCTAGATTCCCTACGTCGGAGCTAGATCATCAAGATTAGTCTAGATTCCCTACATCGGAGCTAGAGTAATCTTGGTTATTTAAAGGAAGTTTTTGCGGTTTGTTTGGAGTTGCTAGATTGGTTTAGATCTACGCCATGTGAATCAATTCTACTTCTTCAACGGCTTTGAGTATTGGTCTTGGTCCGATTTAAGCAATATTTATCTTACAGCATCGTTCTAGGTCCGATCCATGCTTTGTGGTTTAATCTGGTTGTTCTTTGAGTATTGCGCTGGTGTAGATTCCCTACGTCGGAGCTGGATCTTCGCAATACGATTAGATTGATCTTTGATTGTCATGCTTGGTCTAGATTCCCTACGTCGGAGCTAGATTCATCTTGATTAGTCAAAGGAAGCTTTGGTTATGCCTTATTGCTATTTGAATGTTAAGTGTGGTTTAGATTCCCTACGTCGGAGCTAGGTCTTGCTTGATTATTTGATAGCATATCTTAGAATCTGAATGACCCTGTTAATGTTTTATCTGCTTATTTGCTTAATCTGATTAACACCTGTGCGAGCATCTTGTTTAGTTGTCAGATTGGTAAGTTGAATTTGACTATCTAGCTATCTGATTTGATCATAGCTGGAGAAATCTAGATTCCCTACGTCGGAGCTAGATTTCTCTGAAAAAGCTATGGTCCGATTGGCTAGTTAGATGGTCCGATAAGATGAGTCAAACTGGCAACTAGGCAAGGTGGACAATGTATCGGCTTACACTTTGATTATTTGATATCTTGTTTAAAGACACAGCTGATCCATTACTTTACATATTGGCCCTGTTTTATGCTTTATTTTATTATTCAAAGGCTGATCTGTTATATCAATCAAGGCCCGATCCTGATTGGTCCGATTCGGTGTCTGATTGAGGTCCGATTACTCGGTCTGATTGACGTCATCAATAAAGTCCGATTTTGAGGTCCGATTGGTATCGGCCGACACGTGCCTGATTGGGTCTTGGCTAAAATTCGACGTTACTCCATCGTCTGAAATAGAGCCGGCACAATCAAAGAGTAATTTAACTATTTTATCTCCTTGTCAATTTCAGGTCAAATTGACTGGCACGCTGCGAACCTAAACTGGAGTGTGGGCTGGCACTGGAGTAAAGCAGATCTCCCTGGTCTTCGTGTGCTGCACGCAGAAGATACAACCGCCGATTTTTTGCGTCAACTGAAATATACAAATCCAGGGTTATGACTTACATATCCCCTAGGGCATCGCCAGAATCGTCGTCCGCCCTCCGAAGCTGAATGCTGAACCTGCACAACACAGTACTCACCGTGCATACATCTTGGCCACTGCACCGACTTTCTGCGCTCATAAGGTCGGAGGCTACGCTGCGGGCCGAAATCGCTCTTGGATTCGATTGGAAAATGTTCTGCAAACTCTGGAGGAAGTTCAGTATAGATGGTTGGCTCTAAGTCGTCGCCGGTTGCCATTTTGGTTTTTGTGATGTGGGTTGAAGGGGACGAATGAGCGCGATATTAATAGGCCACCAAGTACCCCACCCCAGCCAGTGGGCCAATGGATCCGTGTGGTGTGTTTTTGCAGTCACTCAGAAAGGACATGGTGTGGGCCATTGAATCCGTGAGGTGTGTTTTTGCAGTCACTCAGGAAGGACATGGTGTGGGCCATTGAATCCGTGTGGTGTGTTTTTGCAGTCACTCAGGAAGGACATGGTGTGGGCCATTGAATCCGTGAGGTGTGTTTTTGCAGTCACTCAGGAAGGACATGGTGTGGGCCATTGAATCCGTGTGGTGTGTTTTTGCAGTCACTCAGGAAGGACAAGGTGTGGGCCATTGAATCCGTGTGGTGTGTTTTTGCAGTCACTCAGGAAGGACATCGTTCAAATACAGCTTTGTTAGTAGATAGTGTTGATGAAAACTTGAACTCAAATGGAGCATCTGATACTTTTGATTCAGCCGATTCAGATTTTGAGGAATACATTGATTCTGGGGGAGAAGATGGCGAAGATACAGATATAAAAGGGCATTATGGGGAAGAATACAATTGACTTTTTAGAATTGCACTGCACGCACTTTGGATTCCACTGCCACCACTATCTGTTGTGTAAGATTCTATATAACTCAAACCAACAGAACACAAACACAAGTCCAGTACAGGGTGTGCTTCCTCTGAGTGACAGCAACAAACACATTCATGCGAGCCACAGGTTCAATGGCCCACCACCTCTCCTTCCTCTGAGTGACAGGGGGTGCAGGCTATAAGTGTAGGCCGGTGCGCTCTTTATATTGCACAAGTTTGATACACAACTCATCCATCCCACGACTCATCGTCAATATAGATCGTACCAATGTCATCGTGGAGAGATGACCCAAAAGGTGTGCCGACATGGGAAGAGCGGCCAAAATGCTACTGCGGGTTCCGATGCTGGTTGCAAGTCTGTACTGATTCTTCAAACAAGTCCAAGTGGGGTGCTAGGTTCTTCAGATGTCCTGACATTGATGTTGATTTCAAGATTTGTTGCGATGCTAATGCATGTTTTTGTTGTTAGTGTATCTAAATGACCAAGCCGTCCACATGCAGGCTTGTAGTTTCTTCCAGTGGATCGATAAGAATGCTCTACCCAGTCAAGGAGTACCATCACCAATTGAGAGCAAAGAGCAGTACTCTGCTAGACTAGAACAAGCACGTGAGGCCGAACGTCTTTCTCGCCTTGAGAAAGACCTTGTTAAGTGTGAGGCGGCACTTAAGCTTAGAGAGGGAGAATTCCAAGGTCGGGAGTCTCGCCTGCGTCATCAAGAAGCGCAACATTTAGCTTCGGCAAGAGAGTTCTGGCAACGAAGTAACAGGATGAAGGAGGTGGAGCGTCAGGAGGCCGAAGCACGTGAAGCCGATCGTGAGCGCAACAGAGAGGCCGCACGCCGTGCAAAGGAAGCTGCACCAGAATCCAGCAGGAAGGGGAAATATCCCCGTTGTACTCAGTAGAGCGTTAGCTCCACACCTGGCAACCTACTTTCCCCTAAGGCATGTTTGTTCTAGTAACAGCAACTGATTATGTTTTCGGTGTGCTGCACATGCCATTGCAACTTCTATTAGATTGTTTAGGCTAAGGATGTGAGGTGTGTGTTCACCATATCGTTTATGTGATGTAATTTTTTATACATTGCAAATGAATACCGGAGGTACTTAATTAAGAAAAACATGAGTACAAGAGACCCATTTGTTATCCATCAATCTGCTAGCTTCTTGGAAGTTTACTATAATCCATCCATCGTCATCTTTAAGGTTTTTGTTAACTGGAGGTATTCCCTGGCATATTTGCTATCAACGGTGAGCAAACATTTGAAAGAAATATGGCATGGTGCAAGATAAAACGATGTGCGGAAATATTATGATGGCATGAGTGTTTGGTCACTATCAGCAGAGCCACCATCCTGTTCTGTATAATCTCTGTTTTCCTCATCACCGGAGCTCAGGTCACTTAGGTACTTGGCATCATCCAGTCCTCCATATTTGTTATGCTCAGAATTGATGTCAGATCTTCTATTAGTTTTTCTTTTTTCTGATTTATACATTTTCTACTGAATTCAGGACCTAACCGCCATGTGATTCGGCGGTTAGGTCCTTGCCGTCCCAGAAAAAATAGTTTTAAATAAAACCGCCGGTTCAAAAGGCCGTTCAGCTAACCGCCGTTTGATACGGCGGTTACAAATTCTTACCGCCGTATCATTTGGCGGTAGCCGCATGATACGGCGGTTGGGTGACAGATTTGCAAAATCTGCCACCCAGGAGTTGTTTTTGAAAAATCATAAAAAAAAATTAAAAAAAATCCCCACCCCGCCAGGCGGCCCAAGGTCGAAGCAGCCCAGGCAGCAGGCTGGCCCGGGTAGCGTGCTCATCACCCCTCGCGCGCGCCGCGGCGGCGTTTCCTCCGCTCACGGCTCTCGACAGCAGGAGGCCAGCCAGCAGATGACAGGACGAGCTCCTTCGCCGCGTCACCGGCCACCGCGTTTTGCTACGAGGAATCCACCATCCGCGGCCGCGCAAGCAAACCACCAACTAAACAGCAGCAGTTCCCGCTGCGGCTGGCTTTGAGCTGACACAAATGAAGCGGGCCGTCTCCGCTCCCTGGGCCCGGCGCGCCGTCCGCCAAGCCTACTTCTACGCCACCACCACAGCCTCCTCCTCGCCTGAGGCGGCGGCGGCGGTGTCGGAGGCGTGGGACGGGCGCTTCCGTCTCCACAAGCCGCGCGGGCAGCACCTGCTCACCAACCCGCGCGTCCTCGACGCCATCGCGCGCCGCGCCGCGATCAGCCCGGGCGACGCCGTCCTCGAGGTCGGCCCCGGCACGGGGAACCTCACCTCGCGCCTCCTCGCCTCCCCCGCGTCGCGCGTCGCCGCCGTCGAGATCGACCCGCGCATGGTCGAGGCCGTCACCGCGCGCGCCGCCGCCCTCGGCCTCGAGGGCAAGCTCACGGTCCGTCTCCCTCCGCACGCACGCCAGTCGCTCGACCAAATGCCTCAGCGAGAGGAAACGCTGCGCTGACCCAGATGATGACGGTCCTTTCTTCCCTTCTCGGTTGGCAGGTGATCGCGGGCGACGCCGTGGAGGTAGAGTTCCCGGAGTTCGACGTCTGCGTGGCCAACATCCCCTACGGGATCTCCTCGCCGCTGATCGCCAAGCTGCTGTTCGGCGCCTACCGGTTCCGGACGGCGACGCTGCTGCTGCAGAAGGAGTTCGCGCGGCGGCTGGTGGCCACGCCGGGGGACGGGGAGTACAACCGCCTGGCGGCCAACGTACGCCTGGTCGCCGACGTGAAGCTGCTCATGGACGTGAGCAAGAGGGACTTCGTGCCCATGCCCCGGGTGGACTCCTCCCTCGTCGAGATCCGGCCGCGGGGAGTCGCACCAGGGGTCGACCTCGGCGAGTGGCTGGCGTTCACGCGCGCGTGCTTCGGGCAGAAGAACAAGACCCTCGGCGCCATCTTCAAGCAGAAGAGGATGGTCATGGAGCTGTTCAACCGGTCGCAGGGAGCGGAGGGACGTGACTGCGATGCCGGTCGCATCGCCCTCCATGCGCTCGACGACGGCAGTGATGAGGATTGTCGTGGAAAAGGAGACGATGGCAGCAACAGAGCGCTTTGTTGCAGCGAGGAAGAGGTGGCGGCGTTCAAGGAGAGGATCGCCGGAGCATTGCAGTGCGCCGAGCTCGCCACCAAGAGACCGTCGAAGCTGTCGAACGACGAACTGGTGCTGTTGCTCCGGCTGTTCAACGAGCGCGGGGTGCGGTTCCGGTAGAGCACAGCCTGCGTCCCTCGGCGGCGAATGGTTTCGCGCAGAGGTTTGTGTCGCTGAGGCCACGCCACGCCTGGTGCGATGTAATGGCTGGTTGCCAGTTCCCAGCATATCGACGTCATTGTAGACGCAGAGCTACTTCTGTGTCGTATACAGTACTCAATCTTATCCATGCCCTGTTCAATGAATTACGCTGAGGTGAACTTTGGCAGTTTTGATGCCATGCATTTCTGATGATATTTGAAACTGAAAGTTACAATTTCAAAAAACTGGAAATTGGCCAATCAGGCAACCATCCTTCTCCCAAGAAGCTTTTGCTGAAAGACCATATGAGCAGAGCCAGAGGTAATGTTTCCCGTTACTATAAGGTATGGAAAAGGCAATTCTAGGCTCCACCGGATATGTTTTTTTATACCCCCATTTTATGCAGACGAATAGCTTATCCCCCAAGAAATCAAAACTTAAAGCATGGAGAATACAGAGACTGATAACTAATATAAGTATCTAACACTTCAAACTGGCCTTTTTATCGCCTCAATGTCAATGACAGTAATTGTAGATTCTAGCCACCACCGGATCAGCAAACCCATCAAACGTCATCGCCTCAATGTCAATGACAGTAATTGTAGATTCTAGCCACCACCGGATCAGCAAACCCATCTAGAACGTCAAAATGAGGAAAAGTGATGTAAAGGCAAAGTGCTTTCAGATGCGGAGAACACTTAAACAAGATGGGCCTTCTCAGCTCTTCTCATGCCATCATCTCATATTCTCAGCAAGACAGCACCTCATCAGGCCGTTTACCTAAACAGACAGCAACTTCTCCATTGGAGCTCAATACGACTTCAATGTTTGACAAGGCTCTGGAAAATAAGAAGTCCTTTTACATCGTAAAGATTGGATGTAGTTTTTCAAAACCTTGCAGAGTTTTCATATTGTCTGCATCTTCCACTGAATCGTGCCTTTCATAAAATGGCAGCTGATTCTGAATAGCCTCACTAAACTATCCCGAACCCTTCTAGAGTAGTATTTAGAGTGAAACATATAGGACAAAGGCTTTGATGGTACCAGGATCACTAGTTCAGTTCACACACTAAATTGCAAACTGATCTTCCTAGACAATGAAATTACAAATTACATTGAGCACTGTACTAGGAATTGCAAATCGCATTGAACAGCTAAAAAATGACTGCTGATAGCTTCAATTCAGCTCCAATTTAGCACCAGAGTTCATCTGAGAGCAAAATTCTTATCAAGGACCCTCGTCACAGCTCCACATTTTATTGGGTTGATACACACCAAATTATACAATTTTACAGGCTAAAATGCTAACCACTTGCGAGTAAAACCTAGCCATGGAAAAAAAATAAGAGAAAAGCAAAGAAAAAAAGGTGCAAAGAAAAAAGTGATAAGAAAGTTTTTTAGTCCTATACGCTCCACCACAAAGTCCTTATCGTCATCCATTCCTGACTGACCAGTGACAGAGTGAGGAGCTCACCTCACCCCGACGACGGCGAGGATGGGAACGCGTCCTTGACGGCAGAGGCGGCGGTGAGGTAGTTGAGCGTGTTGCGCAGCGTGTCCCGCTCCCTGCGCAGCCTGGCGGCGGTGTCCTCGAGCTCGAGCAGCGCCTGCTGCTCCCGGGGCGCGCCCTCGAAGGTGTTGCCGACGTAGAAGGAGAATGGGGAAGAGTCCCCTGCGCAGGTCGCCCACCTCCTTCTCGGGCTTGCCGTTGAGGCGGTTGGCTATGCGTATGACGTCCCGCATGAGGGCCTCGACGTCGGCGGCGAGCGCCTCAGCGTCCTCCCCGGGGGCCGGGGTCTCGGCGGGCGGGCGGTCCTCGAGCCACTGCACGGCGGCGACGAGGTAGGGCTTGGTGCGCACGACGCGGGCGACGCGGAACCGCTGCTGGCCCTTGCAGATGAGGAAGAAGCGGTCGTCGGCGAGGCGCTCGTGCTTGACGACCTCGCCGACGCACCCCACCTCCGCGGCCGAGCCGCCGGAGCCGGCGAAGACGACGCCGAAGCGGAGGTCCGTCTGCAGCACCGTGTGCATCATGATGCGGTAGCGGAACTCGAAGATGTGCAGCGCGTGGGTGGCGTCCGGGAAGAGCACGAGCGGGAGCGGGAACAGCGGGAGCTCCACCAGCCCGTCGTCGGACTCAGGGGGGTACGGCTCCGGCAGCGACGGCCCGGGCCCGGACCCGGACGCGCCCGCCGCCGTGGCGAGGCGGCCGCGGCCCCGGCGGGAGGCGGGGGCATGGATGCGGGGGGCTCGAGGGAATGCGCGGGAGGGGGAGGCGGCGGCGGCGAGGCGGGGGTTGGGGTGAGGGGAGTGGAGGATTTGGGGGAGGAGAGCCATTGGGACGGGAGCTTTTCCCCTTTCCCCGGCGGCCGAGGAATGGGGAAATGCTTGTGTGGATTTGGGGGCGCTTTTGCCTTTCTGGTGGGTGAATTTCTCTGGGTTTTGGGCGAGGAGGGCCAGGGGAAACTCTGTGATTTGATTTCTCTCTCTGATTTTTTCCTTTTCGGCTAGGAAGGATTTTGCTGTGGAGGATTGGGGAAGAAGAGGGTGTGGGGCCCGCAGGAAGGGAACGGGATAAATAATATGATGGCGTGGAAGAGAACACGTGGGGGCTTATCCGCCTTATATACACATGCAACGTAGGTACGGGTGTGACTTTGTGAGGGGCTTGTGGCGAGGTTTAAGTGGAATTTTTTTATTTTTTAATTTTATTTTTTTACGATTTTTCGAAAACAACGTATGGGTGACAGATTTTGCAAATCTGTCATCCAACCGCCAAATAAAACGACGACAGCCGTATGATACGGCGACAGGAACTGAAACAAATCAAACGGCGGTACGAGAAACCGCCAAATGAATATTGTGTGGATTATTTGAACATGAAGATGATTTCAAATGAAAAAAGTTTGAACTACAAAGTTGTAGATCTCGTCGAGATCTACAATTTTCGTATAAATTTTAGCTCCATTCAAATTCATATAAAAAAGTTATGATTTTTTTGACAGATGAGCGAGGAACGGGCGGCAGCTGCTACAGTACTGAGCGGATACTGTAGCAACAAATTCGGCGGTTTTGTTGCTACAGTATCGCGGTACTATAGCAACCGTCATTTCATTTGGCGGTTTTTCTTACCGCCGTTTGATTTGGCGGTTTCAGTTCCTGTCGCCGTACCATACGGCTGTTGCCGTTTCATTTGGCGTTCGCCTATGCGTTGTTTTTGAAAAATCGTAAAAAAATAAAAATAAAAAATTCGTTTAAGTGGCTGCTACAATGGGCCATCTGGCATGTTTGGAGAGCGGCTTTGGGCCCAGGTAAGCGGATAGCGCAGTCTCGCAAGGGTTGTGCTTTTGGGCTGGCCCGATGAGTTGAGAACCGGGCAACAGTCTTATTGGGCTCTTCCAATGAGGACTGCATGCCCTAACGCTCTCTCAGGAAAAAAAAAGGATTGAGTTGGTCTCAAAAAGAAAAAGAAAAATGGATTGAGTTCCTTAGAAAATATTGCAAGGATTGTTATGAATTAAACTCCTGCGTATTGAGCGGACCAGAAATTTATATAGCACTAACATACAATGGGCATATTTGAGAGCTGAGTTTGACTTAAAAAAATTGAGGTCAGAGATAGGAAAAGCGAGAAAGAAAGGTATAGTTGTTCAGGCAAATGCTTGTTCATTCTTCTTCATTTGTATATGTCTTCAAATCAAATTTTGAAATAAAGGGAAAATCCTAAATCGGACAACAGTAAGGCACCTTGTCGGTGAGAAGATGGAGCGCGACAAGGATTAGTACTTCAAGGTGAACTCGGTTGGTTGATCTGAATCTTAGCGCTCTGCATGGATTGGGCCATGGAATTATACAGATGCTGCAAAATCTTCAGTCCATTTTGATCCGTGGTTTGCTTTTGGTGGGAACTGAAATGTTATATATTTTTTTCATGTTTACCCTGATATTTTACTACTAACACTTGCTAAATTTTTATACAAAACCGCTGGTATCATTGTTGCTTTTAGACTAGTCGAGTCTATACCTTTGAGAGTACGGCAAAATCCTCAGCTCCGCTTGTTACCTTATGCTAGCTAACTGCTTTGCTTGTTCTTTTGCTACCCTATGCCAAGATCTGCTGCCTGACTGGCTGTCTATAGCGTTGAGGTATAGGTCATTAGTATATAGTGTGAGTTATGATTAAAAAAAAATTCGACTAGTGGGGAAAAACCTCCGTAAAAGCATTGTGATTAAGGTAGAAGACAACGTCGATCACGGATCAAGGAAACCCGCGGCACCTCGGTTTTTGCCGGTGAGGGGTTCAGCCCCATAAAAATTCGCTGCCACTAGGATTAAAACCCAGACCTGCGGGGTGCTACTCACATGCTCTAACGACCAGACTAGAGGCTGCTGGGTGCTACTCACTGTAAAGTTCAAATCACAGCCAGGCATGAATGGAAAAGAACTGCCAAAACTGATTTTCTTATTTGATTTTACTCTTACAATCCTCTGACAGACTCACCACTAGCTGTAAGTACACACAAATAACCTCCACCTTTGCCCTACACCGCCGGATTTCAGGCTTCAGGTTTACCTGCAATAATTTGCAGTTACAAAAGTTAGAGATGCAGCATCTGCATCTGGTGTATTTCTGAACCCCTCCCTCTTTTTCCTATCATCCCCAATTCCCTCTCTCCGATACTTCCTCCCTCTCTAAGTACAATGCTAGAGCGGACCACCGCCATTCAGACAGACAGACAGAGAACGATGGTTCTCGCTCACAGGCGGCCTCTCATCTGAGGCTGTTGACGAAGGCGAGGAGCGAGTCGACGTCCCTCTTCTCGGACGGGTACTTGATGGGCCTGGCGGTGCGGCTCGGGAACAGGAGCACGGTGGGGAAGCTCTGCAGCTGCAGCTCCGCTTGCGCGAACGGCTTCTGCTCGCCATCGGCACGGAACTTGGCCACCTTCACGCCGGACCCCGCAAGCTTCTCGGCCAGCTCCACGTAGGAGGCCTCCATGGCCTGGCAGAAGGGGCACCAGGGCGCGTACAGCACCACGAGCCACGGCTCCGCGCGGTTCTCCAGGCGCAGAAGGTTCTCGATCCCGGCGCGGGTGAGCGACACCACGGCGGGGCTCTCGAAGATGTCCGGGGCGCCCGCCGAGCCGTTGCCGTTGGCGGACTTGGGCGCCGCCGCCTGTCCCTCCTTCTCGATGTTGCCCTTGTGCAGGCCGCACTCCTTGGCCTTGGCGTCCTCCCACCACCACCGGCCTTCACGCTCGTGCTGCCCCGGCAGGACCGGCCTGGTGCACGGCTCGCAGCCGATGGACACGTATCCCTGAAGAACACAGTTGAACGAGATTGTCAGTAACCTGCACTTCTAAAAGAGTTGATCGTAGCACAATGGAAGCCGAGCTGCAACTGCAATGCTGAACTTACTTGAGCATGCAGGGTGTTGACAGGGACATCCATGGTCCTCAGGAAAGTCCAGATGTCCTTGCCGTCCACATTGGCCACGGGGTTCCACTTGATCAAGCTGCCAGCTCCACCGTCCAGGCCTTCAAAGGAAGGATCAACCTGCATTGGCACCAATTGCACAATCAGCATCAGAAATCGAACTCGATATGAACACGGATTCAATTGCTTGAATATCGAATACGGAATGCAAGATCCAAGAGGAGTGTATACCTGAACAAGGGGGATGCTGGCCCTGGTGCCGGGGGACTGGTCCTTCCTCTGGCCGGTGATCCATGCCCTGAGGCCCTTGAGCGCCCTACGCAGCGGCCGGACCTTGCGCACCCGGCAGCACTCCTGGTGGCCGTCCTCGTAGAAGGAGAAGAGGCCCTTGGTCCGCACCAGCTCCTGCACCTCGCCGGAGTCCGGGAACATGTACTCGATGCGGATGCCATAGTGCTTCTCCACCTTGTCGAAGAACTGGTACGTCTCCGGGTTCAGGCGCCCCGTGTCCAGGCTGAACACCCGGAACGGACGCCCCGTCAGCTTCGCGTACTCGATCAGCGCCACGTCCTCCGCACCACTGCAAGACACGAGACGACGAGAGCCATTGGCGTTAGCGATCAATTCAGAATTCAGGTGCTTGCTTTTGCTGATGTGATCGTGGGTGAGGGCGCGTGAGGCTATCTATCCAATTGATACGCGTGACGCCTCTGAGACACACATCCGCGTCATGGCTGTAAAGATCAGCGTCCTAGAAAATGTGGTTGTTGCCTACACGACGAGTTCAGCTTCAGCATGCGTATTTTGTCTTCTGCTCTTGGAGGCTGCACTAAAACAGAGAGCAGCATACATAATACATTGTCCATGTTGTCCCTAGCTTTATCGAAGTGTTTTATTAGAACCAACCCCGTGTTTTATTAGAACCAACCCCGTGTTTTAATTAGGTGCAGTAGATTCGTCGCACAAAGTTGCACTCATCTGTGAAAAGGTTTTGCAAATAAACTTCGTTTAGAGCTTCATACGGCGACAGTAATCCGGATCAATTTTTTGATCCGGCCAAACGAACACGGCCAAGGAATCTATCCCACTATCGATTTTGGACGCCATGGCTTTCCACTTTCCTGGCTCCGTTTGAGAGTCAAAAAAATACAACACGTTTGTCCGGTTGCGCGTGGGTGGTGGGCCATGGTTCTAGCTCCGGTCGAGAACACAATTCAGCGCTAGGTTCAGTGAACCAGGACGCCTCCCAAGCTTGGCTCGCTCATCCATATACATTGGCACGTGCGGTGCAACAAACGGGCTTCGCTACCGCTACCGTTCTAAAACCCGATTCGATTTAAGCATTGAGGACCCAAAGCACCTTTTGAATTTTGACTACGAATCTATGATCATCTATTTAGTAGTAATATGAGCTCCATACAGTTTCAGAGGCAGACAGGTGGGACCCATAGCCCAGTGGCCCCTGTGGCCGGCGAAATGGTGGAGCATACCTACCAGGAATCTCCACCACCACACGTTCGGAAGATTCCGCGATGCCGCGAGCATTAGCGGATGCAGCTCCCCGCGCCTAAACCCAGTCTACCAAGGGCCAACGCTAACGGGCACACGGGAGATGCCATGAGGATCCAAACCCGTCTAAGGAGCACGAGACTACGAGAGAGGGCATTCTGCTTCTGCTCACCTGAAGGCGATGGCGATCTCGGATCCGAACATGGCCAGCGCCCGATCCATGACCTCCAGCGGCGACGCGCCCTCCAGCTCACGCGCCAGGGCCTCGTAGTCCACCGCGGCGTGGGCCGCCGCCACCTCGTCGGCCACGGGCGCCGCCGGCGCTGCCGAGGCCGCGGAGGCCGACACCGGCTGCCTCCCCTGCTCCGCCGCGCGCAGCGGGCGCACCGCCCGAGCGCGCTGGCCCCGCGCCGCCGCGGCCGGAGCCACGGCGACGTGCTGCCTCACGGCTCCAATCCTCGCGGCTGCAAGGCCAGAAGAGAGACAGATTTTCAGAGCAATTCAAAACTGCCGCTCCAAATGCAGATGAATTCCGACACGGAGCCGTGCATTTCGCGTGCAGAAACATCACAGGACGCTCAAACCAATCGCGGAATCTCAAATTCAAGCTACGGAAGCATCAGGTTCATAAACTGATGAACTTTAGCTAAACCATCGAATTGGAGCAATACAAATTCTGAAAATCGACGGAATTAAGCCTCACCTTTGACATCGCGGAGGGCGGCGGGGTGCGACGAGACGGAAGCGGTGGCGGAAGCCATGGAAGCTCTCTGGGGCTTTTGAAAAGAAATTCGGAGCTAGTAATATTTCTCGCGAGCGATTGTGTTTTTGACTCCTGCGTTTTTTCTGTGGCGTGGGGTGGCAACGGGCGGATGGCTTACATATAGCGCAAGCGGGAGGCTGGGTTCATCGCACCTGGACGGAATTCGGGAGCGGCGAGCCTCAGGGGACACGTGGCGGCGTATGGTTGGCTGGCCGCACGGGAGGCTGTCCCTGGCCGATCGAAGCAGTGGCGTCACTTCTGCGCCGGGAACGCGAGACGGCCCGGGCCTCTGCCGAGTGGGCGCCGCATGGCAGTTGGTCGTGGAGTGGGGGCCATGAGCTGGCTGGGTGTGTGGCTGCCTCACGTTCGTTGCCACCACACCACGAGGAGTGTACCTGTAGTAGATTGATTGGAGAAGGAAATAGATGGTTTTGTTTTAGGTTGCCGGATGGCAAACAGGTACAGCGAGGTAACAAGGCCAAAAATTACTCCTCTTAACGATGTACAGCACTCCGTAGGCAAACCGGGGAGCAACTGATATTTGATAACTATAAGGCATTGTGTGAAGCGAGCTAAAGTCATACATACTAATATCTGTGTAGTTATAAAATACTGCTACAACAACACGTTTGTAGCACGATGAGTCCCGAGTGGCTCCTTGAGCCACCCCCCACGCCGGCAGCCCGGGTTCGATGGGGCTGGCACCGGGAGGCACCTTTGCAGCCTTCCCTGTGAAAAAAAAAATGTTTGTAATCACCTTCATATTTTTTTCATGGGTTAGCATGCCTAAGAGCCTAAAGTATGGATCATATTTCTTATTGAAAAACATGAAGGTGCGGTTACGTCAATGTTTTTTTTATCAAATTTGATAGTGGTGCCTCCCCTGCTTTGCGGTTGCCAAGGTAATGCAAATACCGTGTTGAAGAGGTGGCTTCTTGATCAAGATCTCGCGGAGGCAAGTTCTCAAAGAATAACGTCCAAGGGGTGGTGGCATGGTTTTTGAATCAATCTACTACTACAGACACACTAGAGTTGGTCGTAGTTGTAACACTACTATATAGGTAATACAATACCTACTATATTGGTAATACAGTAGTCTCAGTATCTTAACGACAAAGTTCATCATATCACCGAATTCAAAAATGTTCGTCATATCAAAACAACATTTGCCCATAAAAAGGAACAAACTAATATTTGTGTCTTTGCCCAATCCTCGTTGCTTTCAATACGGCAAGAGGGGTTTTCTCCGTCCCGGTTTCCCACAGGTTTTCCGGATGTTCCATGGTGTCACATATTACAGCTCAGTACCTCAAAACTTATTCCAAAATATACTTTCAAGCCACACCGCACAGCCAGTGGATTCGCCGCACAAGAGATCCCACACGCATCACCTGCTCGCCGCCGCCGCACTTTTACGTACGGTCTGACGCCAACGAGGTCACTGTCCCACTGGATCCCGCCACGACTCTCCCGGACCCCTGTCGTCAGTGCCGTCACGCACGCTCGCAAATGCAAGCAGAAATTACAAACCACCGTGCCACGTCAGGTCACGCACTAATAATCGCCCGAAGCCGACGGGAAGATTCTTGCGGTTGCGCTTGGGCCGCCGGCCTCGCCCTGGCCGCCGCGCAAACCTCCCTTTCCGGAGTTGACGTGGACCGGCCGGCTCGCCGCTCGCCGCTCGCCGCTCGCCGGGGAAGAATCACTGTGGGTGTCGCGAAAGTTGACAGCGCCACACGATTCCGATTGGCAGGGAGGCAGCAAAGGTGTGGTGCGCAGCGGCGATAAGGAGGAATAAATTATTGATGGAACCTGGCTGTTTCTTTGGGTTGGCTCCTGATTGGTGTCTGGGGGCAGCTAAGCTGGGGGGATCTTTGATCTTGGGGGGTCAAAAGCTCTGGTGTCCTTTTCCACAAGGGTCACTTTTGGAGTGGCAAAAATTATAGGTGGTGGAGATTGTATTTGCTAGTGGCTGCGTTTGTGTTTTGCGTAGCTTTCATGACGATCAAGAACGGGAGATCGAGAATTGGAGAATAGCTAGAATGGCAACGAAGTTTGGTGGTAGTAGTACTAATATTCTTTGTCCTTCAAGTTTTTGTTTGGAATTTGGATGCAAGATTCGACAGATTCCAGATCGCGTGTTTCTTTCTTTTCCCCTTCTATTTTCTGCATAAGTTCTTGATAGTCATCAGTGTATACATGTTAGAGAAATTAAAGCAATGGGAATAGCGATTTTTATACAAACAAGTAGCTCAAAGTAAGTGATCAATTGTACATGATCAAACACACATGAAGATGCGATGCAAAGTGAAAAACTATGAATGCGGATGAGAAAAATAATATAGAGTGATTAATAACTAAAGCCATATCTCAACAAACAAAGATAAGCGCATATCAATATGGGCTCTTTATTAAAAATATTTAACAAATGATTGAAACACAAGTTAAACAAATTTTATTATTAACTATGGCACCTATTTTTTCATGAATTTCTAATACTTGTGCCTCTCAAAGTTATTAGTCTGTGTACGAGTACGGGTTGATTGAGCAGTGACATATCATTGTTAATAATTATAAGTCTAGACTAAAAATGGATGGGCAACTAATGTGAGTTTGCAACCGGTCGAAATTGCACAAGGCAAAGCGACATCCACTCTCCCAGTGAAACATGAAGCAACCTAAAGCTATACCCACCACTGCCACACCACATAAGGGCATGTTTGGAGCCCAATTGCTAAAAATTAGCACCTTGTTTAGGTGCCAATTAGATAAATTAAATATGTGCTAATTTTAAAACAAATTGCATAAATCATGTCTAATTGATGAGTAGAATCTATTAGTCTTAATTAAGTCTTAATTAGCCCATATTTATTGTAGTATTATATGGGCTAATTAAGACTTAACCAATATATTTTCAGAGTCTGATGCGGTTAGATACGCCATTTGAATTTCTACATGCAATACGCAGCATATAGGTACTAAGGAAATTTTAGGAATAATAAGTTAATTGTCTTTTATTTCCCATCAGATTAATCTTCTTCAACAATTGGTTAGATCATAACGCGTAGATTATTTATAGACATTGCAAAAGAATTAATAAAATCGGTGTTTCTTACAGTACTGTATTTGTCCTCTCTCTCCCTGTGGATATTCTTACTACAACTTGGGTATAGTGTTCCCAATCACGTTCATATGTGATGGGGACTTCCCCAACCGCCAGCATGTATCTTGTTGCCTTGCACAGCAGTTTCTGTCTTCCTGAATTCGTCTCCGTGTGGTGCTCGCTTGCTCTTTTGGTTAGTGGTTACAGTTCTTTTCTGAAGTTTTGAGTGGCTAGTGGCTAGTGGCTACACGCCGGTCGGCCGTACGCGGTACGCCCCCACGGCTACTTACTTTGATCGCCTACCGTCCATGCATTTCATCTTGCAATCAGCCATGAATGAGTGAAAAAGATGCGGATCAAGCTCTGTATCAGTCTGGCAAGAGAACAAGACGTGGCAAACAGGAGCTGCTTCCGACTCAGCAACACGCAGATTTATGTGGTCTTTGTATGGCGAGGTTCCTTGTCCTGATGTGGATTCAAGCTTCGACGCTTCGTGCCATGGAAACATGGGTCATGTAGCGGAAGAAACATGGGTCATGCAGCGGAAAGCTGTGGGCTTAGCCGCTTGATCATCTGAAGTGTCATTTTTTTCTCTCCATGTCAACGGTCAATAATCTTGCAAGTCTAGATGGATGTTCTTAAGATTGTCCAGATTGATTAGATGGCCAAATCATGGTGATATCTGACCGACTGACCCTTAATTGCCTCCACAAAGAGAAAAAGGAAGACTCTGAGGGGGTGTTTACTTCCCCATCCATTCTGCAGAATGTCCACATTTTGCAAAATACGCGTTTTCCAATGCACTTTTTTCTCTCTGTGCACGCGGCCCAATGCAGCTCATTTTGCATTCTATTTTGATTCTGCCAAACTAAGGCCCTGTTTAGTTCGCTCGATTCGATCGAATTCGCGCTCTGTTTTACACATTGAACAACGTGTCCTCTCTCTGCTTTTTCGATTCCCAATGTATTTTTCTACAGTACATTCGATCGAATTCGCGCGAAGGCCTAAACACCGCCTGATGAAGGTAACATACATCCCCACCAGTCAATGTCATTTGACACTTGCTTGGCTAATGGCTAGGCTGCTACTATTTCGTGGACGGGTGGCTGTTACCCTGCTTTGATATGGACCGTATGCACAGTACAAAACTGTTTCACTAGGGATCTGGAGGAGTGTGGACAACACACACCACAAGAAACAGATCCCCGAATCCTTTTCCGCGCTGTCGTGTGGACCTTGGCGGCAAGCATCTCGTCAATTGTGGCCCGTGTGGTTCTCCTTCAAAGGACTACTAGCTTGCAGGCTGCTGCACCTGCACGCAGGCAGGTCGTAGCGGGGCGATTGTTCTTTTTGTTCGTTGCAATTCAATGCTGATGTACAACCACGAAGAGATATGGCCGCGTTTGGTTGCAATTTTTTTTCCCTCAAGGAATCTTGCATGCATGAAGTACTAAATGAAGTCTATTTACAAAACCTTTTCACAGATGAGTGCAACTTTGTGCGATGAATCTAACGAGACTAATTAATCTATGATTTGCTACAGTAATGCTACAGTAATCATCCTCTAATCGTGCGGTCAGAGGCCTCATTAGATTCGTCTCGCGAATTTACCGGGGGTTGTGGAGGTAGTTTTGTAAACTGACTTTATTTAATACCCCTAATTAGTGGTCAAAGTAGGGTGAAAAAAATTTCACCCTACAACCAAACCCTACTCTCGATGCCATGGCATATTGTCGGGGTTCTCTACCGCCGGCAATTAATATTTCTACGATCGCGTGTCAGGGCACCGGATGGTGACTCAAGAGACACAGGAAATTATACTGGTTCGGGCCTCCGGAGAGTAATACCCTACGTCCAGTGTGAACCGGTGTTCTCGAGTCCAAGTCTGTAGTAGGGGTTACAAACCAGTCGGGAGAGGGAGAACAGTCCCAAGTCCCTGTGTAATGCGTGGTAGTGTGTTGCGTGTGTGCACGAGTGTTCTCTCCGATGTCCCCATCGATCTTCCCTCGGTCCCCTTTTATAGCTGCAAGGGGAATAAGGAAAGGGAGGGATAAAAAGAAGGAATTACAAAGTGAGTTACAGCGCCGGGGTCTTCGCCATCGTCTTGTGTCCCGGGCCGTACGCGGCGTACAGGTGTTCACTGTTGTAGTTGGTGTTGACGGAATAGGCGTTCCATTTGACCCGGAGCCGGCGGCGTCCGAGTGGTTGGTGTATGCGGCTTCTCGGATGCGTCTCCGAGTGGTTCTCGGGTCGCAGTTGACTTGTACTGTGCTTCCTTGGACTCCAGGTGTCATCGGCTGAGCAGGCGAGCGTCCTTTTCCGGGACTGTAGCGTTCCTGTTCGGAGGAGACGGGCGCTCCTGTGGCCACCATGGCGATGGACAGGTGCCTATCCTATTCTGACATGGCAGACATCAGGTGGGTACGGCCCGGAGTGGGCAAAAACGGGGGGCGGCGCCGAGCGAACCAGTAGGGCGAGACGGAGACTGGTCGGACGAGGCGAAGACTCGTCGGGCGAGACGGAAACTCGTTAGGTGAGCGGGTCTTCTCGAAGGCTGCTTGGCCGCGAAGGAGTGAACCAGTCGGGCGAGTCGGAGACTGGTTGGGCGAGGCGGAGACTCGTCGGGCGAGACGGAGACTCGTCGGGCGAGATGGGGCCTTCACAGGCAGGCCCAGAGCCATCCGGACGAGGCGGGTCCGTTTGGTTTGGGGGTTAGTTTTTTGTTCACGAAGGGTCGTTTGATGACGTGTCGTTGATTTGGGGGTCGGTCGGTCAACCCTGGTCTAGACCCTCGTCAGTAGCCGCCGAGCCTGGGTGGGAGTTAGGGACTCGTGCCCAGGTTCAGTCGCTGTGAGGGAGCGTTGAGCCGTGGTTCTTCTGGTGGGTTGCGCGCGAGCGCACCCGCCGGGTGTAGCCCCCGAGCCTTGGGAAGAGTGGATATTCTTGTTAAGACTTTGAAGCTAATTGAGTCGAGTAGTTTGTCTTGGAGGTTGTCGGGGCCGTGAAGGATTCGGACGTTAGTTGGGAAGGTGATTTGTTGGGCCGGAGCCCTACTCGACCGTTGGTGGGCCGGGAGCGGAGGCGTCGGCCCGCTCCGCGCCGCGTGGTGGGGGGGCGCGCCTTTTGAGGCCGTCAGTTGAAGAGACGGGCGCACGTCGGCACGCCGCGCCGATGGTGGGCTCACGCATTTAATGCCGCCGCCTCGCTCCGCGCCTCCTCTCCTTTTATTGCCTTGTGCCGCGGCTGCCTAGGGTTTATCTCACCCCCAGCCCTTTCGCCTTCCGCTGCGCTCTCGTCCTCCTTGCCGTCGTCGCGCTCGTCCTCTCGCGTTTTCTGCCACCGCCGCGCTCGCATCCTTCCTCCGAGCCTGCACTTTCCTCCTCCAGCGGCCCCGCCATGTCGAACTGGGTGCGCTCTTCCGTGACCCTGGCGCAGTTGGAGGGGCTCGTGAAGGGGAATGCTCCCGCCACTGACGGAGGCCAAGGAGTGGATCAAGCCGGGGTTGGAGGACTTTCCCCGGCCACCGCCCGGATACGTCGTCTCCTTCGTCGCCTTCCACGAGCGTGGGTTCTCCGTCCCCGCGGGGAGGTTCATCCGGGCGGTGCTGGTCGAGTACGGGCTGGAGCTTCATCACCTCAACCCGAACGGGATCCAACAGATGGCGACATTCGTGGCGCTGTGCGAGGGCTACCTGGGGACGGAGGCCCATTGGGACCTCTTCCGGTATTTCTTAAAATTCGTGTTGCAGACCGACGGCGACAGCACTCCTGCGACAATCGGGTGCGCCTCGTTGAGGATGAAGCAGGGGAGGTCGGACGATTACATCCTGGGCTCCCTCGTGAGCTCGAACAAGGGATGGCACCCTGAGTGGTTCTACCTCAAGAACGACCCCAAACACCCCCTTCCCGAGTACACCGGGAAGTGGTTCCAGAAGGCGCCCGAGAAGTGGTCGTATGGGCCTGAGAAGAAGGACCGGGAGAGGCTCCTCAGGAATGCATGGAAGGCTCTCGGCCGGCTCCGGGCCCAGGATGTGTCCACTGCGGAGGTCATCGGCGGGTACCTCTCGAGAGGTATTGTGCCGCTGAGGCGGCGTGCCCTCCATATGTGGGAGATGACCCCCGACAAGGCCCCCTTCGTGGGGACGGTGACGGTGGAGCCCCTTCCCTCGGCTGCCGAAGTGCGGCGCAGGGTGGCGGCAGCGGTAGGGAAGGCTCAGCTTGAGTATCCGCCGCCCTGTCTTCTACCGATGCTCCCGAACGCCGGCACCAAGGCCATCGTGAGGATTCTGTCGCCTGTCTCGCATCTGACTTTGAGTTCCTTTTCGCCTTTCTAACCCTGAGTTCTTCAGGTGAAGGGCAACGGCATCACCTTCTCCCGGGCGCCACTTCCCGAAGATAGGGCGGCGAACCGTGCTGCCGCAGCAACTTCAAATCAAGCGAGCAGCAGAAGCTGACACTCCATCGCTGCACCGGCTCGACGATCCAGTGACCAGCAGCAGCTCAATCGTCGACCAGCGGCACAATCAGTAAGTCCTAGCATGTTGTGAGATCTCGTTTTTTATGTGAGAGCGCATAAACACACAGCAAACTTACTTCTTTTGCTCGCCTATGGACAGATCCATGGATGTCGCGACGGGGGCTCTGCCGAGCCTCCTCCC
>CM014271.1:13324040-13398013 GCA_004135705.1 Alloteropsis semialata | reverse complement strand
AAAAAAACTGGATTTTTGTTCTATGGTATATCATGCATCTGATTTACTTCAATAGTATCACATTCATCTTATTTTAGTTCTCACAATTTCAGCAAGCTTGCTTATTTTTATGGCTATTATGTGGTGGAACGCTTTGTTGGGCATGGAATTGGAGCTGTGTATCATTCTGAGCCACTTATCCTACATCATAGTGAGTACCTATTTTTAACACGTTTTTAACCTACTGTACTGTTGACACTTTTGTTTTATCGAGTAATAGTTTCCAGCTCAGATGTCCTAAATTTCAGTTCAACTACATTTTAAGCACATTTGCTTGTTTAGACTGACAATGTGTAGTAGCAAGCAGTTTAGTTACATGTAAGCTTAATTTATCACTAGCAAGACGGAAACAGGATACTTTTTTTTTGTTCGTAAAACTGGCGATGCTGTCATATGCACCTTTTTATTGTGTCCATGCATTGTTATTGATTTGACATTTCTTATCGATCTTAGGTTGAAGGATCAATATTATTAGCTCTATGTCCTGCTGAAATAAATGAATCTGAGTATACATGAGGCTAATGAATTCTCTGTTTTGTAGCCAACGAAAACTCTGGGCGGATGGTGGAGGGTCAAATATTTACAATTGGTATGTGCGTGTCCTTCTCAATTGTATGTTTGGGCCTCCATTTTCAGTTCATTGGTTAATGCCCTTTAGAATACTGTTTATTGGGGATGTCATACACTCATACTGTTTCACCCATGCTCGAACATGTTTGAGGGAAAAACTTGGCACGGAGAAATGATATGGGTCTGAAATATTGATAAATTGGCATAGTAATTAGTCTTACAAGCTCTTACATATGTGTGGAAATGAAGAGTGAACGCAGAAAGGTTTGGAGATTTTTCACAATAATTAGCATTCCAGCCTTGGCATGCTTAAAATAGCACACAGCAGGCAATGAATCAGGAGCCATTTACATGGATATCTAACCTAATTAAGAGATATTACAAGACAGCTAATCTTGGCAATCAAAGATATAATTTATCCTAAAGTTTGCCTGGTTGTGATCTGTACAAGGCTATAATTAGCTGGATTCAAATATTCCAACACTTTGCCTATAATAATATTTCACATCAGGCTAAAGGATCTTGATGTAATATGCAGAACCTATACTTACAATGGAGAAAACAGAGTGTGTCACATGGGAAGATGGATGGACGACTGTCACTGCTGATGGTAGCTGGGCTGCTCAGTTTGAGCATACAATATTGGTCACTAAGAATGGCGCAGAAATACTGACAAAACCTTGAGTTGATCTCCTCCTGATCCTGGTTGTAAGTGAACCATACTTTCACGATGAGATGGTTATGCAGCAGCAGCAGCCGTCTCCAGCCAAATATCCGAAATATACTAAATTGCTCTAGGTATGCTTCCTTTTTCTTGTTGCATAATTTCTGTCCCGAAAGCATCCTGATCCTGCACATTAATGCAACACTCACAGAGTCTTGAGATCTGCCTGTAGGCCCACATATGGCAAGATTCCCTTTGAGATCTGCCTGTAGGCCCACATATGTAGCAACCGGGCAGGGGATGTGGGGGCACACGACTGCATCTGTTTGTTATTGCTGTTCACCTGCTGGCTGCTGTAGCGATTTTTGCAAGTTGCCAGTCCTGTCTGACACATTCATCACTAATGAAGCTTCTAGAGGATCTGCTGTATATGAAATAGTACTATTAGCTCTGTAGTTCAGTTTGTTACAAATACTGATGCTGTTCCAAATATGATACGGTAGAAACAATCGTGCATGCTATCTGTTTTGGAAGCAAAGCTGCAACCCTTGGGCACAATGGTTCTCTTTCACCTGGATCTGCTGGTGCTGTAGAATCTGCTTGCATTGCACTGTCTGAAGTTGCGCCATACACCACACAAGCTGGCTGCAGGGCATTGGAACAAGGTATATCGTCAGTTTCTTTTTTTTTAAAAGCTGAAATGTTGAAATGCATGCTGAACTCTTGAAAGTTGGAGCTGCCAGAGAAAGTAACTTAAGGCTGCAAGTCCAATAGAACAGGGACAGCAAATCTAGACTACTGTTTAATTCTGGTGAAAATTTTGCAAAGAGAATCTTACCATTTAGGAGTACTAAATGTAGACTAACAATAAAACTAATTATAGATCTCGTTTGAAAATCAAAAGACGAATCTAATGACGGTAATTAATCCATGATTAGTGGATGATTAGCGGATGGTTACTGTAGCATCACTGTTGCAAATCATGGCCTAATTAGGCTCATTAGATTCGTCTCGCAAATTTACCCGGGGGTTATGGAATGGGTTTTGTCATTAACACACGTTTACTACTCCATGCATGTAAGATTCCCTTTGGTGAAAAATTTTGCAAAATTGAACACCTCATTTAACGTTGGGATCGTGCTTTGTACGGGAGAGCCAGAGTAATACCCGGGTCTGCTTCCCTCCTGCCCTGGGCGTGCGTGCAAGTTGTTCACAAGTCTGTTGGTCCATACTCACTGCTGCACCTGCTGCTTTGTACTTTCTCTCAACATAGGCCCCGTCTAATTCCCCTAACTTTTCAAAGTCACCAAAAAGTTTTCATACTGACAACCATACTCCCTTTCACAGGACACGTTTCTCAATGCAAAAATTTTCACCACTTTTCACGCATTCACTGGAATTAAACATCCCCATATAGTAAATATAAGTACAATAGTACATCATAGTTTGTCGAAAGGAGTATTCGAATATTAATAAAAAAGTAATTATACAGCTCATCTGGAAATTGAATTTTGAATCTATTAAGTCTAATTAATCTATCATTAGATATTGTTTACTGTAGCACGACGTTGTCTAATCATGGCCTAATTAGGCTCAATAAATTCGTCTCGCGAATTTACCCGGGGGTTATGGAATGAGTTTTGTCATTAATTCATGTTTAATACCTCTAATTAGTGTTCTAACATTCGATGTGACGGATAAATAGTGAAAACTTACCGATTTAAACAAGGCCTAAAATTTGAAATGTTGCTAGGGAGTGGCAAGATGATGAAAAGAGCAGCTAACAACACAACTAGAAATCTAGCACGAGAAATAAGGCGGGAATGTGTAAAAATACCATGGTGGTGGGAGAAATCATAAAGCGAGGATTTGCTAGAGGAAAGGTGTGGATTAAGGTTTGAAGTGAGTTGGATGTTATCATCCCAATCCTATCGACATATGATTCGGGAACCGAACGGAACAATTTACATTTTACAGTGCATAGCAGCGACACCAAGCTTCAACTAAGGCTGGACAAAAAGCTCGTGACTCGTTAGCTCGCTCGGCTCGCAGCTAGCTCGGCTCGGCTCGACATAAATTCTTAACGAGCCGAGCCAAACATTTTGCTCGCCAGTTATAACGAGCTGGCTCGAGCTGCTCGTGAGCGGCTCGCGAGCTGCACGAGCCGAGGAAGCATAGCAGACCAGCAGTTACGAGAGCAAATAAATCGATCGGCCGGAGCCCAGAGCCCAAACCAGCCCAACATTTATCCGTTACTCTACTCCACGTCTCCACCACCGTTGTCGCCCACTCCCAGATTCGCATCGGCAAATATGCAGATCTGCTTCCGCGCCGCCGCCGCCGCCGCTCCCCGCTCACTCCCTCGCGGCCTCGCATAGAGCTGTCCACCGTCCTGCTCCTGCCAGCTTCCCCCTCCACAAAATCAAGCAGGCGATCGACACGGGCGATAGCCTGATGCTCAGATCCACCCGGTGTGGAGCTCATGAGCTCGTCCCCTTCAAGGGCTCACGGCCGGAGCCCTCGCCAGCTTTGGAGCTCGAGCCCGACGATGCGATGGTGCAGCTCCAGCGTCTCGTTGACTCGTTGTTGCCCCAATGCTGTTGTCCTGCTGTTTGCCGCATAAACTTTGGCCTAGGAGATGGAACACTCAGGCACGACATCACCTCCATCTCAGAGATCCATCTGTTTCTACTATGGTTCTATCCTTCCTTTTCTTTCTTTTCTGTTGCACGATATCTTTCTCCAATTGCTACTATCAATTGATTTTTGCTGAATTACTGTGTGGATTGAATCGGTGAATGTATGAGATTGAATGCTTAGGTGTTTGACTCGTGCGGCTCACGAGGTGAACCGAGCCAGCTCGAGCTTTTTACGAGCCGAGCCGAGCTCAGTTTTTTGCTCGTTTAGTTTACGAGCCGAGCCGAGCCAGCTCGTTAACAGAACGAGCTGACTCGAGCCGAGCCGAGCCGAGCCGAGCCGGCTCGTTATTCAGCCCTAGCTTCAACATCCGCTAACCGCGAAAAATCAACGTGCTGGTGGCTTCCTAAAAGCGACGCAACTTCACCGGATTGCCCGTCACAGACTCACAAACTTGTGCCAACGGTACACTCTTGTCATCGTGTGAATACGTGATGATGCGAAGAACTTGCGTCGTCTAGTTGGCACGACTTTACTGCCGTGAAATTTACTCCACGTCAGCTGTACCTGTACGCCTGCACCCCGTGTTCCAGAGACCCAGAGTAACCGAAGCCAATGACACGACTGACTTGTGCAGTGTTCGGGGCCCACCGGCCAGGTGTATAACACTCCCTCCCTGGCCCACTGCTGGCTTGTCCCTTTGCCCTCACCGAAAACCAGTGAGCAGTCGAAACTAATCACCGGATGAATTCGGCCATGTTTAGTTCACTGAAGAATTCAATTTTTTTTGAATTTATAATTTTAAACTCAAGATTAGAAGAATTAAACATGATCTAATTATAAAACTAATTACACGGATGGACGAAAAATCGCGAGACAAATCTATTAAGCCTAATTAATCCGTCATTAGAGATTGTTTACTGTAGCACGACGTTGTCTAATCATGACCTAATTAGGCTCATTAGATTCGTCTCGCGAAGTTACCTGGGGTTATGGAATGGGTTTTGTCATTAACACATGTTTACTACTCTATGCATGTAAGATTTTTTTTATAAACAGTGAAGTTTGAATTTTGGTGTTAGAACTAAACATGGCCGAACTCGAGAAACACACCAGCAACCGAGAAAAAACGCCCTATTCCAGATTCAGCAATCCACCCACTCCCATCCCCGCCCCCAAAATTCCCCAAATCCCAACCCATCTTTTGCCCCGACACCGCACCAACCTCTTCCTCCGCTCCGGGACCAGCCTCAGCACCGGCGCGCACGCTCCCACGCAGCAGCAAGCCAGGCCAGCAATCTCGGCTGCGGGGGGAGGAGATTCCCCGGAGAAAGCGAGCAGGTGCGCGTCGAAAGCAGCAGTCTTTGCCGAAAGAAGCAATCCCGGAGAGACCACACTCTCCCAATGGGGAGCAGGAGCAGAGGAGGGAGCGGCAGCGGCTTGCTCGTCCCCCTCCTCCTCTTGCTCCTCTCTCTTCACTGTAAGCTCTCTCCTCTCTCTCTCATGCAGTCGTGCTCTGTGAATTCGTTCTTGAATCTTGATGGCGCGCCTTGCTCTTGTTTCTTGCGCAATTCGCGAATGCCGGCTCTCTCTCTCTCTCTCTGACCGTCGCGAACGCAGGCTCGTCGGTGGCGCTGGTGTCGGCGGCCGGGGGCGGCGGCGAGCCGTACGTGGGCGTGACCATCGGAACGCAGGTGACGAACCTGCTGTCGCCGTCGGACCTGGCCGACTTCCTCCGCGCGCAGCACATCACCCACGTGCGCCTCTACGACGCGGACCCGCGCCTGCTGTCGGCGCTGGCCTCCTCGGGGGTGCGCGCCATCGTGGGCGTCCCCAACGACGAGCTACTCGCGCTGGGCTCCTCCCCGGCGACGGCCACGGCGTGGGTGGCCCGCCGCGTGCTCCCCTTCGCGGGCGTCAACTCCAGCACCCCGAGCGTCGTCTCCGCCGTCGCCGTCGGGGACGAGGTGCCGACCGCGCTCCCCTCCGCGCTGCCCGTGCTGCTCCCGGCCATCCAGTCCCTCGCCGCCGCGCTCGCCGCGGCGAACCTGTCCTCCATCCCGGTGTCCACGCCGCTGCCCTTCTCCGTGGTGCTGGACCCGTTCCCGCCGTCGCAGGCCTTCTTCAACCAGTCCCTGGCCAAGTCCTTCATCGCCCCGCTGCTCGCCCACCTCGCCAACACCTCGGCGCCGCTGATGCTCAACCTGTACCCCTACTACTCGCTGATGCAGAGCAACGGCGTGATCCCGCTGGACAACGCGCTGTTCCGGCCGCTGCCGCCGTCGCTGGAGATGGTGGACCCCAACACGCTGCTCCACTACACCAACGTGTTCGACGCGATGCTGGACGCCGTGCGCGTGGCCGTCAGGAACCTCAACGTCAGCGGCGGCGGCGGCGTGCCGATCCTGGTGACGGAGACGGGGTGGCCGTCGTACGGGGACCGGCGGGCGGAGCCGTACGCGACCAAGGACAACGCGGACGCGTACAACTCGAACCTGATCAAGCACGTGCTGGAGGACAAGCCGGGGACGCCCATGGCGCCCGGCGCGGCGGCGCAGTCCAGCGCCTACATCTACGAGCTCTTCAACGAGGACCTCCGCCCGGGCCCCGTGTCGGAGGCGAACTGGGGCCTGTTCTACGGGAACGGCACCCCCGTGTACCTCCTCCACGTGTCCGGCGCCGGCGGGTTCCTGGCGAACGACACGACGGACCGGAGCTTCTGCGTGGCCGCCGACGACGCGGACGAGAAGGCGGTGCAGGCGGCCATGGACTGGGCGTGCGGGCCCGGGCGCGCCGACTGCACGGCGATCCAGCCCGGGCAGGGGTGCTTCATGCCCAACGACGTGCGCAGCCACGCGTCGTACGCCTTCGACGCCTACTACCAGTCCCAGGGCCGCGCCGCCGGGTCCTGCTACTTCCAGGGCGCCGGCATGGTCACCACCTCCGATCCCAGTGAGTGCCCACTGTCCCCGACCCCGACCCAACTCTCTCGCTTTCTTCCTCGTCTGCATCAATCTTTAATTCCACTTCTTTAATGTCCTGATTACGAGTGCCCTCGACCGCCCAGTAGTTTCCCGTGACCCCGTGCAGTTTCAAGAACTGCAGCTGGTCATCAGTCAGGCGTCGTGCTAGTGTTCTAGGGTCAATGTGAACGTAAACCCTGAACCTGAAGATTTCGGCATGGATTCGGGGTAGGAGCGACGCCATTGTCACGCGCGCGGAAAGGAGGTGACGGCATTCATGGAATCGCGAGGGCGGCATGGAAAGTTTGCTCGGTTTGTTCGTTGTCCTTTGGTTGGAGAGCTCTACAACAAGCTATTGGGGCATGGAATTGGATAGATGGTTAGGAGAAAGGTTGCTTTTGCTAGTGGGTAGGGGCAGGAGGAGTTTAGGTTGGGCAAACGTTTTGGCCTGGTGTGCTTTGGGTTGGAAAGAGCATATATAAATGAAACGCTGAAAAGATAGATGGGGGGCTCTCAGAACAAATGAGATCATTCGTTTGGTGAGGTGTATGTAGCTCACTAGTTCTGTACCATTTCCAGAGAGAGGGATCTCGTCGCCGTCGGCCATCTAGGCCTTGTTTAGTTGCACAAACTTTTCAATATTCACTCGTCACATCAAATGTTAGGACACTAATTAAGGGTATTAAACGTAGATTAATGACAAAACCCATTCCATAACCCCGGGTAACTTCGCGAGACGAATCTAATGAACCTAATTAGGTCATGATTAGACAACGTCTAATGATAGATTAATTAGGCTTAATAGATTTGTCTCGCGATTTCCCGTTCATCTGTGTAATTAGTTTTATAATTAGATCATGTTTAGTCCTTCTAGTCTTCGGTTTAAAATTGCTATAGTAAATTTCGCAAACTTTCTCCATCAACTAAACATTCCCCTAATAATCTTTTCTTTGAAATAACGGCCATCTAATAATCTTCCCGGGGTCCAGATCCAGGCATTTTTCACTAGTCGCTCGTGCGTGCCTGGATCCACCCGGACGGGCCCTGCTTGTCAGTGACTCATGAGTGAGATTCTGTCCCTGTAGCGGCACTTTTAGTTTGGCATGACTCGCTATGGAGCCGACAGGAGCTGAGCTGGACCTGGCTGTAGATTTGTCTGGTGCTCTGCGGCTCCGTCACTGCCAGGTCCGGGCGAGTGCTCACCGTCGCCGTCATCCACTGTGGAGCGCGCCGGTTGGACGGACGGGGCCAATTTCCGTTTGGTGAAGAGAAAAAGGACCAAAGGGAGGCCACGAGCTTGCGAAAAAGAATCATCGATTCCCTTTCGCGCATGTGAGTAGGAGAGCAACGCGGATGTTCTCGCCACATGCATGCCATGCCAAAGGGCACATTGCCGGTGGCGCGCCTCGTCGGTCGTCACATCACTTTCACCAGGTCATTCCTGCTCTGCTCTGTCTCTCTTCGACTCATGGCCTCATGGGAGGAGCTAGAATGTGAGAAGGTTTATCTTCTACTTGATTTTGCTTTGAAAACACTGTAATTCGATCGCATTGATGCTGCCTTCTATTTTAGCGAAGTAGGAAAATAAAAATCTTGAGCTCATCTTTCGGCAAAAGTTCAATCATGCCTAATGCTCATGTGCCGACTGCATGCTCCAAAAGCAGCTGGACCGGGAGATCTTTCTTGCTGCCCATGATTTCCCTCAGATGCTGTGAAGCTTTGCATTGTCAAGTGTAGCCTTATGTACTTCCTAGGAAATTTAGGCACTGCTGTTTAGCAAATGGGACTTAATTCTGCAAATCATTTCTACAAACCTAGGACATGTTGTGACGGTGGCCAGCACAGATTGTGTGGCGAGGAAATCAAGCATTCTTGCTATATGGATCACTGCACTGCAATGTCACGGAAATTGCATGGAGCTGACATTTTCACTAGTTACCCTTGTCTTAGGACAGACAGTTACCCTACCTTGTCATGTGCAAAAGGGCTAGTACACTATTATCTTAGAGAAAAAGGCAAGGGGAGAGGAACGAGAAAAGAAGAGAAATCGCAGGCTGGAATCTCTTGGATCTGGATGCATGCCATCTAAGCCTTTTGTATTTCGTGGTGATGGAATGCGGGATCAAGACAAAGCGGGATCCATGCAAGTGGCCCAAACTGGAGCTGAGTGCTACGAGCAGGTAGCATTGTCTGGTATGGGAGCAGTATTATTATAACCTTGACTGGACACATGTGTATGGGCTTGGCGCTGGATCTGCAGTTTTCTCCCAGGTTGCTTTTGAGTTTTGTGGCATGTAACCATGTTCCAAAGGCAGGCAGCTAATGTGGATGGATGGACAAGTCTTGGCTCTAGGCATTTGATGGTTATGTGTTCAGTAAGTACTGAATGAAAGCTCTGTGTCAACTTCTCAGTGCAGTATATATGGTGTCTCTTTTCAAAGGGATAGTGTTTATTGTTGAAATACCATAGTTTGTTCATCCAAGTGGAGTCGGATTTAGGCCTTGAACATCCAGGAAAAAAAAAACTGTTTTTCTGGTGTGGTGTCCCAGACTATTGGCAAGCTCTTGATTTACTGCAACCCTTGCATTCTTCAAATTATATTTTCTGTGGTGGAGGCCAAAGTTTCCCCAGTTCACATGGCACACACTGTGGGCTCCTCTGTAGTCATGTACTATCTGCTAATGTGGGCCTTTACTACCTTAAGTGGTCCTGAAGATCTTGTGAATCGACAGATTTGTGTCCATTGTTTGCAGGCGTAAGTTAATTTTGAATTTTGGCCCTCCTTTCGAAGGTGAAGAATTTTGTTGGCCATCTCATGTTAAAAGCCACTAAACATGTCAGACTTGTTTACTGTGTTCATATATTCTTAAATTTTCTTTCATTCTTTTGGAAACGATGTATAAAAAAAATATCTTGAACCATCCTGCTTACTAACAAGTGGATACCTTTTGTTGTGCAGGTCATGACAACTGCTTATTTCCTGGAAGGTAAATTTCTGAAACTTTTTCTCTGTAATGTCCATAATATTGTTCAACCGATTATTGTTATTAGTATCAAGTATGAAGGTTTTGTTGAGGATACAATATGATAATTATTTCACCAAAGAAACATGAAGTAATTGACATGTGGTCCTATTCTATTGCTTTCTTCCTGGACTCTGTATGCTTATGGTTTCAATTTGGTCAGATATCATACAGCAGAACATTTACACACAAATAGAAGGAATACCTGAGCTTGACAAGATACTAATTCCTGATAAAAAAATGTAGCAGCTAAGATTACCTTGTACTGGACATTCCTGTTTGCTAAAATATGAATGACCTAGGTACAGAGTTTGTTTAATGGATCCATAAGTACTAAGTAATTCTGAATATCGAAGTGCTAGATCAGATGCTGCATAACATAATTCCCTCTACACATGACCTATGCTAATGGTGGCCATTGTCATGCAGTAAGCTGCTGAGTAACACCACTGGATCTGGCAGCGCAAACAACACTTTGGCACCGACAAGTGGTGCCGAGGGATCTGCAATATGGAGACTAAGAACAGGAAGGGAGAAAGGGTTCTCACTCTTCCTTCGGTTGCTGCTGAGCATTGCGGTGGTTATCGTGACTGATTCAAACTTTTGGACATGACAGGAGCTTGTTAGCTGTAACAAAACCAGAAATTTTGGGAGGGTATGTTATCTGAGGGGGGATTGGGTTATGCTTAGTGATTCTTTATTGTTAGATAAGCATTAATAAATTAATCCTTTTTTTCTTCAGCTAATGAAGTGTGTCTATGTTCTGCTGAAATCTCTCAACATTTCTGTCTATCCCAACCATATGAAGTGCTGACACCGACGATTGTACACATGTCCTCGGTTCTACTTTACTGTGAATGCGTTGGCTTGGCCTACACACGAAAGATTTAGAGTCCTTGCAAGCTGAAACTTGAGTAATGCCGTGTCGGTTCATTTGGGGACGATGGTCAGAACGACACCACGGTGGCAGCTCGGCATGAGATTCAGGTAGCTCCAGTTGTCCTGTCCCAACAAACACTTGGAATAACAAGGCCCGACGGGGCCATCCCCGATCAGCTTGATGCTGCCCAGCCTGTAATCTCTCAGCTTGCAGAGGAATGGGTCCGGGCGCATCCACTGACGGCTGACGATGTGGCCGCGGAACGCCCCGGGCTCCTCGTTCCAGACCGCGTCGTGCGTCCAGTCGAAGAGGGACAGCAGGGGCCTCAGCGCCGTCCACGCGTCGACCCAGCCCGCCGCGAGAGGGAGCGGCCCGTCGGCGTCGTCGCCCCAGCTCATGTCGCCGCCGAACACCACGTTCGCCGCCGCGTCGCCCAGCGCCGCGACGGCTTGCTTCGCCTGCGCGTGGCGCTCCATGAAGCGCATGGGCGCTGGCGGCGTGGGGCGCTCGAGCTGCGCCGTGGCCACGCGGATCGGCTGCATCGCCGCCGCCGCCGGGTCCGGGCTGACGTCGGCCTCCAGGTAGCCCCGGCCCGTCGGCGAGTCGGCGAACTTGCGGCTCGCGAAGTTGTCCAGAGGAAACTTGCTCAGCTGCACGCAGCATGCAAGTTAATTTCACAAGGAGATCGCAGACAGTTTTCAGAGGTGAGGTGACTCCAAGAAACAGAGAGATTCAGACGGTGGCGATTGGCTTACCAGAAGGCAAAAGTCTTGCTGGTGCTTGTCAGGGGTCTGCCCATCGGTGTACACCTTGGAGCTGTGGTACTGGTTCCACCATGCCGAGCTCTGAAAGATGCTGCGAATGTGTGGCGTGACCTCCTGTTACCGAAATCCCATTCCCAAGAACACGAGAAACATGGATCGATCTTGGGAGGTACGTACTGGTTACTCCATCAGTTGGTTACCTGGAAAAAGACGAGATGACGTCGGGGTCATGCTTCTCGACGAGGCCGCTGATGGCTTCCATCCTCCTGTCCTGTAGACGGCCACATCCTCCTGGGACCAGACGTTGTAGGTCATGAACTTGATCTCCCTCTTGGCCAGAGCCTTCATCAGATCGACAGCAGAAGATCAAGAAAACATTATCGATCTTAGCAAACTTGATTCAACAAGGATTTCAATTTTTTCAATCTGTCAGCGAGCATGATCAATCGTATCACCATTCTCCCTTCAGTCGGCGAGGTGCTGCTGCCACGACGCTTGGACCACCAGAACATCGATCCTGCTTCTTCTCGTCTTCCTTCCTGGGTTCAGTCGTCCTTCAGTTCCCAGCCGCGGTCACCAGATAGAGACGACCTGCGATCCTCCGGGTGAGATGACGAGCCCCAAAGCCGGCGAGACATGCAAAAGCAAAGGGGGTGACCATCGTGATGTCTTTATACGCTGTTTAATTAGGTTCAGTATTCAATCTTTGATATTTTTTTTCCATTTTCTTGGAGATAAATCACGTTTTCAGTTAATTGGAGTATGCCCCAAGCCACGGAAGCTCGTCCTATATTGGCGCTGACGGATCTTATGTTGTGATCTGTCAGCCCGCAGGCCCAGTACGTGGGAAGCAGGCCGACCATGTGAGAGGAGGCCCAGCATGTTGCAGAATTGAGTAATTTCAATAGACTAAAGAGATTACTTTGACTATTTTCATATGGACTGAGTTGTCCAGGTCACGCGCGACCCACCGCGGGTGCCGTCATTGTCATCGGCTCTGACGGCTTTCTTCTCCGGTACGTCCTCCTCCTTTTTCCCTCCTGCCTTCGTCTCCCTCCCTTTTCTTGTCCTTCAACGGTCTGCCGCCCACCCCGTCCGCCTCCACCACTGCCGGCGGTCGGCGGCGCCTCGCCACCTTGTCGCTCAGTCCACCTCCTGCCCCCGTCCTCGACCCCGCCCTTCCTAACGCCACGCAACTCCTCTTCCCCGCCTCCACCTCCGCCCAGCCGCCATCACCCACCGCGGCCGGCTGCGCCATCGCCGCTCGGCGACCGTCCCCACCGCTAGGCCGACAGCCACCCCTGCACCTCCTTTTAGATCCACCAGGCCAAATCCTCTCTCCCCCAAACCCTAACCCTAACCGGCCGGCCGACGCGCGGCGGCGCGAGCGGATCACGCGCTCGCGCTTTCGCGCGACCCGTGGTCGAATAGAGTTTCCGTTTCATATAGGGTACGGTGCACCATGAGCATATCATATTTCTCCTATATATATAGATTAATTCATGTCTTGGGAACACGTATATAAATCGAAGACTATCTGAGATTGCTCTATTTTCTTCTCTTTATTTCCCCTAGGAAGGATAAATTTTGATCTAGTAGCTTGGATGCCTCATGCTAATTTCTTTTATTAGATATAAGTGAGGTCGTAAAAAAGGAAGAGCAAGGACCAGCTAGTCCGAGTCTCCCCATCAGCGTATAAAATAGCTTAGAGCAACTTCAGCAACACCCTAGGGGCTTAATTTTTTCTCCAACTTCAGCAATACCCTCTAAACAGCTCTCTACTTTTTGTTGGCCCATATATTAATGTTTATTTTGGGATAGAGGGCCCCTTTAAGACCCCCTAGACCTGGGGGGTGTGGAGGGGGATTTGGAGGGCTTCCCATTTTAGGGCCCGAAGTAGAGGGTCTGCTGGACTTCGGTGTTTGACCATCGGCCTCTAAATCTGAAATAGAGGCTTATTTAGAGGGCCTACTAGAGTTGCTCTTAGCGACTCGCCCACGAAAATGCTAAGACAAGCGATAGCGGGTTATAGCGTAGCTAATTCATTTAGTAGTTTTGTAAATATTAGACAAAATTTAGTGAATAATTAAACACATAAGTATGGAATCAATAAAGTTTTAGAAACAAACAAGTTAAGGGTTCATGCCTTCATTACATTAACAATCAAACACTTAATAGACAAGTAAAGAGTATTAGACCTTACTACAAATGATAAAATTCAACTGCAAATAGTGCAGTAAAAAAAGTTCTGTAGAGCCATTTAGCGTTCTAATTGTTGTCCGCACCGGAGACCTGTATCCGGTCCTCCAGTAGCAAATATAGCGGAAGGAGTGCTGCACCGGGTCCTGGAAGCAACACGTTATTTTAGCATTCCCTTCCGGATCCGCTTTTCCTAGCGGGATAGAGGAGGAGCGCTATGCGCTTGCCGGTCCCACCTCGCTCCGGCCGTTGGTCCCCCTCGTTGGTGCAGGGAGCGAGAGAGAGCGGCGGAGGGGCGGAGTGGCAGCAGCTTCTCCTCCACGGAGGGACAGCAGATCGGCACCCACGCGAAGGAACGGGCCGGCGGAGGAGGAAGGCGCCCCGCGGCACCTCCGACGACGAGCTGCGGCACCTCCCCTGCCGGCTCCCAGCTCGCCCAGATCGCCCACCACACCTCCCAGCTCGGACCAGACGGACGTCTTGAGGCGGATGGAGGAGGGGAGGAACTGAGGCGGCGGCCGCTGCCCTCGCACCCGTTGCTGCTGGAGAAGGAGGCGTGGGGCGTGCCGGAGAGGAGGGGCCGGCCGGCCTCCGCGCGCGCGGCCGTCCCCCGCTCGCCGCTGGCGCTGCTGCTACGGCGTGCGTGGCCGCCGCCGGTGCCGAGTCTCGTGTGCCGCCGCTTGGGAAGGAGAACGCCGCGGATTGGGGAGGGAGGGAGGGGGCGGCGTCTGACGAGCAGCCTCCGAAGTGGAGGAAGGAGGAGAGGGGCAGCGATGGCGCAGATCCAGCAGGGGAGGGGCGGCGCGGATCCAGCAGGGAATGGGGCGGCGCGGTGCGGGGAGGGGCGGCGTGGCGGGAGAGGGAGAGGCGGGAGATGGGAGAGGAGGAAGGCGGTGGGCTTCGCGCGGGGCGCTGGCCTAGGGCATGGCCGCGGCGCGCGGTCTCGTCCGCATCGCGATGGCCGCCGTGCTCTGGCGGATCGGACGAGGTGGTGAGCGAAATAGGAAGAGAAAAAGGGGAAAAGAAAAAAAAGGAAAAAGAACAAAAAGAAAAAAAAGAGAGAAAATAGAATGACTATTTTTATTTAATTAAAAAGTTGTATTGCTAATTTTAATGGTTGTGTTATGAAGAAATATGTTTGTTGAGAGGAGATGGTAGTTGGAAATGGTTGAATAAAATATATGGTAGTTAGTATAGATTATGAGATACAGAGGATGATGGATGCGGGAGAGATGGCTATAGACGAGAGAATCTCGATGATCATGATAGAATATTTTTTTAAAGAATAGAAATATAGTATGACGAGTGTGGACAGCCTTATTAGCAGGCTAAACCATTTAGGGCGTAAAAGGGGTCGTCTATAATAGCATTGTCCCTCTCTGTAACCTATAGCTGGCTATAGCAAAGGATATAGCCGGCTATAGCGAAACCTTGCTTCCCACGAATCCCACAGCTCCCCGGCTGCTTGCGCGCCACCGCCATGTGCCGGCGCTGGTATCAGGGCTATTTCTTCGGGGCAATGGCCATTAGCAATCCACGGTGGCAGCTCGGTCTCAGGGGAATGCCTTCGAGCCCCCGGAGGCGGTGACCAGTATAATCCCTCTTCAAGTTAGTATACCAAAGCACCTTGTCACTGTGACTGTCCCCGATTATCTCCATGCTGTTGAGCGAGTAATCTTTCAGCTTGCACACGAACCGGTCCGACCGATTCAGCATTGATTCGTAAGGGGCAGCAAAACCATTGAACATCCCGACCTCTTCTTCCCACATGCCATCGTACGTCCAGCCGGAACTGACCGAACCACCGTAAGGCCTGGGTACAAGTACAACCTGCGAGGCAGGCCAGGCGTCAAACCAGCCCGCCGGGAGAGGGAACGGCCGGTCGGTGCCGTCGCGCCAGCACATGTCGCCGCCGAAGACGACGTTCTCGGCGCTGCCGAGCGCTGCGACGGCGTGCTCCGCCTGCGCATAGCGCTCCATGCAGCGCATCGGCGCCGGCGGGCTGGGGCGCTCGAGCTGCGTAGTCCCGATGCGGATCGGCTTCATGGTCGCCGGATCGGGGCTGATGTCGGCCTCCAGGTAGCCCCTGCCCGTCGGCGAGTTGGCGAACTTCCAGCTGCCAACGTTCTCCAGAGGGAGCTTGCTCAGCAGCAGATGTTCCAGAACGTGACGGGGCCAGCAATTCAGCAACAAGCATGCCATGGCATGGGAGATATGTACTAAACAATTTCCGGAATGGGAGTATGGGACGGTGCATTACCAGAAGGCAGTAAGGCTGATTGGTTGCCTGTTCGTCAGGCGGCACTGGCGAGCAGTGGTACTTCTTCCACCATGGGAGGTCCTCGAAGATGGCGCGGATGTACGGTGTGATTTCCTGGCCGTCCCATGAACGCCGGTCAGATTAAACGAAATAGCGAGGCACACGATGCAAGAAACTGGCCAGAGAAACCAAGGGACCCAGGGTTTTACTTTTACCTGGAAGAAGATCACATCTGGGCTGTGCTTCTCCACGAGGGCGCCGATGGCCTGCATCCTCTTGTAGACCACCACATCCTCCCGCGACCAAACGTTGTAGGTCAAGAACTTGATCTGCTTCTTTGCGTCCTGCAGAGGATTTCAGACATCTCAGTGTAAGATTAGCAAATCGCGAGAGTAGCACTGGTCAGCAACTGCAAGTGGTAGGACAAATCTGTATCACCATTTTCCTCGAAGCGTTGAACTAGTCGAATGCTTCTGCGGAGGCGCGTGTGATCCTTTGCCTACTGCAGATGGTGATGAACTGATGATCATAAACTGAGGCTCTTGGTAAGGTTCAACAATCGGTCTGCTTTTAATACCTACGTACTTGCAAGCAAACGAAGAGGCGCTAAGACGCGGAATACAAACAGCAGCTCAGAAAACGGAGAGCCCGTTGACTGCCTCCTGATCAAGTTCCAACTGATCGATCCAATATTCCAATCGACTGCTCACGTTTGAACTTCTCACACGTGGAAAGTGGAAACCGAAGAAATATTAAGGCTATACTCCCTCCGTCCCACAACTTTTAAATAGGCTATCATGTCAGATTTTATGATGTAACTGTATAAGGCCAGTCTCAGTGCATAGTTTCATCGCACAGTTACCAAGACTGCAAACTAGATAAATGTGCCAGAGGAGTGTTATGGGGATGAAACTTTTCTCTCATCTCATGAAACTCCCACCTTCTCTCTCCTTGCCAAGTCATCAAAAATGCTGCTGTGGCATTGAATTTATTGCCCATGAAACTCTCCATGAAACTTCTATTGAGAATGGCCTAAGGCCAGTCTCAATGGAGAGATTCATGGCATTAAAATTCAGTGTCCCATCAGTAAAATTGCTGACTTGACAAGATAATTAAGGCCAGTCTAACCGTGTTGAGAGAGTTTTATGGGGATGAAACTCCTCTCTCATCCCATAAAACTCCTCTATTAATTATCTTGCCAAGTCAGCAATTTTGCTGATGTGGCATTAAACTTTAATGTCATGAAACTCTTCACTGAGACTGGCCTAATAGAGAAGGTTTCATCCCCATCACAGTTACTTAGTTCTCAGTCTAAGTAACTGTACAATAAAACTTTGCACTGAGACTGACCTTAACGAAGAGAAAGGAGAAATGAGTTTCATGGGGTGAAAGTGAAAGTGTGAGGTACGATATTTTCTAGACAGCTTGTGTGTTGCATGTAATATAGGAAACAACATGAGATGAAACTGTGCATCGAAGGGAGGTATTTCATCATAGTTTCAAATATTTGTCACTCTAGAATCGTGCCCATAAAACTCTCATTGAGAATGGACTAACAGTAAGTTCCCATTGCGCTTTGGCACAGACCAAGTTATGTATTGGTCGACAACGGATTGTGGAACACGTTTGTCTTCCCCGGTTCTTCCTTCCTCATCTCAAGGCTCTGGGATAAAATGAAAACCGTATGAGTAAATTTGTTTTTGAAAAAATAACTTTATTCTTTGATTTGACCTTTAGCATCTCCTCCTCTATAGTTGGCCAAAATACATGCGGCCCGTGTTTTTTGCCCGGTCCGGCGTGCATAGCGCCCGGGCCATCCTGGCCCGTGCCGTGTATGTGTCGAGCTTTCGGGCTAGCAGGCCGACACAAGCACGGACGGCTCAACGGGCTAGCAGGCCGTCACGGCCGTCCTGCCCGCGGATTTCCTATATATCTTCCGGAAGATTTTTACTCAACTCATCTTCCACTATTTTAGATTCGTGCAACAGACATTAACGAATGAGATTCATCTAAACCGGAGGGCACCAGACGAAGCGTGCGCGCAACTGCTATTGAACAGAGCAGGGATGAGGACAGATGTCACAACGTGAGAGGAGGGCGGTGGATGGGTTGAAAACAAATTCCAAACTTCAAATGCTCGGTTCTCTTAAACCACACATCCAAATTGAAATCCGTTTGAACTATGGTATTCACTGGAATTAATATGACGATATAAGATCCAATATGTTAATTTTTAAAAAATTATTTGAACATTCAACATTTCAATAACTAGTTCAACATTTTCAATATATACCATTCAATATTTGTAATATGTTATATCAACATTTTTAAAAATAATGGCTAATCTCACGAGAAGATACATTGTCTAAATAACATTTTCAATATCCTTCCTTTCGAACTGTAATATAACAATAATGAATTTTTGAAAATGTTGAAACAGTAATTTCAAGATATTGATCTAGTTTTAACAAAATGTTGAACTAAATATTTCATAATGTTGACATATGTAAGATTATTCAACCTTGAATTTATCATTTCGACATTTGTATTTACCATTTCGACATTTGAACTAGTTCAATATTTTGGATGGACTTGCTCAGCATTTTCTATGAACTATTTTAATATTTTGCCATAGAAGGCCAAATTGATTCGGCTTCGGCTACCCTGCCATAGAAGGTCAAATTGCTTCGGCTTCGGATATACCGGTTAGGGTTCTGGGTTGTTTGGGGGCGACTCCGTCCTATCGGGTTCAGAACCATGTTCGGGGTTTGGGGCGGCCATGTACCCCCTGCCATAGAAGGCCAAATTGATTCGGCTTCGGCTACCCTGCCATAGAAGGTCAAATTGCTTCGGCTTCGGATATACCGGTTAGGGTTCTGGGTTGTTTGGGGGCGACTCCGTCCTATCGGGTTCAGAACCATGTTCGGGGTTTGGGGCGGCCATGTACCCCCTGCCATAGAAGGCCAAATTGATTCGGCTTCGGCTACCCTGCCATAGAAGGTCAAATTGCTTCGGCTTCGGATATACCGGTTAGGGTTCTGGGTTGTTTGGGGGCGACTCCGTCCTATCGGGTTCAGAACCATGTTCGGGGTTTGGGGCGGCCATGTACCCCCTGCCATAGAAGGCCAAATTGATTCGGCTTCGGCTACCCTGCCATAGAAGGTCAAATTGCTTCGGCTTCGGATATACCGGTTAGGGTTCTGGGTTGTTTGGGGGCGACTCCGTCCTATCGGGTTCAGAACCATGTTCGGGGTTTGGGGCGGCCATGTACCCCCTGCCATAGAAGGCTAAATTGCTTCGATTTTGGTCCCCTGCCATAGAAGGTTGTACTGGTTAGGGTTCAGGGTTGTTGGGGGTGACTCCGTCCTATCGGGTTCAGAAGGATGTTAGGGATTTGGGGCGACCATGTATCCCCTGCCATAGAAAGCTAAATTGCTTCTGCTTCAGTCCACCTGCCATAAAAGGCTGTAATAGTAGCTCAATATTTCTCTAACTGCATGTCAATATTTCTTTAAGTATAGACTAACATTTATCAAAATCTAATTCAACATTTTGTATACAGATAGCTCGACATTTCTTTAAATATATATCAACATTTTTCTAAATCTAGTTCAACAATTTTCTATAGATTAGCTCAACATTTCGCATGTTTCAGACAATATTTCTCTACATCTATGTCAACATTTACCATAAATTATTTGCAAACAAATACTTTATTTTTCATGTTCTATTCACTTAGTATGTCGATTTTAATTTTGTTTTCTATTTACCAGGTGCATCTCCTTCTTATTTTATGTACTTGAAAGCTATATTTCTGAAGTTATTTTAGTAATTTGCAACTTAAAACTTAAATTTGTGAGTTGGTACCCACCCGTTTATTTTCCCACTTAGAACCACGTACCCAGCAAAAAATGAAAGGCAACAAAAAAAGTCTAGCTAGCGCACTGTAACCTTCCCGCGTGTAGTTTCCGCGCATGTTAAAAAAAAGTCTAGCGCGTGGTTAGTTTCCGCAGCGCGTGGACGTTAAAAAAAAAACTAGCGCGTGGTTAGTTTCGGCAGCAGGTGGAACCAGAACGGAATAGGAAAAAAAATCACAGCAGCTGTTATATACAATTGGGCCTTTTATATTGTAATTGGGCTTTATAGATGGTTTACTTAAAAATCTTGCGGAAGACACATAGGAGCCCCCGTCCTGCCCGTGCCCGTGCTCAATGTTAGGCACGAGGTACAAGTACAATACGGCACGGGCTAGCAGGCCATGTCCCGATGTCGTCCGTCCGTTTGCCCATCTTCTCATCCACCGCCGCCCTCGTCATCCCGCGGGGCAGGGATGCGACGACCGACGTCGATTCGGAGTCCGATTTGGACGCTACGCATCCCGGTCCCGGCCGCGGATTGCTGATGATCCGAGTACGGATCGGCACCACTGCACGTCGCTTTCTCCTATTCGAATACGAAGCAATCAGCTTCTTATAATACACGATGGGGGGTTTTATTGCTAATAACCTTTGGAGGAGGTAGGATAGGCATGTCGAACAAGCAGCTGCAGTGCCGACTTGAACCCTGCTGCCAGCGCGCGGCCAAGCGGTTGAAGCAGCAGAAGAAGCATCTCTATCTTGTCCTCGATGATTGGGAGAGGGGGTACAGTGTCTACAGTCTCGACGTCGACGCCTCCGACTCCTCCGACGCCGGGCCGCCGGAGCCCCTCCCGGAGCATCCGGTCGTCCGCTTCGAGGCCCGTCACGGCGGCTCGTGGTACTTCGCAGCCAACGGCACCAAGATCCTTGCCATGCAGCCGTCCGGCTACCCCGCCTTCCCCGTGTTCGATGTCCAGACGGCGGCGCTCACCGTCTGCCCCTGGCCACGCCGCGGCGGCAACGAGGTCCTGCTCAAGCCACTCTTCGCGTCCGTCGCCGGCAGCCTCTACTTGCTGAGGGGCCGCCACTTCGATGCCCTCAGCGCTGCGCCGCCGCCGCCCGACAGCACAAGCCGCGACGCCGCGGCCTGGTCTTGGAGCCGAGTCCCCTCGCTCCCGCCGTTCGATGATTCCAACCGTATCTCGTCCTTCGCATTCCCCGACGGGCGGACGCTCTTCATCTCCCAAGACCAGAGCACCTTCTCGTTCGACACCGAGAGCCAGGAATGGGCGGCTCATGGCAGCTGGGTCATGCCTTTCAGAGGCCAGGCCTATTTCGACGGCGAGCTGGATGCCTGGGTGGGCCTTTGCTGCCATAAGGGCGGTGACGGCTACATCTGCTCGTCGGACGTCGCACCGGTAGCTGCTGACTGCCGGAGGCTTCCGGCCTGGAAGCTCGGCAAGGACCAGTTGTTCGACGCAGGCTCGAGGAGGCACCTATGGGCCACGCTCTGCCTGGTCGAGTCACTGGCACGCGACAATGAGGAGGATCTGCGGCGCCTCCACTGGGATGGCTACTACCCACATCAGCGTGTGATCGCTGTCACCACATTTGGGCTCCGGCACAATGAACAAGGAGAGCTTGTAACTACAGAGCGAAAGGTGCGCTGCTATGAGACGACTGATGCTCATCAGCTTCCTGAACGGTCTTGGAATCCTGTCGCATTCTGGATGTAAGTTACTTGATGCATAAATAGTGTGGTCTGTTGTGACTTGTGAGAGAAGAGGATCAGGTGCCACCTTAATTATTATTATTTTTTATCATGTATGGTTGGTTATCCTAGTTAGGGGTTAGGGCACAATAATGTAATGTTAAACTTACATGGTGTCATGTAGTTATTATATACTACTAGCAAAAATGCCCGTGCGTTGCTACGGGTTTTCTTCGTTCCTCTATCATCAATTGCTCACAACCAGTTTACTCACTTTGTGCTCAAACGATAACGGTTGACATTCTCAACCATTGGTACCATCACGCTATGTTCTTGTCCTATGATGCTGTTACATTTGTGCCATTACCTGCCCCGTATCTATAGCTTGCACAGATCTCATGGTGGCGAAGAGTTGTACTGCAAGCTTAAGGTTTTGCTATTGAATTGCGTTCATGTACTATCATATTTTGATGGTCTACATAGTCTTTTTGTCATTCAGTAGAAAATTTTGGAGCGTGTCATTAGAATAACGATGACACAGGTCCAATATCACATATCAATAATAAATTAATTATGAGCTTGCATATGTTTGGCTTTTTTTCACATACTTCACCTTGATATACTACATAATTATGCAAGATTTCTGGTTTGGTACCCAAGAATTTTTGACTCATTAATAATGATTCTATGGTAAGAAACTATGTGGTTTAGGCTGATTGATATATATATATATATACACTTGTTTCCGCGGGATCTTACCCGTGCTAGAGGATTTGGTCCTCGCCATCTTCACCGGCGCCGAAGGACCTAGCCTGTGGACAAAGGAACTCCCCCTTGCTTCTCCATCTTCGTCCACTCATCCTAGCCCATGGCAGCGCTCTCCTGTAGTCGGCTCTCATTGCACCAACCACAACTTTCAAGTGAGTCTTGACATGCGCGTGCACCGTATGCCTACGGGGAAGTACCCATGACAACGGCAGCGAAGGATCACAACACGTCCACATCTGTTGTGAAGGGAAGCTTCATTACCTTGGGCTATGGTCGGATTAGACCAAATGTTTGAATCCATTTTCTCCTAATATAGCAATGTCGGATCCCCAATTTCTCATGGGGAATTCACTGTTATGGAGCGGAAATAAAAATGGAGAATTTTGTTCCCTGTCGAGACTGGTGGGGACGGGAGGGCATTCCCATGGGGAACTGGCCTTGTTCGGTTAATCTATACTCCAAGAAAATTGACATGGATTGAGAGAATCGAGAGAAATTTTAACTTGTGGAGGATTTAGTCCCTCCCAATTCTCACCAAATTCCTTGCAAGCACAAACAAACGCCTAAAGCTTACCCGACTCCTATGGCAGGCCCAACCGGCCCATCTTATTCCCTCACCTGGCCTCACCTGGCCACCTCTTCATCTAACCGTCCGTCCACTCCATATCCATCCATCTGGCCTCGCAGGAAAAAAATCCACAACCCTAATCTTATCCTCCCCTTCAGCCGCCGCATACCACCGGCCATCGCGCGCCTCGTCGTCCAAACGGCGCAGGCGGCCATGGCGGCGAGTAGCAGTGCGACCATGCGAGGGGCCAGGCGGCCAGCCAAGCATGCGCAGCCACCCATGCGACCTGTTGGCAAGCCGCAGCGAGCCAACGAGTGGGCGTGTCGCGTGTAGCTCAACAGGAGCAAGCGGCAGTGCCAGCACAGCTCATGGGTGGCTGGCTTTCTTGTTTGTATATCTCAATTCGATTTGTTTTTTTGTGTCGCGCTTGTGCAAAAAACAGCTAGCTTGTTGTTTGCTGGTTTAAATGGAGAAGCTCGCTCCTCCAGTCCATGAATTTGTGTGCAGCGGAACAGTTGTTAATAACAGATTTCTGGATTTTTTTAAATCGAGTTGGCAATGTTACTCGAACTTGTGCGCCTTCGATTTTTTTTTTGTCGATTCGTGCTCCTTCTCGGTTCTCTTCGATGCTCTTTGATTGGGGACGGGGATCCTCGCATGGATTAGTTCTCCGCACGGGGGCGGTGCGGGGGCACGGGGCCGGTGCGGGGATGGGGAAGAATTAACCCGGAGGAGAGGATGCGGGACGGGCGATAGTTTGTCCATATGGACCGTGGGTTAAATAATCGAAACTTGAAGGGTTTTTAAGCAAATATACCATGACGGTTCGAACCCCCCCGCCCTCTTAATGAAAGACGAAAGGGCGGTCTGCCCATTTCGATCGCATTTTTTTTATATACTATAAGATAAGATGCTTGATTTGATGTTCCTAGATAAGGAACAGACTATTAATGATCTTGTGCTTCAAATAATATGCTCTGCTGTTTACTTGTGAAAACTTGCTTGTGCTGAAAGAGAGCTAGGAGTCTTCAAATTATAAGATTTGTATTCATATATGCAAATCATATAATTTGAAGACGCACATGAATACAAATCTAATAAAATTGGCAACCTAAACAGACACGAAGTGAAAATGGTATTTAGTAAAGCATGATTTGCTCCTAAACTCTAAACCCTTCTACCATAGGTGTTTAGAGATTTCTCTTATTTTTGTGGAGATCATGTTTCAAGGTATTCTCTTCATGGCAAACAGCAAGGAAAAGTAAAGTCACTCTATCCATCTCAGTATCTTTCACAACATCAAGGAAACACAAAGCACTTTTGCTCATAGTTGAGTCTTTCTTACCAATATTTTTGCAATCGCTCGTCCAATTTAATTACCCTAGTACCGGATCCTCAGTAATATTAGTACTGGATGGGCCTCCAAGAGTGGAACCACTCACGCAGTCACGCTGGTTGGCCCTGATGAGCATGAATCAGACGACTACTCGTCGGACCATACTATTGAATTGACTCATTTCCATTGTTCTAATGCCAAGATATGCTCTGCTTAAGGCTAATCCTAATATCAAGATTCACTTTGATATTTCCAAATGTGCCATGTCAGCAAATGGTATAATGAAACAATGGTTGAAATACCCATCATATTCTACATGAACTAGTTTTTATCCAAATGCGGCAGCGCGGCTGGAGTCTAGACTCTAGAGCAGATGACTCACACGCAGCCATGCCGCCGTTCGTCACCAGGACCTCCATCGTCGTCATTCTCCCGCGAGAGCATAGAGCGCGGCCGCAACACAGCGAATTCAAATTTGGTGTAGTAGCGCCTTGCGCGTCGACACGTTTCAGTTTTTCCCTGCATGCATATTAACTCTACAGTCGATGTCTCTTCACCTGTAGTAGATGTATAGGCCACCAAGAATTCAAGTCGCACCTTCATACCCTTCGACTTCACGCGACGCCTTGCACACTGAAACGTCGAGAGGTTAACTCCGATCTATATGAATCCCGCATGCTCTTTTCATATCTCCACCTCAATTAATTAGAGAAAATCGGGAGCCAAACCGCTCTCTCCCTGAGTCCCGGCCCTGTGTATATATTTGGCGTTTCTATGCATCGATCGATCACCCCTTTGCTAAGCGATGGAGCCGGCTACGAGGCAAGTCAAGTTCTTGACGTACAATGTCTGGTCTCGCGAAGACATGGTGGTGCGTGCGAGGATGGAGGCCATCGGCAAGCTCGTGTGGCGGCATAAACCTGACGTAATTTTCTTCCAGGTAACAGCAGTTCGTGAATCATCTCAATAATCGTCGCTTTAATTTTTTATTCAAGGTAAATAACCAGATCAAGTCAGGTACTACATGTAAGGCTAAGCTGATCTATATCTTCCATTGTTGTTGTTCGCGATGCAGGAAGTGACACCACACACTCTCCGGATCTTTCGGAGCCATGACTGGTGGAAGTGGTACACCTGCTCACCTGTAGAAGAAGCAATTGCATCTGATGGACACCACTTTTGCTTGCTGGTACGCATAGATTATAGACATATATATAGTGGCTGGTTTTTCAGATTACACGAAAATTGTCTGAAGCACGCCGGAGTCTTCAACTTTTGTCAAAATTACCAAAGCCATTTGATATTAGTTTTTTTTAGATAATGGAAAGAATTCCGGCTTCACCTTCTTTGAAAAAAGAAGGATCAGACCCACATTATTACAAGAGACACCAGACCTTCACACAAAGTTCTTTAACTTAAACATTATCCTAAACACCAATCCTTAAACTAAAAGACCATCCATGCATCGTGAAGAAACGTAAAGCAGCCATCTCCAACGTGCGACAAGCGGAGACAATAAACTCTTGGTTATCTTCACTTCGTTGCAACTTGGCCCAAAGGCGGAACCAGTATGTTCCCCTGAATAGTATCTGCAAAAAAGTTTTAGGTTGGCATTTATCAAAAACCACTTCGTTCCTTGTGTTCCAAATAGCCCAACATATCGCTGCGGCTCCCATTAGTAACAATAAATTCGGTTGTTGCCCCCCTTGTTTTGCCCAACTATTAAACAAATAGTGAAGCTTGTTGGTGGGGCTATTCCAAATACAATATGTAGAGCCCTCCAAAGGAACTTAGCATAAGTACATTTAAAGAAAAGATGGTTAATAGATTCTACAAAACTACAGAAACTGCAGTATTTGTTCCCATTCCAATTTCTTCTAATTAAGTTATCCTTTGTTAAGATACAACCATTTTTCAAATACCACATAAAGATTTTAATCTTTAATGGTATTTTCATTTGCCAGATCTCTTGTGTAACTCTAACACCAGTACTAACGAGATATTTATACATAGAGTGAACTGTGAAAATATTATTCTTATGAAGTGACCAAAGTAACACATCATTTCCAGTTTGAAGGTTTACATTAAGGATGGCAGCCACTAAATTGTTCCATTCTATTAACTTGACTCCCACCAAAGATATTAGTACCAAACACACGGTACTAATATCAAACTGTTAATAGAATGGAACAATATTCATCAACCGTTGCCAAATCCAAGTCATATTTAAGTATCTATAATATATGAATCCATTCAGATAACTTTCAAACACTAATCGTACATCTAATTAGACTATAACTCAATTTATAAAGTTTGTCTTTTCAAAATCGTAATGAACCTACTATAGTGCTTAAAGAGATGGAGCATTTTTGTCTAGACATCAAGAGAGTTGTTATTTTCTCACATATAATTTAGAGTACTAGACTGTCATCTCATTTCTTTTTGTTAAACATTCGAACACAGTACTAATAAAGAATCAAACGTAATTATCTTTATCTGGTTGCAATATACTTTAATTAGTAATTACTAGCTATATATACATTTTTATATATTTTTTCTCACTTTGCATCACACCTTCAAGTGTTTGTTTTGTGTTTAAGTATAAATATAATTGATTCCTTAGTTTGAGCTATGTGTTTTTACATCGAAGTTAATAATTTCATTGCTTTTATACATTGTCTATAGTGACATATATGATGCATATATATCTAGGTTAGTATTTTCTCTATTATCAATGATAGAAATAGGTAGTTTAGAATCATGTACTAAATATTATTAAGAACTTTTGTATAGTGAAAGTGTAGCTTAGAACCATGGTTTCGGCCACTCTGGTTGTGGGTCCTGCAAAAACACGTGGGAAAAAAAAGCCGAGACCGCCCAACACAAACTTGCTGGGTTTTTTTCCCTTCTCTTTATTAATTATACTGCCACATCAATTTTTTTGACATGTCTCTATATTAAATGTTTTGAATACTGTTCTAGGTGGAGGGTTGGGGATTCCCTAAAGCGCACGCACACACATATATGTTGATGGGCTATGCAACTGTGCAAGCATGGGTTCTTGCAGCGTTGTTGTGCCTGTAGATACCTATTCGTGGAGATATTTCAGTATTTGGGTATCAATGAGCACACCTTTCAGAATTTGACATCCAATTTGCATGCCTTCTACAATTTGACATGAACTAAAATAACTCGCAAGCTCGGTGTCAAATTTTGGAAGCACACGAATTCGATGTAAATTCTAAAATGCGTGCGAATTGTGACCCCAATTACTGAAATCTCTCGTACTAGTGAGAGCATTCCAGGTCGATCCATCGGCTGATTGTTGAAGTATTTCGACCGTCATATACGTTCTACTCAAAAAACAAACAAAATGTTAGGTCGAAAGAATTCCACGAAACCTTTATTTTGGAACATTATTAGGCATCCAATTTCGCCACGCATTATTTCATAGGTCATTTCGCTACTTTGGCATATAAGGGCCAGGTTCAATTGTTCTTTGCACAGGGAATTGCCACAGCCCGGCCGTGCAGGGTTTATTACGAACCAACTGGAGCGATCGTGAGGACCAGGCCGTAGTGGCAACTGGGCCTGAATTCTATGCAATCCTTCCTCTTCACGCTGTAATACTTAATCCCGGTCCCGACCTGTTCATGTCTCCCAATCAGCTCGATGCCCCTCAACGCGTAACCCTGCAGCTTGCAGACGAACCGGTCAGATCGCTTCCTGGGAGCGATGACGCTGCCGCCGTACACATAGACTCCATCGATCCAGACACTGTCGCAGGTGGTGCCGTAATCGGCGCCTTCGCGGCCGCGGTAGTATCTGGGTCCAGGCGTCCACCCATGCGGCGGGCAGGGGGAACAGCAGGTCGGTGTTGTCGTCCCAGCTCATGTCGCCGCCGAACACGACGTCCGCCGCGCTGCTCAGCGCCGCAACGGCGTGCTCCGCCTGCACGTACCGCTCCATGCAGTGCATCGACGCCGGGGGGCTAGGGGCCTCGAGCTGGGCCGTTGCGACGCGGATCGGCGGCGTCTCCCCTGCCGGCTCCGGGTAGATGTCGGCCTCGAGGTAGCTACGGCCCGTCGGAGAGTTGGCGAACTTCCAGCGGGCGAAGTTCGTCAGAGGATGCTTGCTCAGCTGCAGCAGATGCACATTCCACCAAATTATTTCCTTTCTAACTAAATGTTAGAAAAATGTTAAATTATGCGTCTGCTTGTCATGCAAGGATGATTGTAGTTTCGAGATTGCCAGAAGTGAATGACAATTTCATTTCTAAAAATAAGTTAAATTAAGTAGCATATAAATGGAGTTACCACTTACCAGCAAGCAGAAGTGCTGTTTGGTTGCTAGATCTTCAGGGGTGACCGGTGAGGAGTGGTAGTCCTTCCACCATGGAAAACTCTCAAAGATCTTGTGAATGTACGGCGTAACTTCCTGAGAATTGCATGATGAGGTAGCACCGATTGAAATGGCGAAGCAATAGATTAGAGGATCATCAGAGAGGATTCTCTCTCTAATTACTGGTACCTGGAAGCAAATCACGTCCGGCTGATGCACCTGCACGAGGCGCCCGATGGCCTTCATCCGGCTGTAGAGCACAACGTCCTCGCGGCACCAAACGTTATACGTCATGAACTTGATCTCATCCTTGCGGGCCTTCAGAAGACAAAACAATTAAGTTTCCGTAGCGCAAAGAAGCAAGATCGACATTGGGTTTGCATGAAGATTATGGAGTAACCAAAACATTTCAGCTTCCGTGCATAACAAAATTAGTACAAAAGTTGGGGAAATGTGAACCAAGAGATTGCAGCTTTTTACCATTTTTCCTCCGAGGGAAGAAGTACTGTTCTTTTTGGCAGAGAGGTAATGGTATATGGATTATCCTTGAGGACTTTGCATTCTCAGCCTAACCCGAGGTGGACCTGAGAAAATATATACACACATTCTCGTTTGAAAGGCAAATGAAGAGGCGCAGACCGAAACGAAGAGTTAGTTCAGAGACAGGAAACGTAAATATTCTAACGTGACCTTTGGCATTTCGAATTCAATGAGATGCGAATAAAAGGCCGCTCCCGATGATATATGGCTTTATGTTCGCTATTGAATGAGTTGCCATAGTATAGGCCAACATGATGACACGTCATTAGATAAAACGGGCTATACACGGTTTCCGAGGCATCAAAATTAGAATTGTGGATAGTTTCATATGCAAAATAATTATATGTCACTAGTCTATCAACCTGTGCTCCTACAAGGCTAAAAATTTAGAAGATATGGGCATTAAATTTTAATAAAAAATATAAACCATATAATGATAATAAATATTATTCCCCTTGCGATCTCTCTTGTTAATTAAATAAAACTTTTTCCACTTTACATCATATTTCTAAATGTGTTTATTGAATTCTCAATTTAAGCTACACGATTAACATGAAAAGTAGTATTTTCATTGTTTCCTCCATAAATATATATAAACAATGTACATGGTGACACTCATCATGTAATTATATATCTTAATAAGTTAGTATTTTTATATTAATAATAAATAGATAAATTAAAATTATATGTTGCTGTACTTTACAAATTTTTAATGACATACTCCCTCCGTCCCAAAATAAATGTTGTTGTACCTTTTCTAAATACATTCGTTTTTTATATGTATCTAGACATACGCTGTGTCTCGATACATATCAAAACGAGTGTATCTAGGAAATCTAAAATAACATTTATTTTGGGACAGTGTTGACGCTCATTAGTGACACTTTTTTAGTGCTATTTAGGTGGAGTTTTTGGACTAATTCATAACCCGCCACTTGGCACGTGAAATAACCCTGTTTTCATATATGCATGTATTTTTTGGAGGATTTTGGTTTACACAGGTTTTTGAGCTATAGATGAGCACTTTTGGACGAAGACCAAGATCGTGCGTAGCATGAAGGAATATGAAGGCCAAACCTAATGTGACTCAGATCTCGTTCACGCTCATCAATGGTGAACCAACCTCCAAATATGTGCAAGAGCCTAGACTATGGATGATGAAAAACACAATCACCAACTTTGGACTATAGACCCGCAAGAAATACTGAGCTTATATGGGCCATATCTTCTTCATCTTAAGTCCAATGGGGGCAAGTTATATAAGAAAATTGCACGGCTTGAAAAGATCTACAACTTTCGTGTGGAGCACTCGGGCATTTGAGGCCCCTAGGGGGTGGGCCAGCTGGCCTAGGCCATTTTTGCGTCGCCTCGGCCTCCCCTTCAACGTGAAGCTTCTTCGGACTATTTATAGCCCCGATACCTGAAGGCGCAACGATCAATCCACCAGAATTCTGTGAAACCTAGGACATACACCGAAGGGAGACGATGGTCGCCGCAAGTCCTCAAGGTTGTCCAGAGGATGGCTTAAGCCAACCCCTAGCCGCCATGGCCTCCCTGCGTGGTTGTGCCTTGGCGGAGTTCATGAGCTAGTTGGAGTCATCAATGGTATGTACTCGGTGGTGATGATCCAAACACATCTATTATATAAGTAATGTTCTTCATGTCATTCGATCTCTTGGCGACTCAATAACTCCTTCTATGCTTTCTACCTATCATAAATATGATTGTTCCTTAGTCTAATCTATGGTTAGACTATATAGCATGCTTTTAAGTAATCATGTCGATTAGATCTAGTGTGTCGACCCTTCATGATATCTAGACACATTCACTTGTGGACGTGTCCTTGTAACTAACCACGCCGATAGGGAGTGCCGTGACAGGGTGTAATCCCGTGTAAGGTGTCATTCTCGGGAGGTTGACTGGAGATAAGAGTTTAAAGATTGCTTTGGATGAGATGCATGATGCGCTTGCTCTTATTGGCTAGAACTATAACTAGAAGGCGATAGGCTCGTTTACCCCTTTGGTTGCTCTTTATCTTTGCCTATGTTCATGGGTGTGATCAACCTATACACTTCACTTATATCTTATAGGTAGGTTTATCCTTTATATGCAATCGACGCTTCATGTTAGGATAGATCTGTTAGATTAGATGGGAAACCCTAGTAAGTTCATTGTCGATCCACGGATTGATAACCTTGGATAGAATACTCTAAGGGAAAAGTAACGATGATCCGTGCGCTTGCGGTTCACAATTAGCGTGTCTAAAGACCGTCAACAGACAGTAAGTATGTGGGTAATTATGGAACATGGAAGTTTGTGTTTTCATCAATTCATATGTACATTTATATATGATCTGCATGCTGAGACAAATCCTGCATACACACCCTCAGTTAATAATTTCTATATTAACAATTAATAAAAAATATAATTTAGAACCATATATTGTTGTACTTTGGGATTATTTTTATAATGACATATTAGTTTTTTAATAATGGCAAATGTAGGTAATTTAGATGATATTTAGGGTGTTACTGTAAATTATGTTTATAATGGCATAGTGGTAATTTAGATGAATACTTTAGTTTGTTTTTCATAATGGTAGATGTGAGTAATTTACCTATAAGTTTAAGGGGGTTTCTTTAGGCTATTTTCATAATGGCAAAAGTGGGTAATTTTGTTGAGAGAATAATATATCCAATGGGTATGACGATTAAAGTGTACAAATGGATGGCCATATGTTTCTGATTTTTTGAGAATTTTTAGGATTTATTTTTTCTCTAGTGCGTCTCGTGAAGATTAACGTGGAGGTTTCAAAAAGAGTCTCCAATTATTATAGTAAGATACAAGATTTTTTCTAACTAGCGTAAATTAATGAGGGAGGAGAGAAATAGGGATTCGCGTGAAATCAGATTCAAATAGCAATTTTTAACATATTTTTACAGAAGCGTCTCTTGCTGGCGGTGGAGGAAGATCTTTGATAACTCTGCTAGACTTGTGCTCTCCACTTGCCAGCAAGATGAGGAGGCACAGACTTTGGATTGCCGACGGCCCGTGAGTAGTGACGGCGTGGGAAACCGCACCGCAGGAAACAGAGACCATGGGAGATTGTTACGGTGCCAGCCGGCGCACCGCCGCCAGTACGAATTGGAGACCAGGCATGCCAGATTCAAAGAGGACGAGGACGAAGCGTCGTGATTCTGAGGGGGGAGGACGACGGCGGGAGGGCGAAAGAGCCGATCCGAACCACCAGTCCACCAGGGTGCTATTTGGAAATTTATGGACCAAAAGTCCAAAACAGGCGAGGCTCATATGTAAATAATCGGATCGCGAGTATTGATTGCGATCCAATACAGAGACCTTTTGCATATATCCCGATCCCGATTAATAACCGCGATCCCAAGGGGTGTTGTGCATATATTTGGATCGTGATTAATCGCGAACCAAACCAGGGGCTATTTGAGAAGTGTCAAGGGTCCCTTCTGCAAATCAGCCGGCGTGGCCGCGCCGCCGCCGATCTCCCGCCCGACCCTGCGTCCACTCACAGCCCAGACGTGGCGGCGGTCCGCTCACGGCGCTGGCTCACAGCCCTAGGCCCCGGGACGACGACGGACGAGAAGAGATGCACCTGTGCTTCCAGCAGTGGCTCGCCGGAGCGCCGCCGCCTGCCGGCTGGTTCCATTCCTCTGGAGATCTTCTAGCCTCCCGCAAAATGCATCAGCTAACGATCAACTGTAAACTGCTGCTCATTCTCTGCAGCTGTGAGCTGTAACGCTGATTAAGATCGCTCTGCAGAAGTGCAGATTGACCCCTGAAATGGCGCATCGACTTCTCACTGAATGTGAAATTGTTTTTTTTTGAAATAAATGAATGTGAAATTGTGAATGGTGACATGGAAGCGACAAGTGCTGAAATTGACGACCAACCATTCGTCTCTGATACTGGAAGCATCAAAGTTGGTAGCAGCTCTGCTGTCCAGTGAAGACTGAAGAACAAAAGATACGGTCACTGTGCTCTGTAGAAAGCAGCACGTTCTGATTCTGATTTGTGGAAGAGAGATGACAGGTTTGTGCAATTTGTATTTTCAGAGAAGCACATGTGTGGATGCAAACAAATATCCTGGAAAATTGCCGGAATCTGATTCAAATTCGTAGAAGAGAGAACTGACAATTGACCTCATAACCTGGGCTTGAGTAGGCTGCGGAGGAAATGTATCTATCTTTTCAACGTTCTCATGGTTCAGTTCTTTGGTGAAGAGGGGCCTCCTTCAGACCAAAGAGGTGAAGAACTATAAAGGCCAACAGGATAGTGGATTGTCATAGGAATGCAAAAGAATTGACTGAATAATCCAGTGGCGAGGTTTCTTCAGAATGCTGAATATACAGAGAGTGGAACATTAAAAGAGAAGCCAGTCACTATTTTTTGTTAAAAAAAAACAAGGAAGCATTATAAGAGGATATATGATGGTGGACTAAGAACTGTAGTTAAAATTGTTTGTTATGCAAGTGAGGCCACATTTCAGCAATGTTTATGCAGCCAAACAAGCGAAGAATATCCAGTTTGGAACCTGAAGGATTGAAGCGTGCCCATATGATGTTTAACTGCAGGAGTCCAAACAATATACTGACATGTTTCTTTCTCGTCTTATCACTCAACACACCACTAATGACCTTGCTAGCACCCTGTTTTTTCTTTGGAAACAGATATAGCTAATATGCAATTGTTGACTTTCTTTGTCCGATGTAATAGCTGTACAATTCAGGTGAAAGTGCATTCATGCGTGCATAGGTATGTTGGCCAAAAAAAAGCGGAAAATGGAACTGTATTTGTTATGGAATCCTTTACATGGAATACATTTCAACCGTTCATCACATTTCTGGTGGTAGTCTTGTAAAAGACATAGTACAAACAATTCCTATATGAAGATTCATAAATGAGATCAAATTCTCAACATACTCAAAATCTCCAAGAATCATAATAGAAAATCAGTGCTAGACAAGGAAACATGGATAATATGGGTTCTATGCCTTAAATTAACTACCCTAATCAATGGATCCCAGTCGCAGTCACCAGACTAGAAAAGCCTTCTTCTGAATATGTACTGCTATTCTCACCCTCCACAAGGTCCATGAAGGAAGACGGAACTGGTGGAATTCCAATGCTTAAAACACCTTCGAGCATGCGAACAACTTGGCCCATCAATGGCCTGTCGCTCTCCTCATCCTGGATGCACCAGCAGGCAACTCTACAGGCCAGGTCAAGCTCCTTGACATTGGCATTTCCTTGCAGCCTACGATCCAGCAAGCACAGCACATTTCCTTCATTCAACTGGGCAGCTGCATAAACAGGGAAATATCGATGACTTCCAGATTCCAGTCTCTTGGTACTCCTTCTCCCAGAGATTATTTCAAGAAGCACGATGCCGAAACTATAAACATCGGCCTTTTTAGTGATTCGTTGTCCTGATATCCACTCTGGCGCAAGATAGCCCATGGTTCCTCGGATTGTGGTCAATGCAGAGTTGAATTCTCGTCCAAGAAGCTTGGACATGCCAAAGTCTGCGATTTTCACGCAGAACTCTGCATCAAGTAGAATATTTTCAGGCTTAACATCACAATGTAAGATGCAGTCTTCACATTCTTCATGGAGATAGGCTAGACCCTTGGCGATACCAAGTGCGATCCGGTACCGAAGATCCCAAGTCAGTATACCAGAGTCTTCTCCAAAGAGATGTGAACCCAAAGAACCATTAGGCATATACTCATACACCAGCAACCTTGTATGTCCTTTGACACAAAATCCCAGAAGACGGACAAGGTTATTGTGCCGAATCACCCCAAGTGTCTGCACCTCTGCTCTGAATTGCTTGTCTGCATGCCCAAGGCCTTTGAGACGCTTCACAGCGACTACAGATGATCCTGGCATTATTCCCCTGAAAACGCAACTGAAACCTCCCTCGCCGAGTTTGTCAGAGAAATTCCTTGTAGCTCTCTTCACCTGTGCATAAGAGTAGACTGCAAGAGGACCTTCTATTCTGAACTTTCTGCAAGTAAACAAACCTCTCCTGTATCTCCATAGAACCGCTAGTATCAATACCACACAAGTACTTGCAGCTAACCCGAACACCATGAACACAATACCTATTTTTTGCAAGCCTTTTTGGGCCCTGACCTCAGAACCCAAACGAATATAAACCTTGCTATATGGAGGTCTAGAAGCTAAACTCACATTGTACAGGCTGTGGTACCATAGCTTGCATCCAGAGTCATACGCGTATGCGACGCAGTAGCATAGGCTCACACAGGCTTCTCTGCAATCCTCATCGCTTTCTGCTGAATCGTTCTGATAGTCATAAGGGAGCCCTTGCAGCTTGTCTAGCAGGACGAACGAGTCATCGTGTCCCGTCAGGCCATTGTCTGTCGTCTCGCAGCTCAGTGGAAGAGATCTGGAGCAACCGTTCACAAAGTATCCAAGCTGCCACTCAGATGGTTTTGAGGGCTCGAATCCGTCGACGCAGTCGCATTTGCCGTTGCTCTTGCAGGCGCCGAAACGACCACAGAAGAAGGCGCCTGACTTGCAGTCAGAAGGAAAGATCCAACGAGACACCCAGCCACCGCTGGAATTTGACCATCTCCGCAGGCTTACTTGCCCCAGATGGAGCTGCAAGTGCTCGGTGAAATCTGAGCTCCGAGGATAGTTCAGCACCAGTGAGCTGCCGTTCTCTTGAGACGACACCATCCAATCCGGGAAAACCCCCGGGTTGACGTCCTGTCCGTCGGCGGTGAGCACGAACCCATTCCTCCTGCTCTGATCCACGACGAGGCTGCCGTTGTGCCCTGACTTCGTGTACGTCAGCGAGATGTTCTTCCCGGTGCCCCTGTCGAACCCGAGCCTCCCGCCGGGGAGCAGCGTGTCGCCGGGGCAGTCGAAGCTCTGCCACAGAATCCGCGACGAGATGGCCTGGTCCCTCACCACAAGGTTACCGCTGTCGAGGAGGACCGCGACGGCGGCTGCCGGCGGGGGGCCGTCGCCCGGCACGCTCGACCACCAGAGGTTAGCGCCGGCCTCCCTGATGTACAGGCGATCGGCGAAGAGCTCCAGGGACGCGCTGGCGAGGTCGGTGATGTAAACCCTGTCCCCGAACCAGAACGTGGTGGTGCCGGCGCTCGCCGGCATGTTCCTGATCTGGACGCCCAGGAAGTGGTATATGTCCGCTCCCGGGGAGAAGAAGCCCAGCTGGAACACGCCGTTCTCGGAGACCAGCGTCTGGTTCCCATTGATGCCCTCGCCTGGGAGAATGGTGTCCCTGGCGAAGGCAGCCCCGGCGAGGAAGATGCCGCCCAGCAGCAGGACGAAGAAGGTCGTCATGGGTAGCCGGGATCGCGAGCAAAAGCACTTCAATGCCTCCATTGGCGAGCTAGCATTACCGCCAGGGAAACGAACACGTCCGTGCAAGAACAATTGCACGAGTCCACAAGATCTTAGATTCAGTGTCGACGTGAACCAAGTTTTGGTGAGCTGAATCCAGTGATAACCCGCGCGAGCTGGCTCCACCGCTCGGGATCTGCCGCCTGCTCTTTTTGACTTCACTTCAGTGAGAGTGACACAGGCCAGGGCCCCACGATACAGACGGTTGGATCACCGACGTACGCATCGTGTGCGTGGCTTCGGTTCGCTTTGAAGAGAAAATAGCAGAGGCGCATGCGCATTGACGCGGCGGCAGAGCTGCAGCCGTTAACCTGTTCGGCAGTTCGGCACCACCAGTTCACATGCCTTGTCAATTCGGTGGATTAGCATTAAAAACCAAACGCACGCTGAGGTTATTTTATTTCTTTTCAGGAAAGAGACATTGACCAAGCTTTTGGAAAGCGATGCAAAGTCAAAATACAGTACTACGGAGTGCAGACCATACAGGAAGCAGTAGGACAAACCAGTCAAAAGTCAACCGTGGAACTGTGACAAAGATGTCAACCATAGCTTTAGCGGCCTTTTTTCTCGGTTGATTCCACGTGAAAATCTATTTCAAGCTCTCGTTTTTTAGATGTAAACATAAACATTGTACAGATGGGCCAAAGAATGCCCCATTCATTGTTTGAAGTGCGTGTTGCATGGTATATTGGGGAGGGTGAGCTATTGCTTCCCAAGAGTAACAAGAAGCTCGATCTAGAAGCTATGTGTCATCCAAAGTATAAAGCCTTGTTACTCAATACATCATCGAAGTGCATGGCGTTACGTTTTCTTCAACTGCACTAGCCTATCAACCATTATTCTTACATAGGCTAGAAATTTGAAGAGACAAAATTCTAGAAATTAATGAATGAATTTGGGTCATCTTCTATTTCTAATTGGTGACATTATCGTCATGTGCCATGCTAGAAAAAAAATGAATTCCATCTGACCATCAATCTGCTAAACTCTAACCATTATCAGCATTAATATCCATAGATCTAATATATTTTTCTAAAAAAATCACATATGCCCTTTATGTAAATTAGTATAAATTAAAGTATACCCCTATATCTAAATACTAACCCGCTAATATGAAAATAACCTAAGTAGCACCTTATTTTTATCTAATTACTGTTTTATACCAAAGAAAGCCTCCTAAATTTGCATCTAAACTACTCATATTTGCTATTATTAAAATAATCCAAAGTAACCCATAAATCCACATCCAAACTGCCAACATGTTTCATTATGAAAAATAGGCCAAAGTACATTAATAGAGAAACCCCACGGTGTGGCACGGAGCTAAGAGGTGGTAGGGAGTAGGGACACCACGGTGTGGAAATGATCAGGCGTGGACCACAAGGTGGGAAATGCTTATTTTTGAACGTGCATCGTCGTTTCGTTTGCTCATAGGTTCCACTATCGGATGCGGAATCTAGCACATCTTCCCAGCCATACAAATTCGAACGCAATCAGTCACTTGCACGGAGACATTGTGGCGGCATGCATGTGAAAAGAAGGACAAAGCCATCGTTTAACCATAAATCAAAAAAATTTCTACCTCCTTTCTTTTTAATGTATTTTTCTGATCAGGAAAAATAAAAAATTATGTCAGTTATTCTAATCTCGTACACACAAAAATTTACAATTATTTATCTACTGCTAGAATCTGGAATCTGAATTTATTTTATCGATACAAATTGGATTTGGATTTTTGCTGATTTATTTATTGCTATATCCAATTTATAGAACTAGTCCATCAACACGTGCTCCCGCACAGGCTAATATTTTAAAAAACAATTATGTTTAAAAATTATTTATAAATTAAACTCCTACCTAATAAAAAAATTGTTTGCATATTACTCTTTCATTTCTTTTCAGTACTTGAACATAGTAATTATATAGATGTGTACTTATCTTTTTTTATTTATGATTGATTTTTAATTAGTAATTACTCTATACACTTTTTCATCCACATCCACACTTTTTCATTTTGTATCGCACCTCCATACATTATATTTAGCATAAAAATCAATATTTTTCATCACTTCCTCACATATACATGTATAAATGGTCTACATGGTGATACTTATCATGCATGTATACCTTAACTTATTATTTCTATATTAACAATGATAAATAGGTAATTTAGAATCATATATTAGTTTACTTTTGGACTTTTCGGTGGGATGGACACGAAGATAATTAGACTAAGATTAGGTGTTTAGTTTAGGTTATCTTTAATAAAGACATACATGGGTAACTTAGATACAAATTTTGAATGTCATTTTAAGTTATCCTTTATAATGACATGTAGAGTAAATTAGATAAATATTATGGAGTTAATTTAAATTACTTTTCATAATGTCATAGCTTGATAATTTAGATATAGTTTTAGAGTTTATTTTATAATATTTTATAATGATAGTGGTGGGTAACTTTTTTAAAATTATAATAGACCAATGACTATGGTTATTAGAGTTTACATGATTGATGTTTCTGATTTTTGTGAGAATTTCTAGGATTTGTCTTTTTGTTTCCTAGCGTGTCTTGTAAGAACTAATGTGGAGTCTCTAATTAAAAAATTAAGGCTACATTGCTACCATACTATTACCTTGAGCTATCTCTCATTTGTTAAATATTTGAACACAATACCTATATTGATATATAGTTATTATTTTCATCCGATTGTGATAGATTTTAGTGACTAATTACTCTATAATGATTTTATGCACATTTATAATCTTTAAATTTTTACTTTGCATCACATGTATGCGCTCAAATTTATTTAATAAACCCTAAGTTTGAACTATAATTTTAACACAAAAATCTATATTCTCATCACTTCCCCTATATCTTTATAAATGACAACACGTATCATGCGTATATTCTTTAATCACTATATCATAAACCAATAAATTATAAAATACATGATTTAGAATCTTATATTGGTGTATATTTTCTATTAAGGTGATTTGGATTCAAATGTAGGTTTACCTCATGTTATTTTTAGTAATGACATATGTGGGTAATATAAATGTAAAGTTAAGGGGTTACTTTAGGTTATTTTTTAAGTATCCGTAGTGGGTAATTTACTTGCAATTTAGGAGGTTATTTTAAATATTATTTATAATGGCATAAGTGGGTAATTTTGATGAAGATTAGGGGGTTATTTTGTTTATTTTATATAATGGCAGAGGTGGGTAATTTAGATATAGATTTAGAGGGTTACTTTAAGCTATTTTCATAATGGCATAGGTGGGTAATTTTTTTAAAAAAACCATAATAGATCTAATGGCTATGATAATTTGAGTGTTCCAATTGATGGCCAGATGTTTTGTTTTTTTTTAGAATTTCTGGGATTTCTCTTTTTTTCTAGAGTGTCGACCTAGGATCCTAGGTGGCTTCACGTGGAGGCTTCAAAAGGAGCCTCTAATTAGTAATAGTAAGATTGATATACCATTTAATTGATATCATTTAGCAAAATGAAACACAGCATATGCATCCATCTTTCGGCTCGAGAATTTCACGGGATAGAGATATAGTATAAGAAATAGAGATCATGTGCATGCAAATGTAATTTTGAATCCAAAAAAGCTATGGTTTCAATTTGCATATTCAAATAATCCAAATCTGGTCACACGTTGTGTTCGCTGTGTAGAGAACTTCAAAATGAGACCCTACTTGAGTATTTTTGGATAATATTTTTCTTGAAAGCAATTTCATGATAGAAAATGCTTGTATATTCATTATGAATTGCTTACTACTTTTTCATATACTTTTTTGCATATCTGAATTGAGCTAATAGACTATTGGTGTAATGTTGTAACGATAGATCAATAAGTTGGGGGGGGGGGGGGTTGTGAACCTTCATGGTGGTGCCGAGGCGGAAGAGTCACACCGGGAGTGGCAAGCGGCTGTCGATCCATCAACGCCAAGGAACTGCTGGAGCTGGGATATGGTGGGTGAGTTAGTCACGTGGTGGTGGATGAGCTCATCAGTAGGAAAGAATGGTAATACAAGGAGGAAGAACGTCCTAATAACAACGAATAAAAATGATGTGAGGCAGAACCGCACAAGAAAGTGCGAGGCCGATCGATATCCACCGGGCGGCAAAAAACAGAGTGACAGTACAGCTCCAGAAGCACTCAGGGGATAGTATTTTTATGTTATGCATAGTGTTTACAGAGAGAAAAAGTGTATTGGGAAACATGCGTTATGTAAAACGTTATGTATAGTGCGTGAACTAAACAGCGCCTCAAGGCTTCGTAGACAAACCCATCACTGAAATTGATAACTGACATAGTTTAGTGCGTACAGTTTCATCAAAGGTGACATCGATTGAGAACCACTGACGCAAGAAGGCTTGCTATTGGAGAGCCCTGAACACCACTTCCTGCTAATTATGCTTGGGGCAGATGGTGAGCAGCAGGCCGAAGTGATGGCTGGGGGGAAGACCGGCACAACGTTCCCCTTGTCGTTGAAGCGCGTCACGCCGGGAATCGGCTCCACACCCACCATCTCGATGCTGCCCAGCGTGAAGTCCCTCAGCTTGCAGATGAACCTGTCCGGCCTCCTGCGCTCGGCCGGCAGGTTGGGCCCCCTCGGCATCGGGTTCGCCATCGTGTCGTACGTCCAACCGCCGGCTACCTCGTCGCCGCCCCGCAGCTCGCGCCAGGCGTCCACCCACCCGTCGTCGCCCAGCCGGAGCGGCCCGTCCAGGTCGTCGTCCCAGCCCAGGTCCCCGCCGAGCACGACGTTTTCGTCGAGCACGAAGCTCCTTTCATATCGCTGGTGCACGGCGTCGAAGTGCTCCAGGAAGGCGCCGGCCGTGGCGCGCCGGCTCACGGAGCCGATGTTCGACGGTGTCGGGCCCGCGAGGCTGCACGTCGCCACGCGCAGGCGACGGCAATGGAGACGCCCCCCTATGTCGGCGTCCCCTGGAGAGCATAACTTGGCCTCGAATACCCAGGCTGACTGCAGATCAAAAGGCTTCTGGCCTGCACGAGGAGGCATCGGAAAGGGGCCCGGGTATATGGGAAGAACCACCTCTTCGGCCTGCAACTTGCTCAACTGCAACCAGAGTCCAGACAGTAATATTGACAGGTGCTATCTTGATTCTCCATAGAAGTGCCGTACTCACAGAGCAGAACATATTCGTCTGCTGTGATACTGCATTTGCAAAAAAAAAAATAAAAAAGTTATACACTGCCAGTTTTAGTTGCTTACTACAAGGCGGAAAGAATTCGAGGTGGGTGACAATGCAAAGCTCTGTTTCTTATTCTTTGAGGAGAACTCGCTGTAGCTTCCCCACCATGGAGCCTCTTGGAAGAGGGTGTAAATGTAGTCAGTGACCTCCTGCAGCAAGATTGCAGATGGAAGCCATGAGTGCACATGCATGGTGGTGGCGAAGAGAGACATCGAGAGATTAAGAATGGATACGTGGTCGACCGTTCACCTGCAAGAAGATGACGTCCGGGTCATGGCGCTCTATGATCTCGCATATCGCCCGTATCCTTCGGTAGACCGCGACGTGCTCGCAGGACCAGACGTTGTACGTCAAGAACTTGATACTGGCCATGGCCAGAGAGGACAAAAAGTGTCCCTTTCCAGCAACGTCTGCGAGACAGTGAATATACAAGCATCCATAATGGCGCGATTCAGTTCAGTTCATTGCGAGCGAAAATGGAGCAAGAATGTCGAAGAAGGGCAGTGCCAGAACAGAAATGAGAAGAAGAGTACGCACGCGAACGAAACTGCGGCGATCCAACCCCTGATACTCTGCCTCTGTGGCTCTGCGTGGCACTGAGCAGCTGCTATGTATCCCATATATATGCTGCTCCAAGGCTTGCATTGGGATAGCAACAGGCATGCATTGGGATAGCAACAGGCATGCATTGAGTAGTAGACGGCAGTTTCCAAGATCCGTGGCTCGTTTCGTTTCACAAGGAGGGATCGAGGGAAGACGAAGACGTATCGTCCCAGCCGGAATCAGTGCGAACTGCGAGCCCAATCGAGCTGAGCAATATGAGCCCACATTTAGATTGTTCGGCCCAAATAGCCCATATTGAGATTGTTCGGCGCTCTGTGTAATATGGGCCTGGAGATGCACAGTGGTCGGTTCAGTTCTTTTTCTCAGTTACTATTTCCCTTTTTTCTTCACAAGATCTCTTTTATGATGCAATAGCAATACCCCAGGCCCATATTACAAACAATATGTAGTTCGAACAATGAAAATATTTGTGTCTTGGGGAAACGTGGTACAGGTCCTACATATACTAGTATGTTTTGCTTTTTTTTTTCAATCGACTACGTATTAGTATTGTGTACCTTTATTAAGATAGAAAGATAGTTATACAAGAGATAGATAGGAGTATGTCATTTACGATACCCAGACAACATTTGAATTTAGAAACGAAAGCAAGATTGTCGAAACAAAAGAAGATTAACAATTGAATTCTCAACTATGAACTACCCAGCAACATATAGCAACCCGATAGATGGCCTGGTCACAAACATCTACCAATGACCGATAATGCTCGTCTTATATTTCCAACATGAGTTTTGTCCAACTGATGAAGTTGGGCATGCCGCGTGCCTACGCCGTACAATTGACTCACTCTGCAAAGTCACCTTAAAACCAAAACACGAGCTCGAATTACCATTATCTACGAAGGCATAGCTGGGATGGGATGGGAATGGGATGGTCGATGGGAGCAGTGCAAAGTGCGAAACATGCAGGCTTTCCGTCCGATCGAGAGGTCCTGCAGGCCCCAGCCAGGTTGCAGCTAGATGACCAGCCACATACGTATTCGTACGTCATCCTGATTCCTGGCATGGTGGTAGGGACGCGGACCGACGGACGGACGCAGGGGTGCTGGCCGCCAGTGTGCTGCAAGCCGGCGCCAGTTGTAGCGCCGCAGAGGGCCCAGGCCCAACGCAGACCACCATAGGTGGTGGCTCTAGGAGAGAGAACCTGCCATGTGATCCAAGCTATCAACCAAAGTTCTAAATCCACAACGCTCAGGTACCTAAAGATGCTTATAGAGCTACCTTTTCTTTTTCTCCCTGGACCACCCTCTCTCTTGAACCATGGTCTTTTTCTTGAAGCCACCGGAACACTGACAATCTGCAAGCTACCATCTTTTCTCACTCTCTCCTCCACGGCACCAGCGTGCAGACGTGGCTGCATGAAGCCACCATCCACGGTGGAGGGTTGGGCCTGCCCGGCAGGTTTTCGCGGTCCAGCGTCGGACCCAACCAACGACTACGACACCCGCGGGCAGGCAGCACGCGGCATCCCAGACCTGAGCTGACGCGGCCACCGTCCGTTTCCTTCCCCCAACGCGATCCGGCGCGGATCCGTGGTGTGGCGAGGAACGTACGCAGCGCAGCGCTCTGTTGGTGGTGCGAGTGTGACTCCGCGAAGTCATCCGGAATGTTTGCCTTTTGGTTTGCACTTTGCGGATCGTGAGAACGAGGTAGCCAACGGATCCAACCACGACGAATTGGCAGCAGCGTTTGATCGGATAGAAGCAGCGCGCAAGCAAGGCCGGGACGTCCTGTGATGGCGTGGTGGTGGCCGGCCGGGCTCGGGCACCGTGGCCGCTACGCTACGCCTCAATCCCGCGGCCTCGATCTCATCATCCCCGTGACAGGCTGCCAAATGAATCGCGTCACGCACCCAGACTTGCGCGCACGTATTTCTCTTCCGCCGGCCGGTTGTCCAACCGAGTTTTTTTGGGGGTGCCTTGTGGGAGTTTAGGCGCTAGCTCTCCGACCAAAGTTCAGTCGTCGTAGAGCTAGGCGCCAAGGCCGCCATGATGCTCTGTTTCTGTTTGTTTGTGGAGCATGCGAAGCAACAAAAGCATACAAGAACAAGATCGCGAAACAGCGGCAGAACATCCAAGTGGGTGGCCGCGGAATGTGCGGATGGTACTCCGTGGATGCACAGGGAGCAAGGCCACTCATCACACCATTCCATCTTCGATCCTTCTTGGTTCAGTCAAAATGCAAAACATGCAGATTCATGTGCATGCATGATTCATATAGAGAAATGGATTGGGTCTTGCCCATACTTCTAGTGCTAAGTTCAAGTGAGCAAGTGATGCTAATAACCATATTCAAATTAGTTTTCCGAACCCGAACAAGAAGATGCAAATTAATTTTATTGTATATAGAACGAAGTTTTTGCAGCAATTAGTCCTGGAGATTAGAAGCAAGGCAAGGCCAAAATGCTGAAAAAAAAAGTCTATCCTTCTCGAAAGTGTGTGATACAAACATGTCACAAAAATATATTTCCATCTATCTTAAAAACGGCTAAGAACAAATTGAAAAGGTATGTATGAGAAAGATTGCTTACAAATAAAGGCTTCAAATATAGAAATACACCAATATAGCAGTATATTTTTGTTGCATGATATCTAGATATTTCCTTATCTACAATGATTAAAAAAAATGTCTGCAGGCACTTTATCGCCTTGTGTTGTGAAGACACGCATAATGAGTTTTTTTTTTCCATCAACCATGATAGCAAGAGTAAATCCCAACCTATTAATCATCCAAACTTAGCAACATTTACATGAACCAAGCTAGACCAACAATAAAACCATCCCAATGTCCTCCTCCATATACTACTAAATTCAGGGGAGCAAGTGATGCTACTAATCATAGCCAGCCTATAGTCACATCGTTTTTCATTTATACTCAAAAATTTTCATCACTGAAAAATTCCTAATCATGTAGCAGTTTCAAATACAGAAATAGTTAAATGTGACGAAATTTTTCAGTTACTTGATACCTATCCTAGATGCTTTCTTATCTTTCACAAAAAATGCCTACATGCACTTTATCATCTCATATTGTGAAGACATGGATAATAGCTTTGCACTTTTTTCTTGTCAACTAATCTAGCAAGAAATAACCTTTAGCTTATTGCTCAACTAATCATGTGATAGGGACTGTAGTTGCAAGAATGAAGCCAGGTCAACAATAAATAAAGCATAAAATCCCATCTTCCAAGCCCTGGTCCTTGGGGCATGTATCAATTTCCATGATATGCTAGTATTTGTGGCGATTAAAAAACTTGAAAACACTATCACCGCATACTAGGAAAACACGTATAATGGGGTTTTTTTCCCATCAACTGAGACATCAAGGATAAGTTCAAAACCTAGTATAAATCATCCAATCACTTGATAATCGGTTACATGAGCCAAGCTAGACCAACGATGAAACCATCCCAATCTCCTCCTCCACCTAGTCACCTACCACAAATTTGAAGGGAGCAAGTGCTAGAAACTGCTAATTATATCCAACCTATTCACGTGGATTCCATTCATATATTCAAAAATTTAGCTGCGAATAACTTAAAAAAGGTGTGTCAAATATAGAAACAGCTCAGTGTGACACATCTTTCACTTACTTGATGCATAGTCTAGATGTTTTCTTATCTTTCACGGAAAAAAGCCTAGATGCACTCTATTGCCTCATATAGTGAAGACATTTACTTGTCACGATCAACTAATATAGAGAGAAATAACTTTTAGCTTATTCATGAGCTTGTCACATACATGCAACTTTACTTGCAAGAATCAAGTAAGGCCAACAATAAAACACTAAAACAATAAAACGTCATCCTTCCAAGCCCTGATCCTTGGGTCTGTATCAATTTTCGGTAACCCTAGCTATCAAGATAAAAAGATTCTTTCAAGCACTTTATCACCTCATATTGAGAAAACTGTATAGTGGATTACATTTTTTTTCATTGACTAAGATAACAAGAATAAACCCAAACTTATCAACCACTCAATCACTTGACGGTTACATGAACCAAGCCAAAAAAGAACATCCCAATCTCCTCCACTATCTACTACCGATTTAGAGGAAGCAACTGATCCTGCTTATTATACCCAACCTTGTCACATGGATTTACATTTAAATGCAAAGAGTTTGGCTGCAAATAACTTAAGAAATGTGTGTTGGATATAGCTAACTCATAAGTAAGAGTTTCAAATATAAAAATAGCTCAACTTGACATCACCCATCAGTTACTTGATGCCTGAATGCTTACTTATCTTTCACTATAAAAAAAGTTTGAATGCACTTTATCACCTCGTATTATAAAGATATGTATAATGACTTTTGTTTTTCAAGTCAACTATTATAGCAGGAAATAACTCTTATCTTTCACTATAAAAGAAGTTTGAATCTACTTTATCGCCTCATATTGTGAAGATATGTACAATGACTTTTGTTTTTTCTATCAATTAATATAGCAAGAAATAACTCTTAGCTTGTGAGTCGTCTAATCCCATAGTAGCAACTTCAGTTGCAAAAATCATCCCAAACCAACCACAACAGTAAAACCCATCCGGATCTCCGCTAGCATCATCGTTCCAGGCTCCTAGTCCTTGGTGCGCGTGCCAATTCCGTGATCGCGCTCGTCCTTTGCTCTGCTTCCCTCTAGAATCCGCTTACATAAACAGGAGGGGGGCGCCCACCCGACACCCCACGGGAGGGAACCAAAGCCAAAACCCCGCACCACCGCCACCACCTCTGCCCGAGCTGCCGCGCACTCCATTCCCATCGCACCATTCCCCTCCCCTTTCCATCTCCTCCACGAAATCCACTCGCTTTTCGAGCAAATCCTCTCTCTCACGCTGACGTCCCCGCCGTTGCTCTCTAGCTAGCGCCCAGCATCCAGCCTACAGGCCGCTCGGCTCGTCACCAACCTTGGACATCTTGCTCCCTGCATTCTCTCCAGCCAAGCTCTCCGCTCTCGTCTGCAGCAGGCTCGTTCAGCGCAATGGCGGCAGGCGGCGATGCCGGTGCCGCCGCTCGTCTCGTCTTCTCCCTCGTCGGCCTGCTGCTGCTGCTGCCGCTGCTGGTCGCCGGCGACGACCCGTACCGGTTCTTCACGTGGACGGTGACCTACGGCGACATCTACCCGCTGGGCGTCAAGCAGCAGGTGCGTTACCTACATTCTGCTCTGCTGCTTTGGCTGGCCATTTCTGTCGGTCGATTCGGGATCCCCGGAGCTCGACTGCCATGCGCGCGGTGAAAGGAGGAGATTGCTGAAGCAGTGCGTGAATAATGGCCCGAACTGCAGGGGATCCTGATCAACAACCAGTTCCCGGGGCCGCAGATCGAGGCCGTCACCAACGACAACCTCATCATCAACGTCTTCAACAAGCTGAACGAGCCGTTCCTCCTCTCCTGGTACCGCCCGTGACGCCCTCTGATCCATCCACTGCTCTCTCTTTCTTTACTGCTGCATCTCCCCCCTGTCTGCATGTACCACCTATGCTTGTTTGTTTATTGCTTTTTAATTCACCTCGAGGTAACAATGCAACCCGAAGAATCTGAACCTACAACAAACTGAAATCACTCCTAACTCCTAACCAGTCGAGTCCTAACACCCCGGCTAAATCTGTTATCCAGTCTGGCTGCAACCTTCTTTTCAGTCTAGTTGGAAGATGACACCCCTAACAAGCATGTAGCTAGCGAAGTCTATCCCTCGCAAAAAAGAAGTAGTAGTATTCATCAATCCGGCATTTAACATTTTTACTATTTATGCTCTGATCCAGCAAGTGATTCGAAACTTGAGTAGTTTTGTTTCTGACGTCACTGAATAGATAGCTCTCGGCAGTCGACACCCACACCAGCTGAACTGCTCAAGTGCAGAGCTCACTATACTGTATTAAAAATGGGTTTAACCAGCCTCATTAAACGGACAAAACCACATCGCCCACCGAAATACATGTGATGTCGGCGGTTCAGGTCGACGCAGGCGTCGTGACAACTCACGGCATCATTGGCCGATTAGGATAGGATAATACTACACATATAGATAGTACTGTCTTGGCTGTGATCCTGTCCTGGGGCCTCGGGGGGGGCTGGACCAGGGGACCAACCAGCTGACGACTTGACGAGACGCAGCGTGGCCATGGCCGACTCGTGTGTGGCGAGCATGTTTTGCTTCGCCGAGAATATGCTCCGCTTGGGTTCAGATCGTGGCTGTAGGTGTAGCAGAGTCAAATGGGACATGTCTGTCAGTGAAATCCCGCGACAAAATTTTGGTCTGCCCAGATTCGCCTCTACTGTTTTCCTGAGCCACACAGGGACGGCCCGACGGAGCAGGCAGAGCAAGCTGCCGCAACAAGAGTCCATGCACGCCGCGATGCAGCCGCAACAAGTCAAATCTGCCGCCATTTTTCTCCCGCCATCTTTTTTTTAGGGTCCTGGCCAGGACGAACAGTCGAACAGCAGTTGGCAAGTACGCCGCCGGCCCGGGCCGGCCGCATCTCGTGATCTCCGGCCGTGGGACGCTTTACTGCTGGCCCTGGCCCCTGGGGCGTCGTGGCGTCGGCGGGCGGCGGCCATGTGCGCGGCTTCTCCCATGCGGCGTGGGGGTGAGAGCATGCCGCCGACGTGCTGCTGCGGTGCTGCCGCCTGCATGCGCTGCAGATTAGATTCGGCGCGGCCGTGTCCGTTTCGGCGGAAAGTTATGACGCCCTCGCTCACGGTCACGGGCCCTACTGTTGATCCCCCATTCACCTGCTCTGCTCCATGCCATGTTGCATATTTTTTTTTCACCCCAGTAAAAACAAAGCTGCCTCTGAAACGAACACAGTGAAAACGCGCTTCACCTTGTCACGGGCGGTGTCGGTGGACCGGCCCGGTCCGATCAGGTCCGCCGCGACGCGACGCAACACGGCGCCGGTCCGGGCCTGATCGAGCTGCGCCATTTATGTCGTACCGTTGGCTTTGGTTATGACGAGGCGAGAGCCCCTCGGCCGAGTGCGACGCGTGCAAGTTGCGACGCGTTAGATACGTACTCCGTATACATAATGCCATCAGTGGCGGAGCCAGAAAAAAATTATAGCTGGGGCGGGTTTTTGCGAAACTAAACAAAAAGAAAAACTCGCCGCATACACACCAATTCACACCGCATTCTTATTGAAATCACATAAATCATAGCAAAATGTTGGATAAGCAGCACAACTGATGTTTTAAGATATTGCCTCAAATTTTAAAAATAAGTTAATAATTCTTACACCAACGCACCATACATCGCAAAAAGCAATAAAAATGGATGAATGTGTAAATTGAATAATGGTAAATTAGTGAATGATAATAAAGTGATCCCCAAGTGAATATTATGAGAATATTTTTAAAACTAATATTATGAGAATATACATACCAGTAGCAAAGTAGTAAGATTAACCGATTAAATTACAAGTTGCAAAAGTTTACTAGGATATTTGGATGTGGTTGGGAAATTTGGGATTTGTTGAGTCTGATTTGGTCTGAGGCCTCACGAGAATGGGTTGCTATTGGGCTGGCCGGGATTACGTACAGCAGAAAAGGCCTAGGCGTCATCTTGTTCTTCCGCTCGCGGCTCGCTTGTTCACGTTGCGGCGGCACAGCGGCCGACGCCCTGGACAGAAACAGGCGCTATCGCGGAAGTCTACGGAGGAAGAGGGCAGTGCCGCAGTGGGATGAGCACGGCGATAGCTGGGGCGGCTGCCCCACCTTGCCTACAGGGTGGCTCCGCCCCTGCATAATGCAGCGCGGCCGCATGTGGGCAGTCGCTCGCCGCTGCGTGCGTCGTCGCAACTAATAGCAAGGACGTGCGTGGCGGTGTCGTCGCAACTAATAGCAAGGACGTGCGTGGCGGTGACACCGCCTGCCTGCATGCCAGCTCGTGCGTGCCCTGGGCGTGCAGGCGATGGCGAAGTGTCAACAGATGTCGGCCGCAGCCGGCGCCGGAGACGACGGAAATGGGTACGACGTTTCAAGTTGCTTGCATTCATTGCACGTACTGCAAAAATGCAGTGTCTGCTTCTGAAAACTGGGTGTCATATGTGTGTGTGACTGCCTACTAGGATGGTCTCTCTAATGCCACGGCCCATGCGACAGCCCAATCCATCCAATAGCCCAGTCCAACATAAAGGGGGGGGGGGTGTTCAATTCCCCAAAAAAATTTTCACCAAAATTTTTCCCAAGGAAATCTTACATGCATGGAGTAGTAAACGTGTGTTAATGACAAAACCCATTCCATAACCCCCAGGTAACTTTGCGAAACGAATCTAATGAGCCTAATTAGGCCATGATTTGCAACAGTGATGCTACAGTAACCATCCGCTAAACATTCACTAATCATGGATTAATTACCATCATTAGATTCGTCTAGCGATTTCCAGGTGAGATCTATAATTAGTTTTATTATTAGTCTACATTTAGTACTTCTAAATGATAAGATTCTCTTGCAAAATTTTTCACCAAAATTTTTTCACGGAATTGAACACCCCCAAGGTTACTGAGTACTGACACGGCAGCAATCTCTCTCATGTTCAGAGATGGCTTTGGACTCTGCCGCTGCTAGTACACAACACGACAAGTCGACAATGGCAATTGGCACGCACAAGCGGACGCCATGCATATGCAGCGTGTGACGGTATCGTGTTACCCCGTCACCACGAGCTAGGACGCCATGCATATGCAGCGTGTGACGGTATCGTGTTACCCCGTCACCACGAGCTACAGCTGAATTTCTGAAACTTAATTTTTCCGGGCGGCAGTGATCGATCGATCTATCCGCAAAGAACTGACCAGATCACACCACACGCTCCAACCCTCAATCCACCGTCGGCGTTCGTGAATTGGTTCATGCGTTTCTGACGATCAGATCGATGTGTGCGTGTCTGCCTGAACTGACGCACACCACCCACGCGGCGGCGATGCAGGAGCGGGCTCCAGCAGCGGCGGAACTCGTTCGAGGACGGCGTCGCCGGCACGACGTGCCCCATCCCGCCGGGCGCCAACTTCACCTACATCCTGCAGGCCAAGGACCAGATCGGCACCTACTTCTACTTCCCCTCGCTCGCCTTCCACAAGGCCGCCGGCGGCTTCGGCGGCATCCGCGTCCTCAGCCGCCCCCAGATCCCCGTCCCGTTCCCGCCGCCCGCCGCCGACTACACCCTCCTCGTCGGCGACTGGTACAAGGCCAACCACACCGTACGTCTCATTGTCTCTTCAGCTTGAAAATCATTGCATTATTCTGTACTTCCTCCGTTCCAAATTGTAAGTCATTCCAATATTCTTGGAAAGTCAAAACATCTTAAGTTTGATCAAATTTTTATGATAAAGTACTAACATTTATTATATCATCTAAGTATAATTAGATTCTTCACTAAATATATTTTCATAGTTATATCTATTTGGCGCTATAAATCTTTTTAATCCTCTCTAAATTTTTAGTCAAACGTAAAATGGTTTGACTCTCCAAAAATGTTGGAATGACTTACATTTTGGAACGGAGGGAGTACTAGTTTGTCCGGGAGCAATTACCTTATCTATTCTGACAGATCGAGAATCTGTTCTCCTGGACTGACAGGACCTGAGGTACGTTCTTGACAGCGGCAAGGCGGTAGGCTTCCCTGACGCGCTGCTCATCAACGGCCGAGGTTCGAATGGCAACACCTTCACCGTCCAACCTGGTAAGCGCAATCGATCAGTGCATTCCAGTTCTTGATCAGAACTCTGAATTTTTCAGTTGGAACTGACCGAACACTGAAAGTCTGAAATTTTTCGGTGCATCGCCTGCAGGCAAGACGTACCGTTTCCGGATCACCAACGTGGGCCTGGCCACCTCCGTCAACATCCGGTTCCAGGGCCACACCATGAAGCTCGTCGAGGTGGAGGGCTCCCACACCATGCAGACCACATACTCTTCCCTGGACGTGCACCTCGGCCAGTCCTACTCCATGCTCCTGACCGCCGACCAGCCCGGCTTCGACTACGCCATCGTCATCTCCACGCGCTTCACCAGCAAGATCCTCTCCTCCACCGCCGTTCTGCACTACGCCAACTCCGCCGGCAAGGCGCCCGGTCCCCTGCCCGGAGGCCCCACCATCCAGATCGCCTGGTCTCTCAACCAGGCACGCTCTATCAGGTTCAGACTAGTGTTTCACTGTCAGTTTCTTCAGACAAGAGTTTCACTCTGTCAGTTTCTTCAGACAAGTTCAGAGTGTTTCGGTGATCAACTGACATTTCTGATGGCTAACTGGGCGCTGCAAACTTGCAACCACAGATGGAACCTGACGGCGAGCGGGCCGAGGCCGAACCCGCAGGGCTCGTACCACTACGGGCTGGTGCCGTTGACCCGGACCATCAGGCTGGCCAACTCGGCGGCGATCATCAACGGGAAGCAGAGGTACGCGGTGAACAGCGTGTCGTACGTGAACCCGGACACCCCGCTCAAGGTCGCCGACTACTACAAGATCGGTGGCGTCTTCACGGTGGGCACCATCGCCGACAACCCGAGCTACGGCGGCGCCTACCGCCAGACGTCGGTCATGGGGGCCAACTACAGGGATTACGTCGAGATCGTGTTCCAGAACGACGAGGACGAGGTGCAGTCGTGGCACATCGACGGCTACGCCTTCTGGGTCGTCGGGTATGGACATTGGTGGTTTCAATTTCATGAATTTAAAATGTTTAGAATGTTTTTAGATGTGAGATTAATTTTAGTTATTACCTGATTGAATGTGAACTTGTGTTTAGAATGGATGGAGGAAAATGGTCGCCGGCGAGCAGGCAGGGCTACAACCTGAGGGATGGCGTTTCCCGGTACACAGTTCAGGTAGTATGAAGCTGTGCTCTCTTCTGAACATATCTCATTCTTGAATCTGAAACTCTGTTTTGCCAAACACAGTAAGTCGTTAAGAAATTGGACTGAAATGATAGTGATACTTGGAGTTGAATGTGACCCGAATATTGTTCGTCCAAAAATGTGAACTAGTAATATGATTCAGTCAAGTCTTCTTCATTACAAGTCTGCGGCGCACTATGGCGGTGCATTATTCGGTTCACGCACCCAACTCGCCCATTCAGCCGCCATGCTGGATAAGATCTTTTCAGAAACGATATGGTGATCGATCTCCATCAGGAAAGGCGTAGTGTCGTGCATGCTTGCAAGCTGTGGACTCTGCTTTCACCTGCCTTCAGCTTTGAAGTGGCTTTCGCATTTCACTGTCCTTGGTGACTTCTTCCACCACGGAAATTCACTTCCGTGTTGAACCAGTAATCAGGGTGGGATTGCTTTGGGGAGTGCTCTGAAAATGACTCACCTGCATTCTTTTCTTCTAATAAAAAGCTACTACCGCACATCTAGATCCTCTTAGTGCTGCAGCATCAAACTGAAATGTAAATTTGGTAACTTGACACTTCTGAAGTGGATCACTACGAACAAATTCATATCTTTCTTTTTTTTTTTTTGCATCAGGTTTACCCCAGGTCATGGACGGCGATCTACATGCCACTGGACAACGTGGGCATGTGGAACGTCCGGTCGGAGAGCTGGGCCAGGCAGTATCTGGGGCAGCAGTTCTACCTCCGCGTCTGGACGCCGTCGACGTCGTTGCGCGACGAGTACCCCATCCCCAAGAACGCGCTCCTCTGCGGCCGGGCGGCCGGCCGCCGGACCAGGCCGCTGTGACCGGCCGCGCCGGCGGCGGACCAGGGCTTGTCATGAGAGGATGACATGCTTGCGCATCGGTCTGGAGAGAGTAGGCACAGAAAATTTATTTAATTTACTCTGAAGAATTAAACGCTCAAAGAAAGAAGAATGTGACCTGAATGGAGGTCTGAAATGTTGCCGGAAGCACATTTACTCTGAAGAATTATAGTCAGATTAGACCGTGTGATACTACTGTTAGTGTTTAATTGTGTCTGCATTAGTGCGCTTGATTAGTTGATCCCTTTGTGCTACGCAATTGTCCTACATGGGTACAAACAGTATATTGTTGTAGCAAGCATGTTGCTACGCTTCTCAGATTCTTAATAAAGTATCATGTGCTTGGATCATGTCGACGACTTCAATGGCATGTTCTCTCTGTTGGGACATGCTTACCATTACCAAAATGCCGTATAGAAAGAGATGGAATCTTTTATTTTTTTTTGTCCCCAAATTCTGGAGAAAACAAACCACACCCTTGACTAGTTGTGCACAGATCGTCTTGAAATCTTTCAAAAATCTGCTTCAAATTTGGCCGTCCCTTGACTGTATCTGTTTTGGCATTACGTCATACCAGAGCTTGACAAAAAGGAAAAAGGTGTACGGTACCCGATGATCATGTGGGAAGGGGAAGCGGTCCCAATTGGAGTCCGAGGAGTGAAGAAAGCTTCTTTCTACTCTATGCACTCACGTGACGAAGAATTTACCTGAGTGAAGAAATGTTCAAACGATTATGTCTTGCAGTTGGTAAACGATGCAGTGATTGCAACGACTCCTTTATTTATTTACGTTGAGGGGAAAAACGTTGGGATAACATCACAACACCAATTTGGTTCGAGCTATCTTTTGTTCGGCCAGAAGATAAATTCTAAACATGATATAATCCATTAAACTCGATGCGAGTTTTATAGATCTATTTTTTTTGAAGGGAGTTTTATAGATCTATTGATAAATAGCTGTCCTCACAAGCTTACTGCAGGGCTGTACAAGAAATCATTTTTTGTGCTTAGAAATGCAATTATTATGTCACAAGGCATGCCATCTTTATCAACTTGAATCTAGAGAATGTAAAAGATGTATATACCCCATAAAAGAGCATACAAACAAGCTCATATAGTGCCAATTTCTTGCACAAACACATATAGCCAAGCAACTAGAGACAATTAGTACGTACTTTTTTATCCGTTCGCTGAAAACAAACCATACCCTTTTTATAGTATTGTACGATAATCACAATAGACTCATGGCGTCTTCATGCTACAAGGAAGTTCTCTCAAGTCCAGGCATATCACCATCAATAGCTTGTGACCGCTTCAAATATATGTACCTCACATCACAAGAAACTAGTGTCAACCAAACCCTATCCCTATAAATACACCCAATCTCACTCAAACCAAACCAAGTAACACTCATCAGCACAAAAACAGCTCAAAAAACCACAGGAATCACTGTCCATGGCCACAATGCCACCCGATCACGGACCAGCCATCCAACGGCTGAAACCGACGGGATCCAACGGCCCCCTGAGTTTCGCCCAAAAGTTCCACCCCTGCCACTACCAAATCCCGTTTTTTAAAATCAAAATCGAAGGCTCCCTTCCCCATGCTTCGGCTCCCATCCTTCCTCATGCGTCCTCCTGCGCTGCCCCGGGTCACTGCCAGCTAGGCCCCACCATGCAGCAGCCGCCTCCACCGCCCCCCGCCGCCGCGTCCCCCTCGACGGCGCCGCCGCCGCCGCAGTCGCTGGTCTCCCGGGCGCGCACGGCGATCCACTCCGCCGCCGCCCGCGTGCTCACCGACATCAAGGCCGACCTCCGAGGTACGCTGCCCATGCCGTCGCGCCGGTTCTCCTTCTCGCTGTTTACTTCCCGGGTCCGAATCTGATGAGCTCCCGGCGGGGGATCGGTTGTGGTGGGGCGCAGATGCGGACGGATCCGGCGGGCGCAGCAGGGCGCCGTCCCCGAGGACATCGCTGGATCGGGAGGCCGAAGTGGGTGCCACAGGGTGGGAGCTGAACGTGAAGCCGCCGTCGCCGCGTGATGAGGTATGGGTTCCTGTCATTCTAGTCATCCGATTGGCCGCTGCTTCGCGTGTGGAGTTGTTGAGTCGGGTGCTCGCGCTGTGATGGTGGATTGGTGATTTGTGGTGACTGACGAGATGGCGAGTTCGTCGTGTCAGAGATGGTGTCAATGTTGCTGCCTCAGGAAATTGTGCTGTTGTTACTTGTTAGTGTGCGCATGTCCATGTTCTGGCAGCGTGCAGCAGAATTGGACAGCTTTTGGGATCAGAAAAGTTCAGACCTTTCGGTGGGGCTTTGCTACTTATTTGTTGGGCTTTGTCAACCCTCCATGTCATGAACTCAATTGATGCACACTGCAGAGATTCTTATGATCATTTCCATGTGACGAACTGGGTCTGTGTTTGTTGAGCACAGGCACAGTCGAATGGAGCATTCAGTTTTGGTGAATTGGACTAGATATTGAGTTTGTGGGAGCAGCCAGGGACAAATATGCATGGTTCTGTAATTAGTGTGGAAAACTTTTTTTTAAGGTCCAAAAAGGCATCTTTGTTGAATGCTTACATTTCCTAATTAATGACATTTCTTGTTGTAAATGCAAATTAGTTAATGAATCAGCTGTATCTTCACGTATTCTACTAAAGTCTTTGTGTTTCCAGGTCCTAGAAATAAGCCCCTCAGGGAACGGGGATTGCTCAAGTGTACCAACTGAGTCAACTTCAGCAAAGCTGACCTTTCCTCCAGCTTCAGCGGTTAAACAACTGGTAGCTGCCATTGAGTAAGTTTGTGTTCCTTAGCATAATTTTTGTATCCAGCATTTCAGTTCGCCCCACCCATAAGAAATATTTAGCATTCTAAAGATATATGGAACTCTTTTGAAAATAAGTAGATATCATATTAAATTTTCCATTTTTAGGATACTATTTGTCCACTTTATTTCTAGAGTACAAGCAAAGCTGCATCATTTTGTGTTTGGTCGTCCTATGAGCTTCCTATATTTATTGCTGTCATGCTCTTGTAGAAATGGGAAAAATTTCAAGTCAATGAGTGATATGAGGTCTACTGGAGACCAATTGCTGAAAGAGAAAGGGAGCTTGAGCTTGTCTGTTGTTAAATCACTTGTTCGACGCGACAAGGAAGAAAGATTGAGTTCTGAATTTTTTGGTGATGATGAAACTCAATCTTTGATGTACTCCTTGTTCAAATTAGGTATGCTTTCTTTCAATATGCTGAGGATGCTAGCTTGCACTGTTATTTTAAATTATGATGCATGATTATCTTTCCAGAGGAGCAATTTCCACATGACGGAAGTCAATGTAGCCCTGAAATGCTTCATTCAAGATCTCTGTCCAAGGATCTACATGGTGCACCACCTGGAAGTTTTATTCATCATTTAGCAGTGGTTATTGGCAGCATTAGTTCTGTGCATAAGATGGCATTTTTCTGGCAATCAGTTGTTCTGGAGGTGAGTAACTGAGTATTATGCAGATAAATCGCCCCTCATAAGATAGGAAACTACCTTGTAATAGGTGTATTTTGTTATTACTGTTCATAAACACTGCCATGTAATTGACATTTCTTGTCAATACGAAACTAGGCATAAGTTAATTACATATGACACATAATTAATTTTATTCCCAAGTGAATAAAATGAGCAAGGTACTGCTAATGGAATAATCAATAAAATGTAAATGCAGTTGGTCTTTTGTTCTGCATGCAGTTGAGGAAACTATGGTCTGATTGGCAACCTGTGCCTCGAATGCCACTAGACGCTACTCCAGACTTGAATTCCTGTTTACTGCATCAAGAGATACAAGTCGTAAATTGCTGCATTTCCAGGAAAAAGCGAAGAAAAGCAGCTAAGGAGTCACTGGATTCCTTGCTAAAGCAGGCAAGTATCGATAACTCAGAACCCAGGTTTTCAAACGGGAAGTCTCCTGACAGTGAGATGTACGCAAGAGATAGTACTGGCGATTATGTTCTTCGGCTTGGTGCTGATCGGTCATCTGAGAACTTAACATTGCTGGAGACTGGTGAGCCTATCTATTCCCCAACACTGCAGGTAAGATGTTGGGTTGCTTTTCCAGACTTGAAATTTCACTTTTATAATGCTTCCTTGCATTATTCCTGAACTTGCCATAATCTATCTTCAGGAAGGTCCCATCATGACAGCAGAGCTTATAAAAGAAACAGAGGAGCTTGTATTACGGACAGGAAGGTATGTCAAGCTTCCTAATGTACTACAGTATTTTGGAATGCCACTAGTTAAATCCAATACAGTAGTTAAAATCCAGATTTATTGGCCGTTATTGGTAACTGCTTCCAGTTGCAAATCTGATCCTTGGGCAATGCCATCCTATATCTTCATTTCTGTTACTAATACTATTTTTCTTATGTTAAGTAATAAAACAGTGTTTGATGCTTTTTATTATTTCTCAGTCTTGGTGCTGGATGCTCTCAACTCCTGTCAGATATGCAGGCTTTCAAGGCAGGTTTAAAGATGTTCTTCTCAGAGAATACTAGGCTGTTAAACTAAACTTCCTAAACAAGAAATTACTTTTTCATAACAGGCAGCAAATCCTGGCTGTGTTCTGGAAGACTTTGTTAGATGGCACTCTCCACCTGATTGGTCTGAAGATTGTGCTGCAAACTGTACCACAGTAGGGGAAGGCTCATCCAGACGTGGGCGGTTAAGTGATAGAATGCAAACAAAAGGTGATATCTGGTAACTTTCACTGTCTTCTCGTCTGTCTGCGCACTTATAAATTTCCAATGTATCCTAAGTATTTTCAATGGATGTGGTGTGTTTAGAAGGAAACTTGTGGAAGGAACTGTGGGGGGCTGCAAAACCTATACCTGCCGTTGAACAGACTCCTATATATGATGAAGATTTAGCTGTGTGAGTAGCAAAATATATTGATTAGTTATTGTGTTGACTCTTGACATCACTCAAATTGTAACTGAACAATCTAACCTTGCAGGGAGAGCATTTTTGATGCGTTGGAAGTTATTGAGCCATCAAAACTGTTTGAGCAGCTACTTGCTGTCATTGTAAGCTCAATGTCCCCGCCCCCCTTTTCTGTTTCTGTCTCATTTTTTAGCTAGCTTTCAAGTTCTGATCTTATTTGTCCTAAAAACATGCTGATGCTACTGATTGCTATTTGTGAATACCAGCTCTCAGTATGCTTTGTGGCAGCAGAATGCGTTCTAGCAGCAGATAGCAACCTGTCAAAATTATTCTACGAGTGCAAGGATTACATAATTGGCATTTACGAAGATGACATGTCAAAAGATAAGCTAGATGAGATCTGCAAGGTATTTTGCTTATTGATCCATCCAGAAATTGTAGTACTGCAGTTGTAGAATAGTATGAAAACACTAATGACATGCCAGGTGTACGAGACAATGGAAGCTATATTAACCCACCCTGAAGAAGCTCTCCAGATCATGGAGCAACCTGACGAAAAGTCTATTGACAATAAAAACCGCTTCAAGCTGAAGCTCAACTTTATGACCAAAGATCGCCCGCCACTCTGGAAGCGCGCATCAAAAGATGAGAAGAAGATGTCCCCAAAGGATGACAAGAATACATCAGAAGAAAAGAACACGAAGATATTCTCGAACCTTTTTGATAAGAAGGTCAACATATTTTCGAAGAAGAATGTGAAATCATCGGAGGTGCCGCCTACGCCCCCTTCAACTTCACAGGGGCCATTTGATGAGAGTGAGTGGACGATTTTGTAGTTGAAATTCGTGTGTTACTCCTTTGTACAACTTGTAGAGAGGTGTCTCAAAAGATGTCTGGGATAAGCTTAAGCTGTAAATACTCGTCCAATTCATTGAACATTTTGAAATAAGCTGAAAAAGATGAATATTTCAATGTGATCTTGCTTCTGGAGTCCCTGGTCAGCTTTGCAAAGAGTCTAACTCGTATCTTTTGAATTGTTTTCTTGTCAAAAGTGCAATCCTAAATTTTGATCGAAAGTTTAGATAAACCGAAGTTAGATGATGGTGCTTAAACTAGTTGGCAACTACTATCGCAGTCAGTTGTGAGCGCCATGGAAATACCTATACAAAAATAAAAGGCTGACGAGGGTCTCGACCCAAGCACGATGATTCCCTCTCGCTCTGAACTTTTAATGAGATGATTTCCTTCTGTACTGCCCCCCAATAATGGAGTCGTTTCTTTTGAAACAAAAATAATGGAGCCGTTCAAGTGAGCTTATTGGGAGCTCGGAGGGAATACTTATGGAACTGACATTTTTTCTAATCGCAGAAATTCGGCAGTTGTTTCATGAGAAAAAGAGGAAAATACATCAGCATGTACAACAGCTCTCTATGTCAACATGTACAAGAGCCCTGTATCGCTCAACATGTATAAGACACGTTATGTGGAGTAAAACGGGAGTGGCCCAACCAAAAATGAAGATGTATAAGAGCTCTCTATCTCAACATGTATAAGACACGTCCAAGAAAATTGGAATGATTTGCAATTTGAAATTTAAAAAAAGGGAGTAGAAGCCAATAATATACATATCTGAAAGTAATGAAACAAATATCCCATCAAATAAATGAATAATCAAATGAGTACATAATAATAAATATATCTCAAAGGCGACGCAGCCAGCCACAAACCGAAGGCTGGATACAAACCAAACAATAGCAATCAAGCTGCCAAACTTATGGACGATTCTCATCATAATAAACACACACAAAGCCGAAACGCTGCAGGCACCCATGGTCCATGGATCATGGATGACACAGCACGGGAAAAGGACCAAGGACGTATATGGCCCAATGACAACTAAATCGCGCCAATATAGAGAGACGGAAATGAATCATATTTGGCACACATCAGTTTTTGATGACTGTTTTGCCAGCGATCTCCACGTTCACCTTTTGCTCCCCATGCTCGCCGCGAAACGCTGCCCCTCTGCGGAGGTTCGCTCTGCCGCAGTTCAGCTCCGCGCCACCTACTGCAACGCCATGATCCACTTCGCCTCCACCGCCTCCTCTGGGACACGGCAGCCGGTTGACGTCGGCCAGGCCTCTGCCGGCCGCAGCCGCGGGAGGCACGACGGAGCACAGCTGCACGACGATGCCGACGAGAACGAGGAGCAGGACGGTGTTCCTGGCCATGGTTGCCATCACAAACTAGTCAAGCTAGCTACTAGCCCGACCGCTTCGCTTAGCTGCCTAGCTGGTGAATAATGAGTGCAGAGCTATGCTACTCTTGATGATGTGCTTGATGTTGTGGTGTTTGAGTTGATGGTTCTTACGATGGTGCCGAGGGCAGATATATATAGGCCGATTCCGTCTTTTAAGTGCCGTGATGAGTGTATATGGGTTTATTTAAAAGGATCATGCTAGTCTCATGGATACATTGTTAAAGTAGAATGTCGTCGCTTTGTTGGTTTAATTTGGTGCCAGCTAGAAATTAAATATAGTTCATGGAGTATATAGTTGCACGTCGATCAGGCATTGTCTTTTAATTAATTAATGGTCATGCTGCGCAGGTGTTCTCTCTTAAATGAATTTGCACATCTTATATATGTTACCTGGACAGTGCAATTGATACGCAATAACGCCAGATAGCGCTATAAGTTTTTCAGCTAACCGCACTTACCAGCATGCACGATTACAGTGTATCCTAGAGTTGAGGAGTGCATGATCGCTAACCCAACCAGATATATTTATGTTGTTGTTTTTTGTGTGGTGAGTGAATCCTTTGAGTGTGGACATGACACTAATGCTATAATACTTAATAAACACATAATCTATATCTAATACACATCTAGCCATTATAAAAATAACCTAAAGCAACCTCTAATATTTATCTAGATTACCCATATAGGTCATCATTAATCTAAAGTAACATGTTTAATTTGTATCTAAATTACCCATCTACATCATTTTTCCAATGACGTCATAGAGGTCTGAACTTGTCCCTCTCATGATCTAGTAAGCCATCTCCACTTTTCGGTTCTTCCTAGTTTTATTCACTTGCCAGAGTAATGTTTTTAAGAAAAGAACCACAAACTTTAATATAAACTCTATGGTCCAACAAATTGATTAACCGAATCAATAAAATCCACCAGCGGTGCAATACCAAACACAGTATGAAAAAGAGGTGATTGATTGTTTCATCATTACTGAAAAACAACAGCACTTACTCCCATCCAATTTATCTACCATTATTATCCTTTGCAAGAATTTTTTTTGAGCAGATTATCCTTTGCAAGAATTACTCCCCTCTTAATATACTGTTGATTTTTTTAATTTTTAAAGATATTTTTTATATGCTTATGTCGACAAGGAACTTATATATTGATCTAACTGTAACAGCCCATTTTTTTTGTGAAGTCGCCAAATGAAAATCGATCCATGCCCCCTCTTATCCCTTATTCACGATTGTCCCAACTTGTAACATCGCAACCTTTTGGGCCGGGCTCGTTTACGCCTGGCAGCTCTCTAGCATCTCAAAACTTCTCTTACAAACCAACACAAGTCTTTCCTACGCATTTTGTCCTCACTCGTGCGCACCCAGGAAGAAATTCCCGGTCGGTCACCCATCCCGAAATTGCTCCAGGGCAAGCACTCTTAGCCTCAGAGTTCTTTGGAGATGAGCTTCTGGAAAAAAGTTGTAACTTATTATATGAGTATTCTATCAATATTATTAAGCTCTGGGCCAAGATGTCACATACTCACCATCTCCTTAGAAGACCGACGTCCTTGTCGGTCAACCCGAAGCCAGGAACGTCCCCTCTTGGCCACGTCCGTGTGTCTAGTGCCAGCACAAGTGTCATGTCGTGTGACAACTCTGGGCCTACACCAGCCATGCACATAATGACTGCGCAACTGCGACTCCACGAGCCCATAAAACCGCGAGAGTCGACTCTGATACCAATTGTAACGTCCAACCCCTCGGGCCGGGTCCGCTTACGCCTGATATGTCTCTAGGATCTCAGGACTTTTCTCACAAACCAACACAAGTTTTCTACACAATTTTTCCTCACTCGTGCGCACCCAGGAAGAACTTTCCGATCGGTCATCCATCCCGAAATTGCTCCAGGGCAAACACGCTTAACCTCAAAGTTTTTTGGAGATGAGTTTTTGGAAAAAATTACAACTTATTGGTATGAGTATTCTATCAATCCTATTAAGCTCTGGGCTAGAATATTACACAACTAAACTTTGCCAATGTACTAACTTGTTTCGTGACAGTAGTGGCTCTACTTGATACGAAAGACATTCTGTGTTTCAGGCATTGTCTTGCTCTAAATATATTAATCCAGGTGGTACGATACGCGGGATCTCACAATACAATTTACAACTTTGTTTAGGGACATGATGAACTGCGCTTGGCCCCTAAAGAAGTTTTTGTTAACGACACCCTAACTGGTATGCACGATTCAGGTATTTATCAGAGAGTTCGAGAACGTGCGTACCGCGACATGTTTCAACAATGACTAATGTCCTTGTTGTTAAGTGCTGCTGCTGCGCACGCACTGTCTCTTATTTCGACCTGAAGTTTATGTTATCATCCCTTAGCTTTTGATGGTTAATTTCCTACGCTTGTCATGTTATCCCTTAACACGTACTACTGGAGAAAAATATTTATGAACTAAGAAATCTTTTCAAAATAATTATTAAAATCGTGCGTGTGTGGGATAAAGGTTGAACGCGGGTTTGGATGTCATCCATAGTTGCTGTTGAAAACCGTGCGTGTGATGACTAAGCTTATTATCTGAGTTAACCTAGAGCTTGTTTTAACTTATACATGATTTATTACTTAACTATATGTATGACTCATGTAGAAGAAAGAGTATCCTTAGGCCATTTTCAATGAAGTTTTATACATTAGCATTAGATTATATGTTACATTAGCAATACTAGTCCATCAACCCGTGCTCCCGCATGGGCTAATATATTTAAAAGCTATTATATTTAAATTTATTCAAAAATTAAACTCTTACCCAATAATTAAAATTGTTCACATACTACTTTTTCATTTTTGTCAATACTTCAACATAATGCTCATATAGATGTGTACTTATCTTTTTTCATTGTGATTAATTTTTAATTAGTAATTATTCTATACACATTTTCATCCACATTCTTACATTTTGTATCGCACCTCCATACATTATATTTAACATAAAAAACAATATTTTTTATTACTTTCTCACATATCTTTACCTATTTCTAAAGAGAGGATTGCTTCTTCCATTTTTTTGTCCGTCTTGACAGGTGGGTCCCACCTATTGCGACAAACTGTAACCACGGTTCTAACTATTGACATCGGTTTTCTAATTGACTCCTAACTGAACCCATCAATCTTTATTTTCTACCTCTCTATCTCTATCTATATATATCTTTATCTATTTCTAAAGTAAGGAACGTTTCAACGGTCTATCATATACGTCTTACAATCGGATTAGACATGCCTCATCTTGTCCTCTGATCGGATTAGGAGTAGTCCATTATATACCGCAATCAGATTAGAAAAAGCAAGTTAATTACTTTAACTTGCTTAAAAAATGATATAACGGTCTTCATACGTAGCAACACAAGGGGAATGTTGCTAGTACATGTATAAATGATCTACATGGTGACACTCATGATGCGTATATACCTTAACTTCTTATTTCTATGTTAACAATGATAAATTGTCATAATTTAGAATCATATATCAGTTTACTTTTGGACTTTTTGGTAGGATGCACATGAAGATAATTAGAATACGATTTAGTTGATTAGTTTAGGTTATCTTTAATGACAACATACGTGGGTAATTTAGATACAAATTTTGAATGTCATCTTAAGTTATCCTTTATAATGATATGCGTGAGTAAATTAGATAAAAATTAAAGGGTTAATTTAAATTATTTTTAACCGTGGCATAGCTCGATAATTTAGATACATTTTAGGATTTATTTTAGAATACTTTTATAATGATAGTGGTGGGTAACTTTTTAAAAAATATAATAGACCAATGACTATGGTTATTAGAGTTTACATGATTGACATTTCTGATTTTTGTGATAATTTCTAGCATTTGTCTTTTTTCTAGCGTGTCTCGTGAGAACTAATGCGGAGTCTCCAATTAAAAAATTAAGGCTGGATTTCTACCAAACTATTATGAGCTATCTCTTATTTGTTTAAATATTTGAACACAGTGCCTATATAGATATATACTCTATAATGTTTTCATCCGATTGTGATAGATCTTTGTTAGTAATTACTCTACAATCTTTAAATTTCACTTTGCATCACAAGTATGCGTTGAATTTATTTAATGAACCCTAGGTTTGAACTATAATTTTAATGTAGAGTTCTATATTGTCGTCACTTCCCCTATATTTTATAAATGACAATGCAGATTATGCGTATATACCTTAATCGCTATATAATATACCAATAGTGTATGAAATACATGATTTAGAATCTTATATTAGTGTATATTTTTAATTAAGGTGATTTGGATTCCAATGTAGTATTACCTAATTTTATTTTTAGTAATGACATATGTGGGTAATATAGATGTAAAGTTAAGGGGTTACTTTAAATTATTTTTTAGGTATACGTAGTGGGTAATTTAATGGCAAATTTATGAGGTTATTTTAAATATTTCTTATAATAGCATAGTAGGTAATTTTCATGAAGATTAGGGGTTACTTTGGTTTATTTTATATAATGGCAGAGGTGGGTAATTTTGATATAGATTTAGGGGGTTACTTTAAGCTATTTTCATAATGGAGGTGGATAATTTTTTCGAAAATATAATAGATCTAATGACTATGATGATTTGAGTGTTCCAATTGATGGCCAGATGTTTAGTTTTTTGTGAGAGTTTCTAGGATTTCTTTCTTTTATTAAGTGTCCACCTATGATCCTAGGTGGCTTCATCTAGAGGCTTCAAAAGGAGCCTCCAGAATAGTAAGATTGCTACTCGGTAAGATAATTATGAGAAAAGAGAAAGAAGAGTTTGATCAGATAAGAGAAATTTCATCAATACGACACTCAACAAAACTCGGTTGCGAAACGGAGCGTTGGGTGAGATTCTCGCTCGTTTTTTCCCTTATAGGCGGTACATATCCCGCAAAAAAGAAAAGGTGAAAACCATCAAAGTTTGTTTTTAAAGATGAAAACTTTTTATTTAGTGAGCAGGAAGCTAATTAGATCATTTGCATTCGGCCATCTGGCCCCCAGTACCTAGAGAAAAAGTATTTCAGCCCATTAATTTACTGGGCCTGACGCCTGCACCCGTATTGTTCTCTCTACTTGTACTGTATTTCCCTAAAAAAAACTTGTTGTATTGTAGTAATGACCATATAGCAAGAAATAAACTAACATCAATCAAAAGTAATAAATAAACAACAAACTCATGCACGCATTTATGTTTGACTTTTGCCTGTCGATCACTCCTTCCCTCTGAACACCATTCATCGCAATTTGCCTCTCCCGCCATCCCCACAACCGTTCACAAAAGGCAGCCATCATCACTGCGCTCACTCCACACCCATGCACGTCGATCGCCGCCGCGCAACCTGTAACTTCTTCCTACCCTCGGCACGCGCATCCTTTCCATCTGGGTCACTAGCTATATAAAGCTATACCTGGCTCGTCAATGGAGGCATCACCACTTCACGTATCAGAGTTCTACTGGCTAATAGCTAGCTATAGCCAGCCAGAATGCTCGGCTTAGCCATGCCTAGCGCTAGACACACTGCCGTGTTGCTTCTCCTCCTCGTTGGCATTGCTTCCGAGCTGAGCATCGTTGCACTCGCCAATTTTCGTGCTCCACGGTTTGGTCGTCGCTGGTTTGGTAGTCGCTGCCGGTTCGGGAGCTGCCTGGGAGGTGGCGGCGGCGGCTTTGGTGGAGGTGGCGGTTTTGGTGGAGGTGGCGGAGGGCTTGGCGGTGGTGCCGGACATGGTGGTGGGTTTGGAGTGGGTAGCGGCTTTGGTGGTAGTGGATTAGGGGGAGGAGGGTTTGGAGGAGGTGGAGGCCATGGCGGTGGATTTGGTGGTGGTGCCGGAGGTGGGCTTGGAGGAGGAGGTGGCCTTGGAGGTGGCAATGATGGCGGCCTTGGAGTAGGACATGGTGGAGGCTTAGGTGGCGGCATTGGAGGAGGCCTTGGAGGCGGCGGCGGTCTCGGAGGAGGAAGTGGCCACAACGGCGGTTTCGGTGGCGGTAGCGGGTTTGGAGGTGGTGCTGGTGGGGGTCTCGGTGGTGGGCATGGCGGAGGTTTTGGTGTTGGTTTAGGAAGCGGTGTGGGCGGAGGTCTCGGGGGTGGAGGAGGCTTTGGTGGTGGCGGTGGAGGAGGACTAGGCGAACACAGGGGAGGCTTTGGCGTAGGGGCTGGAGGAGGCTTTGGCGGTGGCTTCAGCGTTGGGGCTGGGACTACTGGTGTTGGAGGAGGTGGTGGTTTTGGAGAAGGCCGCGGTGTTTAAGTGGCAAGATCTCTATGCATGATGTTATGTTTCTTGTGGATCAAATTTGCATGTAACCATGTGGCTTTATCTTTGTTTAGCGTGTGTTTAAATTGAGGTTTGGTTGTATTGTATCCCGTGATGAGTTCAGTGTGAACTACTAAAGTAAATAAATATGGGTTCACACCATATACAACCTGATTTAGGGATGCCGTAAACTGTATTGTACTGTGTACTCTAAATTTCTTGTGAAGAAAGAGTATGTCTGATCGTCCACTCACCAAACCAGAGCTGATTAACTGCTTGAAATTGCAAGATTAATTCTTTGTATTTTGTATTAGTTATACTATGCATCTGTTGTACACAATATCCTAAAACATCAAGCTTGCACAGCTAGAATTAAGTAATCCTGTTGTTGTTCCTGCCATTCGGCCTTCCCAGCACTATGCTCTTCATCTTCATCTCTAGCCTTATTTCATATACATCAGTAGCCATAAAAAGTGATCATGTTATCCCTAAATATTCATAATAGTTGTGATTGAAAATTGAGTTCAATACATGCATATCATTGAAACAAGAAAAATAGCATCAATTAAGCATTTGATTGGCTCCATATTCTTCTCAATGCAACTTTTGTCTTAGTGTTTGGTGTTGATTTAATTAGATGTACCTCACTACAAACTAAAAGAAAGCTCTGTGGGACAAAATTTGAATGCTGAAAGAACATTTATATTAGGACGGAGGAAGCAGGTGATTACAGGTTGCTCAAGATTTATTCTTATTGAAACCCATCTCATTATGTCTTAGTAGATAAACATAAGGGGGAATTGCTCTCAACTTTGGTTTCTCGTAGTTTGTATTTCCACAGCATAGGTCAAAGATGTTTTTGCTTTATTTTTTACTAGCAAATATGACCGTGCTTTGCAACGGGACTGTCTCTATTAACAACAACATAAAATAGTTAATTTTGAGTAGTACATTGGTTCATTTTGGCCGTGTTTTGGCTTTATTTTGCTAATAGTTACTATAGCATCACTTTGTCAAATCATAGACTAATTAGACTTAATAGATTTGTCTTACAAATTAGCCTCCATCTGTGCAATTAATTTTGTAATTAGTCTATGTTTAATACTGCTAATTAGTATTAAAACATCCGATGTGACAGGAGCTAAAGTTTAGCCCCTGTATCCAAACAAGCCCTAACTAAAGTCTATCACAACCTAATAATAAAGATGTGTGTGTATCTATATGAGTATTGTGTTAGAATAATCAACAAATGAGAGAGCACTATGCCTATTATAGGTCCTAATTTTCATTTCATGAATTTCTAATAATTATGCATCTAAGATTTCTTCATCGGTGCATAAGATTGGGTTCATAGACTAATGCTTTCAAGAACAAATCTAGCAATACCTTTTTCCTAAGCAAACTCTCTACTTTTCTTAGCAAGGGTAACTCTTTTTAGGGAGTTTGATTTTTTTTCTTAACTCTAGCAAATACCATATAAGCAAGCCTCTAATTTTCGTTGGTCCACCCGTCAGCATCTATTTCTTGGATAGAGGGGCTCACTAGAGACCTTAAGTCTAGGGGTATGAGAGGAAATTTGAAGGGCTCTTCATCTTAAGCCTAGCTTTTAAAAAATAATATATTGAAGTTTGTTTTTTACCTCCGTTCTCTAAATTTGCGCAGAGGACATGTTGGGTTTAAATGAAGCACACTTGGTCTAAACAAATGCTTTGAGCGGGTGACTGTTCTGATCCACTGATTGTCTCTATAACATTCTTTGCTTTAATCCATCAGCAAAGGAGCGATGAGTTTCATATTTGGAGAGGTGAATCAGAACAAGCGGATTAAACTTTGTAATTTTGTTCCAACATTTTGTAATAAAATTTGAGCGCAATGACTCTTAAAAAGATTGCTGATTAAATATGCTCTCTGTGGCCAGCATCATTCTAATAAAAGCTAATGTGTGGATGCACAGGCGAAGAGACCTCTTGGGCCAAATGACATCAGCCCAACGCGGAGTTTGTGCTTGACTGGGCTAGTTAGTTTTGGGCTCAAATTACATTTTTTAAGTTGAATGGTACAAGTATAAGTATAAGCATGGATAGTACATGCTCTCTGCTGGAGTTTGCAAAAATTATCTTACTATTACTAGTTAAGCTTCTTTTGAATCATCACACGCTAGAAAAAAGATAAATTTTAGAAATTCTAACAAAAATCAGATGCATCTAGCCATCCATACGTAGACACTAATCCTCATACCTATAATATCTATTATGTTTTCTAAAAAAATTGCTCACTTTTGTAATTATGAAAATAGCCTAAAGTAACCCTCTAAATCTATAGATAAATTACCCAATTCTTCTATTATGAAAAATAAACTAAAGTAACCCTCTAATGTATAGGTAAATTACCCAATTAATCTATTATGAAAAATAAACTAAAGTACCCCCCTGATACTCATCTAAATTACACACCTATGCCACTATAAATTGATTTAAAATACCCCCTAAATTTGCATTTAAGTTAACTACATTTGACATTATAAAATATAACCAACATGTCATTATAAAAATGACCAAAGTATACCAATATATGATTCTAAATTACATATTTCTTATGTTAATTTAATATAGAAAATATTAGCTTAAGGTGTGTATGCACGATATGTCTCATATTTCTTCCATTATTTAGTAATATAGAAAATATTAACTTAAGCTGTGTATGCATGGTGTGTCTCATCGCGGAGATCATATATAATTGCATATAGGAAACGATGAAAATACAATTTTTCATGGTCAGCACATAGCTCAAACTCTAAACTTGCATCAAAATTACACACATACGTCATTAAAGAATTCTAAACTACACCAACATATAATTCTGAATTACCTATTTCTACCATTGCAAATATGAAATATGCTAATTTATTAAAATATACATGCAATGTTACATGGTGTGTCACCATGTAGACTACGTATACATGTATGGAGGAAACAACGAGAATACCAATTTTCATGTTAATCACTTAATCATACATCTCAAATTGAGGATTCAATCAAACAAATCTATAAGTGTCATGTAAAAGTGACAAAAAAGATATTTAATTAATAAATGAGAATGCAATGTAAATAACTTTTATTATTATATATGGGTCTAGTTTTTCATAAAATTTTAATACTCATATCTCTCAAATTATGAGCTTGTGCAATAGCACGGGTGGATATACTAGTTGAGTGTAAATTTGTACACCCATGCTTATGTATTAGGTCCACCTGGATACTAGATATAGAATTATTTTTTTCAAATATGAATGCAAATGTAATCATTTTTTGATATCTCTTCTTATTAAAGTGGGCGGGTACCTCGGGCAACCAGGGAGGCCACGATAGTAAAAAAGATTTAGGTCATCCGATGAGATTTTGACGACGCTCACGATTCCTTGCATGCCCCGGTTAGTCTGGTACACGTGTCTATGCTCGCATATGTAAAAGTTTGAGTTTTTTTTATTGCAAGCGCATGTAATTGCAAGCACGGTAAGTTACTCAAAACTTGCACATCCTAAACCTTATGGATCTAGAATCCAACGACGCACATAGGCTGTGTTTAATTCCGGCTCCATTCTGCAGAATGGCTTCATTTTGCAAAAAAACACGATTCCCAATGCATTTTTTCCTCTCTGTGCACGCGGTCTAAGGTGGCTTCATTTTGCATTCTGGGGTAAGTAAACACCCCCATAGTACCCTTTTTCAAAACTTCATTCATTCCCTATAAATGTTGACCTAAGTCAACTAGCAATCTTTAAGGCTTTGTTTAGTTCACAAAGTCTCACAAATTCTGCAAAAAGTTTCTATATTGGAAAACATGTCTTCTTTCTCGCGGCACGCTTCCTAATGCAAAATTTGTGCAAAGTTTTTGAACTAAACAAGGTCTAACACATTTTTTTCATACTAAAAGTCCAAAGAGTACAAGTGTCTGATATGACGCTACTTTTCTTCGCCTCTGCTTGCTTGGACCCTGCCGGCCTGCCCATGCCTCGGCAGCTCGGCAAGCGTTCATGGCGAGTCAACCGCCGTCGACGATCGAAGCCGCCTTAGGCTGTCCGCACTCGTCGTCCTCTAAATGCATCCTCTAAAAGGAATATCCTGTCCTGGTCATCGAGATTCCGTACTCTAAACCAACTTCTCCCGCACCCGTCATACTCCAAATCACATACTTTATCCCAACTCTACTATATTTTATCCATTTATCCCAACTACTATATCATCTCTTTTCTCACCTTTTTTTCTTTTCTTTATAAATTTTATCAAAATATATCCATCTGAGATCTTGTTTTGAAGAATTTATTGCAACGAATTTAATGGTGCAATCGGAATTTAATTTGGTTTTTTAGTTTGTGAGTTATAACATTTTTTAGTTAGTTGAGGACGTGGGGCCCGCCACTTCTCTCTCCGCGCACGCTGCCATCGCGCTGCCATCGCGCTTCCGCGGAGCCGGTTGCTGTGCCGTATCCTCGATGCATCCTTTTGTTTACCGGACTCTTACAGTATGCCGCTGCAGGTGAATTTCCGGTACGCTCGTCCTGAAGGACGGCGTCGAGGACACCGCTGCGGTCAGCCTTAGGCTGTCCGCACTCGTCGTCCTCTAAATGCATCCTCTAAAAGGAATATCCTGTCCTGGTCATCGAGATTCCGTACTCTAAACCAACTTCTCCCGCACCCGTCATACTCCAAATCACATACTCTATCCCAACTCTACTATATTTTATCCATCTATCCCAACTACTATATCATCTCTCTTCTCACCTTTTTTTCTTTTCTTTATAAATTTTATCAAAATATATCCATCTGAGATCTTGTTTTGAAGAATTTATTGCAACGAATTTAATGGTGCAATCGGAATTTAATTTGGTTTTTTGGTTTGTGAGTTATAACATTTTTTATCTCAAAAAAACGTGGGGCCCGCGTCACTCTCTCCTCTCCCTCTCCCGCCGCGGCTGCTGTCAGCGCGCCGTACCGCGCTAGCAGTACCGCTCGCGCGCGCGGTACGGGACGTCGCGTATGGCTTCCGGACCACCGCTGCGGCGTTTTTTGATACTGCAGTATGGCTTCCGTTCCACCGCTGCGGACAGCCTTAGGGACCGGCCTGGCCTGGTTGGCAGATAAGGGATGGAGCTGTGAGAGCATCAATGGCGTCCGAGGGGCAAGGCCGAGACGGATGGGCCTTCAATGCGGCAGTAACTGCTCGTATCCGCTAGCTCCCGGCATGCCCCACGCGGCCATGCCATTGCGCGCGCGGCCAACCCAGAGAACCTGCGAAATTGCGATGCCCCCGTTTCCATGCAAGCGAAGCGAGCAAGCACGAGCCCGGCCGGTCATGTGAGCCCACTGCCCACAGCATCGGTCGATCAACCAGCTAGCTGCATGTACAGTCGTGGAAGATGCATGGATGTCGACTTGGTCAACTCTGGATCGAGATTGGTCGTATCAGTATTAATGCTTGCCGCTCTGAGTACGCGTTCCGGGCTTTTTCTTTTTCTTTTTTTGGTAAGGGCGTCCCTGTTGTATACTCCTACTAGCTGTGTGATCTGCGTGATGCATTGCACATTCCCAGTTTCTCATCTGTGCATGGTTAAACTTGTCGGTGGAGTATACTGTCCTGATCAGTAGTTCAGTACCGAGTACTACCATTGCTGCCCATGATTCTGAACAAATGACCCACTGATAGATGGTAACCATTAGTCTTGCCGTCGTACGCGATCTACTGGAACTTTCTGCATCTGTGGTAGTATGTTATGGCCATGAAATTATCCTTTGGCAGAGGTGCAGAGCCTTCAGAGGGCCTAATGACTTATTTTCTCTTTGCTAATTGTTACCCTGCTCTCAGCTCTGGAAGATTGATCTCTCCACTTAAACGCGACAAACACTACTCTCAAGCAACAGCATTTCCATGCATGCAAACGCTTTAATGCTCTCTCCCTACCTCTCACCTGTCCGAAACGCGGCAACTCACAGGCAAGTTGACGACCATCAACAGTGTCGTGTCGACACTACACAGCACTAGGAGACGTCTAGACTTCACTTCACCCCCTCACTCTCCGCTCACTAGTCACTCCCTATATAAGCGTACGAGCTCCCCACTCCAAACCAGGCAAGACGAAAGCACTCCACCTCCAGAACACAGCTGACCGATCAGCGGCTAGCCATTGCCGCCATTCCCAGGATGGCGATAGCCATCGACCTCAGGCAGCCTGTCTGCGGTCTCCTCCTTGTCGCCTTCCTCTGCTTGGCATGCTCTGTTGGTGCTCACTACGATGATGACTACGACCCGCGGTACGGCCATGGCCCGAGAGGGTACGGACGCGGTCCGCGCTTCGGGCGTGGACCGTTTGGCCGTGACTGCCGCTTCGGTCGGTGCCGCGGAGGTGGAGGCG
>CM014271.1:13302448-13315771 GCA_004135705.1 Alloteropsis semialata | reverse complement strand
CGAGCTCGAGCGTCGCGAGCGGTACAACCGAGACTATGGCCGACCCGACCGCCAGCCGGTTGGCGAGGCAGGTGACGACTCGGCAGAGGAGAACGAGCGCCGCGTTGTTCACGAGCTCATGGAGCGTAAGCAATACGACGCAAGATACGGCCCCCCGCGGGACAATCACCGCCATGGGCGCGGTGACGCTCGGCCCCGCGCCGACCAGATCCGACCTCCTCGCCGCGATCACCACAGTGACGATGAGGATGACTTCGACGGCTTCGCCGCCTTCTCCGCCCGACTCCGTGCCATCCGCTGGCCCGAGTCCTTCAAGCCAGCCCTCGTGGAGAAGTTTGACAGTCGCTCTGACCCCAAGCTCTGGCTCAAGACGTACCACACGGCGGTCAAAGCCGCCCACGGGACCAACGACCAAGCCGCCGCTTACTTCCTCGTGACGCTGGGCAAGGAAGCGCTCCTATGGCTTGAGGGTGTTCCCCGGAACACCATCGACAGTTGGGCAGATCTCTACCATGCTTTCACCAAAAATTACCAGGTGAGCTACACTCGACCAGGCACCAGATTTGATCTGGATAACATCAAGAAGAAGAAGGGCGAGAGCCTCCGAGTCTACTCCGACCGTTTCTTTGACAACCGGAACAAGATCGCCGAGGTCGAGGACCGGAATGTCATTGACGCGTTCCGGCGCGGTCTTATCGACGACCAGCTATTCCGTACGCTGTTCAAAACCAACCTTGTCACGGTCTCTGACCTGATGGAGGTGGTCAACTTAGAGGTTCGGGCCGATCAAGCTGAGCAGGCCCAGTTCAAGAACAAGCAGAAGCGCCCGGAAGATGATGACCGGGTTGAAAGCTCAAAGCGTCACGAGCCGCTACGTGGGCGCAAGATAGGCCCCGAGCCCCTTGTAGCCGTAGCAGAAGAAGAAAGCCGGCAGGAACCCAGGTTCCTTGCCGAGGAGTTTCATGATACACTGAATTATCAGTGCCCCTTCCACAAAGACGCAAAGCACAATCTCCGTGATTGTCATGCGCTGCTCAAAGAACTCGGCGTCCTCCTGCCGACCAAGAAACAACGCTTCAACAACAACAGCGGACGCTACAACAACTATCGCCACGACGGCTACAACGGAGACCGGCGAGACGACTACCGCCGCAAAGAAGATCGCGATCGCCGGGATGACTACAGACGCGCCGAACATGACCGCGATGCTCCGGCTCGCAGGGACGATCAACGCCGCCAAGACGACGAACGCCGACTACCACCACCACCAGAATCCCCCAGGCAGGTCAATGGTGACTTCCAGCACACTGACCGCCAGGTCAACGTCATCATCAGGGGGCCCGGCGCCTTCCCCGATCGACGCAAGAAAAAGCTCCACAAGCGCGAGGTTAAGATGGTCTCCACCAAGCCGGTGGAATACCTCCAGTGGTCAGAAACGCCTATCTCCTTCGGCCGTGATGACCACTGGGTATACCTCCTTGAGCCAGGGTCCTACCCACTCGTCGTGGCTCCGGTCGTCGACAGAGTCCTTCTCTCCAAGGTCCTGATTGACGGTGGGAGCGTCCTCAACATCATCTTCACCAGCACCCTCAACAGCATGGGGTTCGATTACAGCAGGCTCCTGAGCGCTGAAGATCCGTTCTTCGGCATTGTACCGGGAAAAGCTTCCTACCCGATAGGAAGAGTCGCTCTACCGGTCACATTCGGCACGGCCGACAACTACCGCACGGAGTTCCTATACTTCGAGGTAGCCGACTTCAGGAGCTCCTACCATGCCATCTTTGGCAGGCCCATGCTGGCCCGGTTCATGGCCATTCCGAACCACACTTACCTGGTTCTGAAGATGCCAGCGCCTAATGGCGTCCTCTCCATCCATGGAGACATCAAGATATCCTTCGAATGCGACGGGGAAGCCATCAAGATAGCTGAGTTGTCCCATCAACTCGGCAACGCTACCCTGCTGGCAGAAGAAGCCCCCAAGACGGCCACCGGAGAGCCTGTACTCCCAGAGCAGAAGCAGTAGCCCACGGCGCTGGCACCTGCAGACGCCCCCAAAGCAATAAGCTTGGGGCTTGACGACCCGTCCAAGACGGCCCTCATAGGGCCAGGGCTGACTCCTAAATTGGAAGACGTGCTCATCTCTTTCCTTCGGGACAACTGGGACATCTTCGCATGGAAGCCATCAGACATGCCGGGTGTTCCGAGGGAGAAGGCTGAGCACTCCTTGGAATTGAGCAAAAACGCAAAGCCTGCCAAACAGAAGCTACGCCGATTCGCTCAAGATCGCAAGGAGGTGTCAGGGTTCTTTACCGCCGGCAAGTAATAGAATCGTGGAGAGCGCGTCGGGCCTCGGACGGTTGCGCAAAAGGGGGACACAAGGATTTATACTGGTTCGGGCCTCCGGGAAGTAACACCCTACGTCCAGTTCGTGCTGCTCGTGTTATTTGCGCTGGTTTGTAGTAGGGGGTACAAACGGGCGAGAGAGGGAGAGCTTCCCAAGTCTCTGGTGCGTGAACGAGCTCAGTCTAGTGACTGGCTGGAGGAAGAAGAAGTACAGGAGAGGGAGCGCCCCCTTCCAGAGGAAAAAAAGTCGATGCCCCTCGTAGGGGGCCTGGCCTTCCCTTTTATAACTCAAGGGGAGCCAGTAAAATCAAAAGTAAAAGAGAGAGTACATGGTAAAAAGGGAAAAAGGAGGAGTGCCTGCCCATGCTGTGGGGCCCGTTGTCCTTCCGAGTACTGTAGCCATGCCCTGCTGCTGTCAGTGGCGTCAGGGAGTGGTTGGCACAGTGTAGCGGCTTGACTCCGGGTGCTTCGGTCTTCCCGGTGGTTGCTTGGTTGCGAAGAGTTGAACTAGTCGGAGACGGAGACTAGTCGGGCGAACGGAGACTAGTCGAGCGAGCGAAGACTCCTCGGAGACGGAGACTTGTCGGGCGAATCGGAGGCTCGTCGGGCGAGACGCGCAGCTCATCGGGTGGAGGTGCAGTTTGTCGGGCGAGACGTGCAGCTTGTCGGACACGGAGACTACTCGGGCGCAGGGGCGGAGTCCACTCGGGCAGCTCGTCGGGCGAGCATGCAGCTCGTCAGCTGCTACCTGCAGGTCCTCGGGCGAGCGTGCAGCTCCTCGGGCGAGCATGCAGCTCGTCGGGCGGGCACGTAGCTCCTCGGGCGAGCTTGTTGTGCTGCAATGATTAGAAAATAAAGAGAGAGAGATACGCCTTCACTTGAGAAAGGCATGCATGCAATGATTACGAAGGGCATCGTACATGCACATGCATATACGTACGCATGTGTGCGTGTCAACGAGCCAAACAGATCCACCACCTCTTCACTGTGCTATGCAGGTACGGGAGAGAGAGACTTAGAGAGAGGGGGAGCATGCATGCACTGATGCACTTGCGCATGCAGGGGTGTTGCCGTGCCCCTGGGTAAACACATGCATGCATGCATTTACATGAGTGTGGGGAGAGAAAAAACCACTCGGACTCAAGGCAAACTACTCGGATCACGGTCCGAGTGCCCAGAGAGCAGACTGGCCTGTGCGAGAGTCTGATGAGGCGGATACGTCGGCCTCCACACAGGGTCGGGGCTTTTTATCCTTGACCCGCTGTAATTGGATACCCCTAATATTGGTATCCGACAGTAGCCCCCGAGCCTGGGAGCGAGTCGTAGACTCGGTCGCGGGCTTGATTATCGTTATGCCGAGAATGCGGTGGAGTTTCGGGTGGGGGCGCGCGAGCGCACCCGCCGGGTGTAGCCCCCGAGTCTGTGGGCGAGTGGTATACTCGCTCGCAGGCTTATGGCGTTTGTGTAGTGATTTGTTTGCGAATTATGCGACCACGGCGTTGGTCTCTGTTAGCGATTCTGACCCCGTGTGCATCCCGAGACCTGGGTCCGGACGGGGATTCGTTTCGTCTTTTTTGCGTTTTTCCCCTCACGCTTCCCGTGCGATAGGAAGGAGGGTAAGAGATGCATCGCACTTTGCCACGCAGGCCGAAGCACGACTCTCATTGAGCTACAAACGGGTAGGTTCGAGTGAGGCCCAACGCCCCTTCGGCGGGGAGTCGACGGATCAGCTTGTGATCGACCTCAAATTCCTAGTGGTGAGATCATCTAGTTACCAAGTCCGTTCGGCCGGACCCAGCGGCTCGTTGCCTTTTCGTCGGAGGAAAAACCATGATCTTTCTTTCCACTAGAACTCGAACGCGGTTCAGGATGCTCGTGGCGTTCGTGCGCCCGAGTACTGGCCGCTGGGGCCCATCCTTCACTGCCCCTCGCTCGTAAAGGTGCCCGGGGGCGGCTGTCGAACCCCTCGACGGGCCAGCCTTCGATCCCCCGTCGCAGTCACCTGTCAGGTCGACTGTCGAAGTCGTCCGTCCTGGTGCCCAGCCCCCGAGCGCAGGGCTGCGAGGGGCCGTTAAGGCCGGCAGGAGCCACTTAGTTTAGAGAGTTCGAAGAGTGCGTTTCGGAAAACGATCACACGCGCATGCTCGACCCCGCGCGCCGAGGTCGGGCGAGATGAAGGGTGCCGTTCCCTGCATGTAGGAGTTGCAGCAAGCTTACCGGAACTTGCCACGCCAAGCTGTAAAAAATAGTGTAATGCAAAAGCGTTGCGTAAAGCGAGGAGTCGGGATTTATTCGTTACTAACGGAAAGTTGCATACGCCCTGCCTTTATTAGGCTACGTATTTCCTTGGGTAGTTAGCATATCACGTTTGAGCTCCTAGTCCCACTGACCACTGCTCGCGGAGAGGACGGCTTACCGCAGACTACACTGCTCATCGGGGGAGGCTTAGGTGTAGGCGGCACGCGGGATGAGGTTTCACGGATGAGGCCAGCGCTACCCGAGTACTTTAGCGATACCCAAAAGAGGCATGCGGGACTGTAAAAGGAAATGCATGGAAATACGAAGGATCGTAGTAAAATTTAGCTGTCCGAGCGTTTCGTCGTTGAAGCTGAGTCGAGCGAGCCATCCAAGACGGGGCAGCACACTCCACGGGTGGCGCGGCCGAGTCGGTCGGAGTTGAGGTCGGGGCGGCACACTCCTTTGGAGGCGCGGTCGAGTCGTTCGGAGTCGAGGTCGGGGCGGCGCACTCCTATGGAGGCGCGGCCGAGTCATTCGGAGTCGAGGTCGGGGCGGCGCACTCCTTTGGAGGCGCGGCCGAATCGTTCGGAGTCGAGGTCGGGGCGGCGCACTCCTTTGGAGGCGCGGCCGAGTCGTTCGGAGTCGAGGTCGGGGCGCTCCTTTGGAGGCGCAGCTCGGCCGTTGCACGTGCTCAGGGCCGTCGTTGCTGGATGCCGACGCGCTGTGCGGCGCTGGCGAGGTAGGCGTCGTAGTAGCGCGTGACGAGGCCCCGGTCGTGGTTGCTCGGGTGGAACAGGTGCCGGACGATGTGGTGGATCATGTCGAGTAGTTTTTGCCGTCCTCGTCACGTCCCTCAAGCCGTGGTGCCCGAGTAGTTTTTGCCCGAGTAGTTTTTACCCGAGCAGTTTTCGATTCGCCCGAGTCGACTCCGCCTCGGTCGTTGTCGGTGTTGTCGTCGGCGTCGCTGCGGCCGCTGATGCCGTTGTCGTCGTTGCTGGCGGAGCTATGGGCGTCGTCGTGGCCGTCGGTGTTGGCGGCGCCGTGGTCGTCGTCGGTGACGCCGCAGCCGTCGACGCCGCTGCCGTCACCGTCGTCGCGTGATCGGCGGTCAGCGTAATATACGTTGTGGTCGTAGGGCCCTTGCTTGCCTCCAAGCGTACCTGCATGCACAAACATGCAAGCATGTATATGCGAACGGCTTATTAGCGTGCATCCATGCACATTCTTTGTGCGTCATGCACGTGCATGCATCCGAGCAGCACATAAGTGCCTGCCCCAGCCGCCAGGGAGATCGTGCGGCTGGCCATGCTCTGAGTGGTGCCGGCCCTTGCCCGGGTGGTTTCCGTCCGAGTGGTCGTCCGACTTGCTCGAGTAGTTGGTGGCCCGAGGAGTTTTCGTCCGAGTGACTCGCTCGAGTAGTTTTTCGTTTTCGCTTGACCAGTTTTCGATTCGCCCGAGTAGACTCCGCCCTGCAGTAGTCGAGCTGGTCGGCGGCGGCGTCGCTGCGGCCGTCGGTGCCTCCGCCGTCGTCGTTGTCGCTGTGCGTTGCAGCTCGCCGGCGGCGGGCGTTCACCGCGCGCCCGGTCGATCGGGGCTACAGCTCGCGGTCTCTGTAACTGGTCGGGGATGCCGCCGCTCGAGCGGGGCGTGGGCTTCCGGTCGTCGGGGGCCGGGCCGCCGCACGTTGGTCGTGGTCGGTGCTCCACGATAGCTTGTTCGGAGAGGTTGCCGGTGTACACCGCTGCTTGCCGGGGTGCCGCTGGCACCAGTCGGGCTGCCGCCGTGCCTGCACCCATCACCATCAGCAACAGGACTACGTACCTGCCGAAAGGCATGCGGCCACAGGGCGCCATGCCGTTCGTTGTCGGTTTCGTTGTCGGCGGAGTCGCGGTTGCCGTCGGTGTTGCTGTGGCCATCGGCGCCGTTGTCGTCGCAGCCGGCAGTGTTATGGGCGTTGTTGGCGTCGCCGCGGCCGTCGGCGCCGCTGCCGTCGTCGTTGTCGCGGTTGATGGTGTCGTGGTTGGCCTTGCGGCTGTCGGTGCCGTTGCCGCCGCTGTGGATGCGGTTGCCGGCGTCGTAGTCGCCGTTGTCGTCATTGCCGGCGTCGTTATCGGTGTCGCTGCTGAGTGTCCGGCTGAGGGCGCGCAGCTAGTCAGGAGCAGGCGGACGTAGAAAGCGGCGCCCAGCCAGCGCCATTTTTTCATGCCATGCATGCACGGCCGGCCGGCTGCCCACGTGGTGTATGCACGTATACACGTAACAGCCAGGAGATGCTTAATGCAAATAGAGAAAAAAGAGGGGAGGACGAGGCTTCCTGCTAGCTTCTGTTCTGCTTAAGCCTCCGTTTGTCAAAGCAAGGGGAATGAGACATCAGCCTGGTTTCTTTGAGCGCGGGGGCGGGCGGCGTGCTCAGCGCATGCGCGTGTGCCCGAGCCCGGCTGGCACAGCTTCCAGGCCGCTTCCCCAGGCAGCCCGCGCGGGCAGTGGCAACACTCGAGTTGCCGACGCCGGTTGGGTCGCGCGCGTACCCACGCCGGTCGAGCCCGAGTGGCTTCGGTCCGAGTGGTTTCCGCCTCGCCCGTGCAGTCTCCGTCTTGCCCGGGCGCGTGGACGCCGGCCGTGCAGCGGGGACGGAACGCAGTGGTCGCTGGGAGGTCGTCTGGAGCTCCGCCGGGACGGTGCGACGGCTGCGAGGCCATCTCGAGCGCCGTCGGGACGCCGTGACGCGGAGCGCGGCCAGGACGCCGCGACGGCAGCGAGGCCGACGCGGAGCGTCACTGAGACGTGGTGGTAGCCGCGAGGCCAGGACGTCGTGGCGGCTGCGGAGTCCACACGGTGTGCCGTCAGGGCGTTGCGACGGGTGATCTCGATGGTGAGGCGCGAAGGGGCTGGGGAACGGCTCCGGCCAGCCCCGTCCGTGGTGATGACGAAGTGGGAGCCGCTGGAGCGCACGCGCGCCCCAGCGCCTAACTCTCGACGGTGTTGGCCATCCGAAACCTGCAAGGGGAAAGACGTGACACGCAAAGGCCCCACGGTGGGCGCCAACTGTCGGGGTTCTTTACCGCCGGCAAGTAATAGAATTGTGGAGAGCGCGTCGGGCCTCGGACGGTTGCGCAAAAGGGGGACACAAGGATTTATACTGGTTCGGGCCTCCGAGGAGTAACACCCTACGTCTAGTTCGTGCTGCTCGTGCTATTTGCGCTGGTTTGTAGTAGGGGGTACAAACGGGCGAGAGAGGGAGAGCTTCCCAAGTCTCTGGTGCGTGAACGAGCTCAGTCTAGTGACTGGCTGGAGGAAGAAGAAGTACAGGAGAGGGAGCGCCCCCTTCCAGAGGAAAAAAAGTCGATGCCCCTCGTAGGGGGCCTGGCCTTCCCTTTTATAACTCAAGGGGAGCCAGTAAAATCAAAAGTAAAAGAGAGAGTACATGGTAAAAAGGGAAAAAGGAGGAGTGCCTGCCCATGCTGTGGGGCCCGTTGTCCTTCCGAGTACTGTAGCCATGCCCTGCTGCAGTCAGTGGCGTCAGGGAGTGGTTGGCACAGTGTAGCGGCTTGACTCCGGGTGCTTCGGTCTTCCCGGTGGTTGCTTGGTTGCGAAGAGTTGAACTAGTCGGAGACGAAGACTAGTCGGGCGAACGGAGACTAGTCGAGCGAGCGAAGACTCCTCGGAGACGGAGACTTGTCGGGCGAATCGGAGGCTCGTCGGGCGAGACGCGCAGCTCATCGGGTGGAGGTGCAGTTTGTCGGGCGAGACGTGCAGCTTGTCGGACACGGAGACTACTCGGGCGCAGGGGCGGAGTCCACTCGGGCAGCTCGTCGGGCGAGCATGCAGCTCGTCAGCTGCTACCTGCAGGTCCTCGGGCGAGCGTGCAGGTCCTCGGGCGAGCATGCAGTTCGTCGGGCGGGCATGTAGCTCCTCGGCGAGCTTGTTGTGCTGCAATGATTAGAAAATAAAGAGAGAGAGATACGCCTTCACTTGAGAAAGGCATGCATGCAATGATTACGATGGGCATCGTACATGCACATGCATATATGTACGCATGTGTGCGTGTCAACGAGCCAAACAGATCCACCACCTCTTCACTGTGCTATGCATGTACGGGAGAGAGAGACTTAGAGAGAGGGAGAGCATGCATGCACTGATGCACTTGCGCATGCAGGGGTGTTGCCGTGCCCCTGGGTAAACACATGCATGCATGCATTTACATGAGTGTGGGGAGAGAAAAAACCACTCGGACTCAAGGCAAACTACTCGGATCACGGTCCGAGTGCCCAGAGAGCAGACTGGCCTGTGCGAGAGTCTGACGAGGCGGATACGTTGGCCTCCACACAGGGTCGGGGCTTTTTATCCTTAACCAGTTGTAATTGGATACCCCTAATATTGGTATCCGACAGGAGGCCATTAGGGTAGAACTGAATAAGCTCCTAGCTGCCGATTTCATTAGAGAATGCAAACACCCCGAGTGGCTTGCAAACCCTGTACTTGTAAAGAAGCAATCCGGTGAATGGAGAATGTGCGTTGATTACACGGATCTCAACCGCTATTGCCCTAAAGACCCCTTCCCTCTCCCGCGAATTGATCAAGTCGTCGACTCTACGTCCGGCTGCGTGCTCCTGTGCTTTCTCGACTGCTACTCGGGGTATCACCAGATAGCCCTGAAGACTTCAGACCAGGACAAGACGGCGTTCATCACCCCACACGGCATTTACTGCTACAAGACGATGATGTTTGGGTTGAAGAACGCTGGTGCCACGTACCAGAAGGCCATCCAAGGTTGCCTGCAGAGCCAAATCGGCCACAATGTGGAGGCTTACGTGGATGACGTTGTTGTCAAGACATACAACGCCGACTCCCTAATCGCCGACCTCCAGCAAACCTTCAACAACTTGCGCCGCTTCAGATGGAAGCTTAACCCCATGAAGTGCGTATTCGGGGTGCCGTCAGGAAAGCTCCTAGGCTTCCTTGTCAGCCAACGCGGCATCGAGGCAAACCCAGTCAAGCTGGACGCCATACGTAATCTCAAGGAACCAACGTGCAAGAAAGACATCATGAAACTTACTGGGATGATGGCGGCCCTGAGCCGGTTCATCAGCAAGCTCGGCGAGAAGGGACTTCCGTTCTTCAAGATCCTCAAGAAGGCGGACAAGTTCGAGTGGACCCCTGAGGCAAGCAAGGCCCTGGCCGACCTCAAGGAGTTCCTAGTTACACCCCCGGTACTCACGGGTCCGACCCCCGGGGAAGAACTTTTGTTATACATATCGGCTACCACCCATGTGGTCAGCACGGCCCTGGTCATCGAGCGACCAGAAGAAGGCCACCCATACAAGGTTCAGCGCCCTGTATACTTCATCAGCGAAGTACTCAGCGAGTCCAAAGTCCGGTACCCCCATCCTCAGAAGCTGCTCTATGCGCTCCTGATCACTGCCAGGAAGCTACGCCACTATTTCCAGGCTCACGTCATTCGAGTCATCTCGAATTTCCCCCTCGGAGCCATCCTTCACAACAGGGATGCCAACGGCCGCATAGTCAAGTGGTCCGTTGAACTCGGCGAGCACACCATAAACTTCGAGCCACGGGAGGCCATCAAGTCCCAAATTTTGGCCGACTTCGTGGCCGAGTGGACGAAAATCCAGACGCCGACCCCCGCGGAACGGCCGATTCACTGGAGGATGTACTTTGATGGCGCCCTCAACCTTGAGGGAGCCGGCGCAGGAGTGCTGTTCATTTCCCTGGAGGGGCAGCACCTGAAATACGTCATTCAGATACACTACCAGGCCACCAACAACGGGGCCGAGTACGAGGCCCTTATCCACGGTCTCCGGATCGCGGTGTCGCTAGGCGTCAAGTGGCTAATGTGCTATGGTGACTCCAAGCTAGTCGTCGAACAAGTCAATAAGAATTGGGACACAACCAAGGAAACCATGAGCGCGTACTGCGCAGAGGTACGCAAACTTGAAGCCCACTTCTATGGGCTCGAGTTCCATCATGTCCTCCGGTAGGACAATGTTGCCACCGATGTTCTATCCAAGCTAGGGTCCACCAGAGCCCAGGTTCCAGTCGGCGTCTTCGTCCAAGACCTGCGCACCCCGTCCATCAAGATGCTTGAGGACGGCAGCCCCATGCCCGACTCTGAGCCACCCCCGGGTGGCCCGCCGACCAATGAAGTTCTAATGGTGGAAGCAGACTGGTGCGCCCCCTTTATCGCTTTCTTCACAGAGAATTGGTCACCGGGTACGAAGGAAGAAATCGAGAAGCTAACTCGGCGAGCGACAAATTACGTCGTCATCGGCGACGCCCTGTACAGAAAGGCTGCCTCCACAGGAATACTCATGAAGTGTGTCTCCGCGATGAAGGTATCACCCTCCTGCAAGATATCCACTCGGGCACTTGCAGCAACCACGCGGCAGCCGGCACCTTAGTCGGCAAGGCTTACAGGGCAGGGTTCTACTGGCCAACGGCCCAATCTGATGCAAGAGAGCTAGTACGCTGCTGCACCGGCTACCAGTTCTTCCAGAAGCAGAAGCACCTGCCAGCTCAGGCGCTAAGGACCATTCCCCCATCTTGGCCATTTACCATATAGGGACTCGACAACGTTGGGCCCTTCAAAACCGCCCCGGGCGGATTCAAGCACATCTTGGTGGCGGTTGATAAATTCACCAAGTGGATCGAGTATAAGGTTGTGACCGACACCAAGTCGGCCACAGCTGCCAAGTTCATCCAAGAGCTTACCCATCGGTTCGGGGTCCCAAACCGCATCATGACTGACCTCGGCTCCGAGTTCACAGGCCACGAGTTCTGGGACTTCTGCCAGGACAATTGCATCGACGTCTACTACTCTTCCACGGCGCACCCCAGGTGCAACGGCCAGGTTGAGCGGGCTAATGGCATGGTCCAGGACTCGCTCAAGAAAGCCATGTACGACGAACTCAACAAGCATCCCGGCCGGTGGGCCAAAGAGGTACCCCATGTCATATGGGGCTTACGCACCCAGAAGAGCAGAGCAACAGGATATACTCCCTTCTTCCTGGTGTACGGCTCCGAAGCCGTCCTCCCAGCTGACATCGCCCATGGTGCTCCGCGCATCCAGCACTACGAGGAAGGTGAGGCAGAAATCGGCCGCTAGGTCGACATCGACTGCCTAGAAGAACATCGACTCGCTGCACTGATCAGGCATGCAATACATGAGCAGCAGATATGGCGCTACCACAATAAGAACGTCCGGAAACGCTCCCTCAACGTTGGCGACTTGGCCTTACGCCGAGTCATGTCTACCAAAGACAAGCACAAGCTATGCGCCACCTGGGAGGGCCCCTTCATTATCAAAGAAGTTGTTTCGCCAGGAACATATAGCCTCCAGTGGGCTAACGGCGACCCCGTCCCGAACGTGTGGAACATCGAGCACCTCGTCAAGTTCTACCCGTAGAATTTAACAAAGCTATGTATTCCTTGTCTCATATCAATGAAAGCATTTTTTGCCTTGTTATATGGCTTATTATTAGCTCCTTCCCCGGCACCCATGCTGATGCTCGGGGACTAGGCCCGACCCAGACTGTGATTTCTTCACCACGATACCTGGGGGAGTACATGCTTACTCCGGCCTCCGAGTCCTTGCCCAACCCTATGTTCCCCCCGGCGACTACTGAGTTAACCTGGCTGGTCCGAGTCCCCAACTGTGAAACCCTGAGCCCCGTGCTCAACCCGTGCGCCCCCTACACCTAAGCCTCCTCGCTGAGCAGTGTAGCAGGATAAGTTGTCCTCTCCGTGAGCAGTGGTCAGCGGGTCCAAAAGGGCGCTTAAACAGCACAAGGCAGTGGCCAGTCGGGCGACACAACGTCTTAGTCGGCAGGGAAAAGGGTCCAACAAAACACCAATATACATCAATGCTTCAAATAAACCCGGAATTTTATACATATTGGAATACTATAGAGTTTACATTTATAATTATTTTTACAGGCCCAATTCTTTTGCAACAGCCTCGGCCAAAGGGGTACACTCGTCGACTTACCCGTCGAACTCTTCGTCGGCAAGCTCCTCGGGTATACCATCGGCGACTGGGGCCAGCTCCTGCGTCGGAAAGTGAATTCTGAACAAAGCCAGTACCCGGCTCTCGAAGCCAACAACAGTTGTCGGATTTATGGACCCGGCAGTCCACACAGGGTAGCCTACGTGGTTGATTTGTTGAGGGACAGATCGAGGATCAGAAGTCGATGGTAACACAAGACGCAAGGATTGAACAGGTTCGGGCCGTCGAGATGACGTAACACCCTACGTCCTGTGTTGGCGGCGATTGTATTGCTGTGTATGAAGTTCCTGAAGGATCTCCGTAGTTGGGTTCTGTCCTAGGGTTGTATGATCGTGGGTTGTAGCGTAGATGTTGATGCTCTGGAGGGGGGTCTCAAGGCGCCTTATATAGTCCGGCTGCCTTGAGTTACAAGTCGGCCAGAGATCGTAACCTACCCGAATTACAAGGATTTGATCCTATAATGATTACAGATATCTTTCCCTACAATTCCGGCTAGTTTATCCTGATCTCCGAGCTTCTTGCGGGATACGCCGTGTGCTTTCCTTGCTGCGCGCGTCGTCGCGCCCATTCGGTTCGCCCGACTGGTGGGCCCCCGACTGGTGGGCCAGCCAGTCCGACAAACCGATCCAGATGTACTCGGATTGGGCCGCCCCTTGCTGGTTGGGCCAATCCGCCTTCTGGGTACCCCTGGGGGTCTACCCCCGACAAGCCCCCGAGTAGTA
>CM014271.1:13276942-13301448 GCA_004135705.1 Alloteropsis semialata | reverse complement strand
CTTGGCCCCGGCCAACTTATCCACCTTCACTTGGAGAGCCTCCTCCTTCTTGCTCGTCTCTGCAACGGAACACTCATGGGCGCAGATGGCTCAATTTAATGAAACACTCAAGACAAAGACAACAACGTACCCTCGACCATGACCTACATGTCATTCATGAGGTCCTCGTTGGTCTTCTGTAGGTCGGCGAGCTCCCGCTCCCTCTGCGTCAGGTATTCCTTGGCGGCTTCAGCTTCACGGACCCGGTCCGTGTGGATTCGCGCCAAGGCCCGGCGATCCTCCAAGGCTTGCTGTTTGAAGCGAAGATCCCTCACAGATCGAGCTGTGAAGCCCTGAGTAACAGAAAAAATAATCGATCAGCCACTACAGAACTCATAGGATTCAATACAGTGAAACGAGAATACCTGGACCACCCGGTTCAGCACGCCAGCCACGTTCTGCAGTTTCCGGAGCTCGCCCTCGTGGTCAGCGATGTCCAGCTCCAAAGCACGCTCCGGCGTCAGTATAGTTGAGCTCGCCCCGGCTCAGAGCCCGACCAAACCAGCCTCAACAACTGGCGGCGCAACGGCGCCATGGCCAGCATCCAGCTGCTCCCCCAGCAACTGGTCATCATCATCTTCAAGGGCCGGCGGGGGGAGGCTCGCCTGCTCCGTCCTTGCAGAGTGCTCCGGCTCCTCCTCCTCAGCGGCGGCTTTGGGCACCTCGGCCTGACGGTCGTCCACTGGGGCATCCGTCCCCAAAACGTGTGGAGGACTCGGCGGGCGTGGCGGCCCGGACATGCTGACCAGCACCCGCTCCGGCACGATCAGAGCAGTGCTGGTTCCGGACTCCGCCACCACAGCGGCAGGTCGACTCGGCGGCGTCTTGCCACCGGCCCCTGGGCGCGACAGGACCTTGGCACCCACGTGGCTCTCGAGCCTGCACACAAGAGTTCAACAAATTAAGCCCGGCGTACCAAAGGAACAAACAGGAGCTCAACGCAACTTATCCGCCCTTGCATGGACGCTTGAACTGCACCCCCTGTAGCAACTGCGGGGGTGCCTCGCTCGGCAGCAGTGTCGAGTCCAGCCGCAGTGCAGGCTACGCAAAAATGCCCCCTTGGCTCCCTGGAGTGTCTAGCGCCGGCTGCTCAGACCCAGGGCCCGAAGGGGACCCATCAGCGCCACCTTCTGCATCACCCGCCGCCTTCCTCTTCCTCCGCGCCTCGGTCTCGGCCTGCGCGGTCGGCCCTAGCTTTGGAGACGGCTTGGGGGACCCCTCTCGAGCTGTCTTCTATGACGTGGTCGCACCCGCGCCACTGGGTCCTCCTCCGCTCCCTTCTGGGGGCCGAGATGAAGTTGGCCACCTCCCAGGCGGCTTGTCCCTCGTCCACGACCTGAGGTGCCTGGGACACCTCCTCCACTGACATCAGCTTCTCCACCCGGACATCACCCTCGGGCAGGGGTGCCGGGCTGAAGTACTTCGTCGCTCGGTCCTGCAAGACAGGGCACGGCGTCAGCAATGGTACAGTTTGTCAGACATCCAGCAGTTCAGCAACCAAATACACAACTCGTAAGGAAGTAGGAAACTAACCGCAGGAGGAGAATTTTGTAACGAAAATGGGACAGGTGTCCCCTGGTTGAAGATCTTGCCGCGCATAAAGCTGGAGATCCTCTCACAAGTCTCGGTGACAGATACAGTCCGGATCTGCTCCCGAGTCGGGTCCTTGCCACCTGAGAACTCATACCCAGGATGCACTCGGTCCTTGATCGGTTGTGTCAGTTGCCGGACGAAAGAGATCATTATGGCCACTGTGGTCAAGTTCCGCTCTTTCAGCTCGACGATCAGCTTCAGCAACTCCTCGGCCTCTTGAAGCCCCTGGCCCCCAGGCTGTGACTCCCAACAGTCCTTCTTTGTCGGCCGGTGGCCAGTCCGGGCAGGCAGCGCAGGGGGATGGTTCACGACGTAGAACCACTCTTGCCTCCAGTTCTTGTTGGAATCGTTCATATCCTGGACAAAATATCTCCTGGACATGCCGACCCTCAAGGAGAACCCAGCCCCCCGGTGATCCTTGCTGGACACTTCCCAGAGACTTCTCCAATGATTTTCATTCGATACAATCGCCGCCACAACCCGAAATGTGGCGGGATCCCAAGGAAAGCTTCACAAAGATGAATAAAGACGGAGATGGACAGAATGGAGGTGGGGTTCAAATGACTCATCTCCACTCCGTAGAAGTGCAGTAGCCCCCGGAAGAAGTCTCCCGTGGGCAATCCAAATCCTCACTCGAAGAATGGCCATCTCGGTCTCCGAGCGCTCCCATGGACGGGCGTCGTCCCCGGCGGCCTGCCATTGCAGGATCTCCCGTGGCCCAAGAACGCCTCGGCGCTCCATGTCCTGGAGTTTCTCCTCGGTGACGGAGGATTGGCCCCAGGCCGGCTCCTGTGGCGGCACTCCTCCGGGCACGGAGGTCAGCTCCGGGGTCTCTTCGGGCAAGGCCACGGCCTTCCCTTTGGCATCCGCCCCCGCGGCGGTCGTCGGCGCATCAGGATTACCGCCCTCGTGGACGGCGGCATCCCCCGCGGTCCCAGATTGGCCTGCGGAGGGCGCCACCCTCCTCCCTGCTTCAACATCGCCATGGCCCGTGGCAGTGCCCGCGTTCGCCATTTTCGTCGCCGGCGGCGCTTCCTCCCCTGTCGCCGACGTCTTCATCTCTTCCCTCGAATCTGCCATCCCTGCTATGGAGCTTGGGCGCGATGCGAACGCGTAGCGGTGGTGGCGGCGCTCGAACTCCGGCGGTGGTGTGTGGGTGGAGGGCGAATCGCTCTTGCGGCGGTGCTAAGCGGCGGCGGAGGCGCGGAATAATTCTAGATTTGGAAATGACAGTGGTAAAAGTCGCCGGTTGACAGATCCAATTTATCCCCTCTCGTCGATTCAAATTACCCTAACGGCGCCGTAACTGACGGACGGAATCCGCGGAAGTCCCGTTAACTGCGGGCCAACAGCTCTCCGCGCGCCAACGGCTCTTTGCTCTAGTACTCGGCCAGCCCCGACCCTCGGGGACTTGGCGCCCTTGACTCTGGTCAACGAGTCTTCAGACTCGGACATCCCCGGCGCTCGGGACTCGGCGTTTCGACTACGACCAAGAAGTCTCTATGACTCGTTGCTACTGTGCGAACCTACAACGCCTCTGTCGGCCTTCGGGTCCTGGGAATACAGATATTGCATCGATAGGGACAAGATTCATCAGAAACCTATAAGTTACAAAGGGAGCCGGTCATAGGCCGGTTACAAAGATCAAATACATCAACCGTCAAGATGGCGGCCTGGGGCACTCGTCCCTGCACCTAGTGTTGCATCCGTAGCAAGCTTGGCCCACATGAGCTCCTCGCAAGCTCTCTTGTAGCACCACTGCAACCGTCGACGAGACAGCACCAACTGAGGGTTGTTAGCGAACGCCTCCGGCTATCCCTTGCTCTACAAAGCATTTCACCCTACATGGCCCTCGTCACACGGGAATGCAGGGGTGAATGGGACAGCATTCAGACGCCAATCAACACCTCAGGATCTTCGCAAGCACTCTTCTAGCACCAAGCTATCAAGTCCCCATGATTCCTCCCTGGAGGATGAACCCAGGAGCAAGTCCCCAACATTCCTCAAGCTAGGTGGTTGCTATGCCTATCTTCTAATGACCGCAAGGCTCAGGGCCTTGGCGTATATTTATAGCTCTGTGCTAAACGATAACATGTGACCCCGGTTGCATTGTTTAGCGCGTAAGCTCTGTGCCACGCAGCAGCTCCTCTCTTCGAGGTCCTCAGTCCGCCCTTATCACCTTTGGCTTCATCCGACCACGAGAACGCTCTGTGCGTTCACGCGAGCACTGTTCTTGTCATGACTCGTTTGGTAGGCTTATCCTTTGGGCGGCCTGATTGCCCCGAAGCTTGGAGATCCTTCTCTTTTGACCATTGGCTCGACTTTATTAGTCGCCCAATGCTCGGGGACTACTCCATGCCCCATCGAGGATGTGTCACTTTTCCCAAGTGGCGCAGCTCCTTGGTGTCCGACTCGGCCACAACTCGGCGCTATGCCACTCGCGGCTCCGCCCCGGGTTTGCCCAGGGTCAACCTCAGATGGCCTGCGGTTTTCTTTTTTGAGCACCGTCCACCCTTGTGTCGGCCTGCCGACCAAGATGCTTCAGTCGACCTGGAAGACTTCGTTTCTTCATCTACAGTCCGACACGCGCCTGCACGTTGCTCGGGGACTTGTGGGATATGGGTACCCCTGGGCCCACTACCGACCGGGTAGCCAGTCGGCCTGGTCCCACATCTGACAAGGAGGTGGGCCGATCCCAGGCCGGCCCACGAGGATCCTCGGCTTGACGGACAAGAACCGAAGAAGGCTTAGCCCGCAAGGTATTCGGCGATATCCTCGGATCCCACCCGGAGATCATGAAGATTATATGGCAACCGACTCAGATTAGTTTCCTAGTTAGAGCCGGATACAATTAGAGATAACCGACTTGTAAACCCTAGGCCGTCAGCCTATATAAGGCGGCCTAGGTCGACCCCTTCATTCATTCAATGCTCTCACCACCAGATCCCCCATTGTAACCAAGAGCTCGTCGTTGTTCCCTGGAACACGCCGAGCAGATCAATACAAGACCCCCGAGCACAGGACGTAGGGTATTATACCTCCGGGCAGCCCGAACCTGTATAATCTCTGTGTCCCTGTGTTACCTCGAGCTCCCTAGTCTAGCGATCTCCCTTTGCCTACAAATCAACCATCTGGGTACCCCCGGGTGGACTGCCGGTCAATAGATCCGACAGAAGGCCCAGAATGCGGTCGTACGTCGCCACGTGCTCGGCGGGGTTCATGAAATCCGCCCTCGCTCGGCTCCTCGCAGTTGTAGCTTCAAACTAATGTCACTAAATCTAATATCAGTAACTGTCTCTAATACTAATTTTAGTAACTAAGTCTAATATCAGTAACTCAAAAATAATACTATGATTTCATAACGTGTAAACTAAATACTAAAATAACTACAAAGTCATACATCTACCAAATTGAAGTTACAACTACGAGATCGGATTTTACCTGAAACCGACGCGCAGAACCGGCAGGGCTTCGCTGCTGATTCTCCCTCTCCCTCACCCTCCTCTCTAACCCCAGTTTTTCTTTTTTCTGATTTAGAATGAAATTTTCAACTCAATTTCGCCTTATATAAGCGACAGCGACCTAACCGCCGAATCATTCGGCGGTAGGGGCTGCCGCCGTGGATCCGACGATGGGAAGGCTTTTCGCCGGATCAAACGGCGCGGCAAGGGCCGGCCTCCTCCTACCGCCGAATGATCTGGCAGTTAGGAGGGCCGGGCCCAGGTGCCGACACCTACCGCCAAACCATTCGGCGGTTAGGTTTCACCCACAGAGAAAATTTATATTTTTAAATTCAATAGCTAATTCATACGGCGGTATTTGAAACCGCCGTATGATCCGGCGGTTACAAACTCTTACCGTCGTATCATACGGCGGTTGGGTGACAGATTTGCTGTCACCCGTCCATTTTTTTTGAAAAATCATAAAAAAATTAAAAAAATTCTGGCGTTGGCACTTGTAAAGGCTTAAGAGAAGTGGTTGCCTTGTTCGCGCGCGCGGGCCTAGTGTAAAATTAGAATAGTGCTAGTAGAATGTAGTGGTGGCCTGCATGCATGCTGCCAGGTTTTGTCCAAAGAGAAATGACCCCGAGTATCTCATGCATCATTTAATTAAATGGACAACCTTGCACAATCATGGCAGCAAGCATATAGTATGCCCTTCGTAATCATTATGTGATTGTGTGTCTCTTCTGTAGTTTTATCTAATATCTTTGTATGTGACGAGGGTCAAGATCAGGGGTACCCGATCAAGCCCTTAATCTACATCATAACGATAATCCACCCTTTAAAAACAAAAACTGAAGGCCCGGATCAAGCGGGTCTCCCATGTCCGAACAGTACCCGATTCGCCCGGGGAGTCTCCGTCGCCGAGGAGTCTCCGATTCGCCCGGGAGCCTCCGTCGCCGAAGAGTCTCCGATTCGCCCGGGGAGATTCGCCCGACTAGTCCTCTCGGCTCCGCCCGGCTTTTGCCCATCCCTGGCCGTACCCACTCGGTACCTGCCATGTCAGAGTGGGATGGGCATCCATCCTTCCCACGGCAGCCACAGGAGCACCCGTCTCATCCGAATAGGAACACTACAGTCCTGGAGAGGTACGCATGCAGGACACCTGGGACCCAAGGACGACACCTGGAGCCCGAGGAGGACACCTGGGGTTCCCGAAGGCGCAGAACAAGTCAACCGCGACCCGAAAGCTACTCGGAGACGCGCCCGAGAAGTCCCTACACCAACCACCCGGGCATGTACGATTCCGGGTCAAGCGGAGCGCCCACCCCGTCAACACCTACTCCGCGTACGGCTCGGGATGCCGGACGAGGTTAAGGGTCTCGGGGCAGTAACTCTTATTGTAATTTCCACTTTTTACCTCCCCTCATCCTTCTCCCCTTGAGACTATAAAAGGGGATAAAGGGGCACCAGTGGGAGGAGGACGAACAGTTGATCAACCCACAGCACACTCACTCGCACCACAACATCACACAGGGACTTGGGACCGTCTCCCTCTCCCGACTAGTTTGTATCCCCTACTACAGACTTGGATTCGAGAACACTGGCTCTCACTGGACGTAGGGTGTTACTCTCCGGAGGCCCGAACCAGTATAATCTCCTGAGTCTCTTGAGTCACCATCCGGTGCCCTGACACGCGATCGTAGAAATATTACTTGCCGGCGGTAGAGAACCCCGACAGTTGGCGCGCCAGGTAGGGGCCTTTTCGCGTGTCGCTTCGCTTCACCAGGGTCCGGATGGCCCACGGCGGCGCCTCGCTGGCGCCGGGCGCTCACCTGCGCTTTGGCACCCTCGACTTCGTCTTCAGCAAGTCGGTGGAGCCCATCATCGGGGCTACCTTCGCGCGCCCCAAGCCCGTCTGCGATGACGCCAGCAAAGCGATCCACGACAGGGAGCCCGAGCCTCCCCGTGCCACCACGGGTGCCACCGCTTACGTTCTCGACCTGCTTGGTCAGGATCTGGTGACCGCCCTTGGACGGAGACCGACCCAGGAGTGCTTTCGCAACATCTCCTACATGCTCACCAACCTCGCCCTCCAAGTTGGAGGGGAAGAGCAGCTCCCCTGGGACGAGTTCATCGACTGCTACAACGCCATGTACCCGGAGGGACAGCCGGGCCTGCCACGCGATCCGGTGATCGCCCCGACACCGACGGAGCCCAATGTCTGCACCGCGCCGGCCGGCAAAGGCGCGACGGACGAGCAGAACCCGGACACGCAGGCGAGGCAGGCTCCACCGACGGCCCGCGACCCCTCCCGGGAGTGCTTCATGTGCCACACCCCTGATGGGGAAGTACAGACTGCTAGCAGCTCGGCGAAGGACGGCTCTCGCCGAACACCACCCCCGAACGGCCCCGCGGGAGATGCCCGTCGGGTCAGGCTACAGGAGCTCGACGAGGCGCAACGTCAACTCGAGGCCGAGCGTCAGCAACTCCACCACGAGCTCGGGAGAACCGCGGACGGAGGAGCCGCCCGCGCGCGGGCACGAGATGTGCAACAGCGCATAATCGACGACGGCAACGACGCCAACAACGCACCCATCTTCGGACGGGCATCCCAGAACCTAGCGGCGGCCGCCGTTCTGCTCCGCGGGCATCCTGAACCGGCAACCCCTGAAGATCGGAGGCTCCATCAGCAGCTCCGCGCGCTCCTAGAGACCGCCGCGGTTCAGCAGGCGAAAAGTTCCGCCTCACGCCAGCGGGCTCCCAGGGAACCCGACCGGGAGAACTCCGTACATCATCACGGGGCCATGGCGGACGGAAACGCCAGGCGACGGGACGAGCACCAAGAGCACCGCCCACGCCGAGCTTACAATAGGCGGCGCTGAGGCCGCTGCGACAGCGGCGAAGACCGGAGCAGGAGTGCATCTCCTGACCCCAGGGGGCCGCGCGCTTTTGGACCTCGCGTCCTCGGCGCTCAGGTCCCTCCGCGCTTCTGGGCTCCCACAACGGTGCCCAAGTATGACGGGGACACAAATCCCAGCGTCTGGCTGGAGGACTACCGGCTCGCGTGCCACGCGGGCGGAGCACAGGACGACTACTTCATCATCAAAAGTCTCCCCCTCTACCTCGCCGACTCGGCGCGAACGTGGCTGGAACACCTCTCCGCAGGCAGGATCAACAGCTGGGCACAGTTGCGTGATGCGTTCATCGGCAACTTCCAGGGGACCTACACCCGACCCGGGAACCCCTGGGATCTACGCAACTGCCTCCAGAGGGGGGATGAAAGCCTGCGTGACTACATCAAGCGCTTCTCCAAGCGCTGCACCGAGCTGCCGAACACCGCCGACACCGACGTCGTCTCAGCGTTTCGGTTCGGAACCACCTGCGCGACCCTCATTCACGAATTAGGGCGCAAGTAGCCGCGAACCATCCAGGAGCTCCTCGACATCGCCACCGACTACGCTGACGGGGAAGACGCTGTCGCCGCGACCCTTGATCGGCCTCAGGGCAAGGGCAAGCAGTCAGGGGCGGCCGGCGAAGGCCACTCCACACAGCACGACAAGAAGAATAAGAAGGACAAGCGGCGGCGTGACGGCAACATGGTGGCGGCGGCCGAGCGAAAGCCTACCAAGCCCAAGGGCAACGCGCCAAGGGATCACTTCGAGAAACTCCTCGAGGCGCCTTGCACCAACCACGAGGGCCCCGTCAAACACGCCTTGAAGGATTGCAAGATCATGAAACACTTCCTCGCTGGCACTCTGAAGAAAAGACCCCACGAGATCACCAAAGATGGGGCCGGGAGCCAGGACGACAACGGCGGATACCCCAAGGAGGACGGCGCTGTCCTGATGATTGTTGGGGGATCGGCGGCCTACCCTTCAAGGCGCGACGAGAAACTGATCCGACGAGAGGTTTGTAATGCGGAGCCCGTGGTGCCTACCTACCTAAGGTGGTCCGAGGCCCCGATCACTTTTGATCGCTCCGATCACCCCGACCATGTCCCGCAACCGGGAAGGTACCCGCTCGTCGTCGCCCCTCTCTTCGGGACGAAGCGCGTCCACAAGGTACTGATGGACGGAGGGAGCAGCCTCAACATCCTCTACGCCGAAACCCTCGATGAGATGGGGATACCGCGATCCCGGCTACGGCCATCCGCGGCGCCATTCCACGGAGTCGTCCCCGGGGCGGACGCAATGCCCCTCGGACAGATCGATCTGCCCGTCACTTTCGGGACTCCGCGCAACTTTCGGCGGGAAACCCTCACCTTCGAAGTGGTGGGGTTCCCGTGGACGTACCACACCATCCTCGGGAGGCCGGCGTACGCGAAGTTCATTGGCCGTCCCGAATTACACGTACCTCAAATTGAAGATCCCCTGACCCAAGGGTGTCATCACGGTGGGGACTTCATTCGAGCACGCGTACGCATGCGATACCGAGTGCTTCCAATTCGCGGAGGCACTCATCCGGTCCGAGAAGCTCGCCGCTGAGCCTTCCCCCAGGGACCTGGATATCCCCGAGACCTCCAAGCGTGCTGCGTGCTCCTTCGAGCCAGCCAAGGACGTCAAGGAGGTTGCCGTGGCCAACGATGGTCGCACCCTCCGTGTCGGGACGGCGCTCGATCCTAAATAGGAAAGCGCGCTCGTCGACTTTCTCCGCGCAAACCTCGATGTGTTTGCATGGAAGCCCTCGGATATGCCAGGGATTCCAAGGGAGGTCGCCGGGCACAAACTTGACATTAAGCCTGGCGCTCGACCGGTCAAACAGAGGCTTCGACGATACGACAAGGACAAGTGCAAAGCCATCGGTGAAGAGCTCAAAAAGCTCCTTAGCGCCGGCTTCATTAGGGAAGTGTACCACCCCGAGTGGTTAGCAAACCCTGTCCTTGTAAAAAAGAAGAATGGGAAATGGAGGATGTGCGTTGACTATACCGGCCTTAACAAGGCATGTCCGAAAGACTCCTTCCCTCTTCCTTGCATAGATTAGGTGGTCGACTCCACCGCGGGGTGCGAAACCCTATGCTTTCTCGATGCGTACTCCGGGTACCATCAGATCACCATGAGCTTGGTCGACCAGCTCGCAACGTCTTTCATCACGCCTTTTGGCACTTTCTGCTACTCGTCTATGCCGTTCGGGCTGAAAAACGCGGGCGCCACGTTCCAAAGATGCATGCGTCGCGTCTTTGGCGATCTTATCGGCCGACTGGTCGAGGCGTACGTTGACGACATAGTAGTGAAATCCAAGCGCATCGGTGACTTGGTCCCAGACCTCGCGGCGGTCTTTGAAAAGCTCCGGCTAAATAAGGTAAAGCTCAACCCCGAGAAATGCGTTTTCGGGGTTCCGAGAGGCATGCTCCTCGGCTTTATCATATCGGAACGGGGCATCGAGGCCAACTCCGAGAAGATCACCGCCATCACCGACATGGGGCCCATCCAGAACGTGAAGGGGTCCAACGCGTCACGGGTTGCTTGGCCGCGCTCAGCCGTTTCATCGCCCGACTCGGGGAACGGAGCCTGCCCTTGTACCGCCTGCTGAAGAAGTCGGACCACTTCATCTGGAACGCTGAGGCTCAAGAGGCTCTTGATTCGCTCAAAGCGTCGCTGAAGAGTCCACCGATCCTGACCGCCCCGGCGGAAGGAGAGCCCATGCTGCTCTATATCGCCGCGACCACTCACGTGGTAAGCACCGCCCTCGTTGTCGAGCGCAACGAGCCCGAGAAGGTCCAGAAGGTGCAACGTCCCGTCTACTTCGTCAGCGAGGTGCTGTCCGACACCAAGGTACGATACCCCCAGATCCAGAAATTGGTCTACGCAGTCCTCATCACCAAACGAAAGCTCCAACATTACTTTGACGCCCACCCCATCACGGTGGTGTCAAAGTATCCACTCGGCGAGGTGATCCAGAGCCCCGAGGCCGAGGGGAGGATAGCCAAGTGGGCGCTCGAGCTGATGGGGAAGAACATCACCTACGCCCCTCGGGACGCCATCAAGTCACAGGCACTGGTCGACTTCGTCGCCGAGTGGACTGAGGCCCAGACTCCCCCGACCTCCATCGAACACGAAACGTGGGTCATGTATTTCGACGGCTCGCTCATGAAAGAGGGGGCTGGCGTCGGCCTTGTCTTTGTCTCGCCTTTGGGCGTGCGCATGAAGTACATGGTCCGGTTGCACTTCCCGGCCTCCAACAACGCCGCCGAGTACGAGGCCCTTATCAACGGACTCCGTATCGCCCTCGAGCTAGGCATACGGCGTCTCGAGATCCGGGGTGATTCGGAGCTGGTCGTTGACCAAGTGATGAAGGAGTCAAGCTGTGTCAGCCCCAAGATGGCTGCCTTCTGTCGGGCGGTCCGCGAGCTGGAAGACAAGTTCCTCGGCCTCGAACTCAAGCACATCCAGCGGCGATACAACGAGGCGGCCGACACCCTCGCCAAGGCGGCCTCTAACCGAAAGCCAGTCCCCCATGGTGTATTTGCCAAGGACCAGCATGCCCCATCCATTCGACTAGATGACGAGCCGCCTGAGCCTCTGGCGCCAGAAGCAACGGAGGCGATGGAAATTGACGAGGTACCAGAACCCAACCTTGAAGATCCGGATTGGAGGTTCCCGCTCCTCGAGTGGATCGTGCAAGGCAAGCTTCCTCCCGACAAGACTGAGGCCCGGCGGATCGCTCGCTGGGTCAAGACGTTCACACTCATCGAAGGAGAACTCTACAGGCGAGGCACCTTCGGCGTCCTGATGAGGTGCATTCCAATTGACCAAGGCAAAGAGTTGCTGCGGGACATTCATGCAGGAGCCTGTGGACACCACGCTGCGCCAAAGACCCTTGTCGGGAAAGCTTTCCGACAAGGATTCTACTGGCCGACCGTGGTCGCTAATGCAAAGGACATCGTACGCAGTTGCGAAGGGTGTCAGTTCTACGCGCGACAAACTCGCCTCCCGGCGCAAGCCCTACAGACCATCCCCATCACCTGGCCTTTTGCCGTATGGGGACTGGATCTAGTCGGGCCGCTGAAGAAAGCACCCGGGGGCTTCACGCACCTCCTCGTCGCCATTGACAAGTTCTCCAAGTGGATCGAGGCGAGGCCCATCAGGCGAGTCCGATCGCAGGAAGCCGTCCAGTTCTTCACCGACATCATCTATTGTTTTGGAGTCCCAAACGTGATCATCACCCACAACGGCACCCAGTTCACGGGCAAGAAGTTCCTCAACTTCTGCGACGCTCACAACATCCGAGTAGATTGGGCCGCCGTCAGTCATCCCAAAACCAATGGGCAGGTGGAGAGAGCAAACGGCATGATACTGCAGGGGCTGAAGCCACGAATTTTCAAGCGTCTCGAGAAGTTCCGAGCAAGGTGGGTCGCCGAGCTCCCGTCTGTCCTCTGGAGCTTGCGAACCACCCCAAGTCGGGCTACCGGCTGCACGCCTTTCTTCATGGTTCACGGTTCCGAGGCGGTTCTCCCGACAGACCTCGACTACGGCAGCCCGAGGGTTCGAGCCTACGACGACAAGGGGAATCAGGCCTCTTTGGAAGACGCCATCGACCAGCTGGATGAAGCGCGCAGCATCGCCCTCCTCCACTCGGCCAAGTACCAACAAGCTCTACGGCGGTACCACGACCGCAACATCAGAAGCCGGGCGTTCCAAGTCGGCGACCTCGTCCTCCGACGAGTCCAGAGCAACCGCGGTCGCCATAAGCTGTCGCCGCCATGGGATGGCCCCTACATCGTCGACCAAGTCCTCCGCCCGGGGACTTTCAAGCTCAAGGACGCTGACGGCCAAGTCCTCACAAATGCTTGGAACATAGAGCAGCTACGTCGCTTTTACCCTTAAAAGTACCTGTACTTTTCGCTTGCGATAATGTATAAAGTGCCGCCCTGTTCCGAGTACTTTATAGGCGTATGGTCGTTTTCCGAAATGTACCCTACGAGTTCCCAAAGCTAAGCGGCGGACGACCCACCCTCTGTGCAGGATCGCCCACCGCTCGGGGGCTCCACCCGGGGCCTGGTGCCCCTCCTTTTTTCGCAAAAATTCCGACAAATGATCGCTCCCGCGCGCGATCAAGCGGTATACTTTTGCGCTTGCGGGAAAGAAACGTCAGCTCGAGCGGCTCTGCGATCGCACTTGTCCAAGTTCCGAGTGCTCACGCCCCTGCGGCTACGGTGCTGACTTGCGGGCAAAATCCAAGCCCTCGGACCGACGTCTTTTTCCCGAGAGCAATAAAGGAATCGCCTCGACTAGTTGTTGCTTTCAACGTAACGAACTGCTGCCTGTCATTGTTCAATCTTCCGAAACTGCTTGGGGGCTGCGAGTCTAAGCAACGCCACTGTGCGACCAAGTCGGGCCAAACTCTTGAGTTCCTACGCCCCGGCGGCTACGGAACAGAGTCCGACTGGTGGGCTCCCGCGCCCTACCATCTCAACCAAAGACCCCAAAAGCACTCGAAAGAAGGGAATGGCAGGCAACAGATAAAAACACGAGTTTTTTGGCAACAACAAATACCCTCAACAGGGAAGTTAAGTTCATTACATTATACGATGAAATGGCTAAGTCCCCTACTTTCTATTCTGATTACAGCCCGAGATCCTTCAGGGCGACGTCCACCATCTTGTCGGCAAAAGAAGAGGACTCGGCTTCGATTTCATCATACTCGTGGTCCTCATAGCTGAGGGCCCATCCACCTTGCAGACATTCCCGCTCCATGCTCGGGTAATGCGACAAGAACATGGCGATGATCTTCCGCGCCACGCTCCGCGCGAGATCTGAAGCTTGCGCCCGAGTTCTTCCCGAGACAAGGGCAATGCGCTCCACCAGGGACGGGCCGCTGACGACGTTGAGCTCCTTGAATAGGTGCTCGACGGCCTGAACCAGAGCCTGGTGGACTCTGGTTTTCTCCTCGAGGGCTTTCTGGGTTCGCTCGGTCTCCTCCCTCGACTTCCGGAGATCCTCGACCACCCCTGAAAGAATCGCCTCGGCTGAGCCACCGCTAAGGAGAAGCAAGTGGAAGGTCGAGGGAAAGTATGATGCTTACTTGTCATCTCCTCCTCCAGCTGACGACCGACCCGCACCAGCTCCTGGTTCGTGGCAAGGGCCCTGGCGACCTCGCGCTTCTCCGACTCCAGCTTGGCCTCCAGGTCGGTCTTCTGGTTTCGCAGGACTGCGTCGGCAGACAAGGTCAAGCAACCCACGGCCACTCGGGAAGTAGAGCAAGGAACAGCCCGACAAGGAGCAGGGAAGGGTAACTTACCGAGGATCTCTTCCTCCCGCTTCTGGGCAACTTCCCCGAGGCGAACCCCATCATCAGTAGCAGCCTTCAACCTCCCGGCCATATCGACCAGCGGGTTATTGGCTGTCTTGAGGTCGATTTTAGCGTGCTCGAGGTCTTGCTGGAGGTCCGCCACCTTCACCTTGAGGCCTTCGTTCGCCCAGACGGCGGCCTCCTTTTCCTGACCAGCGGTGTCGGCAGCTGCCAGCGCCGCCGCCACCGTCTTCTCGGCCTCGCCCACCTTCTCCTCGAGGGCGACCCTATCCTCCTCGGTGCGGGCGAGCGCCTCTGTCCTAGCCTCCTGGGCCTCGGTCAGCCGAGCCTCGAGCTGCTCTTTCTCGGCCTTCAGCTGCTGGACGGTGTGCCACAGCCCGGCTTCCCAGCGAAGGAATAGGGACTTCTCGGAGCTGCGCAGCATGATCTCCTGCACAAAGGCAGAAGGAGAGCGGTAAGACACTCCCGAGGTGGCGCCATCCTAAGACCAGAAATGAAAAACGGAACTCGAGAACTTACCCGGGAAGGCTTGATGATCATCGAGTTGAAGATCTCCTTCATGCTGTTAAGGCCCTCCCCGAGAAGCTGGCACTGCTCCATCTCCGACTTGTCGTCAAGTTCGAAGACGGGGCTCCTCGGGTTCTGACGGTCGAACCACTGCAACCGACCCTCGCACAGCAGATTCGGGTTACTCTCGATGGGTACGAGAGTCTGGAAGAATCGGTCCATCGTCATCATCCCCGGGGTGTCCGTGAAGGAGTCCAGGACCCCCTCAAGGGGCTCAAGGGCCTCGCCGGCTCCAAGTTCGGACCCTCGCTGGCGCTGCCGTCGACCCTCCGATGGCTGTCCTCCGGCGAGTCCTCCAGTGTGACGACCTCCGGTGCAACATCCCCGGAAGGGGGCACGGGGGCTGCGGCGGTCGCCGCCGGTGCAATGGCCGCATCCAGAAGGGCCCCGGACGTCCCCGCCTCCGCCTCCGTGGGGTCGACCGTGGTCACCAGGGCGGAAGCAGCCCCCTGACTGTCCTGCCCGGCGGCGGACTCCTCGGCTCCTGCTGGGTCCGTGCCGCAAGGAGGGACGACTTCCCCCGCCTCAGGGTGACTCTCCACCTCCTCGGGGGCGAGGAGGGCTGGCCCCACCAGCTGCTGCTCCAACTCATCCTGGTATGCTGCAAGGGCCGCCTCCGTGGGGACGGCCTGTGCGACGACCAGGCCCCCCTGGAGCGCCCCTCCCAGGCTATCGCTGCTGCCCTGAGGAACCTCCACTCTAGGGGAGGGCGTCTCCCTTCGAGCCGTCTCCTCGGCTAGCTCAACCACGGGCCCCGGCGTCTGCATTGCCGGGCGCAGCTTCTTTCGTGGCGCCACCTCGAGTGGCTTTTCAGCTCGACTGATGCATCAAAGACCAAGGAGCCCGGTTAAGGAGAAGGCAACCACGAAAACAGAAACCACCCGGGAAAGGCAGAACGTTCCTCACCTCGATGAGACAATCCGGGTCCGCTTGGCACTTGTCGGCGTCGGGCCCCGCGGGGACGAAGGCCTCTTAGACCCCGCGAGCGCCGTCGGGGTGGGGGCCGCCTGCGTGGCTTCGGCGCTTCTGCTCGAGTGGGGCGCCGCCTGGCCAATCGGGCCTCCTCCTTCGACCAGGGAAGGATTTGGTCGCCCCGCCGCGACCCTCACCGGGACGGTAGGAACCCGCGCCTCCACCATGGGCGACGTGGGTGAGGCGCTGCCCCTGACAGGATTTGCCTCTCCGGCAGATGCGGGCGTCCGGGGAGCGCCCCGCCCTCCACTCTGCGCCCGCGCCGTCTGGAGGGCTGGCGGCGGCCGCCTGTCGTCCCGCGGCATGGACCTCTGGGGAGAGCGCGATGCCCCCGACGACGAGCCGCCCCTGTGGACGCGCTCTGACGAGTCCCGGCTTCTGTCCCGACGGGAGGAGGTCGCGTCCCGACGAGAATCCGCCCGCTCCTCGAACGCGCGGCGGGTAACCGGAGGCGTGCGGTCGCGCCGCCCGTGCTGGCTGTTCCCGGCGGACCGGTGGGGCTGGTCCGACCGAGAACTCCTGCTCCTCCCCGCGTCCGGCGGAGGCGACCTCCCTCTCCCGCTGGACCTCGGCTGCTGCGCCGGGGGCGAAGCTGTCACCGCAGCAACTGCTCTGAGCTTTGCGGGGGGCGCGTCCCCGTCCTCATCCTCCTCCTCATCCTCACTCCTCGAGTCCCTGTCCGCGGGCTCCGACTCGGGGTCCTCATCCTCGGAGACCCGCTCTCCCCTCCTCCTCCTCTTGGCCCGCTCGGCGTTTCTCTCCCGCTTGGCCACCTCAAGCTTCTTCCACTTCTCCCGCCGCTCCTTCTTTTTCTTGGCGCGCTCGGCAGCGGCCCGGTTCACCGCCCTGTCCTCGGGAAGCGGCGGCAGGGAAAAGGTGATGCCTTCGCCCTTCACCTAAGGGACTCGGGATTAGAAAACAAAAAGTACTCGGGATTGAATTCAAGACAGACGGAGGGATCCTTACGAGGGCCTTGGTGTTGGCATTCGGGAGCATCGGGAGAAGGTCCGGCGGCGGGTACGCAAGGTGAGACCTCCCCACCGCCGCCGTCACCCGACGCCGCACCTCGGACTCCGAGGGCAGGGGATCCACCGTGACTGTCCCCACAAAAGGGGCCTTGTCCGGGGTCATCTGCCAAATCTGGAGGGTGCGACGCCTCAACAGAACGATGCCTCTCGAAAGGTACTCCCCGATGACTTCCGCCAGGGACACGTTCGCGTCTGAAGTCGGCTGAGGGTCTTCCAGGCGCCCTGGAGGAGCTTCTCCTGGAGCCTCTTCTCGGGCCCGTACCCCCAGTTATCGGGCGCCTGTTCGAACGACCTCCCGGTGTACTTCGGAAGAGGACTCTTGGGGTCGTTCTTGAGGTAGAACCACCCGGGGTGCCAGCCCTTGTTCGAGCTCACGAGGGAGCCCGAGATGTAGGCACCCGACCTCCCCTGCTTCATCTTCAACACGGCGCACCCGATCGTCGCGGGGGCGCCGCCTTCGGCGGTGTGCAGCACGAACTTGAAGAAGTACCTGAAGAGGTCCCAGTGGGCCTCCGTCCCCAGGTAGCCCTCGCACAGCGCCACGAACACCGCCATCTGCTGGACCCCGTTGGGGTTGATGTGGTGCAGCTCCAGCCCGTACTCGTTCAGTACGGTGCGGATGAATCTCCTCACGGGGACGGAGAATCCACGCTCATGGAAGGCAACGAAGGAGACGACGTACCCGGGCGGCGGCCGGGGCGAGTCCTCCACGCCCGGCCTCTTCCACTCTTCGGCCTCCGTCAATGGCGGAAGCAGCCCTTCTGCCACAAGGCCCTCCAGCTGCCGGAGCGTCACCCTCGAGCGTTCCCAGGTCGACATTGCGAGGCTACCAGGGGAGGGAAGCGCGGGCGAGGTGGGGAGCTCGGTCTCTCACTCCGTGGGAAAACACGGGCGGCGGAGGAGGATGCGAGAAGGCGAGCGCAACAGCGGCGAAAGAGATGGAACGCGCGATGGAAGGCGAAAGGTTCAAGATGAGGTAAAAACCTTAGGCTGCTGCGGCGCAGGGCTATAAATAGGGAGGGAAGGCGGAGCGGAGTGGCGACATTAAACGCACGGGCCCACCCTCGGCGCGACTGCGACGTGCGCCCGTCGCTTCACCTGGCGGCCTCAAAAGTCGCACCCTCCCTCCACGCGGCGTAAGAGGCGGAACGGCGCCCCCGCGCTCGGCCCACCAACGGTCAGGCGGCGGCCCGGCCTAGCACAAAGCATCCCCGACAAGCTCCACGATCCTGACAACCCTCAGAGCAAACTACTCGGGCTCAAAACCTTAACAAGAGCACCTGCTCTTCTCAAGGCTCGGGGGCTACACCCGGCGGGTGCGCTCGCGCGCCCCCACCGGAACAATCACGGCTCAATACTCCTATATCGCAACTGAACCTGGGCGCGAATCTCCGACTCCCCCCAGGCTCGGGGGCTACTGACGAGGGTCAAGATCAGGGGTACCCGATCAAGCCCTTAATCTACGTCATAACGATAATCCACCCTTCAAAAACAAAAACTGAAGGCCCGGATCAAGCGGGTCTCCCATGTCCGAACAGTACCCGATTCGCCCAGGGAGTCTCCGTCGCCGAGGAGCCTCCGATTCGCCCGGGGAGTCTCCGTCGCCGAGGAGTCTCCGATTCGCCCGGGGAGCCTCCGTCGCCGAGGAGTCTCCGATTCGCCCGGGGAGATTCGCCCGACTAGTCCTCTCGGCTCCGCCCGGCTTTTGCCCATCCCTGGCCGTACCCACTCGGTACCTGCCATGTCAGAGTGGGATGGGCATCCGTCCTTCCCACGGCAGCCACAGGAGCACCCGTCTCATCCGAACAGGAACACTACAGTCCTGGAGAGGTACGCATGCAGGACACCTGGGACCCAAGGACGACACCTGGAGCCCGAGGAGGACACCTGGGGTTCCCGAAGGCGCAGAACAAGTCAACCGCGACCCGAAAGCTACTCGGAGACGCGCCCGAGAAGTCCCTACACCAACCACCCGGGCATGTACGATTCCGGGTCAAGCGGAGCGCCCACCCCGTCAACACCTACTCCGCGTACGGCTCGGGATGCCGGACGAGGTTAAGGGTCTCGGGGCAGTAACTCTTATTGTAATTTCCACTTTTTACCTCCCCTCATCCTTCTCCCCTTGAGACTATAAAAGGGGATAAAGGGGCACCAGTGGGAGGAGGACGAACAGTTGATCAACCCACAGCACACTCACTCGCACCACAACATCACACAGGGACTTGGGACTGTCTCCCTCTCCCGACTAGTTTGTATCCCCTACTACAGACTTGGACTCGAGAACACTGGCTCTCACTGGACGTAGGGTGTTACTCTCCGGAGGCCCGAACCATTATAATCTCCTGAGTCTCTTGAGTCACCATCCGGTGCCCTGACACGCGATCGTAGAAATATTACTTGCCGGCGGTAGAGAACCCCGACAGTGTGCTATTTCTCTTTTGTCCGAGAATGTTGAGCCAGTGTTTTGCATTTTACTACAAATTTGATAGATATCTCGTGCATTTGCGTGGCTAGCATATAGAATTCATATATCTATATATCTATTTTTGCAATCTTATTATTTTTCTAAACTTATTTTTTCTTACCAGTGTCCTCTTGTTACATATTATGCCAAATTGTTGACAAAATAATTTAGGTATTGTCATAACATTTTTCTTTGTTAAGATTACTATTATCATTGTTACTCAATCTCTTATAGGCATACTCTATATATACATCTTTGCTAATTTTTATTTTAACTAAATAAATTTGATTGGAGTTATTTTTAGTTAATGGTAGAAGTTGACAGTTTTATCAGCTAAAAGGAATTTCATATTTATGTTTGTATAGTGACAATAACTGGATAAATAATGACTGAACAAATTTTATAGTAAAGGAAAAGGTATATATTTTTTAGATAAAGCGAGTATTTTGGTTAATTCTTCCTTTGCGTAAGAAAATATTTATTTTTATTTTTTATTTTAAATATTATTGAGGTATTCTAGGTTAATTTTTATGTAATGGCATTGGTGGATGGTTTTCAAAAAGATAAAGATATAGGGATGTTTTAGGCTAATTTTTATGTAATGACAATTACAGATAATTTTTAAATAGCTATATGGGTATTTTAGGCTAATTTTTACGTGACGGCAATTGTAATTTTATTTTTTTTCTTCCAATTAATATTGGAATTTCTATATCTTACGAGTGAACACAACTTTTCTAATGACATTGGTGGATAATTTTTAAAAATATATATGGACGTTTTAGGCTAAGTGATGGGTAATTTTTAAATAGTTAAGGGGTATTTAGGACTAAATTTTACATAATGGCAGTGATGGGTGTTGACGGTCCTTAGACGCGCCAATTGTGAACCGCAAGCGCACGGATCATCGTAGCTCTTCACTTAGAGTATTCCCCAAGGTTTATCAATCCGTGGATCGACAATGAACTACCTAGAGTTTTTTACCTAGCTAAACGGATCTAATCCTACCATGAAGCATAGATTGCATACGGGGTTAAACATGTGTGTGAAGTTAATAAACGTAATGAATGGATCACACCTCACGACGCGAGGTAACACGACCAAAGGTAGCACAAGCCTACCGTCTTCTAGTTGCAACTTCGGCCAAAGCGATAATCAATCTAATCTCGTACAAAGATAAAGAGTCATCTGTAAGAACTTTGCCATGGGCGCCCTTGCGAGGTGCGCGTCAACGCCTAAGGTTTCCCAAAGCTTTATCTCAAACACCCACCAAGTGCTCTTTACTCGAAGCTCCTCCCCCTTAGTGGCCGCGCAACAACTCCCATGGTACTCGTCGTCGATCTTACTCAACATTACACAATCGTTCGATCTTTTCCCTCCCACATGCTGTCACCACACAAGAATAATCATGCCGACTTCCTACGCACTATTAAGATGTATCTACAGAGCATAGACTAATCACCACGATTAGATCTATTTCTACTAGAACATATGCTAGCTAGACATATGAGAGAAAGCATGCATCTTAGAAGATCAAAGTAAACAAGACAAGTAGATTGATATCACCATCGAATATACATATGCCTTGATGAGTTCAAGGCATGGCTTCGGAACTCCGCCATGGCTTCACCATGCAGGGCCAAACCATGGCGGCTAGGGTATGGCCTAAGCCATCTCCTAGGCAACCTCGAGTACTTGCGACGGCCGTCGGCTTCCTTCGGTGTGTGTCCCTCTTCGCGTCGACTTGTGGTGGATGGATCTGAATCTCTCCTTCTTGAGGGTGCCTAGAGGGTTGTGTTTATACCCTAGGGGAGCCATGGGGCGTGCTCCATCTTCCATTCCACGAGATCCTTGCTCAAACTTGGTTTCCACAAGATTTGACTCGCCTAGATTTTCTTCATTCGCAGCCCTGCCTTCCCGGCGTCATATCTTCCACGTCGGACTCCAAATAGGGCAAACTTAAATTCTAAATTGTGTAGCACGAAATTATCTCCAACTGTGGTATTCATGAGTTTCCTTAGAAATGAAGTTAAGCCCCAAAACAGCGCCGGAAGATAATCTGTCTGATTCCAGACTTCTCTGCGCAGCATGCATTTCGGATGCCATATCTCCTAGCTCCATATTCCAAATTATACTTTACATATATCCATATTGAAGATCTCGACGATGGCTACAACTTTAGTATTCAACATTTTGTCATTAGAGGCCATTTAGATCTCCGAATCTACATCAAAAGATCATATTGTCCTGGGCTGCGCGAATATCTCCGAGGTTACCTTGATCTCGTGGATAACCTTCCAAATCTTCAATTTCTTTATGCTTAAGTCTCTCATACCCAAGGTTTATTGAATGTGGACACCTAGGACCATGAGTTGGGCTATGAAAGTCCATATGGTCCATTGGTTGGGCTCCCTCCGCTAGGCTCGATTCCTTTGGGTTCGTAATTAGTTTAGGGCCTTGAATATAAATGCCCCAAATTGGGCCATTTTCCTGCAAAAACACAATATGCTTCAAAACACAACATATATACGAAAACGAGGTTATTTCAAGTGCCAAGTGGCGGGTTAGTATATGAATTAGTCCAAAACCACCACCTAAATAGCACTAAAAGTGTACGTATAACGAGTGTCAACAATGGGTAATTTTAATTTTTCTTATTTTCTCCGATTAACGTGAGAATTTCTAGGCCTTGAGAGGGAACGTGAAGGCTCCGTTTGTTGGCCAAATACTAAGATAATAGATTTGTGATAAAAGATACAAGATATATTTGTGATAGATTGGTTGAATAAAGCTTCAGTCGACCGCTGCCCTTTATAGGTAGGACTGGGCATAATTGATCGAGGACCGAACCGAAAAGACCGGGACCGAGACCGAAAAGTTCGGTCATAAGTTATGTTCCTATTTTTAAAACATTTGATGAAAAAAGTAAAAAATTACATGGCATGAAAAAAATAGGAGAATGTTCTGTTCTTATCTAGAAGCTAAAAGGGGAAAAAATACGAGCAAGTACGCAGGAAAAAATGCCATGAAAAATAGGAGCATCTTTTTCTGCTGAGGAACAAACTGAAACTTTTTTCACGGCTTTTTTTTCTGCCGAGGAACAAACCAAAACTATAGTGCTTGTACTGCTACTTGCTTGTGCACGGTTGCACCTGCAATGGTGCACGATAAAACTCTAGTGCTTGTACTGCTACTTGCTTCTGCTCGGTCGTTGTACCTACAATGGCACACAGCATCGTGCGTTCAGCTTGGGCTCCGGGACCATGGTGGTATATATTGGGCCAACTTGGCTAGGCCGTGACTGTCTAAATCAGAGTGGGCAGCGCACCTTGCCTGCTTTTCCAGCCCACCGCGTGTGGATCTATGGTCTCAGCAAGACATCAATTCCATTCGCTCACTCGTTTGCCCTCATGCATGGGCCTATTTGGATGCGACCCTGGCCGTTGTCTGCCTGGCCGGGAGCTTGCGTGATCTTTCGTTGGGGTCCTGATAAGCTGCCTAAACCCTAAAAGTTCTCAGGCCCAGGCGATCATAAATAGTTGCCTGGCTCCGGCAAGGTGCTTTGCCTGCCATAGTCAGTCAAGGTTACGTGTATTTTTTTATTTCTTTACTGGCCTTTTTTTATTTCTTTTCGATGCAAAATTATGACCGGTGAACAAAAGATGAATGAGAAGATTGCCGGAGTTTCCGGAGATAATTACATCTACTTACTTTTCATAATATATTTTACAACATATGCATTTTCACAATATAATATTTTTATTTTATAATTGTTTGTAGCAATATTTTTTAATGTGATTAGAAAATAACATTAATCTAATTGATTCTTTTTTGTTAAGCTAGATTATAATAATGTGATAGACATGCACAGATTAAAGACCAACAATACTATTGTTTTGCGTTAATAATGTTTCAGGCATAGGCATAGGGACTCCAACCAAACACATTTTTTTTAACTTGCCTGGCCAGGCAAAAATGATTGATTTCCCAGGCTACTCCCAGGCAGCATATTTTGTAAGACAAGTCATCCAGGACTCCAACCAAACAAGCCCGCGATGCTGCTGAACAACTGAATAACCAACACAAAGAGCCTGGGCTACTAACCAGCCCCACCAGTTGCGGCCACTGCTAGTACATGTAGTGAGTACTGTCTAAAGAAATAGCAACATATTATTATTCATACATATACATACACGCCTCCTCTTACATCCGTTCCATCCTCCACCACAGGAGACTGAGAGCGCAGGTACTCAAGCATGGGCATATGACATAGGCCCTGTTTAATTCCAGCAACTTTTCAAAGTTATCAAAAAGTTTTCACACTGACAACCGTGCCCCTCTCATAGAACACGCTTTCCAATGCAAAAAATTTTCACCACTTTTCAACTTTCACTGGAATTAAACAGGCCCATAGTACGATAATTCTCACACCAGCAAGGACAGAGATTACAAGCCAAACATCACGCACGAGGCAAGCCACACTCATCGTAAGTAAACGGTCTGGACAAAAGCTCGTTAGGGTGGCTCGGTACAAAATTGCTCCGATTGGATTCGTTTTTCTTTTAAAATTAAAATGACTTAATTTAGAATGACTTTCGACTTCGGCTCGGCTCGTTAGGCTCGGCTCGTTAAACTCGGCATGAAGTTGGGTCTCAAACAATTCAGGAGATTATGATAAATAAGATTATGCTAATTTAAAAAAAAACTCGAAAAACTGCCTTCAATCCGATATCGGCTCGATATCCAGCCCTATAAACGGCCAATATACTGTGTACCGGTCGTAATTAATCAAGTAACCGGTTGATGAATCCACGGGCAGAACAGTCAGTTGCGCGTGGGGGATCCGGTGGCTCCTGGATCTGTCGAGCTCGTGCCGACGAGCGGGGTAGTGACGCCGGAAACGAGGGCACCACCGATGAGACCTCCTAAATTTTGTGCCGTGGCCCCCAGGCTATTGGCGGTGTTACCGACAATGGCTTCGTTTGGTTTTCTAGTTTAGCATCTAGCACGGAGGGAATCATTCTTGCATAAAGTACTAAATGAAGTCTATTTGTAAAACCGCTTCACGGATGAGCGTAACTTTTCGAGACGAATCTAATGAGTCTAATTAATCGATGATTGGCTACAGTGATGCTGCAGTAACCATCC
>CM014271.1:13249659-13267075 GCA_004135705.1 Alloteropsis semialata | reverse complement strand
TCCCTTTGGGTTTAGCAGTCTTCCGCTCGGCCGCCGCCACCATACCGCTGTCGCGCCTCCGCTTGTCCTTCCTTTTCTTCTTGTCGGGTCGAGCGGAGGCGCCCTCGCCGACCGCCTCCGACTGCTTGCCCTTGCCCTGAGGCCGATCAAGGGTTGCAGCGACGGCGTCTTCCCCATCGGCGTAGTCGGTGGCGATGTCGAGGAGGTCCCAGATGGTTTGTGGCTTTTTGCGCCCTAGCTCATGAATGAGGGTCGCGCAAGTTGTTCCGAATCGGAATGCCGCGACGACGTCGGTGTCGGCGGTGTTCGGCAGCTCGGTGCACCGCTTGGAGAAGCGCTTGATGTAGTCACGCAGGGTCTCGTCTTCCCTCTGGAGGCAGTTGCGCAGATCCCACGGGTTTCCGGGGCGTGTGTAGGTGCCCTGGAAGTTGCCGATGAACGCGTCGCGCAGCTGCGCCCAGCTGTCGATCTTGCCGTCGGGGAGGTGCTCCAACCATGTTCGCGCCGAGTCAGCGAGATAGAGGGGGAGGCTCTTGATGATGAAGTAGTCGTCCTGCGCCCCGCCTGCGTGGCATGCTAGCCGGTAATCCTCCAGCCAGACACTGGGGTTCATGTCCCCGTCATACTTGGGCACCGTCGTTGGAGCTCGGAAGCGCGGAGGGACGTGAGCGCCAAGGACACGGGGTCCAAAAGCGCGCGGCCCCCTGGGGTCGGGGGACGCACTCCTGCTCCGGTCCTCGTTACTGTCGTAGCGGCCTCCGCGCCGCCTGTTGTAAGCTCGGTGTGGGCGGTGCTCCCGGTGCTCCCGGTGCTCGTCTCGTCGCCCGGCGTCTCTGTTCACCGTGACCTCGTGATGGCGTGCAGGCTGCTCCAGTTCGTGCTCCCTGGGGCCCCGCTGGCGTGACGCGGAGCTTTCTGCTTGTTGAACTGCTGCGGTTTCCAGAAGCGCGCGGAGCTGTTGATGGAACCTTCGATCTTCAGGCGCCGCCGGTTCAGGGTGTTCACGGAGCAGGACAGCAGCCGCTGCGAGGTTCTGGGACGCTCGGTTGAAGACCGGCGCGTCGTTGGCGTTGTTGTCGATGACGATGTTACGGTGCACCTCCCGTGCGCGCGCGCGGGCGGCCCCTCCATCCGCGTTCTTACCAAGCTCACGGTGAAGTCGCCCGCGCTCGTCCTCGAGTTGACGTTGTGCCTCGTCGAGCTCCCGCAGCCGGGTCCGCCGAGCATCGTTCTTGGGTGGCGCCTTGGCGTCCTTGGGTGCCGCTTTGCCACTCGTCGAGCTGCTCGCGGTCTGTACGTCCCCGTCCGGGGTGTGGCACATGAAGCACTCACGGGAAGGGTCGAAGTTTGGCGGAGCCCACCTCAACCGCGGGTACGAGTTCTGCCTGTCCGTCGCGCCCTTGGCGGCTGGAGAGGCGGAGGAGCTGAGTTCCGTCGATGTCGGGGCGACCGCCGGATCGCGTGGCAGACCCGGCTGTCCCCCCGGGTACATGGCGCAGTAGTAGTCGAGGAACTCATCCCAGAGGAGCTGCTCCTCCCCTCCAACTTGGAGGGCGAGGTTGGTGATCATGTAGGAGAGGTTGCGGAAGTGCTCCTGGGTCGGGCTCCGTCCCAGGGCGGCCGCCAGATCCTCACCTAGCAGGTCGAGGACGTAGGCGGTGGCCCCCGTCGCGACACGCGGAGGTTCGGGCTTCTCGTTAGGGACCGCGTCGGGGCCGTCGTCGTAGATGGGCTCGGGGCGCACGAAGATGGCCCCGGTGAGGGGCTCGTCCGACTCGCTGAAGACGAAGTCGAGGGAGCCGAAACGTAGGTGAACGCCTGGCGCCAACGGGGCGCCGCCGTGGGCCATCCGGACCCTGGTGAAGCGAAGCGACACGCGAAAGTCCCCTACCTGGCGCGCCAACTGTCGGGGTTCTCTACCGCCGGCAAGTAATTTCTACGATCGCGTGTCAGGGACCGGATGGTGACTCAAGAGACAGGGGATTATACTGGTTCGGGCCTCCGGAGAGTAATACCCTACGTCCAGTGAGTGCCAATGTTCTCAAGTCCAAGTCTGTAGTAGGGGGTACAAACTAGTCGGGAGAGGGAGAGGGTCCCAAATCCCTGTGTGCGCGTGAGTGTGTTGTGGTTTTATCGGTTGTTCGTTGTCCCATGTCCCTCACTGGGGCCTCCTTGTCCCCTTTTATAGTCTCAAGGGGAGAAGGGAGTGGGGAGGTAAAAAAGGAGAAAATTACAGTGGGCGTTACTACCCCGAGGCCTTTAACTCGCGCCGCATGCCGAGCCGTACATGGAGCAGGTGTTGACGGAGTGGGCGCCCCGCCTGACCCGGGATCGTACATCCCGGGTGGTTGATGTAGATGACTTCGTGAGTAAGCCTCCGGGTAGTTTCCAGGTCGTGGTTGACTTGTGCCGTGCCGTCTTAGACTCCAGGTGTCCTCGCCGGGCTCCAGGTGTCGCCCTCGGGTCCCAGGTGTCCTTCATGCGCGTCTCTCTGGAACTGTAGGGTTCCTGTTTGGACGAGACGGGCGCTCCTGTGGCTGCCGTGGCGAAGGACGGAGGCCCATCATGCCCTGACGCAGCGAGTACCGAGTGGGTACGGCCAGGGATAGGCAAAAGCTGGGCGGAGCCGGGAGGACTCCTCGGCGACGGAGACTCCTCGGGCGAACCGGGAGGCTCCTCGGCGACGGAGATTCCTCGGGTGAATCGGGATCCACTCGGAGGCGGAGACCCCTCGGGCGAACCAGGGACTACTCGGAGGCGGAGACCCCTCGGGCGAACCAGGGACTACTCGGTCGACCTCCGAGCTATCTGGGCATGGAGGATCCGCTTGATTTGGGTCTTCGACTTTTGTTTTTGAAGGGTGGGTTATCGTTGTGACGTGGATTTAAGGGCTGGATCGGGTACCCCTGATCTAGATCCTCGTCACGGGCCAACATTAATTCGGGCCATGCCGGGTCGGCACGGGCCTGACCCGTGGCACGTGCCGGGCCGTGCTCGGCCCGGGCAAAAATCCCGTGCTTTGGGCCGGCCCATGGGCGGTGTGCCTTTTGGCCATCTATAACTGTTTGGGGCGCCCCCTGCCTTGCACGTGATGTTAGTTGATAAGTGCCAGCCAGAAAAATAGTACTCCCTCCGTTCAAAAATGATAGCTATATTTTCATCAGTGAAAAATCAAGTTATACAAATTTTGACCGACAATTAGTCAAATTATATGTAAGTTTAGGACTTAAAACTTGTATCAATAAACTTATGACAATAGTCTTTTTAGAATGACATTGGTTTTCTAAAAATTGAAGATATATTTTAATATAAATTATTGATCAAAATTTGTATAATTTGACTTTTTATTAATGAAAATATAGCTATTATTTCTGAATTTGAACGGAGAGAGTAGCAACTAATTAATCTGCCTGAAGTGAGTAATAGCGCGCGTATGATTAGTGGACGCCGGAAGAAACAATGCAGCTATAACAATGAAGTTTATGAACATAGTTTAAGACGCACAGTAAGAACAAAAAAAATTTACGTTATATAGATCCTTAGTGTTAGTGGTCTTGCACAAACAGTATGGGATAGGATTTTTATATGGCTATTAATTTATGATATGCTTGGTAGCAAGGGCGTCGGGCTGTTTTGAATTGTAGCCGAAACCACTACGGGAAATCCAAGTTTGCCGAGTGTCTTTATGTTTGCCGAGTGTTTTTTTTCGGGCACTCGGCAAACAACTTGTTTGCCGAGTGTTTTTCAAAAAACACTCGGCAAAAAAAACACTCGGCAAAAATAGGGTTTGCCGAGTGTCAAAAAAAACAATATCTTTGCCGAGTGTTTTTTTTTGACACTCGGCAAAGATCCTGTTTGCCGAGTGTTTTTTTTGACACTCGGCAAAGTCATAATTAAAACCACATTTTGAAGTAGTAAATCAATTCAAATTAAAAAGTTTTGAACTACAAAGTTGTATAACTTCTCAAGATGCTGAACTTTTAGTTTGGTCATTTCTTCATTCGACAAATTCATATGAATATTGTTCACAAAATCTAGATCTCTCGTAGAGTTTCCTGAAACTATAAGAGAGATCTATAAGATTTGTGAACAATGTTACTCTCACTACATCGGATGAAGAAATGTCATATATCAAAGTTGTAGATCTTCAGAAGTTATACAACTTTGTAGTTTAAATTTTTTTAATTTGAATTTGTTTTGCTAATGAAAAGTACGTTTGTAGTTCTCAAAATTTAAAATTTGAGTTTTTTCAAACGACCTCGGATGAAAAAACAGTCAAAATAATAGTTGTAGATCACAATAAGTTATGAAACTTTGTAGTTGACAACTTTTTCATTTGAAATCATATAGTCAACGAAAACTAAGTGTGAATGTTGTCAAATTTGAAATTCAAATTTTGTAAATGACCTCGGATGGAGAAACTACCAAAATAAAACTTGTAGATTTCAAAAAGTTATAAAACTTTGTAGTTGACAAGTTTTTAATTTGAAATCATTTAGGGCCTCAAACAAGTAATTTACACTCAGTTTAGTATAATACGGTAGGAATCAAAACAATATCTAGTCACAAATGAGAGTGTGGTGTAGTGGTAGAGAAGGTCACGCGCGAGAGAGAGGTCGCGGGTTCGAATCCCGCCGACCGCGTAGCGCGCGAATTTTCCGCGAAAAAGGGTTTGCCGAGTGCCCGAGAAAAGACACTCGGCAAACAGCTCTTTGCCGAGTCACTGTTTACCGAGTGCTGTTTGCCGAGTGTAACACTTGGCAAAGTGTTTGCCGAGTCACTGTTTACCGAGTGCTGTTTGCCGAGTGTAACACTCGGCAAAGTGTTTGCCGAGTACATTTCGGCCTTTGCCGAGTGCATCTGGCACTCGGCAAACAGCCGGGTTCCCGTAGTGAACCTGACCGGCGAGGGGTTATGTTGAAGTTGATGGAATGCATTGCACGAGTCTGTAAAATATGTCTCAGAGAATCATTTACCAAAGTTAGTTATAGAGGTGCGAGATGATTGCAAGTGTTGGAGTCTTAGTCGAGGTCACCGAGGAGGCGATGAAGCCGTGTTCGGATGGTTTGCAACAAAAAAAATTGTTCCAAAGAATCTTGCATGCATGAAGTATTAAATGAAGTCTATTTACAAAACCTTTTTACAGATGAGTGCAACTTTGCGTGACGAATCTAACGAGTCTAATTAATCCATAATTTGCTACAGTAATGCTACAGTAATCATCCTCTAATCATGCGGTCAAAGGCCTCATTACATTCATCTCGCGAATTTTGCTAGGGGTTGTGGAGGTAGTTTTGTAAACTGACTTTATTTAATACCCCTAATTAGTGGTCAAAGTAGGGTACAAAAAATTTGTCCCTCCATTTGAACACGGCCAAGATTTGGTGACGCGATGAGGACGTGCGTCTTGGCCTTTCTGCGACTCTAGTTCTTCTCGCGGTTCGGCCTTGTTTAGTTAGCAAAACTTTTCAAACTTTGGTGCATTGGGAAGCATGTGCCAAAGTTTGAAAAGTAAATTGAAGGGGGTGTTTAGTTGAAAGTTGCATTGAGAAGCGTAAAAGTAGAGAGGGGCACATTTTCTAATGCGCTACTTTTGTAACTTTTCAAATTAGTTGAAGGAGATATTTAGTTGAAAAATTGTAACTTTTTGAAAAAGTTGAAGAAATTTGGGGAACTCAACAAGGCCTTCTTCTCTTTGTCCTGGTTTCTAGACCGATGCTTGTCCTCGTGCCGGCCCTTGGCCTAGACCTAAGCATAGCCAAGCACGTTGAATTTTTGTCCGCCTAGATTTTTTATTGGGACGAGTTTGTCAGTAAAAACTAATCCTGAAAAAAATTTGGTCCGGCCTAAACCCATCCAGACAATTAATATCATTTATTTTTCTACTTATCTACTTAAAAAGGACAGGAAGCTCGCACATGGGCCGAGCCCGGCCCGACTGGCCTGAAGCTGCCCTTGGGACAGAACTGGGAATTTTTTTTTGTTTTAATCTTTTTTTTACGATTTTTCAAAAACAGCTCACGGGTGACAGATTTTGCAAATCTGTCACCCAACCGCCGTATCATATGGCTACCGCCAAATGATACGGCGGTAAGGCCCCCGTAACCGCCGAATCAAAGGGCGGCAAGAAAACCGCCAAATGAAATGACGGTTTGACACTGTAGCACTGCAACCGCCGAACCATTCGGCGGTTGCCGCCTGCAACCCCGCCGTTGCAGCAGACGTACTCGAGTACTCCAGCACCTTCTGCCAATCCAGCAAATACTCTGCCACCTAGCATTAAATGCGGGATGAGACATCTGCCAATCCAGTAAATACTGATTAGAATTTGACTCGCTGCCCGGTTGCTGGTAGACAATGGAAGCAGTGCCGGTAGGGATGGAAACTGTACATGTACATGGATAACTGAAATATCCGAATTTGTATCCGCAAAAATATTAATATGATTATCCGTATTCGTGTCAGATTGCTAATATGGATACTAAATGGATGCATTCAAATTTGTTTTTCACTATTTTTCTCTATCCGAATCCATATTCGTATTCGAAATAAATGTGGATATTCAACAATTTATCCGTATCCGTGAAGAATAACGTAAAGTTAGCTTATGGCTAATGACTATTAATATTAATTTCAATATTACAAATGATATAAATAATTAAGTTTAATAAATTTTAATATAATATAATTTTTAAGTAAATATATTATTTTGATGTAGTCTGAACATGATATATTTGTTAAAGTAAATACTTTATTTTATTTATTTATTGATGTAGATTATTTATATACTTCAATTTTATTTATTTCTTGCTAAATATAAATAGATTTATTTAAAATATTATTTATTTCTAATTTATTTTATTATTTATATATTTATTGATTAAAATAAATATAGATAAATATGTTATTTTTGACCAGATATCTTTGAATATAAAATAACATATTTATCTATATTTATTTTAATCAATAAATATATACGACACGAGCCACCTAGCATAAGCTGGGAGCTAGAGCTCTGCCAAAAGGACCTAATTTAGTACCGGAATCCCAGTACAGGGCCGAGATCCGATAGTGGCCCTGTTTAGTTCGGTGTTGAAAGTTTACGAAATTTACTGTAGCAATTTTAAACCGAAGATTAGGAGAACTAAACATGATCTAATTATAAAACTAATTACACGGATGGATTGGAAATCGCGAGATAAATCTATTAAGCCTAATTAATTCGTCATTAGAGATTGTTTACTGTAGCACAACGTTGTCTGATCATAACCTAATTAGGCTCATTAGATTCGTCTTGCGAAGTTACCCGAGGTTATGAAATGAGTTTTATCATTAATCCATATTTAATACTCTTAATCAGTGTCCTAACATTTAATGTGACAGATAAATAGTGAAAAATTTGAAAAATTTGTGCAACTAAACAAGACAACCTCATTTCTCCAAGTCGTGCGACGATCGCAGGAGAGCGAAATCGGACTGACGGTGCGTGTTTAAGGTCGGCCGGCGAACGGGACCCCGGCACGGAGGTTCAATGTGTTTAACTTTGGGTTCAAGGCGATCATGTCTCAACTAGTATATTCAGGCCAGCCATTTTATGAAACAATGGCTGCGTTTGGTTACTACAGTGGAATTTTTTCCCCCAAGAAATCTTACATGCATGAAGTACTAAATGAAGTCTATTTACAAAACCTTTTCACAAATGAGTGCAACTTCGCGCGACGAATCTAATGAGCCTAATTAATCCATAATTTGCTACAGTAATGCTACAGTAATCATCCTCTAATCATGCGGTCAAAGCCCTCATTAGATTCGTCTCGCGATTTACACGGGGGTTGTGGAGGTAGTTTTGTAAACTGACTTTATTTAATACCCCTAATTAACGGTCAAAACTGCATTTATTACGCGGCAAATTTTTTTCACGCCCAAACCAAACACGGCCAATGTACGTGTAGTATCTGTGACGAACGTTCTGTGCTCATCAATTAAGCAAGCTGTGTACCATTAATTACTCGGTTCGGTGCGATTTTTATGTAAAGGCATTTGCGGGCAAATAAATAGCGTTACGTTCAAGTTTCATTAACCCTCGTTTCAAAAAAAAGTTTCATTAACCCGGCCCGGCCGTAACAGAGGCAAACCATCATCCGGGCGGCGCGTGCGCTGCTACTCCCAAAAAAAACACACCATGTCTCATCCCGCATTTAATGCTAGGTGGCAGAGCATTTGCTGGATTGGCAGAAGGTGCTGGAGTACTCGAGTACGTCTGCAGCAACCGCGGGGACTGCAGGCGGCAACCGCCGAATGGTTCGGCGGTCACCCGCGAGCTGTTTTTGAAAAATCGTAAAAATTAAATTAAAACAAAAAAAATTCCAGAACTGGGCACAAATTTTCGACCCGGGCACCCGGCCCAGCCTGAAAAATGTTTAGGTCTACCGGACTTGCCTTTGTTGGGGCAGTCGGCGCCTCGTCTGCTTAGTCAAAAATGTTACTTGATATTACTTGATATGTGCCAAAAATAATAGCAACCGAGTAATGTGCCCGAAGTGAATAATAAGGGCGCGCGTCTGATTAGTCGACGCCGGAAGATCAGAAATGAAGTTTATGAACATAGATAGTATAGAGAGAGCTCGAGTTACGAGGGGATGTTTAGATGCAGCGTTATGCATAGTAATTTTTATCATGCATAGTGTTTACAGAGAGAAAAAGTGCATCAGAAAACGTACGTTATGCAAAACGTTATGCATAGTGTGTGAACTTCGTCTTAAATAAAACAGGCGGAGTATAATCGTGTACGCTGGCCATAGCCCGTCCCTACCTGTCAGTCAGTCACCTTGTGACATGTGAGGCCCCCTAGACACCACCGAACAGGAGCACTTCCGGCGGCTCCTTCCGGAGCACACTTCGTCCCCGCTGACCGGGTCACCTCCTTCCCCTGCAAGTTCCCGCCAATTCGCCTCCCCCCGAAACCTAATAATCTGGCAAACAAACCCCACTCCATTCCCCTCGAGTCCGGATAACCACCAGCCCGCTCCTTTCCTCCCGCGCCGCCGCCTTCGCGCCGCCATGGCGCGCCGAACCAGGAACCCCTCCGCCGGTGAGTCGCGGCCCAACGATAACCTCCCCTCGCAACCTAAACCTAACCTGGATCCCCCGGAACCCTAACCCCCGTCTCCTCCTTTGCCTTCGCAGGATCCAGCAGCGGCCGGCGGCGCCGCCGCGAGGAGGAGGAGGACGAGGACGAGCTCCTCTCCGGCAACACCTCCGACAGCGCCTCTGACAACGCCTCCAACAGCACCTCCGACTCCGACTTCATCGCCGGATCCGTGGACGAGGCGGAGGACGACGACGACGAGGAGGAGGGGTTCGCGCCCGATGAGGACGCCCCGCCCGCGCCCGCACCGCCGCCACCGCCGCCGCTGCCACCGGTTCCGGTTCCGATGCCGAATCGGGCGCGGAAGCGGCGGGAGAAAAAGAAAAGGAGGGGGAAGAAGGCGAGGGAAGCGGACCTGTCGCTCCTGTCCTGGAAGGTGTGGGAAGCGGCCAACGGGAGGTGGCTCGACGAGCGGGAGGAGGCTCGCGTCGACGTCGAGGCCGAGGCCCCGGACGCCGGGGCCGCGGCGGCGGTCGTGCCGACCGCGGATCCAGCCCCGGAGGTGGTGCTCCCGCTGCTGCGCTTCCAGAAGGAGTGGCTCGCTTGGGCGCTGGCTCAAGAGGCCTCCGTCTCGCGGGGCGGCATCCTCGCCGACGAGATGGGGATGGGGAAGACCATCCAGGCCATCTCGCTCGTCCTCACCGCGCGCCGCCTCCGCCCCCTCGTCCAGCACCACTCAGCGGCCTCCTCTTCCTCGGCGGACCGCCCGTTGCAGAAGGTCGGGTGCACGCTGGTCGTCTGCCCAGTGGTGGCTGTCATCCAGTGGGCAGAGGAGATTGAGAGGCACACCGCCAGTGGCAGCGTGCGTGTGCTCATCTACCATGGCGCCAAGCGGGGTTCGCAGAAGTTCAATTTCAACAGCTACGACTTCGTCATCACCACCTACTCCACCATCGAGGCCGACTACCGGAAGAACATTATGCCACCCAAGATCCGATGCCAGTACTGTAACAAATTGTTTTATCCCAACAAGTTAAAGGTGCACTGGAAGTATTTCTGTGGACCTGATGCTGTGCGCACGGAGAAGCAGGCGAAGCAGGAGAGCAAGAAGTGGGGCAGCAGCAAGGGGAAGAGAAGAGGTCACAAGAAGGTCGGTGATGAGAACGGAGATTTTGATGAATTGGCTGATGAGCCGGTCAGCCAGTCGAGGGGCCAGTCACCTCTGCACTCTGTGCTATGGGAGCGGATTATCTTGGATGAGGTGATTTATTTCCTCTCATGCTTCAGTTTAGTTTTTTGAGTGTTATATATAATTTATAGTTGCAATTAGGAAGTTACCAATGAATGTTTCGATTTAGCAAGCAGGATACTGGAACAATTGGTTCTAACAATGGATCGACTGTTTCTTTGATTTGTTTACTGGAATGAGACTAATTGATTAGTTGATTCAGTATGAGTTATCTATTGAGAAATGGAGGTGACTTTCTACTACTCTATCGAGGAAAATTCAAATGGTAGCCTCCATGTAAATTTTAGGTCAGGGCAGAAAATGACATCTCTGCTCGCAAGCTATCTGCTGCTTACTGTTTGTATCGTTGGAGTATATACTGATTACATGATACACTGAGGAGTTATTGTAGTTTGATCATGGTACCTAAATCAATTTTATCATGCTTCCTAATTTGCAATTGTCGTCCCATATTTTTCTTTCAGTGGTGTGGAGCACACATATTTGGAACACTGCTTTGTATTACTGTTATTATGACGACAAGTGTTCTTTACCTGCTATAGTATCCAATGCTTGTCTTGTATGTTTGATTGCCCTAAATTGTTTTTTGGAGTTGACACAAATAATTTGCACTTCAGTTTGATTACTAATCAGATTCAAAAAAATATATTCTGTGAAATGTCGTTTGGCTCATTACATTGTAGTGTGCCAACTACTTCACATTGCTTGCATTTTTGTTTATTAATGTTTGCTGCACCCTATAGGTAGTGCAGATCAGGAAAGTTAAACAGGTAGTTATGCAAAACCCATAGTGATTGTGTACCCCTGCATTGGTCTCCCATGTTGTCTTGTGGCAACATTGCTTTATGGTGTTCTTGAATATCATTGTTATCTCAACATTTCTCAATACTAATATGCGGACCAATAGCCTGTTGTTAGATCTAACCATTCATATTCTCGCTCTGGTGTCAGGTCTGACCATTCATATTCTATTTTCAAGCATTATGCCTGGCATGGTATACTCGCTCTGCTTTTAAATATTTGATGTTTAGGGTAGGCTATTTAGTTCATTTACTCAATGTTTTTGTTTAAGTAGCCGTTTACGGACACAAAGGTTCTATCGAGTGGAAGTGGATATATTCCAAGTGGAGGGTCATTTACTCAATGTTTTTGGTTGATATGGACATCATTTGTGCAATTTTTAATAACTAAGACAAATATTTATATTTGGTACACACACTTGTAATAGTTCCATCAGCGCGTAATATACTGATGTCATTCCTTGGATGTGTATATCGATATTCTTTATTTACTTAGCAATTGAACATCTCATGATCCTGATCATTTTTCTTAATGAATTGCTCTTTCTTGCTTTTTTGTGTGTTCAGGCTCACTTCATAAAAGATAGGCGGTGCAATACTGCAAGGGCTATTTTTGCATTAGAATCAGAATACAAGTGGGCTCTGAGTGGGACACCTTTGCAGAACCGTGTTGGAGAACTTTACTCGCTTGTCTGTATCTAATATCTGAACAAACAAAATATATTACCTTCTAGATTATTTGTTCTTACATGCTGCTTTGTCAGATCCGATTCTTGCAAATCTTCCCCTATTCGAACTATTTCTGCAAGGACTGTAGCTGTGAGATACTTGATACCAGGTAAGATGTGCAAAGCCTTACTACTGTTCATGAATCTCTTTCTAGTAAAGCTAACCCGCTATTCAATTGTTACCTTTGAAAATATAAGGATAGTTTTCAGCTTAAAAACATGATTTGGTAATAAATATACAAGCTACAACAAGCAAATAATTTAGGAAGAAAGTAGAAAACAAATGTTATTTCCTTGCTGTTATATTGCATAGGCTATAAGCTTTCACTGTAACGCTCATTTCTTTATTTGTTCCTTTGGATTGAGTACCTGACCAGCGTACCTACATTCCTGCAGTATGAAGAAACAGTGCGACTGCGGTCACTCGTCTGTTAGGCACTTTTGCTGGTGGAATAAGGTGAAGGGCAGAGCCCTGATATGTTGCTTTGTTTTGTATATTATTTGTTTGTCATGCCAGTATATTGACAGAAAGCCGTGTTTAATAGTACATATCGAGGCCAATACAGTTGGGTTCAGCAACTTATGAAGGCAAAAGAGCTATGACTCTTCTGAAGGAGAAAGTTCTGAAAGGCATAGTGTTAAGGCGCACCAAAAAAGGCCGAGCTGCAGATCTTGCTCTCCCACCAAAGATTGTGAGTGTGCGATTGCTTCACCTCTTGATTGCAAGACCCTTTTTTCTCATTGGTAATTCCTTTATAAGCAGTTGAATTTTTCATGGTAGGTGACATTGAGGCGGGACTCTTTTGATAAAAACGAGATGGAATTCTATGAAGCTTTGTACACTCAGAGCGTCACACAGTTTGATTCGTAAGCTATCATTCTCTACTTGTGCATACAGAGTTATAGAGTATAGACTAACTAGCAAATTCCTCTGGTTATAAATATAATGGAGATGGTCCTTCAAAAGTTGAATAGTCAATTTGCTCATAGCAATGAGCCCACTTTTCTAGTTTCTAACAAGGTGGAATAAGTGTGCCTTCGTTGCAAGGAACTAATGTCCGAGTGGACCTCTTCCCCCTTTTTCTTAATTCATGCCAACATCACCAGGTTTATGGTTATGTCTTAGCATGGACACTAAATAAATTACTGTGTTAGTTTCATGTTCACATTCAGTTTGAAATGCAGCATGATTCTTTTTGTGTTCACTGGATGGCTTTTGTCAAGTTGCTACTTCAAATGATCTTTTCCTCATCCATGCAAAAATAGAGATTTTTACCTTTGCACTTTTTTCCTGCAGATATGTAGTTGCTGGAACACTGATGAACAACTATGCTCATATCTTTGATCTTCTCACAAGGTTGAGACAGGTTAGTTGTATAACATTTCATTATGGCCAGACAAATTTCCTTAGGCTCAGAATCCCATGTCCAGATGCCTCATTCATGAAGATGGGAGAAACAGAGGCATTCATTTGTCTTATTCATATAAAATTGCACCTGACACTGTTTCTTTTGGAAAGTAACATGTTGCTTGTCCTGACAAAACTGTAGGCTGTTGACCATCCCTACCTTGTAGCATATTCTAAGACAGCACGGCCTTGTGAAGGATTGAAAAACGAAGGAAATGAGTCCATGGAAAGCCAATGTGGTATATGTCACAATATGGCTGAAGATGTTGTGGTTAGTAGATCGCCCTAAAAAATAGATTTGTTAGTAAAGCTTATGTGCTATTCATTCTTGTTTCCACTGACCATAAGATGACTTTTCAGTCTTTAACACATTGACTTCTTCTTCTTCTTTTTTTTGTGTCAAGGTTACCTCTTGTGATCATGCCTTCTGCAAGACTTGTTTGATAGACTACTCTGCAACTTTGGGGAATGTTTCATGTCCATCTTGTTCAGTACCTCTTACTGTTGACTTAACAACAAAAGGTTCAGTTGAAAAAGTAATTCCTAGTGTCAAGGGCCGCAAGCACTCAGGAATACTGAGCAGACTAGCAAACCTCACGGATTTTAAGACAAGTACAAAAATTGATGCCTTGGTAAGTCAGACACCTTGCTATTGTATTTTTGTTCTTTCTACTTAATTATATTATGGTGCCATGTTTTTATATATATGGCTAAAGAAACCAAAATAATATTTAGGCATGCTGGAGCTATTTGTCTATACGTTCTGTAAAACCTTGCAAACCTAAATTTCACTGAATTTGGATCGAGTAACCACATGGGGAGTCACTGCTACACATGATTCCACACATTTGTTACAGTATATATATCAATGGAGTGCGTAGTTCCACAAATGTGGTGGTTGTATGTTTATGTTTCTGTATGTTTATGTTTCATTGGAGTTTAGATCTCCTGGGAGCATTTTGACCTACTATCATGACTGTAGAGGCTTAATCCCCCTTAGATCTACTGACAATAAACCACAAGAGCTACTGTGGCTGTTTCTTACTCCTACCTCATGGCTCACTAGTTGAGCATTGTAGTGTATCAACTTATGAGTACATGGGCATGATATCTCAGTTACTTATTTACTGTTTCCACTCCCATAAAATTTCTTATCGGTGACCTTTACTCCCAATTTTGCAGAGAGAGGAGGTACGAAACATGATTGAGCGTGACGGCTCTGCCAAAGGAATTGTGTTCAGCCAGTTCACATCATTCTTGGATCTGATTCAGTTCTCCCTGGAGAAGGTAAGTACTGATGACTTGTAGCAGTCTTAACCCTTGCGATCTTGTCCATCGACAGTAGTAATAATTTAAGGTGATTTGGCAGTCGGGCATCAAGTGTGTCCAGCTGAATGGGGCCATGAACATTACCGAGAAGGGAAGAGCCATAGACACCTTCACTAATGACCCAGACTGCAGGATCTTCCTGATGAGCCTGAAAGCTGGCGGAGTAGCTCTGAATCTCACTGTCGCATCTCATGTGAGCTTAGTCAACCTTTTTTAACCCCTAGTACTTTTTGACTACTTTTACACAGCAATAGCTCCAAACAGAATTCAATGCACCTTTTTTTTGCTCTGATAGTGGACTAATATATCATGCTGGATGATAGGTTTTCCTGATGGACCCTTGGTGGAATCCAGCAGTCGAGAGCCAGGCCCAGGATCGCATCCACCGAATCGGACAGTTCAAGCCAATCAAGTCAGTAGGACTTGCATTATCTTGCAGTGCTGAGTAGTTGAATCATTGGGCATGTTTTTCCCTGGACCATATCCATCCCTCTTTTCTAACTACCTTGTGGCTGTGGTACGGCAGGAGCACAAGGTTTGTGATCAAGGACACGGTCGAAGAGCGCATACTGCAACTGCAAGAGAAGAAGCAGCTGGTGTTTGAAGGGTAATAACTAAGGCTCTCTTTCTCATCCACAGTAACGCATACTAATATTTTGGTGGCACCATTCTGTGAATGCGGGATCCACAGTAACGCATACTAATATTTTGGTGGCACCATTTCCTCCTTGCTGCAGCACTGTAGGCGACTCGCCAGATGCCATGTCGAAGCTCACAGAGGCCGACCTCAAGTTTCTGTTCCAGATCTAACTGCTGCCAGACATGAGTAGCGAGTAGCGTAGCGTATCCTAGGAGCGCTGCATGTTGGAACCACCGCCACCAAACACCAGGGCGGCGTCAGCGTAGATCAGATGAACTTTTGGCACAGCTTCTGGATCAGAAACTGCAGTGTAACATGGTAAGGTTGCCGGTAGCGACTAGCGAGGTCTCCCCAGGGCACAATTGAGTTTTGGAGCCCTGGCGGTGGTAGTAGTACAGTATCCTTGATCATCGCGCGGCGCCGCGCATACTAGTGGAACGCTTGGAGTGGTCCATTTTACCCGTTTGGGAAAGGGAGGGTATTAGTATTTGCCTGGGCGCTGTGTCGTGATGTCGCATGCCCTTCCAGGCCCGTGGGGGCGAGAGCGTGAGTGCGTGACCGCATGCGGTGCAGATTTGCGGAAGCAAACACCGGCACTTGCCTTGCTTGTATGCTGCTGGCGGTGGGGGCATGTGCTGAGTGGCATAATGGGTCGCGTTCGCGTCCTCGTGTGCGCAAAGCCCCTGAGAGAGACCGACCTGTGCAGCACGCGCAGGAGTCCCCGCCTGTTCGGCGATGCGATCCCTGGCACCCCGCCTTGCGCGTAGCGGCAGGCGGGCGGCGGCGGCTGGACCATCCGCCTGGTGCTGCGAACCTGCGATTGATCTACGAAATCGAATCGTTTGCTCGTTCGCCAGTCCTGTGACGGTAGAGGACTAGAGGCTGCCAGAGCTGTGGATGTACAGGTGAGGTGGGTTGGTAGTGGCCTAGTGGGTGCTGGGGCGGGGGCTGTGCTGTGCTTGCGGATAGGCAATCTGATAGCTGGCAGACGGTGACGTGGACGAGTGGAGTCCCCACCTACGAAGTACAGTAGTACTGTCAGTTACACGGGTTCCAGGCTGACCGTCTGGCCGAAACTCTGCCGTTGCTATGCGGCGGCGGGCAGCAGTAGTACCGTGAAATGGAAAGCTGCGTACGTCAAACAGTGGCGTCGCATCTCGCATGTTCCATCGTACACGTACTAGGTGCTATGCTACCGCCGCGGAGGCGGAGCGCAGGCGACAACGACAAAGCCTTTGCCGTCGTGCCGCGTACGACAGACAGACACAGACCCCTCTTCGCTTTTGACTCTTGTGGGCTGGGGCTTCAGCGGGCCTCCGTAGTGACCAGTGGCATCCTCATTCCCTCGTTGACTCTTCTTACACAGCAGTGGGAGCAGAAAATAAGCACCTCACCTCACGTGGGCGAAACACCTCGCTTGTCGATGATACGGAAGCACGCACGGGACGGGAGGGAGTCCCAGGGCCTAAACGCCGATACTTCTTGTCCAACAAAACAAGCGTGTTTAATTGGAGCCCGAAAAAATTTGCAAAAGGGAATCTTTTTTGCATGAAATACTAAATGAAGTCTATTTGCAAAACCTCTTCACGGATGAGCGTAACTTTTCGAGACGAATCTAATGAGCCTAATTAATCCATGATTTGCTACAGTGATGCTACAGTAACATCTTCTAATCATCCTCTAATCATGCGGTCAAAGGCCTCATTAGATTCGTCTCGGAAATTTACTAGAGGTTGTGGAGGTAGTTTTGTAAACTGACATTATTTAATACCCTTAATTAATGGTACCCTTTAATACCCTGCAAATTTTTTCGGCCTCCAACTAAACACGGCCCTATTGTGTTACTGTTGTGCCCACGCCACGCCAGGGCGAGCCACATGGAATTAAACTAGTTTGCACGGACGGGCCCATCAAAGCCCTCAATTATCGGCGAGTCGCGTGGCGCCATGCCACACCGAACCGATCGCTCCATACAAAATATAGTACCAGTACGACTACTAGTAGTACATATATAATGGCCATGGCCGACCTAATTAACCGCCGCTTTCGTAAGGCGGAAGGGATCGGCCGGCTTGGGGCCACGCCACGCCGCCTGTGCGGTAGTGTAGGGGAAGAGGAGGGAGCCGCGCGCGTGACCCAGCGCGTGGCCCGGGCCCGTCCGCCGCGGTCTCCTC